>JAOWCC010001634.1:106499008-107699008 GCA_030867875.1 Actinernus sp. WN-2022 | reverse complement strand
ATCAATACTATCATTAAAGGGCGAGTTATCACGTTTGATGTGTTATAGCACAGGCCAAGCTCTTCCATTTGTACCGCTGTGTTTGACAACAAAATACAGAGCAAATCCTTTATCTTGGGACTTCGAAATAACTGTGTCATATCGCAAATTCAACTAATTATCCAGTTTTTCTGGTAACACTGATGCCTGGAGGTCAATTTAGTTCTATTGCGCCTTCAATACTATCATTAATGGCCGAGTTGTGACATTTGCAGTGTTATGGCACAGGCCAACCTCGTCCATTTGTACCGGTGTATTTGACAACAAAACACAGAGCAAATCCTTTATATTAGGACTTCGAAATAACTGTCTTATATCGCGAATTCAACTAATTATCCAGTTTTGCTAGTAACACTGATGCCTGGACGTCAATTTAGTTCAATTGCGCCATCAATACTATCATTAATGGCCGAGTTGTCACGTTTGCAGTGTTATGGCACAGGCCAAGCTCTTCCATTTGTACCGCTGTGTTTGACAACAAAATACAGAGCAAATCCTTTATCTTGGGACTTCGAAATAACTGTGTCATATCGCAAATTCAACCAATTATCAAGTTTTCCTAGTAATACTGATGCCTGGAGGTGAATTTAGTTCTATTGCGCCATCAATACCATCATTAATGGGCGAGTTATCACGTTTGCAGTGTTATAGCACAGGCGAAGCTCTTCCATTTGTACCGGTGTGTTTGACAACAAAATACAGACCAAATTCTTTATCTTGGGACTTCGAAATAACTGTATCAACTAATTATCCAGTTTTCCTAGAAATACTGATGCCTGGAGGTCAATTTAGTTCTATTGCGCCATCAATACTATCATTAAAGGGCGAGTTATCACGTTTGATGTGTTATAGCACAGGCCAAGCTCTTCCATTTGTACCGCTGTGTTTGACAACAAAATACAGAGCAAATCCTTTATCTTGGGACTTCGAAATAACTGTGTCATATCGCAAATTCAACTAATTATCCAGTTTTTCTGGTAACACTGATGCCTGGAGGTCAAATTAGTTCTATTGCGCCTTCAATACTATCATTAATGGCCGAGTTGTGACATTTGCAGTGTTATGGCACAGGCCAACCTCGTCCATTTGTACCGGTGTATTTGACAACAAAACACAGAGCAAATCCTTTATATTAGGACTTCGAAATAACTGTCTTATATCGCAAATTCAACTAATTATCCAGTTTTGCTAGTAACACTGATGCCTGGACGTCAATTTAGTTCAATTGCGCCATCAATACTATCATTAATGGCCGAGTTGTCACGTTTGCAGTGTTATGGCACAGGCCAAGCTCTTCCATTTGTACCGCTGTGTTTGACAACAAAATACAGAGCAAATCCTTTATCTTGGGACTTCGAAATAACTGTGTCATATCGCAAATTCAACCCATTATCAAGTTTTCCTAGTAATACTGATGCCTGGAGGTGAATTTAGTTCTATTGCGCCATCAATACCATCATTAATGGGCGAGTTATCACGTTTGCAGTTTTATAGCACAGGCCAAGCTCTACCATTTGTACCGGTGTGTTTGACAACAAAATACAGACCAAATCCTTTATCTTGGGACTTCGAAATAACTGTATCAACTAATTATCCAGTTTTCCTAGAAATACTGATGCCTGGAGGTCAATTTAGTTCTATTGCGCCATCAATACTATCATTAATGGGCGAGTTATCACGTTTGATGTGTTATAGCACAGGCCAAGCTCTTCCATTTGTACCGCTGTGTTTGACAACAAAATACAGAGCAAATCCTTTATCTTGGGACTTCGAAATAACTGTGTCATATCGCAAATTCAACCAATTATAAAGTTTTCCTAGTAATACTGATGCCTGGAGGTGAATTTAGTTCTATTGCGCCATCAATACCATCATTAATGGGCGAGTTATCACGTTTGATGTGTTATAGCACAGGCCAAGCTCTTCCATTTGTACCGGTGTGTTTGACAACAAAACACAGAGCAAATCCTTTATATTAGGACTTCCAAATAACTGTATTATATCGCAAATTCAACTAATTTTCCAGTTTTTCTGGTAACACTGATGCCTGGAAGTCAATTTAGTTCTATTGCGCCTTCAATACTATCATTAATGGCCGAGTTGTGACATTTGCAGTGTTATGGCACAGGCCAACCTCGTCCATTTGTACCGGTGTGTTTGACAACAAAACACAGAGCAAATCCTTTATCTTGGGACTTCGAAATAACTGTATCAACTAATTATCCAGTTTTCCTAGAAATACTGATGCCTGGAGGTCAATTTAGTTCTATTGCGCCATCAATACTATCATTAAAGGGCGAGTTATCACGTTTGATGTGTTATAGCACAGGCCAAGCTCTTCCATTTGTACCGCTGTGTTTGACAACAAAATACAGAGCAAATCCTTTATCTTGGGACTTCGAAATAACTGTGTCATATCGCAAATTCAACTAATTATCCAGTTTTTCTGGTAACACTGATGCCTGGAGGTCAATTTAGTTCTATTGCGCCTTCAATACTATCATTAATGGCCGAGTTGTGACATTTGCAGTGTTATGGCACAGGCCAACCTCGTCCATTTGTACCGGTGTATTTGACAACAAAACACAGAGCAAATCCTTTATATTAGGACTTCGAAATAACTGTCTTATATCGCGAATTCAACTAATTATCCAGTTTTGCTAGTAACACTGATGCCTGGACGTCAATTTAGTTCAATTGCGCCATCAATACTATCATTAATGGCCGAGTTGTCACGTTTGCAGTGTTATGGCACAGGCCAAGCTCTTCCATTTGTACCGCTGTGTTTGACAACAAAATACAGAGCAAATCCTTTATCTTGGGACTTCGAAATAACTGTGTCATATCGCAAATTCAACCAATTATCAAGTTTTCCTAGTAATACTGATGCCTGGAGGTGAATTTAGTTCTATTGCGCCATCAATACCATCATTAATGGGCGAGTTATCACGTTTGCAGTGTTATAGCACAGGCGAAGCTCTTCCATTTGTACCGGTGTGTTTGACAACAAAATACAGACCAAATTCTTTATCTTGGGACTTCGAAATAACTGTATCAACTAATTATCCAGTTTTCCTAGAAATACTGATGCCTGGAGGTCAATTTAGTTCTATTGCGCCATCAATACTATCATTAAAGGGCGAGTTATCACGTTTGATGTGTTATAGCACAGGCCAAGCTCTTCCATTTGTACCGCTGTGTTTGACAACAAAATACAGAGCAAATCCTTTATCTTGGGACTTCGAAATAACTGTGTCATATCGCAAATTCAACTAATTATCCAGTTTTTCTGGTAACACTGATGCCTGGAGGTCAATTTAGTTCTATTGCGCCTTCAATACTATCATTAATGGCCGAGTTGTGACATTTGCAGTGTTATGGCACAGGCCAACCTCGTCCATTTGTACCGGTGTATTTGACAACAAAACACAGAGCAAATCCTTTATATTAGGACTTCGAAATAACTGTCTTATATCGCAAATTCAACTAATTATCCAGTTTTGCTAGTAACACTGATGCCTGGACGTCAATTTAGTTCAATTGCGCCATCAATACTAACATTAATGGCCGAGTTGTCACGTTTGCAGTGTTATGGCACAGGCCAAGCTCTTCCATTTGTACCGCTGTGTTTGACAACAAAATACAGAGCAAATCCTTTATCTTGGGACTTCGAAATAACTGTGTCATATCGCAAATTCAACCCATTATCAAGTTTTCCTAGTAATACTGATGCCTGGAGGTGAATTTAGTTCTATTGCGCCATCAATACCATCATTAATGGGCGAGTTATCACGTTTGCAGTTTTATAGCACAGGCCAAGCTCTACCATTTGTACCGGTGTGTTTGACAACAAAATACAGACCAAATCCTTTATCTTGGGACTTCGAAATAACTGTATCAACTAATTATCCAGTTTTCCTAGAAATACTGATGCCTGGAGGTCAATTTAGTTCTATTGCGCCATCAATACTATCATTAATGGGCGAGTTATCACGTTTGATGTGTTATAGCACAGGCCAAGCTCTTCCATTTGTACCGCTGTGTTTGACAACAAAATACAGAGCAAATCCTTTATCTTGGGACTTCGAAATAACTGTGTCATATCGCAAATTCAACTAATTATCCAGTTTTTCTGGTAACACTGATGCCTGGAGGTCAATTTAGTTCTATTGCGCCTTCAATACTATCATTAATGGCCGAGTTGTGATATTTGCAGTGTTATGGCACAGGCCAAGCTCTTCCATTTGTACCGGTGTGTTTGACAACAAAACACAGAGCAAATCCTTTATATTAGGACTTCGAAATAACTGTCTTATATCGCAAATTCAACTAATTATAAAGTTTTTCTAGTAACACTGATGCCTGGACGTCAATTTAGTTCAATTGCGCCATCAATACTATCATTAATGGCCGAGTTGTCACGTTTGCAGTGTTATGGCACAGGCCAAGCTCTTCCATTTGTACCGCTGTGTTTGACAACAAAATACAGAGCAAATCCTTTATCTTGGGACTTCGAAATAACTGTGTCATATCGCAAATTCAACCAATTATCAAGTTTTCCTAGTAATACTGATGCCTGGAGGTGAATTTAGTTCTATTGCGCCATCAATACCATCATTAATGGGCGAGTTATCACGTTTGCAGTGTTATAGCACAGGCCAAGCTCTTCCATTTGTACCGGTGTGTTTGACAACAAAACACAGAGCAAATCCTTTATATTAGGACTTCCAAATAACTGTATTATATCGCAAATTCAACTAATTATCCAGTTTTTCTGGTAACACTGAAGCCTGGAAGTCAATTTAGTTCTATTGCGCCTTCAATACTATCATTAATGGCCGAGTTGTGACATTTGCAGTGTTATGGCACAGGCCAAGCTCTTCCATTTGTACCGCTGTGTTTGACAACAAAATACAGAGCAAATCCTTTATCTTGGGACTTCGAAATAACTGTGTCATATCGCAAATTCAACCCATTATCAAGTTTTCCTAGTAATACTGATGCCTGGAGGTGAATTTAGTTCTATTGCGCCATCAATACTATCATTAATGGGCGAGTTATCACGTTTGATGTGTTATAGCACAGGCCAAGCTCTTCCATTTGTACCGCTGTGTTTGACAACAAAATACAGAGCAAATCCTTTATCTTGGGACTTCGAAATAACTGTATCAACTAATTATCCAGTTTTCCTAGAAATACTGATGCCTGGAGGTCAATTTAGTTCTATTGCGCCATCAATACTATCATTAATGGGCGAGTTATCACGTTTGATGTGTTATAGCACAGGCCAAGCTCTTCCATTTGTACCGCTGTGTTTGACAACAAAATACAGAGCAAATCCTTTATCTTGGGACTTCGAAATAACTGTGTCATATCGCAAATTCAACTAATTATCCAGTTTTTCTGGTAACACTGATGCCTGGAGGTCAATTTAGTTCTATTGCGCCTTCAATACTATCATTAATGGCCGAGTTGTGATATTTGCAGTGTTATGGCACAGGCCAAGCTCTTCCATTTGTACCGGTGTGTTTGACAACAAAACACAGAGCAAATCCTTTATATTAGGACTTCGAAATAACTGTCTTATATCGCAAATTCAACTAATTATAAAGTTTTTCTAGTAACACTGATGCCTGGACGTCAATTTAGTTCAATTGCGCCATCAATACTATCATTAATGGCCGAGTTGTCACGTTTGCAGTGTTATGGCACAGGCCAAGCTCTTCCATTTGTACCGCTGTGTTTGACAACAAAATACAGAGCAAATCCTTTATCTTGGGACTTCGAAATAACTGTGTCATATCGCAAATTCAACCAATTATAAAGTTTTCCTAGTAATACTGATGCCTGGAGGTGAATTTAGTTCTATTGCGCCATCAATACCATCATTAATGGGCGAGTTATCACGTTTGCAGTGTTATAGCACAGGCCAAGCTCTTCCATTTGTACCGGTGTGTTTGACAACAAAACACAGAGCAAATCCTTTATATTAGGACTTCCAAATAACTGTATTATATCGCAAATTCAACTAATTATCCAGTTTTTCTGGTAACACTGATGCCTGGAAGTCAATTTAGTTCTATTGCGCCTTCAATACTATCATTAATGGCCGAGTTGTGACATTTGCAGTGTTATGGCACAGGCCAACCTCGTCCATTTGTACCGGTGTGTTTGACAACAAAACACAGAGCAAATCCTTTATCTTGGGACTTCGAAATAACTGTATCAACTAATTATCCAGTTTTCCTAGAAATACTGATGCCTGGAGGTCAATTTAGTTCTATTGCGCCATCAATACTATCATTAATGGGAGAGTTATCACGTTTGATGTGTTATAGCACAGGCCAAGCTCTTCCATTTGTACCGCTGTGTTTGACAACAAAATACAGAGCAAATCCTTTATCTTGGGACTTCGAAATAACTGTGTCATATCGCAAATTCAACTAATTATCCAGTTTTTCTGGTAACACTGATGCCTGGAGGTCAATTTAGTTCTATTGCGCCTTCAATACTATCATTAATGGCCGAGTTATGATATTTGCAGTGTTATGGCACAGGCCAAGCTCTTCCATTTGTACCGGTGTGTTTGACAACAAAACACAGAGCAAATCGTTTATATTAGGACTTCGAAATAACTGTCTTATATCGCAAATTCAACTAATTATAAAGTTTTTCTAGTAACACTGATGCCTGGACGTCAATTTAGTTCAATTGCGCCATCAATACTATCATTAATGGCCGAGTTGTCACGTTTGCAGTGTTATGGCACAGGCCAAGCTCTTCCATTTGTACCGCTGTGTTTGACAACAAAATACAGAGCAAATCCTTTATCTTGGGACTTCGAAATAACTGTGTCATATCGCAAATTCAACCGATTATCAAGTTTTCCTAGTAATACTGATGCCTGGAGGTGAATTTAGTTCTATTGCGCCATCAATACCATCATTAATGGGCGAGTTATCACGTTTGCAGTGTTATAGCACAGGCGAAGCTCTTCCATTTGTACCGGTGTGTTTGACAACAAAATACAGACCAAATCCTTTATCTTGGGACTTCGAAATAACTGTATCAACTAATTATCCAGTTTTCCTAGAAATACTGATGCCTGGAGGTCAATTTAGATCTATTGCGCCATCAATACTATCATTAAAGGGCGAGTTATCACGTTTGATGTGTTATAGCACAGGCCAAGCTCTTCCATTTGTACCGCTGTGTTTGACAACAAAATACAGAGCAAATCCTTTATCTTGGGACTTCGAAATAACTGTGTCATATCGCAAATTCAACTAATTATCCAGTTTTTCTGGTAACACTGATGCCTGGAGGTCAATTTAGTTCTATTGCGCCTTCAATACTATCATTAATGGCCGAGTTGTGATATTTGCAGTGTTATGGCACAGGCCAAGCTCCTCCATTTGTACCGGTGTGTTTGACAACAAAACACAGAGCAAATCCTTTATATTAGGACTTCCAAATAACTGTATTATATCGGAAATTCAACTAATTATCAAGTTTTTCTAGTAACACTGATGCATGGAGGTCAATTTAGTTCTATTGCGCCTTCAATACTATCATTAATGGCCGAGTTGTGACATTTGCAGTGTTATGGCACAGGCCAACCTCGTCCATTTGTACCGGTGTATTTGACAACAAAACACAGAGCAAATCCTTTATATTAGGACTTCGAAATAACTGTCTTATATCGCAAATTCAACTAATTATCCAGTTATGCTAGTAACACTGATGCCTGGACGTCAATTTAGTTCAATTGCGCCATCAATACTATCATTAATGGCCGAGTTGTCACGTTTGCAGTGTTATGGCACAGGCCAAGCTCTTCCATTTGTACCGCTGTGTTTGACAACAAAATACAGAGCAAATCCTTTATCTTGGGATTTCGAAATAACTGTGTCATATCGCAAATTCAACCCATTATCAAGTTTTCCTAGTAATACTGATGCCTGGAGGTGAATTTAGTTCTATTGCGCCATCAATACCATCATTAATGGGCGAGTTATCACGTTTGCAGTTTTATAGCACAGGCCAAGCTCTACCATTTGTACCGGTGTGTTTGACAACAAAATACAGACCAAATCCTTTATCTTGGGACTTCGAAATAACTGTGTCATATCGCAAATTCAACCGATTATCAAGTTTTCCTAGTAATACTGATGCCTGGAGGTGAATTTAGTTCTATTGCGCCATCAATACCATCATTAATGGGCGAGTTATCACGTTTGCAGTGTTATAGCACAGGCGAAGCTCTTCCATTTGTACCGGTGTGTTTGACAACAAAATACAGACCAAATCCTTTATCTTGGGACTTCGAAATAACTGTATCAACTAATTATCCAGTTTTCCTGGAAATACTGATGCCTGGAGGTCAATTTAGTTCTATTGCGCCATCAATACTATCATTAATGGCCGAGTTGTGATATTTGCAGTGTTATGGCACAGGCCAAGCTCTTCCATTTGTACCGGTGTGTTTGACAACAAAACACAGAGCAAATCCTTTATATTAGGACTTCGAAATAACTGTCTTATATCGCAAATTCAACTAATTATAAAGTTTTTCTAGTAACACTGATGCCTGGACGTCAATTTAGTTCAATTGCGCCATCAATACTATCATTAATGGCCGAGTTGTCACGTTTGCAGTGTTATGGCACAGGCCAAGCTCTTCCATTTGTACCGCTGTGTTTGACAACAAAATACAGAGCAAATCCTTTATCTTGGGACTTCGAAATAACTGTGTCATATCGCAAATTCAACCAATTATAAAGTTTTCCTAGTAATACTGATGCCTGGAGGTGAATTTAGTTCTATTGCGCCATCAATACCATCATTAATGGGCGAGTTATCACGTTTGATGTGTTATAGCACAGGCCAAGCTCTTCCATTTGTACCGGTGTGTTTGACAACAAAACACAGAGCAAATCCTTTATATTAGGACTTCCAAATAACTGTATTATATCGCAAATTCAACTAATTTTCCAGTTTTTCTGGTAACACTGATGCCTGGAAGTCAATTTAGTTCTATTGCGCCTTCAATACTATCATTAATGGCCGAGTTGTGACATTTGCAGTGTTATGGCACAGGCCAACCTCGTCCATTTGTACCGGTGTGTTTGACAACAAAACACAGAGCAAATCCTTTATCTTGGGACTTCGAAATAACTGTATCAACTAATTATCCAGTTTTCCTAGAAATACTGATGCCTGGAGGTCAATTTAGTTCTATTGCGCCATCAATACTATCATTAATGGGCGAGTTATCACGTTTGATGTGTTATAGCACAGGCCAAGCTCTTCCATTTGTACCGCTGTGTTTGACAACAAAATACAGAGCAAATCCTTTATCTTGGGACTTCGAAATAACTGTGTCATATCGCAAATTCAACTAATTATCCAGTTTTTCTGGTAACACTGATGCCTGGAAGTCAATTTAGTTCTATTGCGCCTTCAATACTATCATTAATGGCCGAGTTGTGATATTTGCAGTGTTATGGCACAGGCCAAGCTCTTCCATTTGTACCGGTGTGTTTGACAACAAAACACAGAGCAAATCGTTTATATTAGGACTTCGAAATAACTGTCTTATATCGCAAATTCAACTAATTATAAAGTTTTTCTAGTAACACTGATGCCTGGACGTCAATTTAGTTCAATTGCGCCAGCAATACTATCATTAATGGCCGAGTTGTCACGTTTGCAGTGTTATGGCACAGGCCAAGCTCTTCCATTTGTACCGCTGTGTTTGACAACAAAATACAGAGCAAATCCTTTATCTTGGGACTTCGAAATAACTGTGTCATATCGCAAATTCAACCAATTATCAAGTTTTCCTAGTAATACTGATGCCTGGAGGTGAATTTAGTTCTATTGCGCCATCAATACCATCATTAATGGGCGAGTTATCACGTTTGCAGTGTTATAGCACAGGCGAAGCTCTTCCATTTGTACCGGTGTGTTTGACAACAAAATACAGACCAAATTCTTTATCTTGGGACTTCGAAATAACTGTATCAACTAATTATCCAGTTTTCCTAGAAATACTGATGCCTGGAGGTCAATTTAGTTCTATTGCGCCATCAATACTATCATTAAAGGGCGAGTTATCACGTTTGATGTGTTATAGCACAGGCCAAGCTCTTCCATTTGTACCGCTGTGTTTGACAACAAAATACAGAGCAAATCCTTTATCTTGGGACTTCGAAATAACTGTGTCATATCGCAAATTCAACTAATTATCCAGTTTTTCTGGTAACACTGATGCCTGGAGGTCAATTTAGTTCTATTGCGCCTTCAATACTATCATTAATGGCCGAGTTGTGACATTTGCAGTGTTATGGCACAGGCCAACCTCGTCCATTTGTACCGGTGTATTTGACAACAAAACACAGAGCAAATCCTTTATATTAGGACTTCGAAATAACTGTCTTATATCGCGAATTCAACTAATTATCCAGTTTTGCTAGTAACACTGATGCCTGGACGTCAATTTAGTTCAATTGCGCCATCAATACTATCATTAATGGCCGAGTTGTCACGTTTGCAGTGTTATGGCACAGGCCAAGCTCTTCCATTTGTACCGCTGTGTTTGACAACAAAATACAGAGCAAATCCTTTATCTTGGGACTTCGAAATAACTGTGTCATATCGCAAATTCAACCAATTATCAAGTTTTCCTAGTAATACTGATGCCTGGAGGTGAATTTAGTTCTATTGCGCCATCAATACCATCATTAATGGGCGAGTTATCACGTTTGCAGTGTTATAGCACAGGCGAAGCTCTTCCATTTGTACCGGTGTGCTTGACAACAAAATACAGACCAAATTCTTTATCTTGGGACTTCGAAATAACTGTATCAACTAATTATCCAGTTTTCCTAGAAATACTGATGCCTGGAGGTCAATTTAGTTCTATTGCGCCATCAATACTATCATTAAAGGGCGAGTTATCACGTTTGATGTGTTATAGCACAGGCCAAGCTCTTCCATTTGTACCGCTGTGTTTGACAACAAAATACAGAGCAAATCCTTTATCTTGGGACTTCGAAATAACTGTGTCATATCGCAAATTCAACTAATTATCCAGTTTTTCTGGTAACACTGATGCCTGGAGGTCAAATTAGTTCTATTGCGCCTTCAATACTATCATTAATGGCCGAGTTGTGACATTTGCAGTGTTATGGCACAGGCCAACCTCGTCCATTTGTACCGGTGTATTTGACAACAAAACACAGAGCAAATCCTTTATATTAGGACTTCGAAATAACTGTCTTATATCGCAAATTCAACTAATTATCCAGTTTTGCTAGTAACACTGATGCCTGGACGTCAATTTAGTTCAATTGCGCCATCAATACTATCATTAATGGCCGAGTTGTCACGTTTGCAGTGTTATGGCACAGGCCAAGCTCTTCCATTTGTACCGCTGTGTTTGACAACAAAATACAGAGCAAATCCTTTATCTTGGGACTTCGAAATAACTGTGTCATATCGCAAATTCAACCCATTATCAAGTTTTCCTAGTAATACTGATGCCTGGAGGTGAATTTAGTTCTATTGCGCCATCAATACCATCATTAATGGGCGAGTTATCACGTTTGCAGTTTCATAGCACAGGCCAAGCTCTACCATTTGTACCGGTGTGTTTGACAACAAAATACAGACCAAATCCTTTATCTTGGGACTTCGAAATAACTGTATCAACTAATTATCCAGTTTTCCTAGAAATACTGATGCCTGGAGGTCAATTTAGTTCTATTGCGCCATCAATACTATCATTAATGGGCGAGTTATCACGTTTGATGTGTTATAGCACAGGGCAAGCTCTTCCATTTGTACCGCTGTGTTTGACAACAAAATACAGAGCAAATCCTTTATCTTGGGACTTCGAAATAACTGTGTCATATCGCAAATTCAACCAATTATAAAGTTTTCCTAGTAATACTGATGCCTGGAGGTGAATGTAGTTCTATTGCGCCATCAATACCATCATTAATGGGCGAGTTATCACGTTTGATGTGTTATAGCACAGGCCAAGCTCTTCCATTTGTACCGGTGTGTTTGACAACAAAACACAGAGCAAATCCTTTATATTAGGACTTCCAAATAACTGTATTATATCGCAAATTCAACTAATTTTCCAGTTTTTCTGGTAACACTGATGCCTGGAAGTCAATTTAGTTCTATTGCGCCTTCAATACTATCATTAATGGCCGAGTTGTGACATTTGCAGTGTTATGGCACAGGCCAACCTCGTCCATTTGTACCGGTGTGTTTGACAACAAAACACAGAGCAAATCCTTTATCTTGGGACTTCGAAATAACTGTATCAACTAATTATCCAGTTTTCCTAGAAATACTGATGCCTGGAGGTCAATTTAGTTCTATTGCGCCATCAATACTATCATTAATGGGCGAGTTATCACGTTTGATGTGTTATAGCACAGGCCAAGCTCTTCCATTTGTACCGCTGTGTTTGACAACAAAATACAGAGCAAATCCTTTATCTTGGGACTTCGAAATAACTGTGTCATATCGCAAATTCAACTAATTATCCAGTTTTTCTGGTAACACTGATGCCTGGAAGTCAATTTAGTTCTATTGCGCCTTCAATACTATCATTAATGGCCGAGTTGTGATATTTGCAGTGTTATGGCACAGGCCAAGCTCTTCCATTTGTACCGGTGTGTTTGACAACAAAACACAGAGCAAATCGTTTATATTAGGACTTCGAAATAACTGTCTTATATCGCAAATTCAACTAATTATAAAGTTTTTCTAGTAACACTGATGCCTGGACGTCAATTTAGTTCAATTGCGCCAGCAATACTATCATTAATGGCCGAGTTGTCACGTTTGCAGTGTTATGGCACAGGCCAAGCTCTTCCATTTGTACCGCTGTGTTTGACAACAAAATACAGAGCAAATCCTTTATCTTGGGACTTCGAAATAACTGTGTCATATCGCAAATTCAACCAATTATCAAGTTTTCCTAGTAATACTGATGCCTGGAGGTGAATTTAGTTCTATTGCGCCATCAATACCATCATTAATGGGCGAGTTATCACGTTTGCAGTGTTATAGCACAGGCGAAGCTCTTCCATTTGTACCGGTGTGTTTGACAACAAAATACAGACCAAATTCTTTATCTTGGGACTTCGAAATAACTGTATCAACTAATTATCCAGTTTTCCTAGAAATACTGATGCCTGGAGGTCAATTTAGTTCTATTGCGCCATCAATACTATCATTAAAGGGCGAGTTATCACGTTTGATGTGTTATAGCACAGGCCAAGCTCTTCCATTTGTACCGCTGTGTTTGACAACAAAATACAGAGCAAATCCTTTATCTTGGGACTTCGAAATAACTGTGTCATATCGCAAATTCAACTAATTATCCAGTTTTTCTGGTAACACTGATGCCTGGAGGTCAATTTAGTTCTATTGCGCCTTCAATACTATCATTAATGGCCGAGTTGTGACATTTGCAGTGTTATGGCACAGGCCAACCTCGTCCATTTGTACCGGTGTATTTGACAACAAAACACAGAGCAAATCCTTTATATTAGGACTTCGAAATAACTGTCTTATATCGCGAATTCAACTAATTATCCAGTTTTGCTAGTAACACTGATGCCTGGACGTCAATTTAGTTCAATTGCGCCATCAATACTATCATTAATGGCCGAGTTGTCACGTTTGCAGTGTTATGGCACAGGCCAAGCTCTTCCATTTGTACCGCTGTGTTTGACAACAAAATACAGAGCAAATCCTTTATCTTGGGACTTCGAAATAACTGTGTCATATCGCAAATTCAACCAATTATCAAGTTTTCCTAGTAATACTGATGCCTGGAGGTGAATTTAGTTCTATTGCGCCATCAATACCATCATTAATGGGCGAGTTATCACGTTTGCAGTGTTATAGCACAGGCGAAGCTCTTCCATTTGTACCGGTGTGCTTGACAACAAAATACAGACCAAATTCTTTATCTTGGGACTTCGAAATAACTGTATCAACTAATTATCCAGTTTTCCTAGAAATACTGATGCCTGGAGGTCAATTTAGTTCTATTGCGCCATCAATACTATCATTAAAGGGCGAGTTATCACGTTTGATGTGTTATAGCACAGGCCAAGCTCTTCCATTTGTACCGCTGTGTTTGACAACAAAATACAGAGCAAATCCTTTATCTTGGGACTTCGAAATAACTGTGTCATATCGCAAATTCAACTAATTATCCAGTTTTTCTGGTAACACTGATGCCTGGAGGTCAAATTAGTTCTATTGCGCCTTCAATACTATCATTAATGGCCGAGTTGTGACATTTGCAGTGTTATGGCACAGGCCAACCTCGTCCATTTGTACCGGTGTATTTGACAACAAAACACAGAGCAAATCCTTTATATTAGGACTTCGAAATAACTGTCTTATATCGCAAATTCAACTAATTATCCAGTTTTGCTAGTAACACTGATGCCTGGACGTCAATTTAGTTCAATTGCGCCATCAATACTATCATTAATGGCCGAGTTGTCACGTTTGCAGTGTTATGGCACAGGCCAAGCTCTTCCATTTGTACCGCTGTGTTTGACAACAAAATACAGAGCAAATCCTTTATCTTGGGACTTCGAAATAACTGTGTCATATCGCAAATTCAACCCATTATCAAGTTTTCCTAGTAATACTGATGCCTGGAGGTGAATTTAGTTCTATTGCGCCATCAATACCATCATTAATGGGCGAGTTATCACGTTTGCAGTTTCATAGCACAGGCCAAGCTCTACCATTTGTACCGGTGTGTTTGACAACAAAATACAGACCAAATCCTTTATCTTGGGACTTCGAAATAACTGTATCAACTAATTATCCAGTTTTCCTAGAAATACTGATGCCTGGAGGTCAATTTAGTTCTATTGCGCCATCAATACTATCATTAATGGGCGAGTTATCACGTTTGATGTGTTATAGCACAGGGCAAGCTCTTCCATTTGTACCGCTGTGTTTGACAACAAAATACAGAGCAAATCCTTTATCTTGGGACTTCGAAATAACTGTGTCATATCGCAAATTCAACCAATTATAAAGTTTTCCTAGTAATACTGATGCCTGGAGGTGAATGTAGTTCTATTGCGCCATCAATACCATCATTAATGGGCGAGTTATCACGTTTGATGTGTTATAGCACAGGCCAAGCTCTTCCATTTGTACCGGTGTGTTTGACAACAAAACACAGAGCAAATCCTTTATATTAGGACTTCCAAATAACTGTATTATATCGCAAATTCAACTAATTTTCCAGTTTTTCTGGTAACACTGATGCCTGGAAGTCAATTTAGTTCTATTGCGCCTTCAATACTATCATTAATGGCCGAGTTGTGACATTTGCAGTGTTATGGCACAGGCCAACCTCGTCCATTTGTACCGGTGTGTTTGACAACAAAACACAGAGCAAATCCTTTATCTTGGGACTTCGAAATAACTGTATCAACTAATTATCCAGTTTTCCTAGAAATACTGATGCCTGGAGGTCAATTTAGTTCTATTGCGCCATCAATACTATCATTAATGGGCGAGTTATCACGTTTGATGTGTTATAGCACAGGCCAAGCTCTTCCATTTGTACCGCTGTGTTTGACAACAAAATACAGAGCAAATCCTTTATCTTGGGACTTCGAAATAACTGTGTCATATCGCAAATTCAACTAATTATCCAGTTTTTCTGGTAACACTGATGCCTGGAAGTCAATTTAGTTCTATTGCGCCTTCAATACTATCATTAATGGCCGAGTTGTGATATTTGCAGTGTTATGGCACAGGCCAAGCTCTTCCATTTGTACCGGTGTGTTTGACAACAAAACACAGAGCAAATCGTTTATATTAGGACTTCGAAATAACTGTCTTATATCGCAAATTCAACTAATTATAAAGTTTTTCTAGTAACACTGATGCCTGGACGTCAACTTAGTTCAATTGCGCCAGCAATACTATCATTAATGGCCGAGTTGTCACGTTTGCAGTGTTATGGCACAGGCCAAGCTCTTCCATTTGTACCGCTGTGTTTGACAACAAAATACAGAGCAAATCCTTTATCTTGGGACTTCGAAATAACTGTGTCATATCGCAAATTCAACCAATTATCAAGTTTTCCTAGTAATACTGATGCCTGGAGGTGAATTTAGTTCTATTGCGCCATCAATACCATCATTAATGGGCGAGTTATCACGTTTGCAGTGTTATAGCACAGGCGAAGCTCTTCCATTTGTACCGGTGTGTTTGACAACAAAATACAGACCAAATTCTTTATCTTGGGACTTCGAAATAACTGTATCAACTAATTATCCAGTTTTCCTAGAAATACTGATGCCTGGAGGTCAATTTAGTTCTATTGCGCCATCAATACTATCATTAAAGGGCGAGTTATCACGTTTGATGTGTTATAGCACAGGCCAAGCTCTTCCATTTGTACCGCTGTGTTTGACAACAAAATACAGAGCAAATCCTTTATCTTGGGACTTCGAAATAACTGTGTCATATCGCAAATTCAACTAATTATCCAGTTTTTCTGGTAACACTGATGCCTGGAGGTCAATTTAGTTCTATTGCGCCTTCAATACTATCATTAATGGCCGAGTTGTGACATTTGCAGTGTTATGGCACAGGCCAACCTCGTCCATTTGTACCGGTGTATTTGACAACAAAACACAGAGCAAATCCTTTATATTAGGACTTCGAAATAACTGTCTTATATCGCGAATTCAACTAATTATCCAGTTTTGCTAATAACACTGATGCCTGGACGTCAATTTAGTTCAATTGCGCCATCAATACTATCATTAATGGCCGAGTTGTCACGTTTGCAGTGTTATGGCACAGGCCAAGCTCTTCCATTTGTACCGCTGTGTTTGACAACAAAATACAGAGCAAATCCTTTATCTTGGGACTTCGAAATAACTGTGTCATATCGCAAATTCAACCAATTATCAAGTTTTCCTAGTAATACTGATGCCTGGAGGTGAATTTAGTTCTATTGCGCCATCAATACCATCATTAATGGGCGAGTTATCACGTGTGCAGTGTTATAGCACAGGCGAAGCTCTTCCATTTGTACCGGTGTGTTTGACAACAAAATACAGACCAAATTCTTTATCTTGGGACTTCGAAATAACTGTATCAACTAATTATCCAGTTTTCCTAGAAATACTGATGCCTGGAGGTCAATTTAGTTCTATTGCGCCATCAATACTATCATTAAAGGGCGAGTTATCACGTTTGATGTGTTATAGCACAGGCCAAGCTCTTCCATTTGTACCGCTGTGTTTGACAACAAAATACAGAGCAAATCCTTTATCTTGGGACTTCGAAATAACTGTGTCATATCGCAAATTCAACTAATTATCCAGTTTTCCTAGAAATACTGATGCCTGGAGGTCAATTTAGTTCTATTGCGCCATCAATACTATCATTAATGGCCGAGTAGTCACGTTTGCAGTGTTATGGCACAGGCCAAGCTCTTCCATTTGTACCGCTGTGTTTGACAACAAAATACAGAGCAAATCCTTTATCTTGGGACTTCGAAATAACTGTGTCATATCGCAAATTCAACCCATTATCAAGTTTTCCTAGTAATACTGATGCCTGGAGGTGAATTTAGTTCTATTGCGCCATCAATACCATCATTAATGGGCGAGTTATCACGTTTGCAGTTTTATAGCACAGGCCAAGCTCTACCATTTGTACCGGTGTGTTTGACAACAAAATACAGACCAAATCCTTTATCTTGGGACTTCGAAATAACTGTATCAACTAATTATCCAGTTTGCCTAGAAATACTGATGCCTGGAGGTCAATTTAGTTCTATTGCGCCATCAATACTATCATTAATGGGCGAGTTATCACGTTTGATGTGTTATAGCACAGGCCAAGCTCTTCCATTTGTACCGCTGTGTTTGACAACAAAATACAGAGCAAATCCTTTATCTTGGGACTTCGAAATAACTGTGTCATATCGCAAATTCAACCAATTATCAAGTTTTCCTAGTAATACTGATGCCTGGAGGTGAATTTAGTTCTATTGCGCCATCAATACCATCATTAATGGGCGAGTTATCACGTTTGCAGTGTTATAGCACAGGCGAAGCTCTTCCATTTGTACCGGTGTGCTTGACAACAAAATACAGACCAAATTCTTTATCTTGGGACTTCGAAATAACTGTATCAACTAATTATCCAGTTTTCCTAGAAATACTGATGCCTGGAGGTCAATTTAGTTCTATTGCGCCATCAATACTATCATTAAAGGGCGAGTTATCACGTTTGATGTGTTATAGCACAGGCCAAGCTCTTCCATTTGTACCGCTGTGTTTGACAACAAAATACAGAGCAAATCCTTTATCTTGGGACTTCGAAATAACTGTGTCATATCGCAAATTCAACTAATTATCCAGTTTTTCTGGTAACACTGATGCCTGGAGGTCAAATTAGTTCTATTGCGCCTTCAATACTATCATTAATGGCCGAGTTGTGACATTTGCAGTGTTATGGCACAGGCCAACCTCGTCCATTTGTACCGGTGTATTTGACAACAAAACACAGAGCAAATCCTTTATATTAGGACTTCGAAATAACTGTCTTATATCGCAAATTCAACTAATTATCCAGTTTTGCTAGTAACACTGATGCCTGGACGTCAATTTAGTTCAATTGCGCCATCAATACTATCATTAATGGCCGAGTTGTCACGTTTGCAGTGTTATGGCACAGGCCAAGCTCTTCCATTTGTACCGCTGTGTTTGACAACAAAATACAGAGCAAATCCTTTATCTTGGGACTTCGAAATAACTGTGTCATATCGCAAATTCAACCCATTATCAAGTTTTCCTAGTAATACTGATGCCTGGAGGTGAATTTAGTTCTATTGCGCCATCAATACCATCATTAATGGGCGAGTTATCACGTTTGCAGTTTCATAGCACAGGCCAAGCTCTACCATTTGTACCGGTGTGTTTGACAACAAAATACAGACCAAATCCTTTATCTTGGGACTTCGAAATAACTGTATCAACTAATTATCCAGTTTTCCTAGAAATACTGATGCCTGGAGGTCAATTTAGTTCTATTGCGCCATCAATACTATCATTAATGGGCGAGTTATCACGTTTGATGTGTTATAGCACAGGGCAAGCTCTTCCATTTGTACCGCTGTGTTTGACAACAAAATACAGAGCAAATCCTTTATCTTGGGACTTCGAAATAACTGTGTCATATCGCAAATTCAACCAATTATAAAGTTTTCCTAGTAATACTGATGCCTGGAGGTGAATGTAGTTCTATTGCGCCATCAATACCATCATTAATGGGCGAGTTATCACGTTTGATGTGTTATAGCACAGGCCAAGCTCTTCCATTTGTACCGGTGTGTTTGACAACAAAACACAGAGCAAATCCTTTATATTAGGACTTCCAAATAACTGTATTATATCGCAAATTCAACTAATTTTCCAGTTTTTCTGGTAACACTGATGCCTGGAAGTCAATTTAGTTCTATTGCGCCTTCAATACTATCATTAATGGCCGAGTTGTGACATTTGCAGTGTTATGGCACAGGCCAACCTCGTCCATTTGTACCGGTGTGTTTGACAACAAAACACAGAGCAAATCCTTTATCTTGGGACTTCGAAATAACTGTATCAACTAATTATCCAGTTTTCCTAGAAATACTGATGCCTGGAGGTCAATTTAGTTCTATTGCGCCATCAATACTATCATTAATGGGCGAGTTATCACGTTTGATGTGTTATAGCACAGGCCAAGCTCTTCCATTTGTACCGCTGTGTTTGACAACAAAATACAGAGCAAATCCTTTATCTTGGGACTTCGAAATAACTGTGTCATATCGCAAATTCAACTAATTATCCAGTTTTTCTGGTAACACTGATGCCTGGAAGTCAATTTAGTTCTATTGCGCCTTCAATACTATCATTAATGGCCGAGTTGTGATATTTGCAGTGTTATGGCACAGGCCAAGCTCTTCCATTTGTACCGGTGTGTTTGACAACAAAACACAGAGCAAATCGTTTATATTAGGACTTCGAAATAACTGTCTTATATCGCAAATTCAACTAATTATAAAGTTTTTCTAGTAACACTGATGCCTGGACGTCAATTTAGTTCAATTGCGCCAGCAATACTATCATTAATGGCCGAGTTGTCACGTTTGCAGTGTTATGGCACAGGCCAAGCTCTTCCATTTGTACCGCTGTGTTTGACAACAAAATACAGAGCAAATCCTTTATCTTGGGACTTCGAAATAACTGTGTCATATCGCAAATTCAACCAATTATCAAGTTTTCCTAGTAATACTGATGCCTGGAGGTGAATTTAGTTCTATTGCGCCATCAATACCATCATTAATGGGCGAGTTATCACGTTTGCAGTGTTATAGCACAGGCGAAGCTCTTCCATTTGTACCGGTGTGTTTGACAACAAAATACAGACCAAATTCTTTATCTTGGGACTTCGAAATAACTGTATCAACTAATTATCCAGTTTTCCTAGAAATACTGATGCCTGGAGGTCAATTTAGTTCTATTGCGCCATCAATACTATCATTAAAGGGCGAGTTATCACGTTTGATGTGTTATAGCACAGGCCAAGCTCTTCCATTTGTACCGCTGTGTTTGACAACAAAATACAGAGCAAATCCTTTATCTTGGGACTTCGAAATAACTGTGTCATATCGCAAATTCAACTAATTATCCAGTTTTTCTGGTAACACTGATGCCTGGAGGTCAATTTAGTTCTATTGCGCCTTCAATACTATCATTAATGGCCGAGTTGTGACATTTGCAGTGTTATGGCACAGGCCAACCTCGTCCATTTGTACCGGTGTATTTGACAACAAAACACAGAGCAAATCCTTTATATTAGGACTTCGAAATAACTGTCTTATATCGCGAATTCAACTAATTATCCAGTTTTGCTAGTAACACTGATGCCTGGACGTCAATTTAGTTCAATTGCGCCATCAATACTATCATTAATGGCCGAGTTGTCACGTTTGCAGTGTTATGGCACAGGCCAAGCTCTTCCATTTGTACCGCTGTGTTTGACAACAAAATACAGAGCAAATCCTTTATCTTGGGACTTCGAAATAACTGTGTCATATCGCAAATTCAACCAATTATCAAGTTTTCCTAGTAATACTGATGCCTGGAGGTGAATTTAGTTCTATTGCGCCATCAATACCATCATTAATGGGCGAGTTATCACGTTTGCAGTGTTATAGCACAGGCGAAGCTCTTCCATTTGTACCGGTGTGCTTGACAACAAAATACAGACCAAATTCTTTATCTTGGGACTTCGAAATAACTGTATCAACTAATTATCCAGTTTTCCTAGAAATACTGATGCCTGGAGGTCAATTTAGTTCTATTGCGCCATCAATACTATCATTAAAGGGCGAGTTATCACGTTTGATGTGTTATAGCACAGGCCAAGCTCTTCCATTTGTACCGCTGTGTTTGACAACAAAATACAGAGCAAATCCTTTATCTTGGGACTTCGAAATAACTGTGTCATATCGCAAATTCAACTAATTATCCAGTTTTTCTGGTAACACTGATGCCTGGAGGTCAAATTAGTTCTATTGCGCCTTCAATACTATCATTAATGGCCGAGTTGTGACATTTGCAGTGTTATGGCACAGGCCAACCTCGTCCATTTGTACCGGTGTATTTGACAACAAAACACAGAGCAAATCCTTTATATTAGGACTTCGAAATAACTGTCTTATATCGCAAATTCAACTAATTATCCAGTTTTGCTAGTAACACTGATGCCTGGACGTCAATTTAGTTCAATTGCGCCATCAATACTATCATTAATGGCCGAGTTGTCACGTTTGCAGTGTTATGGCACAGGCCAAGCTCTTCCATTTGTACCGCTGTGTTTGACAACAAAATACAGAGCAAATCCTTTATCTTGGGACTTCGAAATAACTGTGTCATATCGCAAATTCAACCCATTATCAAGTTTTCCTAGTAATACTGATGCCTGGAGGTGAATTTAGTTCTATTGCGCCATCAATACCATCATTAATGGGCGAGTTATCACGTTTGCAGTTTCATAGCACAGGCCAAGCTCTACCATTTGTACCGGTGTGTTTGACAACAAAATACAGACCAAATCCTTTATCTTGGGACTTCGAAATAACTGTATCAACTAATTATCCAGTTTTCCTAGAAATACTGATGCCTGGAGGTCAATTTAGTTCTATTGCGCCATCAATACTATCATTAATGGGCGAGTTATCACGTTTGATGTGTTATAGCACAGGGCAAGCTCTTCCATTTGTACCGCTGTGTTTGACAACAAAATACAGAGCAAATCCTTTATCTTGGGACTTCGAAATAACTGTGTCATATCGCAAATTCAACCAATTATAAAGTTTTCCTAGTAATACTGATGCCTGGAGGTGAATGTAGTTCTATTGCGCCATCAATACCATCATTAATGGGCGAGTTATCACGTTTGATGTGTTATAGCACAGGCCAAGCTCTTCCATTTGTACCGGTGTGTTTGACAACAAAACACAGAGCAAATCCTTTATATTAGGACTTCCAAATAACTGTATTATATCGCAAATTCAACTAATTTTCCAGTTTTTCTGGTAACACTGATGCCTGGAAGTCAATTTAGTTCTATTGCGCCTTCAATACTATCATTAATGGCCGAGTTGTGACATTTGCAGTGTTATGGCACAGGCCAACCTCGTCCATTTGTACCGGTGTGTTTGACAACAAAACACAGAGCAAATCCTTTATCTTGGGACTTCGAAATAACTGTATCAACTAATTATCCAGTTTTCCTAGAAATACTGATGCCTGGAGGTCAATTTAGTTCTATTGCGCCATCAATACTATCATTAATGGGCGAGTTATCACGTTTGATGTGTTATAGCACAGGCCAAGCTCTTCCATTTGTACCGCTGTGTTTGACAACAAAATACAGAGCAAATCCTTTATCTTGGGACTTCGAAATAACTGTGTCATATCGCAAATTCAACTAATTATCCAGTTTTTCTGGTAACACTGATGCCTGGAAGTCAATTTAGTTCTATTGCGCCTTCAATACTATCATTAATGGCCGAGTTGTGATATTTGCAGTGTTATGGCACAGGCCAAGCTCTTCCATTTGTACCGGTGTGTTTGACAACAAAACACAGAGCAAATCGTTTATATTAGGACTTCGAAATAACTGTCTTATATCGCAAATTCAACTAATTATAAAGTTTTTCTAGTAACACTGATGCCTGGACGTCAACTTAGTTCAATTGCGCCAGCAATACTATCATTAATGGCCGAGTTGTCACGTTTGCAGTGTTATGGCACAGGCCAAGCTCTTCCATTTGTACCGCTGTGTTTGACAACAAAATACAGAGCAAATCCTTTATCTTGGGACTTCGAAATAACTGTGTCATATCGCAAATTCAACCAATTATCAAGTTTTCCTAGTAATACTGATGCCTGGAGGTGAATTTAGTTCTATTGCGCCATCAATACCATCATTAATGGGCGAGTTATCACGTTTGCAGTGTTATAGCACAGGCGAAGCTCTTCCATTTGTACCGGTGTGTTTGACAACAAAATACAGACCAAATTCTTTATCTTGGGACTTCGAAATAACTGTATCAACTAATTATCCAGTTTTCCTAGAAATACTGATGCCTGGAGGTCAATTTAGTTCTATTGCGCCATCAATACTATCATTAAAGGGCGAGTTATCACGTTTGATGTGTTATAGCACAGGCCAAGCTCTTCCATTTGTACCGCTGTGTTTGACAACAAAATACAGAGCAAATCCTTTATCTTGGGACTTCGAAATAACTGTGTCATATCGCAAATTCAACTAATTATCCAGTTTTTCTGGTAACACTGATGCCTGGAGGTCAATTTAGTTCTATTGCGCCTTCAATACTATCATTAATGGCCGAGTTGTGACATTTGCAGTGTTATGGCACAGGCCAACCTCGTCCATTTGTACCGGTGTATTTGACAACAAAACACAGAGCAAATCCTTTATATTAGGACTTCGAAATAACTGTCTTATATCGCGAATTCAACTAATTATCCAGTTTTGCTAATAACACTGATGCCTGGACGTCAATTTAGTTCAATTGCGCCATCAATACTATCATTAATGGCCGAGTTGTCACGTTTGCAGTGTTATGGCACAGGCCAAGCTCTTCCATTTGTACCGCTGTGTTTGACAACAAAATACAGAGCAAATCCTTTATCTTGGGACTTCGAAATAACTGTGTCATATCGCAAATTCAACCAATTATCAAGTTTTCCTAGTAATACTGATGCCTGGAGGTGAATTTAGTTCTATTGCGCCATCAATACCATCATTAATGGGCGAGTTATCACGTGTGCAGTGTTATAGCACAGGCGAAGCTCTTCCATTTGTACCGGTGTGTTTGACAACAAAATACAGACCAAATTCTTTATCTTGGGACTTCGAAATAACTGTATCAACTAATTATCCAGTTTTCCTAGAAATACTGATGCCTGGAGGTCAATTTAGTTCTATTGCGCCATCAATACTATCATTAAAGGGCGAGTTATCACGTTTGATGTGTTATAGCACAGGCCAAGCTCTTCCATTTGTACCGCTGTGTTTGACAACAAAATACAGAGCAAATCCTTTATCTTGGGACTTCGAAATAACTGTGTCATATCGCAAATTCAACTAATTATCCAGTTTTCCTAGAAATACTGATGCCTGGAGGTCAATTTAGTTCTATTGCGCCATCAATACTATCATTAATGGCCGAGTAGTCACGTTTGCAGTGTTATGGCACAGGCCAAGCTCTTCCATTTGTACCGCTGTGTTTGACAACAAAATACAGAGCAAATCCTTTATCTTGGGACTTCGAAATAACTGTGTCATATCGCAAATTCAACCCATTATCAAGTTTTCCTAGTAATACTGATGCCTGGAGGTGAATTTAGTTCTATTGCGCCATCAATACCATCATTAATGGGCGAGTTATCACGTTTGCAGTTTTATAGCACAGGCCAAGCTCTACCATTTGTACCGGTGTGTTTGACAACAAAATACAGACCAAATCCTTTATCTTGGGACTTCGAAATAACTGTATCAACTAATTATCCAGTTTGCCTAGAAATACTGATGCCTGGAGGTCAATTTAGTTCTATTGCGCCATCAATACTATCATTAATGGGCGAGTTATCACGTTTGATGTGTTATAGCACAGGCCAAGCTCTTCCATTTGTACCGCTGTGTTTGACAACAAAATACAGAGCAAATCCTTTATCTTGGGACTTCGAAATAACTGTGTCATATCGCAAATTCAACTAATTATCCAGTTTTTCTGGTAACACTGATGCCTGGAGGTCAATTTAGTTCTATTGCGCCTTCAATACTATCATTAATGGCCGAGTTGTGATATTTGCAGTGTTATGGCACAGGCCAAGCTCTTCCATTTGTACCGGTGTGTTTGACAACAAAACACAGAGCAAATCCTTTATATTAGGACTTCGAAATAACTGTCTTATATCGCAAATTCAACTAATTATAAAGTTTTTCTAGTAACACTGATGCCAGGACGTCAATTTAGTTCAATTGCGCCATCAATACTATCATTAATGGCCGAGTTGTCACGTTTGCAGTGTTATGGCACAGGCCAAGCTCTTCCATTTGTACCGCTGTGTTTGACAACAAAATACAGAGCAAATCCTTTATCTTGGGACTTCGAAATAACTGTGTCATATCGCAAATTCAACCAATTATCAAGTTTTCCTAGTAATACTGATGCCTGGAGGTGAATTTAGTTCTATTGCGCCATCAATACCATCATTAATGGGCGAGTTATCACGTTTGCAGTGTTATAGCACAGGCCAAGCTCTTCCATTTGTACCGGTGTGTTTGACAACAAAACACAGAGCAAATCCTTTATATTAGGACTTCCAAATAACTGTATTATATCGCAAATTCAACTAATTATCCAGTTTTTCTGGTAACACTGAAGCCTGGAAGTCAATTTAGTTCTATTGCGCCTTCAATACTATCATTAATGGCCGAGTTGTGACATTTGCAGTGTTATGGCACAGGCCAAGCTCTTCCATTTGTACCGCTGTGTTTGACAACAAAATACAGAGCAAATCCTTTATCTTGGGACTTCGAAATAACTGTGTCATATCGCAAATTCAACCCATTATCAAGTTTTCCTAGTAATACTGATGCCTGGAGGTGAATTTAGTTCTATTGCGCCATCAATACTATCATTAATGGGCGAGTTATCACGTTTGATGTGTTATAGCACAGGCCAAGCTCTTCCATTTGTACCGCTGTGTTTGACAACAAAATACAGAGCAAATCCTTTATCTTGGGACTTCGAAATAACTGTATCAACTAATTATCCAGTTTTCCTAGAAATACTGATGCCTGGAGGTCAATTTAGTTCTATTGCGCCATCAATACTATCATTAATGGGCGAGTTATCACGTTTGATGTGTTATAGCACAGGCCAAGCTCTTCCATTTGTACCGCTGTGTTTGACAACAAAATACAGAGCAAATCCTTTATCTTGGGACTTCGAAATAACTGTGTCATATCGCAAATTCAACTAATTATCCAGTTTTTCTGGTAACACTGATGCCTGGAGGTCAATTTAGTTCTATTGCGCCTTCAATACTATCATTAATGGCCGAGTTGTGATATTTGCAGTGTTATGGCACAGGCCAAGCTCTTCCATTTGTACCGGTGTGTTTGACAACAAAACACAGAGCAAATCCTTTATATTAGGACTTCGAAATAACTGTCTTATATCGCAAATTCAACTAATTATAAAGTTTTTCTAGTAACACTGATGCCTGGACGTCAATTTAGTTCAATTGCGCCATCAATACTATCATTAATGGCCGAGTTGTCACGTTTGCAGTGTTATGGCACAGGCCAAGCTCTTCCATTTGTACCGCTGTGTTTGACAACAAAATACAGAGCAAATCCTTTATCTTGGGACTTCGAAATAACTGTGTCATATCGCAAATTCAACCAATTATAAAGTTTTCCTAGTAATACTGATGCCTGGAGGTGAATTTAGTTCTATTGCGCCATCAATACCATCATTAATGGGCGAGTTATCACGTTTGCAGTGTTATAGCACAGGCCAAGCTCTTCCATTTGTACCGGTGTGTTTGACAACAAAACACAGAGCAAATCCTTTATATTAGGACTTCCAAATAACTGTATTATATCGCAAATTCAACTAATTATCCAGTTTTTCTGGTAACACTGATGCCTGGAAGTCAATTTAGTTCTATTGCGCCTTCAATACTATCATTAATGGCCGAGTTGTGACATTTGCAGTGTTATGGCACAGGCCAACCTCGTCCATTTGTACCGGTGTGTTTGACAACAAAACACAGAGCAAATCCTTTATCTTGGGACTTCGAAATAACTGTATCAACTAATTATCCAGTTTTCCTAGAAATACTGATGCCTGGAGGTCAATTTAGTTCTATTGCGCCATCAATACTATCATTAATGGGAGAGTTATCACGTTTGATGTGTTATAGCACAGGCCAAGCTCTTCCATTTGTACCGCTGTGTTTGACAACAAAATACAGAGCAAATCCTTTATCTTGGGACTTCGAAATAACTGTGTCATATCGCAAATTCAACTAATTATCCAGTTTTTCTGGTAACACTGATGCCTGGAGGTCAATTTAGTTCTATTGCGCCTTCAATACTATCATTAATGGCCGAGTTATGATATTTGCAGTGTTATGGCACAGGCCAAGCTCTTCCATTTGTACCGGTGTGTTTGACAACAAAACACAGAGCAAATCGTTTATATTAGGACTTCGAAATAACTGTCTTATATCGCAAATTCAACTAATTATAAAGTTTTTCTAGTAACACTGATGCCTGGACGTCAATTTAGTTCAATTGCGCCATCAATACTATCATTAATGGCCGAGTTGTCACGTTTGCAGTGTTATGGCACAGGCCAAGCTCTTCCATTTGTACCGCTGTGTTTGACAACAAAATACAGAGCAAATCCTTTATCTTGGGACTTCGAAATAACTGTGTCATATCGCAAATTCAACCGATTATCAAGTTTTCCTAGTAATACTGATGCCTGGAGGTGAATTTAGTTCTATTGCGCCATCAATACCATCATTAATGGGCGAGTTATCACGTTTGCAGTGTTATAGCACAGGCGAAGCTCTTCCATTTGTACCGGTGTGTTTGACAACAAAATACAGACCAAATCCTTTATCTTGGGACTTCGAAATAACTGTATCAACTAATTATCCAGTTTTCCTAGAAATACTGATGCCTGGAGGTCAATTTAGTTCTATTGCGCCATCAATACTATCATTAAAGGGCGAGTTATCACGTTTGATGTGTTATAGCACAGGCCAAGCTCTTCCATTTGTACCGCTGTGTTTGACAACAAAATACAGAGCAAATCCTTTATCTTGGGACTTCGAAATAACTGTGTCATATCGCAAATTCAACTAATTATCCAGTTTGTCTGGTAACACTGATGCCTGGAGGTCAATTTAGTTCTATTGCGCCTTCAATACTATCATTAATGGCCGAGTTGTGATATTTGCAGTGTTATGGCACAGGCCAAGCTCCTCCATTTGTACCGGTGTGTTTGACAACAAAACACAGAGCAAATCCTTTATATTAGGACTTCCAAATAACTGTATTATATCGCAAATTCAACTAATTATCAAGTTTTTCTAGTAACACTGATGCATGGAGGTCAATTTAGTTCTATTGCGCCTTCAATACTATCATTAATGGCCGAGTTGTGACATTTGCAGTGTTATGGCACAGGCCAACCTCGTCCATTTGTACCGGTGTATTTGACAACAAAACACAGAGCAAATCCTTTATATTAGGACTTCGAAATAACTGTCTTATATCGCAAATTCAACTAATTATCCAGTTATGCTAGTAACACTGATGCCTGGACGTCAATTTAGTTCAATTGCGCCATCAATACTATCATTAATGGCCGAGTTGTCACGTTTGCAGTGTTATGGCACAGGCCAAGCTCTTCCATTTGTACCGCTGTGTTTGACAACAAAATACAGAGCAAATCCTTTATCTTGGGATTTCGAAATAACTGTGTCATATCGCAAATTCAACCCATTATCAAGTTTTCCTAGTAATACTGATGCCTGGAGGTGAATTTAGTTCTATTGCGCCATTAATACCATCATTAATGGGCGAGTTATCACGTTTGCAGTTTTATAGCACAGGCCAAGCTCTACCATTTGTACCGGTGTGTTTGACAACAAAATACAGACCAAATCCTTTATCTTGGGACTTCGAAATAACTGTGTCATATCGCAAATTCAACCGATTATCAAGTTTTCCTAGTAATACTGATGCCTGGAGGTGAATTTAGTTCTATTGCGCCATCAATACCATCATTAATGGGCGAGTTATCACGTTTGCAGTGTTATAGCACAGGCGAAGCTCTTCCATTTGTACCGGTGTGTTTGACAACAAAATACAGACCAAATCCTTTATCTTGGGACTTCGAAATAACTGTATCAACTAATTATCCAGTTTTCCTGGAAATACTGATGCCTGGAGGTCAATTTAGTTCTATTGCGCCATCAATACTATCATTAATGGCCGAGTTGTGATATTTGCAGTGTTATGGCACAGGCCAAGCTCTTCCATTTGTACCGGTGTGTTTGACAACAAAACACAGAGCAAATCATTTATATTAGGACTTCGAAATAACTGTCTTATATCGCAAATTCAACTAATTATAAAGTTTTTCTAGTAACACTGATGCCTGGACGTCAATTTAGTTCAATTGCGCCATCAATACTATCATTAATGGCCGAGTTGTCACGTTTGCAGTGTTATGGCACAGGCCAAGCTCTTCCATTTGTACCGCTGTGTTTGACAACAAAATACAGAGCAAATCCTTTATCTTGGGACTTCGAAATAACTGTGTCATATCGCAAATTCAACCAATTATAAAGTTTTCCTAGTAATACTGATGCCTGGAGGTGAATTTAGTTCTATTGCGCCATCAATACCATCATTAATGGGCGAGTTATCACGTTTGATGTGTTATAGCACAGGCCAAGCTCTTCCATTTGTACCGGTGTGTTTGACAACAAAACACAGAGCAAATCCTTTATATTAGGACTTCCAAATAACTGTATTATATCGCAAATTCAACTAATTTTCCAGTTTTTCTGGTAACACTGATGCCTGGAAGTCAATTTAGTTCTATTGCGCCTTCAATACTATCATTAATGGCCGAGTTGTGACATTTGCAGTGTTATGGCACAGGCCAACCTCTTCCATTTGTACCGGTGTGTTTGACAACAAAACACAGAGCAAATCCTTTATCTTGGGACTTCGAAATAACTGTATCAACTAATTATCCAGTTTTCCTAGAAATACTGATGCCTGGAGGTCAATTTAGTTCTATTGCGCCATCAATACTATCATTAAAGGGCGAGTTATCACGTTTGATGTGTTATAGCACAGGCCAAGCTCTTCCATTTGTACCGCTGTGTTTGACAACAAAATACAGAGCAAATCCTTTATCTTGGGACTTCGAAATAACTGTGTCATATCGCAAATTCAACTAATTATCCAGTTTTCCTAGAAATACTGATGCCTGGAGGTCAATTTAGTTCTATTGCGCCATCAATACTATCATTAATGGCCGAGTAGTCACGTTTGCAGTGTTATGGCACAGGCCAAGCTCTTCCATTTGTACCGCTGTGTTTGACAACAAAATACAGAGCAAATCCTTTATCTTGGGACTTCGAAATAACTGTGTCATATCGCAAATTCAACCCATTATCAAGTTTTCCTAGTAATACTGATGCCTGGAGGTGAATTTAGTTCTATTGCGCCATCAATACCATCATTAATGGGCGAGTTATCACGTTTGCAGTTTTATAGCACAGGCCAAGCTCTACCATTTGTACCGGTGTGTTTGACAACAAAATACAGACCAAATCCTTTATCTTGGGACTTCGAAATAACTGTATCAACTAATTATCCAGTTTGCCTAGAAATACTGATGCCTGGAGGTCAATTTAGTTCTATTGCGCCATCAATACTATCATTAATGGGCGAGTTATCACGTTTGATGTGTTATAGCACAGGCCAAGCTCTTCCATTTGTACCGCTGTGTTTGACAACAAAATACAGAGCAAATCCTTTATCTTGGGACTTCGAAATAACTGTGTCATATCGCAAATTCAACTAATTATCCAGTTTTTCTGGTAACACTGATGCCTGGAGGTCAATTTAGTTCTATTGCGCCTTCAATACTATCATTAATGGCCGAGTTGTGATATTTGCAGTGTTATGGCACAGGCCAAGCTCTTCCATTTGTACCGGTGTGTTTGACAACAAAACACAGAGCAAATCCTTTATATTAGGACTTCGAAATAACTGTCTTATATCGCAAATTCAACTAATTATAAAGTTTTTCTAGTAACACTGATGCCAGGACGTCAATTTAGTTCAATTGCGCCATCAATACTATCATTAATGGCCGAGTTGTCACGTTTGCAGTGTTATGGCACAGGCCAAGCTCTTCCATTTGTACCGCTGTGTTTGACAACAAAATACAGAGCAAATCCTTTATCTTGGGACTTCGAAATAACTGTGTCATATCGCAAATTCAACCAATTATCAAGTTTTCCTAGTAATACTGATGCCTGGAGGTGAATTTAGTTCTATTGCGCCATCAATACCATCATTAATGGGCGAGTTATCACGTTTGCAGTGTTATAGCACAGGCCAAGCTCTTCCATTTGTACCGGTGTGTTTGACAACAAAACACAGAGCAAATCCTTTATATTAGGACTTCCAAATAACTGTATTATATCGCAAATTCAACTAATTATCCAGTTTTTCTGGTAACACTGAAGCCTGGAAGTCAATTTAGTTCTATTGCGCCTTCAATACTATCATTAATGGCCGACTTGTGACATTTGCAGTGTTATGGCACAGGCCAAGCTCTTCCATTTGTACCGCTGTGTTTGACAACAAAATACAGAGCAAATCCTTTATCTTGGGACTTCGAAATAACTGTGTCATATCGCAAATTCAACCCATTATCAAGTTTTCCTAGTAATACTGATGCCTGGAGGTGAATTTAGTTCTATTGCGCCATCAATACTATCATTAATGGGCGAGTTATCACGTTTGATGTGTTATAGCACAGGCCAAGCTCTTCCATTTGTACCGCTGTGTTTGACAACAAAATACAGAGCAAATCCTTTATCTTGGGACTTCGAAATAACTGTATCAACTAATTATCCAGTTTTCCTAGAAATACTGATGCCTGGAGGTCAATTTAGTTCTATTGCGCCATCAATACTATCATTAATGGGCGAGTTATCACGTTTGATGTGTTATAGCACAGGCCAAGCTCTTCCATTTGTACCGCTGTGTTTGACAACAAAATACAGAGCAAATCCTTTATCTTGGGACTTCGAAATAACTGTGTCATATCGCAAATTCAACTAATTATCCAGTTTTTCTGGTAACACTGATGCCTGGAGGTCAATTTAGTTCTATTGCGCCTTCAATACTATCATTAATGGCCGAGTTGTGATATTTGCAGTGTTATGGCACAGGCCAAGCTCTTCCATTTGTACCGGTGTGTTTGACAACAAAACACAGAGCAAATCCTTTATATTAGGACTTCGAAATAACTGTCTTATATCGCAAATTCAACTAATTATAAAGTTTTTCTAGTAACACTGATGCCTGGACGTCAATTTAGTTCAATTGCGCCATCAATACTATCATTAATGGCCGAGTTGTCACGTTTGCAGTGTTATGGCACAGGCCAAGCTCTTCCATTTGTACCGCTGTGTTTGACAACAAAATACAGAGCAAATCCTTTATCTTGGGACTTCGAAATAACTGTGTCATATCGCAAATTCAACCAATTATCAAGTTTTCCTAGTAATACTGATGCCTGGAGGTGAATTTAGTTCTATTGCGCCATCAATACCATCATTAATGGGCGAGTTATCACGTTTGCAGTGTTATAGCACAGGCCAAGCTCTTCCATTTGTACCGGTGTGTTTGACAACAAAACACAGAGCAAATCCTTTATATTAGGACTTCCAAATAACTGTATTATATCGCAAATTCAACTAATTATCCAGTTTTTCTGGTAACACTGAAGCCTGGAAGTCAATTTAGTTCTATTGCGCCTTCAATACTATCATTAATGGCCGAGTTGTGACATTTGCAGTGTTATGGCACAGGCCAAGCTCTTCCATTTGTACCGCTGTGTTTGACAACAAAATACAGAGCAAATCCTTTATCTTGGGACTTCGAAATAACTGTGTCATATCGCAAATTCAACCCATTATCAAGTTTTCCTAGTAATACTGATGCCTGGAGGTGAATTTAGTTCTATTGCGCCATCAATACTATCATTAATGGGCGAGTTATCACGTTTGATGTGTTATAGCACAGGCCAAGCTCTTCCATTTGTACCGCTGTGTTTGACAACAAAATACAGAGCAAATCCTTTATCTTGGGACTTCGAAATAACTGTATCAACTAATTATCCAGTTTTCCTAGAAATACTGATGCCTGGAGGTCAATTTAGTTCTATTGCGCCATCAATACTATCATTAATGGGCGAGTTATCACGTTTGATGTGTTATAGCACAGGCCAAGCTCTTCCATTTGTACCGCTGTGTTTGACAACAAAATACAGAGCAAATCCTTTATCTTGGGACTTCGAAATAACTGTGTCATATCGCAAATTCAACTAATTATCCAGTTTTTCTGGTAACACTGATGCCTGGAGGTCAATTTAGTTCTATTGCGCCTTCAATACTATCATTAATGGCCGAGTTGTGATATTTGCAGTGTTATGGCACAGGCCAAGCTCTTCCATTTGTACCGGTGTGTTTGACAACAAAACACAGAGCAAATCCTTTATATTAGGACTTCGAAATAACTGTCTTATATCGCAAATTCAACTAATTATAAAGTTTTTCTAGTAACACTGATGCCTGGACGTCAATTTAGTTCAATTGCGCCATCAATACTATCATTAATGGCCGAGTTGTCACGTTTGCAGTGTTATGGCACAGGCCAAGCTCTTCCATTTGTACCGCTGTGTTTGACAACAAAATACAGAGCAAATCCTTTATCTTGGGACTTCGAAATAACTGTGTCATATCGCAAATTCAACCAATTATAAAGTTTTCCTAGTAATACTGATGCCTGGAGGTGAATTTAGTTCTATTGCGCCATCAATACCATCATTAATGGGCGAGTTATCACGTTTGCAGTGTTATAGCACAGGCCAAGCTCTTCCATTTGTACCGGTGTGTTTGACAACAAAACACAGAGCAAATCCTTTATATTAGGACTTCCAAATAACTGTATTATATCGCAAATTCAACTAATTATCCAGTTTTTCTGGTAACACTGATGCCTGGAAGTCAATTTAGTTCTATTGCGCCTTCAATACTATCATTAATGGCCGAGTTGTGACATTTGCAGTGTTATGGCACAGGCCAACCTCGTCCATTTGTACCGGTGTGTTTGACAACAAAACACAGAGCAAATCCTTTATCTTGGGACTTCGAAATAACTGTATCAACTAATTATCCAGTTTTCCTAGAAATACTGATGCCTGGAGGTCAATTTAGTTCTATTGCGCCATCAATACTATCATTAATGGGAGAGTTATCACGTTTGATGTGTTATAGCACAGGCCAAGCTCTTCCATTTGTACCGCTGTGTTTGACAACAAAATACAGAGCAAATCCTTTATCTTGGGACTTCGAAATAACTGTGTCATATCGCAAATTCAACTAATTATCCAGTTTTTCTGGTAACACTGATGCCTGGAGGTCAATTTAGTTCTATTGCGCCTTCAATACTATCATTAATGGCCGAGTTATGATATTTGCAGTGTTATGGCACAGGCCAAGCTCTTCCATTTGTACCGGTGTGTTTGACAACAAAACACAGAGCAAATCGTTTATATTAGGACTTCGAAATAACTGTCTTATATCGCAAATTCAACTAATTATAAAGTTTTTCTAGTAACACTGATGCCTGGACGTCAATTTAGTTCAATTGCGCCATCAATACTATCATTAATGGCCGAGTTGTCACGTTTGCAGTGTTATGGCACAGGCCAAGCTCTTCCATTTGTACCGCTGTGTTTGACAACAAAATACAGAGCAAATCCTTTATCTTGGGACTTCGAAATAACTGTGTCATATCGCAAATTCAACCGATTATCAAGTTTTCCTAGTAATACTGATGCCTGGAGGTGAATTTAGTTCTATTGCGCCATCAATACCATCATTAATGGGCGAGTTATCACGTTTGCAGTGTTATAGCACAGGCGAAGCTCTTCCATTTGTACCGGTGTGTTTGACAACAAAATACAGACCAAATCCTTTATCTTGGGACTTCGAAATAACTGTATCAACTAATTATCCAGTTTTCCTAGAAATACTGATGCCTGGAGGTCAATTTAGTTCTATTGCGCCATCAATACTATCATTAAAGGGCGAGTTATCACGTTTGATGTGTTATAGCACAGGCCAAGCTCTTCCATTTGTACCGCTGTGTTTGACAACAAAATACAGAGCAAATCCTTTATCTTGGGACTTCGAAATAACTGTGTCATATCGCAAATTCAACTAATTATCCAGTTTGTCTGGTAACACTGATGCCTGGAGGTCAATTTAGTTCTATTGCGCCTTCAATACTATCATTAATGGCCGAGTTGTGATATTTGCAGTGTTATGGCACAGGCCAAGCTCCTCCATTTGTACCGGTGTGTTTGACAACAAAACACAGAGCAAATCCTTTATATTAGGACTTCCAAATAACTGTATTATATCGCAAATTCAACTAATTATCAAGTTTTTCTAGTAACACTGATGCATGGAGGTCAATTTAGTTCTATTGCGCCTTCAATACTATCATTAATGGCCGAGTTGTGACATTTGCAGTGTTATGGCACAGGCCAACCTCGTCCATTTGTACCGGTGTATTTGACAACAAAACACAGAGCAAATCCTTTATATTAGGACTTCGAAATAACTGTCTTATATCGCAAATTCAACTAATTATCCAGTTATGCTAGTAACACTGATGCCTGGACGTCAATTTAGTTCAATTGCGCCATCAATACTATCATTAATGGCCGAGTTGTCACGTTTGCAGTGTTATGGCACAGGCCAAGCTCTTCCATTTGTACCGCTGTGTTTGACAACAAAATACAGAGCAAATCCTTTATCTTGGGATTTCGAAATAACTGTGTCATATCGCAAATTCAACCCATTATCAAGTTTTCCTAGTAATACTGATGCCTGGAGGTGAATTTAGTTCTATTGCGCCATCAATACCATCATTAATGGGCGAGTTATCACGTTTGCAGTTTTATAGCACAGGCCAAGCTCTACCATTTGTACCGGTGTGTTTGACAACAAAATACAGACCAAATCCTTTATCTTGGGACTTCGAAATAACTGTGTCATATCGCAAATTCAACCGATTATCAAGTTTTCCTAGTAATACTGATGCCTGGAGGTGAATTTAGTTCTATTGCGCCATCAATACCATCATTAATGGGCGAGTTATCACGTTTGCAGTGTTATAGCACAGGCGAAGCTCTTCCATTTGTACCGGTGTGTTTGACAACAAAATACAGACCAAATCCTTTATCTTGGGACTTCGAAATAACTGTATCAACTAATTATCCAGTTTTCCTGGAAATACTGATGCCTGGAGGTCAATTTAGTTCTATTGCGCCATCAATACTATCATTAATGGCCGAGTTGTGATATTTGCAGTGTTATGGCACAGGCCAAGCTCTTCCATTTGTACCGGTGTGTTTGACAACAAAACACAGAGCAAATCATTTATATTAGGACTTCGAAATAACTGTCTTATATCGCAAATTCAACTAATTATAAAGTTTTTCTAGTAACACTGATGCCTGGACGTCAATTTAGTTCAATTGCGCCATCAATACTATCATTAATGGCCGAGTTGTCACGTTTGCAGTGTTATGGCACAGGCCAAGCTCTTCCATTTGTACCGCTGTGTTTGACAACAAAATACAGAGCAAATCCTTTATCTTGGGACTTCGAAATAACTGTGTCATATCGCAAATTCAACCAATTATAAAGTTTTCCTAGTAATACTGATGCCTGGAGGTGAATTTAGTTCTATTGCGCCATCAATACCATCATTAATGGGCGAGTTATCACGTTTGATGTGTTATAGCACAGGCCAAGCTCTTCCATTTGTACCGGTGTGTTTGACAACAAAACACAGAGCAAATCCTTTATATTAGGACTTCCAAATAACTGTATTATATCGCAAATTCAACTAATTTTCCAGTTTTTCTGGTAACACTGATGCCTGGAAGTCAATTTAGTTCTATTGCGCCTTCAATACTATCATTAATGGCCGAGTTGTGACATTTGCAGTGTTATGGCACAGGCCAACCTCTTCCATTTGTACCGGTGTGTTTGACAACAAAACACAGAGCAAATCCTTTATCTTGGGACTTCGAAATAACTGTATCAACTAATTATCCAGTTTTCCTAGAAATACTGATGCCTGGAGGTCAATTTAGTTCTATTGCGCCATCAATACTATCATTAATGGGCGAGTTATCACGTTTGATGTGCTATAGCACAGGCCAAGCTCTTCCATTTGTACCGCTGTGTTTGACAACAAAATACAGAGCAAATCCTTTATCTTGGGACTTCGAAATAACTGTGTCATATCGCAAATTCAACTAATTATCCAGTTTTCCTAGAAATACTGATGCCTGGAGGTCAATTTAGTTCTATTGCGCCATCAATACTATCATTAATGGCCGAGTTGTCACGTTTGCAGTGTTATGGCACAGGCCAAGCTCTTCCATTTGTACCGCTGTGTTTGACAACAAAATACAGAGCAAATCCTTTATCTTGGGACTTCGAAATAACTGTGTCATATCGCAAATTCAACCCATTATCAAGTTTTCCTAGTAATACTGATGCCTGGAGGTGAATTTAGTTCTATTGCGCCATCAATACCATCATTAATGGGCGAGTTATCACGTTTGCAGTTTTATAGCACAGGCCAAGCTCTACCATTTGTACCGGTGTGTTTGACAACAAAATACAGACCAAATCCTTTATCTTGGGACTTCGAAATAACTGTATCAACTAATTATCCAGTTTGCCTAGAAATACTGATGCCTGGAGGTCAATTTAGTTCTATTGCGCCATCAATACTATCATTAATGGGCGAGTTATCACGTTTGATGTGTTATAGCACAGGCCAAGCTCTTCCATTTGTACCGCTGTGTTTGACAACAAAATACAGAGCAAATCCTTTATCTTGGGACTTCGAAATAACTGTGTCATATCGCAAATTCAACTAATTATCCAGTTTTTCTGGTAACACTGATGCCTGGAGGTCAATTTAGTTCTATTGCGCCTTCAATACTATCATTAATGGCCGAGTTGTGATATTTGCAGTGTTATGGCACAGGCCAAGCTCTTCCATTTGTACCGGTGTGTTTGACAACAAAACACAGAGCAAATCCTTTATATTAGGACTTCGAAATAACTGTCTTATATCGCAAATTCAACTAATTATAAAGTTTTTCTAGTAACACTGATGCCTGGACGTCAATTTAGTTCAATTGCGCCATCAATACTATCATTAATGGCCGAGTTGTCACGTTTGCAGTGTTATGGCACAGGCCAAGCTCTTCCATTTGTACCGCTGTGTTTGACAACAAAATACAGAGCAAATCCTTTATCTTGGGACTTCGAAATAACTGTGTCATATCGCAAATTCAACCAATTATCAAGTTTTCCTAGTAATACTGATGCCTGGAGGTGAATTTAGTTCTATTGCGCCATCAATACCATCATTAATGGGCGAGTTATCACGTTTGCAGTGTTATAGCACAGGCCAAGCTCTTCCATTTGTACCGGTGTGTTTGACAACAAAACACAGAGCAAATCCTTTATATTAGGACTTCCAAATAACTGTATTATATCGCAAATTCAACTAATTATCCAGTTTTTCTGGTAACACTGAAGCCTGGAAGTCAATTTAGTTCTATTGCGCCTTCAATACTATCATTAATGGCCGAGTTGTGACATTTGCAGTGTTATGGCACAGGCCAAGCTCTTCCATTTGTACCGCTGTGTTTGACAACAAAATACAGAGCAAATCCTTTATCTTGGGACTTCGAAATAACTGTGTCATATCGCAAATTCAACCCATTATCAAGTTTTCCTAGTAATACTGATGCCTGGAGGTGAATTTAGTTCTATTGCGCCATCAATACTATCATTAATGGGCGAGTTATCACGTTTGATGTGTTATAGCACAGGCCAAGCTCTTCCATTTGTACCGCTGTGTTTGACAACAAAATACAGAGCAAATCCTTTATCTTGGGACTTCGAAATAACTGTATCAACTAATTATCCAGTTTTCCTAGAAATACTGATGCCTGGAGGTCAATTTAGTTCTATTGCGCCATCAATACTATCATTAATGGGCGAGTTATCACGTTTGATGTGTTATAGCACAGGCCAAGCTCTTCCATTTGTACCGCTGTGTTTGACAACAAAATACAGAGCAAATCCTTTATCTTGGGACTTCGAAATAACTGTGTCATATCGCAAATTCAACTAATTATCCAGTTTTTCTGGTAACACTGATGCCTGGAGGTCAATTTAGTTCTATTGCGCCTTCAATACTATCATTAATGGCCGAGTTGTGATATTTGCAGTGTTATGGCACAGGCCAAGCTCTTCCATTTGTACCGGTGTGTTTGACAACAAAACACAGAGCAAATCCTTTATATTAGGACTTCGAAATAACTGTCTTATATCGCAAATTCAACTAATTATAAAGTTTTTCTAGTAACACTGATGCCTGGACGTCAATTTAGTTCAATTGCGCCATCAATACTATCATTAATGGCCGAGTTGTCACGTTTGCAGTGTTATGGCACAGGCCAAGCTCTTCCATTTGTACCGCTGTGTTTGACAACAAAATACAGAGCAAATCCTTTATCTTGGGACTTCGAAATAACTGTGTCATATCGCAAATTCAACCAATTATAAAGTTTTCCTAGTAATACTGATGCCTGGAGGTGAATTTAGTTCTATTGCGCCATCAATACCATCATTAATGGGCGAGTTATCACGTTTGCAGTGTTATAGCACAGGCCAAGCTCTTCCATTTGTACCGGTGTGTTTGACAACAAAACACAGAGCAAATCCTTTATATTAGGACTTCCAAATAACTGTATTATATCGCAAATTCAACTAATTATCCAGTTTTTCTGGTAACACTGATGCCTGGAAGTCAATTTAGTTCTATTGCGCCTTCAATACTATCATTAATGGCCGAGTTGTGACATTTGCAGTGTTATGGCACAGGCCAACCTCGTCCATTTGTACCGGTGTGTTTGACAACAAAACACAGAGCAAATCCTTTATCTTGGGACTTCGAAATAACTGTATCAACTAATTATCCAGTTTTCCTAGAAATACTGATGCCTGGAGGTCAATTTAGTTCTATTGCGCCATCAATACTATCATTAATGGGAGAGTTATCACGTTTGATGTGTTATAGCACAGGCCAAGCTCTTCCATTTGTACCGCTGTGTTTGACAACAAAATACAGAGCAAATCCTTTATCTTGGGACTTCGAAATAACTGTGTCATATCGCAAATTCAACTAATTATCCAGTTTTTCTGGTAACACTGATGCCTGGAGGTCAATTTAGTTCTATTGCGCCTTCAATACTATCATTAATGGCCGAGTTATGATATTTGCAGTGTTATGGCACAGGCCAAGCTCTTCCATTTGTACCGGTGTGTTTGACAACAAAACACAGAGCAAATCGTTTATATTAGGACTTCGAAATAACTGTCTTATATCGCAAATTCAACTAATTATAAAGTTTTTCTAGTAACACTGATGCCTGGACGTCAATTTAGTTCAATTGCGCCATCAATACTATCATTAATGGCCGAGTTGTCACGTTTGCAGTGTTATGGCACAGGCCAAGCTCTTCCATTTGTACCGCTGTGTTTGACAACAAAATACAGAGCAAATCCTTTATCTTGGGACTTCGAAATAACTGTGTCATATCGCAAATTCAACCGATTATCAAGTTTTCCTAGTAATACTGATGCCTGGAGGTGAATTTAGTTCTATTGCGCCATCAATACCATCATTAATGGGCGAGTTATCACGTTTGCAGTGTTATAGCACAGGCGAAGCTCTTCCATTTGTACCGGTGTGTTTGACAACAAAATACAGACCAAATCCTTTATCTTGGGACTTCGAAATAACTGTATCAACTAATTATCCAGTTTTCCTAGAAATACTGATGCCTGGAGGTCAATTTAGTTCTATTGCGCCATCAATACTATCATTAAAGGGCGAGTTATCACGTTTGATGTGTTATAGCACAGGCCAAGCTCTTCCATTTGTACCGCTGTGTTTGACAACAAAATACAGAGCAAATCCTTTATCTTGGGACTTCGAAATAACTGTGTCATATCGCAAATTCAACTAATTATCCAGTTTGTCTGGTAACACTGATGCCTGGAGGTCAATTTAGTTCTATTGCGCCTTCAATACTATCATTAATGGCCGAGTTGTGATATTTGCAGTGTTATGGCACAGGCCAAGCTCCTCCATTTGTACCGGTGTGTTTGACAACAAAACACAGAGCAAATCCTTTATATTAGGACTTCCAAATAACTGTATTATATCGCAAATTCAACTAATTATCAAGTTTTTCTAGTAACACTGATGCATGGAGGTCAATTTAGTTCTATTGCGCCTTCAATACTATCATTAATGGCCGAGTTGTGACATTTGCAGTGTTATGGCACAGGCCAACCTCGTCCATTTGTACCGGTGTATTTGACAACAAAACACAGAGCAAATCCTTTATATTAGGACTTCGAAATAACTGTCTTATATCGCAAATTCAACTAATTATCCAGTTATGCTAGTAACACTGATGCCTGGACGTCAATTTAGTTCAATTGCGCCATCAATACTATCATTAATGGCCGAGTTGTCACGTTTGCAGTGTTATGGCACAGGCCAAGCTCTTCCATTTGTACCGCTGTGTTTGACAACAAAATACAGAGCAAATCCTTTATCTTGGGATTTCGAAATAACTGTGTCATATCGCAAATTCAACCCATTATCAAGTTTTCCTAGTAATACTGATGCCTGGAGGTGAATTTAGTTCTATTGCGCCATCAATACCATCATTAATGGGCGAGTTATCACGTTTGCAGTTTTATAGCACAGGCCAAGCTCTACCATTTGTACCGGTGTGTTTGACAACAAAATACAGACCAAATCCTTTATCTTGGGACTTCGAAATAACTGTGTCATATCGCAAATTCAACCGATTATCAAGTTTTCCTAGTAATACTGATGCCTGGAGGTGAATTTAGTTCTATTGCGCCATCAATACCATCATTAATGGGCGAGTTATCACGTTTGCAGTGTTATAGCACAGGCGAAGCTCTTCCATTTGTACCGGTGTGTTTGACAACAAAATACAGACCAAATCCTTTATCTTGGGACTTCGAAATAACTGTATCAACTAATTATCCAGTTTTCCTGGAAATACTGATGCCTGGAGGTCAATTTAGTTCTATTGCGCCATCAATACTATCATTAATGGCCGAGTTGTGATATTTGCAGTGTTATGGCACAGGCCAAGCTCTTCCATTTGTACCGGTGTGTTTGACAACAAAACACAGAGCAAATCATTTATATTAGGACTTCGAAATAACTGTCTTATATCGCAAATTCAACTAATTATAAAGTTTTTCTAGTAACACTGATGCCTGGACGTCAATTTAGTTCAATTGCGCCATCAATACTATCATTAATGGCCGAGTTGTCACGTTTGCAGTGTTATGGCACAGGCCAAGCTCTTCCATTTGTACCGCTGTGTTTGACAACAAAATACAGAGCAAATCCTTTATCTTGGGACTTCGAAATAACTGTGTCATATCGCAAATTCAACCAATTATAAAGTTTTCCTAGTAATACTGATGCCTGGAGGTGAATTTAGTTCTATTGCGCCATCAATACCATCATTAATGGGCGAGTTATCACGTTTGATGTGTTATAGCACAGGCCAAGCTCTTCCATTTGTACCGGTGTGTTTGACAACAAAACACAGAGCAAATCCTTTATATTAGGACTTCCAAATAACTGTATTATATCGCAAATTCAACTAATTTTCCAGTTTTTCTGGTAACACTGATGCCTGGAAGTCAATTTAGTTCTATTGCGCCTTCAATACTATCATTAATGGCCGAGTTGTGACATTTGCAGTGTTATGGCACAGGCCAACCTCTTCCATTTGTACCGGTGTGTTTGACAACAAAACACAGAGCAAATCCTTTATCTTGGGACTTCGAAATAACTGTATCAACTAATTATCCAGTTTTCCTAGAAATACTGATGCCTGGAGGTCAATTTAGTTCTATTGCGCCATCAATACTATCATTAATGGGCGAGTTATCACGTTTGATGTGTTATAGCACAGGCCAAGCTCTTCCATTTGTACCGCTGTGTTTGACAACAAAATACAGAGCAAATCCTTTATCTTGGGACTTCGAAATAACTGTGTCATATCGCAAATTCAACCGATTATCAAGTTTTCCTAGTAATACTGATGCCTGGAGGTGAATTTAGTTCTATTGCGCCATCAATACCATCATTAATGGGCGAGTTATCACGTTTGCAGTGTTATAGCACAGGCGAAGCTCTTCCATTTGTACCGGTGTGTTTGACAACAAAATACAGACCAAATCCTTTATCTTGGGACTTCGAAATAACTGTATCAACTAATTATCCAGTTTTCCTAGAAATACTGATGCCTGGAGGTCAATTTAGTTCTATTGCGCCATCAATACTATCATTAAAGGGCGAGTTATCACGTTTGATGTGTTATAGCACAGGCCAAGCTCTTCCATTTGTACCGCTGTGTTTGACAACAAAATACAGAGCAAATCCTTTATCTTGGGACTTCGAAATAACTGTGTCATATCGCAAATTCAACTAATTATCCAGTTTTTCTGGTAACACTGATGCCTGGAGGTCAATTTAGTTCTATTGCGCCTTCAATACTATCATTAATGGCCGAGTTGTGATATTTGCAGTGTTATGGCACAGGCCAAGCTCCTCCATTTGTACCGGTGTGTTTGACAACAAAACACAGAGCAAATCCTTTATATTAGGACTTCCAAATAACTGTATTATATCGCAAATTCAACTAATTATCAAGTTTTTCTAGTAACACTGATGCATGGAGGTCAATTTAGTTCTATTGCGCCTTCAATACTATCATTAATGGCCGAGTTGTGACATTTGCAGTGTTATGGCACAGGCCAACCTCGTCCATTTGTACCGGTGTATTTGACAACAAAACACAGAGCAAATCCTTTATATTAGGACTTCGAAATAACTGTATTATATCGCAAATTCAACTAATTATCCAGTTATGCTAGTAACACTGATGCCTGGAAGTCAATTTAGTTCAATTGCGCCATCAATACTATCATTAATGGCCGAGTTGTGACATTTGCAGTGTTATGGCACAGGCCAACCTCTTCCATTTGTACCGGTGTGTTTGACAACAAAACACAGAGCAAATCCTTTATCTTGGGACTTCGAAATAACTGTATCAACTAATTATCCAGTTTTCCTAGAAATACTGATGCCTGGAGGTCAATTTAGTTCTATTGCGCCATCAATACTATCATTAATGGGCGAGTTATCACGTTTGATGTGTTATAGCACAGGCCAAGCTCTTCCATTTGTACCGCTGTGTTTGACAACAAAATACAGAGCAAATCCTTTATCTTGGGACTTCGAAATAACTGTGTCATATCGCAAATTCAACTAATTATCCAGTTTTTCTGGTAACACTGATGCCTGGAAGTCAATCTAGTTCTATTGCGCCTTCAATACTATCATTAATGGCCGAGTTGTGATATTTGCAGTGTTATGGCACAGGCCAAGCTATTCCATTTGTACCGGTGTGTTTGACAACAAAACACAGAGCAAATCGTTTATATTAGGACTTCGAAATAACTGTCTTATATCGCAAATTCAACTAATTATAAAGTTTTTCTAGTAACACTGATGCCTGGACGTCAATTTAGTTCAATTGCGCCATCAATACTATCATTAATGGCCGAGTTGTCACGTTTGCAGTGTTATGGCACAGGCCAAGCTCTTCCATTTGTACCGCTGTGTTTGACAACAAAATACAGAGCAAATCCTTTATCTTGGGACTTCGAAATAACTGTGTCATATCGCAAATTCAACCAATTATCAAGTTTTCCTAGTAATACTGATGCCTGGAGGTGAATTTAGTTCTATTGCGCCATCAATACCATCATTAATGGGCGAGTTATCACGTTTGCAGTGTTATAGCACAGGCGAAGCTCTTCCATTTGTACCGGTGTGTTTGACAACAAAATACAGACCAAATTCTTTATCTTGGGACTTCGAAATAACTGTATCAACTAATTATCCAGTTTTCCTAGAAATACTGATGCCTGGAGGTCAATTTAGTTCTATTGCGCCATCAATACTATCATTAAAGGGCGAGTTATCACGTTTGATGTGTTATAGCACAGGCCAAGCTCTTCCATTTGTACCGCTGTGTTTGACAACAAAATACAGAGCAAATCCTTTATCTTGGGACTTCGAAATAACTGTGTCATATCGCAAATTCAACTAATTATCCAGTTTTTCTGGTAACACTGATGCCTGGAGGTCAATTTAGTTCTATTGCGCCTTCAATACTATCATTAATGGCCGAGTTGTGATATTTGCAGTGTTATGGCACAGGCCAAGCTCCTCCATTTGTACCGGTGTGTTTGACAACAAAACACAGAGCAAATCCTTTATATTAGGACTTCCAAATAACTGTATTATATCGCAAATTCAACTAATTATCAAGTTTTTCTAGTAACACTGATGCATGGAGGTCAATTTAGTTCTATTGCGCCTTCAATACTATCATTAATGGCCGAGTTGTGACATTTGCAGTGTTATGGCACAGGCCAACCTCGTCCATTTGTACCGGTGTATTTGACAACAAAACACAGTGCAAATCCTTTATATTAGGACTTCGAAATAACTGTCTTATATCGCAAATTCAACTAATTATCCAGTTTTGCTAGTAACACTGATGCCTGGACGTCAATTTAGTTCAATTGCGCCATCAATACTATCATTAATGGCCGAGTTGTCACGTTTGCAGTGTTATGGCACAGGCCAAGCTCTTCCATTTGTACCGCTGTGTTTGACAACAAAATACAGAGCAAATCCTTTATCTTGGGACTTCGAAATAACTGTGTCATATCGCAAATTCAACCCATTATCAAGTTTTCCTACTAATACTGATGCCTGGAGGTGAATTTAGTTCTATTGCGCCATCAATACCATCATTAATGGGCGCGTTATCACGTTTGCAGTTTTATAGCACAGGCCAAGCTCTACCATTTGTACCGGTGTGTTTGACAACAAAATACAGACCAAATCCTTTATCTTGGGACTTCGAAATAACTGTATCAACTAATTATCCAGTTTTCCTAGAAATACTGATGCCTGGAGGTCAATTTAGTTCTATTGCGCCATCAATACTATCATTAATGGGCGAGTTATCACGTTTGATGTGTTATAGCACAGGCCAAGCTCTTCCATTTGTACCGCTGTGTTTGACAACAAAATACAGAGCAAATCCTTTATCTTGGGACTTCGAAATAACTGTGTCATATCGCAAATTCAACTAATTATCCAGTTTTTCTGGTAACACTGATGCCTGGAGGTGAATTTAGTTCTATTGCGCCATCAATACCATCATTAATGGGCGAGTTATCACGTTTGCAGTGTTATAGCACAGGCCAAGCTCTTCCATTTGTACCGCTGTGTTTGACAACAAAATACAGAGCAAATCCTTTATCTTGGGACTTCGAAATAACTGTGTCATATCGCAAATTCAACCCATTATCAAGTTTTCCTAGTAATACTGATGCCTGGAGGTGAATTTAGTTCTATTGCGCCATCAATACCATCATTAATGGGCGAGTTATCACGTTTGCAGTTTTATAGCACAGGCCAAGCTCTTCCATTTGTACCGGTGTGTTTGACAACAAAATACAGACCAAATCCTTTATCTTGGGACTTCGAAATAACTGTATCAACTAATTATCCAGTTTTCCTAGAAATACTGATGCCTGGAGGTCAATTTAGTTCTATTGCGCCATCAATACTATCATTAATGGGCGAGTTATCACGTTTGATGTGTTATAGCACAGGCCAAGCTCTTCCATTTGCACCGCTGTGTTTGACAACAAAATACAGAGCAAATCCTTTATCTTGGGACTTCGAAATAACTGTGTCATATCGCAAATTCAACTAATTATCCAGTTTTTCTGGTAACACTGATGCCTGGAGGTCAATTTAGTTCTATTGCGCCTTCAATACTATCATTAATGGCCGAGTTGTGATATTTGCAGTGTTATGGCACAGGCCAAGCTCTTCCATTTGTACCGGTGTGTCTGACAACAAAACACAGAGCAAATCCTTTATATTAGGACTTCGAAATAACTGTCTTATATCGCAAATTCAACTAATTATAAAGTTTTTCTAGTAACACTGATGCCTGGACGTCAATTTAGTTCAATTGCGCCATCAATACTATCATTAATGGCCGAGTTGTCACGTTTGCAGTGTTATGGCACAGGCCAAGCTCTTCCATTTGTACCGCTGTGTTTGACAACAAAATACAGAGCAAATCCTTTATCTTGGGACTTCGAAATAACTGTGTCATATCGCAAATTCAACCAATTATAAAGTTTTCCTAGTAATACTGATGCCTGGACGTCAATTTAGTTCTATTGCGCCATCAATACCATCATTAATGGGCGAGTTATCACGTTTGCAGTGTTATAGCACAGGCCAAGCTCTTCCATTTGTACCGGTGTGTTTGACAACAAAACACAGAGCAAATCCTTTATATTAGGACTTCCAAATAACTGTATTATATCGCAAATTCAACTAATTATCCAGTTTTTCTGGTAACACTGATGCCTGGAAGTCAATTTAGTTCTATTGCGCCTTCAATACTATCATTAATGGCCGAGTTGTGACATTTGCAGTGTTATGGCACAGGCCAACCTCGTCCATTTGTACCGGTGTGTTTGACAACAAAACACAGAGCAAATCCTTTATCTTGGGACTTCGAAATAACTGTATCAACTAATTATCCAGTTTTCCTAGAAATACTGATGCCTGGAGGTCAATTTAGTTCTATTGCGCCATCAATACTATCATTAATGGGAGAGTTATCACGTTTGATGTGTTATAGCACAGGCCAAGCTCTTCCATTTGTACCGCTGTGTTTGACAACAAAATACAGAGCAAATCCTTTATCTTGGGACTTCGAAATAACTGTGTCATATCGCAAATTCAACTAATTATCCAGTTTTTCTGGTAACACTGATGCCTGGAGGTCAATTTAGTTCTATTGCGCCTTCAATACTATCATTAATGGCCGAGTTGTGATATTTGCAGTGTTATGGCACAGGCCAAGCTCTTCCATTTGTACCGGTGTGTTTGACAACAAAACACAGAGCAAATCCTTTATATTAGGACTTCGAAATAACTGTCTTATATCGCAAATTCAACTAATTATAAAGTTTTTCTAGTAACACTGATGCCTGGACGTCAATTTAGTTCAATTGCGCCATCAATACTATCATTAATGGCCGAGTTGTCACGTTTGCAGTGTTATGGCACAGGCCAAGCTCTTCCATTTGTACCGCTGTGTTTGACAACAAAATACAGAGCAAATCCTTTATCTTGGGACTTCGAAATAACTGTGTCATATCGCAAATTCAACCAATTATCAAGTTTTCCTAGTAATACTGATGCCTGGAGGTGAATTTAGTTCTATTGCGCCATCAATACCATCATTAATGGGCGAGTTATCACGTTTGCAGTGTTATAGCACAGGCGAAGCTCTTCCATTTGTACCGGTGTGTTTGACAACAAAACACAGAGCAAATCCTTTATCTTGGGACTTAGAAATAACTGTATCAACTAATTATCCAGTTTTCCTAGAAATACTGATGCCTGGAGGTCAATTTAGTTCTATTGCGCCATCAATACTATCATTAATGGGAGAGTTATCACGTTTGATGTGTTATAGCACAGGCCAAGCTCTTCCATTTGTACCGCTGTGTTTGACAACAAAATACAGAGCAAATCCTTTATCTTGGGACTTCGAAATAACTGTGTCATATCGCAAATTCAACTAATTATCCAGTTTTTCTGGTAACACTGATGCCTGGAGGTCAATTTAGTTCTATTGCGCCTTCAATACTATCATTAATGGCCGAGTTGTGATATTTGCAGTGTTATGGCACAGGCCAAGCTCTTCCATTTGTACCGGTGTGTTTGACAACAAAACACAGAGCAAATCGTTTATATTAGGACTTCGAAATAACTGTCTTATATCGCAAATTCAACTAATTATAAAGTTTTTCTAGTAACACTGATGCCTGGACGTCAATTTAGTTCAATTGCGCCATCAATACTATCATTAATGGCCGAGTTGTCACGTTTGCAGTGTTATGGCACAGGCCAAGCTCTTCCATTTGTACCGCTGTGTTTGACAACAAAATACAGAGCAAATCCTTTATCTTGGGACTTCGAAATAACTGTGTCATATCGCAAATTCAACCAATTATAAAGTTTTCCTAGTAATACTGATGCCTGGACGTCAATTTAGTTCTATTGCGCCATCAATACCATCATTAATGGGCGAGTTATCACGTTTGCAGTGTTATAGCACAGGCCAAGCTCTTCCATTTGTACCGGTGTGTTTGACAACAAAACACAGAGCAAATCCTTTATATTAGGACTTCCAAATAACTGTATTATATCGCAAATTCAACTAATTATCCAGTTTTTCTGGTAACACTGATGCCTGGAAGTCAATTTAGTTCTATTGCGCCTTCAATACTATCATTAATGGCCGAGTTGTGACATTTGCAGTGTTATGGCACAGGCCAACCTCGTCCATTTGTACCGGTGTGTTTGACAACAAAACACAGAGCAAATCCTTTATCTTGGGACTTCGAAATAACTGTATCAACTAATTATCCAGTTTTCCTAGAAATACTGATGCCTGGAGGTCAATTTAGTTCTATTGCGCCATCAATACTATCATTAATGGGAGAGTTATCACGTTTGATGTGTTATAGCACAGGCCAAGCTCTTCCATTTGTACCGCTGTGTTTGACAACAAAATACAGAGCAAATCCTTTATATTGGGACTTCGAAATAACTGTGTCATATCGCAAATTCAACTAATTATCCAGTTTTTCTGGTAACACTGATGCCTGGAGGTCAATTTAGTTCTATTGCGCCTTCAATACTATCATTAATGGCCGAGTTGTGATATTTGCAGTGTTATGGCACAGGCCAAGCTCTTCCATTTGTACCGGTGTGTTTGACAACAAAACACAGAGCAAATCCTTTATATTAGGACTTCGAAATAACTGTCTTATATCGCAAATTCAACTAATTATAAAGTTTTTCTAGTAACACTGATGCCTGGACGTCAATTTAGTTCAATTGCGCCATCAATACTATCATTAATGGCCGAGTTGTCACGTTTGCAGTGTTATGGCACAGGCCAAGCTCTTCCATTTGTACCGCTGTGTTTGACAACAAAATACAGAGCAAATCCTTTATCTTGGGACTTCGAAATAACTGTGTCATATCGCAAATTCAACCAATTATCAAGTTTTCCTAGTAATACTGATGCCTGGAGGTGAATTTAGTTCTATTGCGCCATCAATACCATCATTAATGGGCGAGTTATCACGTTTGCAGTGTTATAGCACAGGCGAAGCTCTTCCATTTGTACCGGTGTGTTTGACAACAAAACACAGAGCAAATCCTTTATCTTGGGACTTCGAAATAACTGTATCAACTAATTATCCAGTTTTCCTAGAAATACTGATGCCTGGAGGTCAATTTAGTTCTATTGCGCCATCAATACTATCATTAATGGGAGAGTTATCACGTTTGATGTGTTATAGCACAGGCCAAGCTCTTCCATTTGTACCGCTGTGTTTGACAACAAAATACAGAGCAAATCCTTTATCTTGGGACTTCGAAATAACTGTGTCATATCGCAAATTCAACTAATTATCCAGTTTTTCTGGTAACACTGATGCCTGGAGGTCAATTTAGTTCTATTGCGCCTTCAATACTATCATTAATGGCCGAGTTGTGATATTTGCAGTGTTATGGCACAGGCCAAGCTCTTCCATTTGTACCGGTGTGTTTGACAACAAAACACAGAGCAAATCGTTTATATTAGGACTTCGAAATAACTGTCTTATATCGCAAATTCAACTAATTATAAAGTTTTTCTAGTAACACTGATGCCTGGACGTCAATTTAGTTCAATTGCGCCATCAATACTATCATTAATGGCCGAGTTGTCACGTTTGCAGTGTTATGGCACAGGCCAAGCTCTTCCATTTGTACCGCTGTGTTTGACAACAAAATACAGAGCAAATCCTTTATCTTGGGACTTCGAAATAACTGTGTCATATCGCAAATTCAACCGATTATCAAGTTTTCCTAGTAATACTGATGCCTGGAGGTGAATTTAGTTCTATTGCGCCATCAATACCATCATTAATGGGCGAGTTATCACGTTTGCAGTGTTATAGCACAGGCGAAGCTCTTCCATTTGTACCGGTGTGTTTGACAACAAAATACAGACCAAATCCTTTATCTTGGGACTTCGAAATAACTGTATCAACTAATTATCCAGTTTTCCTAGAAATACTGATGCCTGGAGGTCAATTTAGTTCTATTGCGCCATCAATACTATCATTAAAGGGCGAGTTATCACGTTTGATGTGTTATAGCACAGGCCAAGCTCTTCCATTTGTACCGCTGTGTTTGACAACAAAATACAGAGCAAATCCTTTATCTTGGGACTTCGAAATAACTGTGTCATATCGCAAATTCAACTAATTATCCAGTTTTTCTGGTAACACTGATGCCTGGAGGTCAATTTAGTTCTATTGCGCCTTCAATACTATCATTAATGGCCGAGTTGTGATATTTGCAGTGTTATGGCACAGGCCAAGCTCCTCCATTTGTACCGGTGTGTTTGACAACAAAACACAGAGCAAATCCTTTATATTAGGACTTCCAAATAACTGTATTATATCGCAAATTCAACTAATTATCAAGTTTTTCTAGTAACACTGATGCATGGAGGTCAATTTAGTTCTATTGCGCCTTCAATACTATCATTAATGGCCGAGTTGTGACATTTGCAGTGTTATGGCACAGGCCAACCTCGTCCATTTGTACCGGTGTATTTCACAACAAAACACAGAGCAAATCCTTTATATTAGGACTTCGAAATAACTGTCTTATATCGCAAATTCAACTAATTATCCAGTTATGCTAGTAACACTGATGCCTGGACGTCAATTTAGTTCAATTGCGCCATCAATACTATCATTAATGGCCGAGTTGTCACGTTTGCAGTGTTATGGCACAGGCCAAGCTCTTCCATTTGTACCGCTGTGTTTGACAACAAAATACAGAGCAAATTCTTTATCTTGGGATTTCGAAATAACTGTGTCATATCGCAAATTCAACCCATTATCAAGTTTTCCTAGTAATACTGATGCCTGGAGGTGAATTTAGTTCTATTGCGCCATCAATACCATCATTAATGGGCGAGTTATCACGTTTGCAGTTTTATAGCACAGGCCAAGCTCTACCATTTGTACCGGTGTGTTTGACAACAAAATACAGACCAAATCCTTTATCTTGGGACTTCGAAATAACTGTGTCATATCGCAAATTCAACCGATTATCAAGTTTTCCTAGTAATACTGATGCCTGGAGGTGAATTTAGTTCTATTGCGCCATCAATACCATCATTAATGGGCGAGTTATCACGTTTGCAGTGTTATAGCACAGGCGAAGCTCTTCCATTTGTACCGGTGTGTTTGACAACAAAATACAGACCAAATCCTTTATCTTGGGACTTCGAAATAACTGTATCAACTAATTATCCAGTTTTCCTAGAAATACTGATGCCTGGAGGTCAATTTAGTTCTATTGCGCCATCAATACTATCATTAATGGCCGAGTTGTGATATTTGCAGTGTTATGGCACAGGCCAAGCTCTTCCATTTGTACCGGTGTGTTTGACAACAAAACACAGAGCAAATCCTTTATATTAGGACTTCGAAATAACTGTCTTATATCGCAAATTCAACTAATTATAAAGTTTTTCTAGTAACACTGATGCCTGGACGTCAATTTAGTTCAATTGCGCCATCAATACTATCATTAATGGCCGAGTTGTCACGTTTGCAGTGTTATGGCACAGGCCAAGCTCTTCCATTTGTACCGCTGTGTTTGACAACAAAATACAGAGCAAATCCTTTATCTTGGGACTTCGAAATAACTGTGTCATATCGCAAATTCAACCAATTATAAAGTTTTCCTAGTAATACTGATGCCTGGAGGTGAATTTAGTTCTATTGCGCCATCAATACCATCATTAATGGGCGAGTTATCACGTTTGATGTGTTATAGCACAGGCCAAGCTCTTCCATTTGTACCGGTGTGTTTGACAACAAAACACAGAGCAAATCCTTTATATTAGGACTTCCAAATAACTGTATTATATCGCAAATTCAACTAATTTTCCAGTTTTTCTGGTAACACTGATGCCTGGAAGTCAATTTAGTTCTATTGCGCCTTCAATACTATCATTAATGGCCGAGTTGTGACATTTGCAGTGTTATGGCACAGGCCAACCTCGTCCATTTGTACCGGTGTGTTTGACAACAAAACACAGAGCAAATCCTTTATCTTGGGACTTCGAAATAACTGTATCAACTAATTATCCAGTTTTCCTAGAAATACTGATGCCTGGAGGTCAATTTAGTTCTATTGCGCCATCAATACTATCATTAATGGGCGAGTTATCACGTTTGATGTGTTATAGCACAGGCCAAGCTCTTCCATTTGTACCGCTGTGTTTGACAACAAAATACAGAGCAAATCCTTTATCTTGGGACTTCGAAATAACTGTGTCATATCGCAAATTCAACTAATTATCCAGTTTTTCTGGTAACACTGATGCCTGGAAGTCAATTTAGTTCTATTGCGCCTTCAATACTATCATTAATGGCCGAGTTGTGATATTTGCAGTGTTATGGCACAGGCCAAGCTCTTCCATTTGTACCGGTGTGTTTGACAACAAAACACAGAGCAAATCGTTTATATTAGGACTTCGAAATAACTGTCTTATATCGCAAATTCAACTAATTATCCAGTTTTTCTGGTAACACTGATGCCTGGAGGTCAATTTAGTTCTATTGCGCCTTCAATACTATCATTAATGGCCGAGTTGTGATATTTGCAGTGTTATGGCACAGGCCAAGCTCTTCCATTTGTACCGGTGTGTTTGACAACAAAACACAGAGCAAATCCTTTATCTTGGGACTTCGAAATAACTGTGTCATATCGCAAATTCAACCAATTATAAAGTTTTCCTAGTAATACTGATGCCTTGAGGTGAATTTAGTTCTATTGCGCCATCAATACCATCATTAATGGGCGAGTTATCACGTTTGCAGTGTTATAGCACAGGCCAAGCTCTTCCATTTGTACCGGTGTGTTTGACAACAAAATACAGACCAAATCCTTTATCTTGGGACTTCGAAATAACTGTATCAACTAATTATCCAGTTTTCCTAGAAATACTGATGCCTGGAGGTCAATTTAGTTCTATTGCGCCATCAATACTATCATTAATGGGCGAGTTATCACGTTTGATGTGTTATAGCACAGGCCAAGCTCTTCCATTTGTACCGCTGTGTTTGAAAACAAAATACAGAGCAAATCCTTTATCTTGGGACTTCGAAATAACTGTGTCATATCGCAAATTCAACTAATTATCCAGTTTTTCTGGTAACACTGATGCCTGGAGGTCAATTTAGTTCTATTGCGCCTTCAATACTATCATTAATGGCCGAGTTGTGATATTTGCAGTGTTATGGCACAGGCCAAGCTCTTCCATTTGTACCGGTGTGTTTGACAACAAAACACAGAGCAAATCCTTTATCTTGGGACTTCGAAATAACTGTGTCATATCGCAAATTCAACCAATTATAAAGTTTTCCTAGTAATACTTATGCCTGGAGGTGAATTTAGTTCTATTGCGCCATCAATACCATCATTAATGGGCGAGTTATCACGTTTGCAGTGTTATAGCACAGGCCAAGCTCTTCCATTTGTACCGGTGTGTTTGACAACAAAATACAGACCAAATCCTTTATCTTGGGACTTCGAAATAACTGTATCAACTAATTATCCAGTTTTCCTAGAAATACTGATGCCTGGAGGTCAATTTAGTTCTATTGCGCCATCAATACTATCATTAATGGGCGAGTTATCACGTTTGATGTGTTATAGCACAGGCCAAGCTCTTCCATTTGTACCGCTGTGTTTGACAACAAAATACAGAGCAAATCCTTTATCTTGGGACTTCGAAATAACTGTGTCATATCGCAAATTCAACTAATTATCCAGTGTTTCTGGTAACACTGATGCCTGGAGGTCAATTTAGTTCTATTGCGCCTTCAATACTATCATTAATGGCCGAGTTGTGATATTTGCAGTGTTATGGCACAGGCCAAGCTCTTCCATTTGTACCGGTGTGTTTAACAACAAAACACAGAGCAAATCCTTTATATTAGGACTTCGAAATAACTGTCTTATATCGCAAATTCAACTAATTATAAAGTTTTACTAGTAACACTGATGCCTGGACGTCAATTTAGTTCAATTGCGCCATCAATACTATCATTAATGGCCGAGTTGTCACGTTTGCAGTGTTATGGCACAGGCCAAGCTCTTCCATTTGTACCGCTGTGTTTGTCAACAAAATACAGAGCAAATCCTTTATCTTGGGACTTCGAAATAACTGTGTCATATCGCAAATTCAACCAATTATCAAGTTTTCCTAGTAATACTGATGCCTGGAGGTGAATTTAGTTCTATTGCGCCATCAATACCATCATTAATGGGCGAGTTATCACGTTTGCAGTGTTATAGCACAGGCCAAGCTCTTCCATTTGTACCGGTGTGTTTGACAACAAAACACAGAGCAAATCCTTTATATTAGGACTTCCAAATAACTGTATTATATCGCAAATTCAACTAATTATCCAGTTTTTCTGGTAACACTGATTCCTGGAAGTCAATTTAGTTCTATTGCGCCTTCAATACTATCATTAATGGCCGAGTTGTGACATTTGCAGTGTTATGGCACAGGCCAACTCTCTTCCATTTGTACCGCTGTGTTTGACAACAAAATACAGAGCAAATCCTTTATCTTGGGACTTCGAAATAACTGTGTCATATCGCAAATTCAACCCATTATCAAGTTTTCCTAGTAATACTGATGCCTGGAGGTGAATTTAGTTCTATTGCGCCATCAATACCATCATTAATGGGCGAGTTATCACGTTTGCAGTTTTATAGCACAGGCCAAGCTCTTCCATTTGTACCGGTGTGTTTGACAACAAAATACAGACCAAATCCTTTATCTTGGGACTTCGAAATAACTGTATCAACTAATTATCCAGTTTTCCTAGAAATACTGATGCCTGGAGGTCAATTTAGTTCTATTGCGCCATCAATACTATCATTAATGGGAGAGTTATCACGTTTGATGTGTTATAGCACAGGCCAAGCTCTTCCATTTGTACCGCTGTGTTTGACAACAAAATACAGAGCAAATCCTTTATCTTGGGACTTCGAAATAACTGTGTCATATCGCAAATTCAACTAATTATCCAGTTTTTCTGGTAACACTGATGCCTGGAGGTCAATTTAGTTCTATTGCGCCTTCAATACTATCATTAATGGCCGAGTTGTGATATTTGCAGTGTTATGGCACAGGCCAAGCTCTTCCATTTGTACCGGTGTGTTTGACAACAAAACACAGAGCAAATCGTTTATATTAGGACTTCGAAATAACTGTCTTATATCGCAAATTCAACTAATTATAAAGTTTTTCTAGTAACACTGATGCCTGGACGTCAATTTAGTTCAATTGCGCCATCAATACTATCATTAATGGCCGAGTTGTCACGTTTGCAGTGTTATGGCACAGGCCAAGCTCTTCCATTTGTACCGCTGTGTTTGACAACAAAATACAGAGCAAATCCTTTATCTTGGGACTTCGAAATAACTGTGTCATATCGCAAATTCAACCAATTATCAAGTTTTCCTAGTAATACTGATGCCTGGAGGTGAATTTAGTTCTATTGCGCCATCAATACCATCATTAATGGGCGAGTTATCACGTTTGCAGTGTAATAGCACAGGCGAAGCTCTTCCATTTGTACCGGTGTGTTTGACAACAAAATACAGACCAAATCCTTTATCTTGGGACTTCGAAATAACTGTATCAACTAATTATCCAGTTTTCCTAGAAATACTGATGCCTGGAGGTCAATTTAGTTCTATTGCGCCATCAATACTATCATTAAAGGGCGAGTTATCACGTTTGATGTGTTATAGCACAGGCCAAGCTCTTCCATTTGTACCGCTGTGTTTGACAACAAAATACAGAGCAAATCCTTTATCTTGGGACTTCGAAATAACTGTGTCATATCGCAAATTCAACTAATTATCCAGTTTTTCTGGTAACACTGATGCCTGGAGGTCAATTTAGTTCTATTGTGCCTTCAATACTATCATTAATGGCCGAGTTGTGATATTTGCAGTGTTATGGCACAGGCCAAGCTCCTCCATTTGTACCGGTGTGTTTGACAACAAAACACAGAGCAAATCCTTTATATTAGGACTTCCAAATAACTGTATTATATCGCAAATTCAACTAATTATCAAGTTTTTCTAGTAACACTGATGCATGGAGGTCAATTTAGTTCTATTGCGCCTTCAATACTATCATTAATGGCCGAGTTGTGACATTTGCAGTGTTATGGCACAGGCCAACCTCGTCCATTTGTACCGGTGTATTTGACAACAAAACACAGAGCAAATCCTTTATATTAGGACTTCGAAATAACTGTCTTATATCGCAAATTCAACTAATTATCCAGTTATGCTAGTAACACTGATGCCTGGACGTCAATTTAGTTCAATTGCGCCATCAATACTATCATTAATGGCCGAGTTGTCACGTTTGCAGTGTTATGGCACAGGCCAAGCTCTTCCATTTGTACCGCTGTGTTTGACAACAAAATACAGAGCAAATCCTTTATCTTGGGATTTCGAAATAACTGTGTCATATCGCAAATTCAACCCATTATCAAGTTTTCCTAGTAATACTGATGCCTGGAGGTGAATTTAGTTCTATTGCGCCATCAATACCATCATTAATGGGCGAGTTATCACGTTTGCAGTTTTATAGCACAGGCCAAGCTCTACCATTTGTACCGGTGTGTTTGACAACAAAATACAGACCAAATCCTTTATCTTGGGACTTCGAAATAACTGTATCAACTAATTATCCAGTTTTCCTAGAAATACTGATGCCTGGAGGTCAATTTAGTTCTATTGCGCCATCAATACTATCATTAATGGCCGAGTTGTGATATTTGCAGTGTTATGGCACAGGCCAAGCTCTTCCATTTGTACCGGTGTGTTTGACAACAAAACACAGAGCAAATCCTTTATATTAGGACTTCGAAATAACTGTCTTATATCGCAAATTCAACTAATTATAAAGTTTTTCTAGTAACACTGATGCCTGGACGTCAATTTAGTTCAATTGCGCCATCAATACTATCATTAATGGCCGAGTTGTCACGTTTGCAGTGTTATGGCACAGGCCAAGCTCTTCCATTTGTACCGCTGTGTTTGACAACAAAATACAGAGCAAATCCTTTATCTTGGGACTTCGAAATAACTGTGTCATATCGCAAATTCAACCAATTATAAAGTTTTCCTAGTAATACTGATGCCTGGAGGTGAATTTAGTTCTATTGCGCCATCAATACCATCATTAATGGGCGAGTTATCACGTTTGATGTGTTATAGCACAGGCCAAGCTCTTCCATTTGTACCGGTGTGTTTGACAACAAAACACAGAGCAAATCCTTTATATTAGGACTTCCAAATAACTGTATTATATCGCAAATTCAACTAATTTTCCAGTTTTTCTGGTAACACTGATGCCTGGAAGTCAATTTAGTTCTATTGCGCCTTCAATACTATCATTAATGGCCGAGTTGTGACATTTGCAGTGTTATGGCACAGGCCAACCTCGTCCATTTGTACCGGTGTGTTTGACAACAAAACACAGAGCAAATCCTTTATCTTGGGACTTCGAAATAACTGTATCAACTAATTATCCAGTTTTCCTAGAAATACTGATGCCTGGAGGTCAATTTAGTTCTATTGCGCCATCAATACTATCATTAATGGGCGAGTTATCACGTTTGATGTGTTATAGCACAGGCCAAGCTCTTCCATTTGTACCGCTGTGTTTGACAACAAAATACAGAGCAAATCCTTTATCTTGGGACTTCGAAATAACTGTGTCATATCGCAAATTCAACTAATTATCCAGTTTTTCTGGTAACACTGATGCCTGGAAGTCAATTTAGTTCTATTGCGCCTTCAATACTATCATTAATGGCCGAGTTGTGATATTTGCAGTGTTATGGCACAGGCCAAGCTCTTCCATTTGTACCGGTGTGTTTGACAACAAAACACAGAGCAAATCGTTTATATTAGGACTTCGAAATAACTGTCTTATATCGCAAATTCAACTAATTATAAAGTTTTTCTAGTAACACTGATGCCTGGACGTCAATTTAGTTCAATTGCGCCAGCAATACTATCATTAATGGCCGAGTTGTCACGTTTGCAGTGTTATGGCACAGGCCAAGCTCTTCCATTTGTACCGCTGTGTTTGACAACAAAATACAGAGCAAATCCTTTATCTTGGGACTTCGAAATAACTGTGTCATATCGCAAATTCAACCAATTATCAAGTTTTCCTAGTAATACTGATGCCTGGAGGTGAATTTAGTTCTATTGCGCCATCAATACCATCATTAATGGGCGAGTTATCACGTTTGCAGTGTTATAGCACAGGCGAAGCTCTTCCATTTGTACCGGTGTGTTTGACAACAAAATACAGACCAAATTCTTTATCTTGGGACTTCGAAATAACTGTATCAACTAATTATCCAGTTTTCCTAGAAATACTGATGCCTGGAGGTCAATTTAGTTCTATTGCGCCATCAATACTATCATTAATGGCCGAGTTGTGATATTTGCAGTGTTATGGCACAGGCCAAGCTCTTCCATTTGTACCGGTGTGTTTGACAACAAAACACAGAGCAAATCCTTTATATTAGGACTTCGAAATAACTGTCTTATATCGCAAATTCAACTAATTATAAAGTTTTTCTAGTAACACTGATGCCTGGACGTCAATTTAGTTCAATTGCGCCATCAATACTATCATTAATGGCCGAGTTGTCACGTTTGCAGTGTTATGGCACAGGCCAAGCTCTTCCATTTGTACCGCTGTGTTTGACAACAAAATACAGAGCAAATCCTTTATCTTGGGACTTCGAAATAACTGTGTCATATCGCAAATTCAACCAATTATAAAGTTTTCCTAGTAATACTGATGCCTGGAGGTGAATTTAGTTCTATTGCGCCATCAATACCATCATTAATGGGCGAGTTATCACGTTTGATGTGTTATAGCACAGGCCAAGCTCTTCCATTTGTACCGGTGTGTTTGACAACAAAACACAGAGCAAATCCTTTATATTAGGACTTCCAAATAACTGTATTATATCGCAAATTCAACTAATTTTCCAGTTTTTCTGGTAACACTGATGCCTGGAAGTCAATTTAGTTCTATTGCGCCTTCAATACTATCATTAATGGCCGAGTTGTGACATTTGCAGTGTTATGGCACAGGCCAACCTCGTCCATTTGTACCGGTGTGTTTGACAACAAAACACAGAGCAAATCCTTTATCTTGGGACTTCGAAATAACTGTATCAACTAATTATCCAGTTTTCCTAGAAATACTGATGCCTGGAGGTCAATTTAGTTCTATTGCGCCATCAATACTATCATTAATGGGCGAGTTATCACGTTTGATGTGTTATAGCACAGGCCAAGCTCTTCCATTTGTACCGCTGTGTTTGACAACAAAATACAGAGCAAATCCTTTATCTTGGGACTTCGAAATAACTGTGTCATATCGCAAATTCAACTAATTATCCAGTTTTTCTGGTAACACTGATGCCTGGAAGTCAATTTAGTTCTATTGCGCCTTCAATACTATCATTAATGGCCGAGTTGTGATATTTGCAGTGTTATGGCACAGGCCAAGCTCTTCCATTTGTACCGGTGTGTTTGACAACAAAACACAGAGCAAATCGTTTATATTAGGACTTCGAAATAACTGTCTTATATCGCAAATTCAACTAATTATAAAGTTTTTCTAGTAACACTGATGCCTGGACGTCAATTTAGTTCAATTGCGCCAGCAATACTATCATTAATGGCCGAGTTGTCACGTTTGCAGTGTTATGGCACAGGCCAAGCTCTTCCATTTGTACCGCTGTGTTTGACAACAAAATACAGAGCAAATCCTTTATCTTGGGACTTCGAAATAACTGTGTCATATCGCAAATTCAACCAATTATCAAGTTTTCCTAGTAATACTGATGCCTGGAGGTGAATTTAGTTCTATTGCGCCATCAATACCATCATTAATGGGCGAGTTATCACGTTTGCAGTGTTATAGCACAGGCGAAGCTCTTCCATTTGTACCGGTGTGTTTGACAACAAAATACAGACCAAATTCTTTATCTTGGGACTTCGAAATAACTGTATCAACTAATTATCCAGTTTTCCTAGAAATACTGATGCCTGGAGGTCAATTTAGTTCTATTGCGCCATCAATACTATCATTAAAGGGCGAGTTATCACGTTTGATGTGTTATAGCACAGGCCAAGCTCTTCCATTTGTACCGCTGTGTTTGACAACAAAATACAGAGCAAATCCTTTATCTTGGGACTTCGAAATAACTGTGTCATATCGCAAATTCAACTAATTATCCAGTTTTTCTAGTAACACTGATGCCTGGAGGTCAATTTAGTTCTATTGCGCCTTCAATACTATCATTAATGGCCGAGTTTTGACATTTGCAGTGTTATGGCACAGGCCAACCTCGTCCATTTGTACCGGTGTATTTGACAACAAAACACAGAGCAAATCCTTTATATTAGGACTTCGAAATAACTGTCTTATATCGCGAATTCAACTAATTATCCAGTTTTGCTAGTAACACTGATGCCTGGACGTCAATTTAGTTCAATTGCGCCATCAATACTATCATTAATGGCCGAGTTGTCACGTTTGCAGTGTTATGGCACAGGCCAAGCTCTTCCATTTGTACCGCTGTGTTTGACAACAAAATACAGAGCAAATCCTTTATCTTGGGACTTCGAAATAACTGTGTCATATCGCAAATTCAACCAATTATCAAGTTTTCCTAGTAATACTGATGCCTGGAGGTGAATTTAGTTCTATTGCGCCATCAATACCATCATTAATGGGCGAGTTATCACGTTTGCAGTGTTATAGCACAGGCGAAGCTCTTCCATTTGTACCGGTGTGTTTGACAACAAAATACAGACCAAATTCTTTATCTTGGGACTTCGAAATAACTGTATCAACTAATCATCCAGTTTTCCTAGAAATACTGATGCCTGGAGGTCAATTTAGTTCTATTGCGCCATCAATACTATCATTAAAGGGCGAGTTATCACGTTTGATGTGTTATAGCACAGGCCAAGCTCTTCCATTTGTACCGCTGTGTTTGACAACAAAACACAGAGCAAATCCTTTATATTAGGACTTCCAAATAACTGTATTATATCGCAAATTCAACTAATTATCCAGTTTTTCTGGTAACACTGATGCCTGGAAGTCAATTTAGTTCTATTGCGCCTTCAATACTATCATTAATGGCCGAGTTGTGACATTTGCAGTGTTATGGCACAGGCCAAGCTCTTCCATTTGTACCGCTGTGTTTGACAACAAAATACAGAGCAAATCCTTTATCTTGGGACTTCGAAATAACTGTGTCATATCGCAAATTCAACCCATTATCAAGTTTTCCTAGTAATACTGATGCCTGGAGGTGAATTTAGTTCTATTGCGCCATCAATACTATCATTAATGGGCGAGTTATCACGTTTGATGTGTTATAGCACAGGCCAAGCTCTTCCATTTGTACCGCTGTGTTTGACAACAAAATACAGAGCAAATCCTTTATCTTGGGACTTCGAAATAACTGTATCAACTAATTATCCAGTTTTCCTAGAAATACTGATGCCTGGAGGTCAATTTAGTTCTATTGCGCCATCAATACTATCATTAATGGGCGAGTTATCACGTTTGATGTGTTATAGCACAGGCCAAGCTCTTCCATTTGTACCGCTGTGTTTGACAACAAAATACAGAGCAAATCCTTTATCTTGGGACTTCGAAATAACTGTGTCATATCGCAAATTCAACTAATTATCCAGTTTTTCTGGTAACACTGATGCCTGGAGGTCAATTTAGTTCTATTGCGCCTTCAATACTATCATTAATGGCCGAGTTGTGATATTTGCAGTGTTATGGCACAGGCCAAGCTCTTCCATTTGTACCGGTGTGTTTGACAACAAAACACAGAGCAAATCCTTTATATTAGGACTTCGAAATAACTGTCTTATATCGCAAATTCAACTAATTATAAAGTTTTTCTAGTAACACTGATGCCTGGACGTCAATTTAGTTCAATTGCGCCATCAATACTATCATTAATGGCCGAGTTGTCACGTTTGCAGTGTTATGGCACAGGCCAAGCTCTTCCATTTGTACCGCTGTGTTTGACAACAAAATACAGAGCAAATCCTTTATCTTGGGACTTCGAAATAACTGTGTCATATCGCAAATTCAACCAATTATAAAGTTTTCCTAGTAATACTGATGCCTGGAGGTGAATTTAGTTCTATTGCGCCATCAATACCATCATTAATGGGCGAGTTATCACGTTTGCAGTGTTATAGCACAGGCCAAGCTCTTCCATTTGTACCGGTGTGTTTGACAACAAAACACAGAGCAAATCCTTTATATTAGGACTTCCAAATAACTGTATTATATCGCAAATTCAACTAATTATCCAGTTTTTCTGGTAACACTGATGCCTGGAAGTCAATTTAGTTCTATTGCGCCTTCAATACTATCATTAATGGCCGAGTTGTGACATTTGCAGTGTTATGGCACAGGCCAACCTCGTCCATTTGTACCGGTGTGTTTGACAACAAAACACAGAGCAAATCCTTTATCTTGGGACTTCGAAATAACTGTATCAACTAATTATCCAGTTTTCCTAGAAATACTGATGCCTGGAGGTCAATTTAGTTCTATTGCGCCATCAATACTATCATTAATGGGAGAGTTATCACGTTTGATGTGTTATAGCACAGGCCAAGCTCTTCCATTTGTACCGCTGTGTTTGACAACAAAATACAGAGCAAATCCTTTATCTTGGGACTTCGAAATAACTGTGTCATATCGCAAATTCAACTAATTATCCAGTTTTTCTGGTAACACTGATGCCTGGAGGTCAATTTAGTTCTATTGCGCCTTCAATACTATCATTAATGGCCGAGTTGTGATATTTGCAGTGTTATGGCACAGGCCAAGCTCTTCCATTTGTACCGGTGTGTTTGACAACAAAACACAGAGCAAATCGTTTATATTAGGACTTCGAAATAACTGTCTTATATCGCAAATTCAACTAATTATAAAGTTTTTCTAGTAACACTGATGCCTGGACGTCAATTTAGTTCAATTGCGCCATCAATACTATCATTAATGGCCGAGTTGTCACGTTTGCAGTGTTATGGCACAGGCCAAGCTCTTCCATTTGTACCGCTGTGTTTGACAACAAAATACAGAGCAAATCCTTTATCTTGGGACTTCGAAATAACTGTGTCATATCGCAAATTCAACCGATTATCAAGTTTTCCTAGTAATACTGATGCCTGGAGGTGAATTTAGTTCTATTGCGCCATCAATACCATCATTAATGGGCGAGTTATCACGTTTGCAGTGTTATAGCACAGGCGAAGCTCTTCCATTTGTACCGGTGTGTTTGACAACAAAATACAGACCAAATCCTTTATCTTGGGACTTCGAAATAACTGTATCAACTAATTATCCAGTTTTCCTAGAAATACTGATGCCTGGAGGTCAATTTAGTTCTATTGCGCCATCAATACTATCATTAAAGGGCGAGTTATCACGTTTGATGTGTTATAGCACAGGCCAAGCTCTTCCATTTGTACCGCTGTGTTTGACAACAAAATACAGAGCAAATCCTTTATCTTGGGACTTCGAAATAACTGTGTCATATCGCAAATTCAACTAATTATCCAGTTTTTCTGGTAACACTGATGCCTGGAGGTCAATTTAGTTCTATTGCGCCTTCAATACTATCATTAATGGCCGAGTTGTGATATTTGCAGTGTTATGGCACAGGCCAAGCTCCTCCATTTGTACCGGTGTGTTTGACAACAAAACACAGAGCAAATCCTTTATATTAGGACTTCCAAATAACTGTATTATATCGCAAATTCAACTAATTATCAAGTTTGTCTAGTAACACTGATGCATGGAGGTCAATTTAGTTCTATTGCGCCTTCAATACTATCATTAATGGCCGAGTTGTGACATTTGCAGTGTTATGGCACAGGCCAACCTCGTCCATTTGTACCGGTGTATTTGACAACAAAACACAGAGCAAATCCTTTATATTAGGACTTCGAAATAACTGTCTTATATCGCAAATTCAACTAATTATCCAGTTATGCTAGTAACACTGATGCCTGGACGTCAATTTAGTTCAATTGCGCCATCAATACTATCATTAATGGCCGAGTTGTCACGTTTGCAGTGTTATGGCACAGGCCAAGCTCTTCCATTTGTACCGCTGTGTTTGACAACAAAATACAGAGCAAATCCTTTATCTTGGGATTTCGAAATAACTGTGTCATATCGCAAATTCAACCCATTATCAAGTTTTCCTAGTAATACTGATGCCTGGAGGTGAATTTAGTTCTATTGCGCCATCAATACCATCATTAATGGGCGAGTTATCACGTTTGCAGTTTTATAGCACAGGCCAAGCTCTACCATTTGTACCGGTGTGTTTGACAACAAAATACAGACCAAATCCTTTATCTTGGGACTTCGAAATAACTGTGTCATATCGCAAATTCAACCGATTATCAAGTTTTCCTAGTAATACTGATGCCTGGAGGTGAATTTAGTTCTATTGCGCCATCAATACCATCATTAATGGGCGAGTTATCACGTTTGCAGTGTTATAGCACAGGCGAAGCTCTTCCATTTGTACCGGTGTGTTTGACAACAAAATACAGACCAAATCCTTTATCTTGGGACTTCGAAATAACTGTATCAACTAATTATCCAGTTTTCCTAGAAATACTGATGCCTGGAGGTCAATTTAGTTCTATTGCGCCATCAATACTATCATTAATGGCCGAGTTGTGATATTTGCAGTGTTATGGCACAGGCCAAGCTCTTCCATTTGTACCGGTGTGTTTGACAACAAAACACAGAGCAAATCCTTTATATTAGGACTTCGAAATAACTGTCTTATATCGCAAATTCAACTAATTATAAAGTTTTTCTAGTAACACTGATGCCTGGACGTCAATTTAGTTCAATTGCGCCATCAATACTATCATTAATGGCCGAGTTGTCACGTTTGCAGTGTTATGGCACAGGCCAAGCTCTTCCATTTGTACCGGTGTGTTTGACAACAAAATACAGACCAAATCCTTTATCTTGGGACTTCGAAATAACTGTATCAACTAATTATCCAGTTTTCCTAGAAATACTGATGCCTGGAGGTCAATTTAGTTCTATTGCGCCATCAATACTATCATTAAAGCGCGAGTTATCACGTTTGATGTGTTATAGCACAGGCCAAGCTCTTCCATTTGTACCGCTGTGTTTGACAACAAAATACAGAGCAAATCCTTTATCTTGGGACTTCGAAATAACTGTGTCATATCGCAAATTCAACTAATTATCCAGTTTTTCTGGTAACACTGATGCCTGGAGGTCAATTTAGTTCTATTGCGCCTTCAATACTATCATTAATGGCCGAGTTGTGATATTTGCAGTGTTATGGCACAGGCCAAGCTCCTCCATTTGTACCGGTGTGTTTGACAACAAAACACAGAGCAAATCCTTTATATTAGGACTTCCAAATAACTGTATTATATCGCAAATTCAACTAATTATCAAGTTTGTCTAGTAACACTGATGCATGGAGGTCAATTTAGTTCTATTGCGCCTTCAATACTATCATTAATGGCCGAGTTGTGACATTTGCAGTGTTATGGCACAGGCCAACCTCGTCCATTTGTACCGGTGTATTTGACAACAAAACACAGAGCAAATCCTTTATATTAGGACTTCGAAATAACTGTCTTATATCGCAAATTCAACTAATTATCCAGTTATGCTAGTAACACTGATGCCTGGACGTCAATTTAGTTCAATTGCGCCATCAATACTATCATTAATGGCCGAGTTGTCACGTTTGCAGTGTTATGGCACAGGCCAAGCTCTTCCATTTGTACCGCTGTGTTTGACAACAAAATACAGAGCAAATCCTTTATCTTGGGATTTCGAAATAACTGTGTCATATCGCAAATTCAACCCATTATCAAGTTTTCCTAGTAATACTGATGCCTGGAGGTGAATTTAGTTCTATTGCGCCATCAATACCATCATTAATGGGCGAGTTATCACGTTTGCAGTTTTATAGCACAGGCCAAGCTCTACCATTTGTACCGGTGTGTTTGACAACAAAATACAGACCAAATCCTTTATCTTGGGACTTCGAAATAACTGTGTCATATCGCAAATTCAACCGATTATCAAGTTTTCCTAGTAATACTGATGCCTGGAGGTGAATTTAGTTCTATTGCGCCATCAATACCATCATTAATGGGCGAGTTATCACGTTTGCAGTGTTATAGCACAGGCGAAGCTCTTCCATTTGTACCGGTGTGTTTGACAACAAAATACAGACCAAATCCTTTATCTTGGGACTTCGAAATAACTGTATCAACTAATTATCCAGTTTTCCTAGAAATACTGATGCCTGGAGGTCAATTTAGTTCTATTGCGCCATCAATACTATCATTAATGGCCGAGTTGTGATATTTGCAGTGTTATGGCACAGGCCAAGCTCTTCCATTTGTACCGGTGTGTTTGACAACAAAACACAGAGCAAATCCTTTATATTAGGACTTCGAAATAACTGTCTTATATCGCAAATTCAACTAATTATAAAGTTTTTCTAGTAACACTGATGCCTGGACGTCAATTTAGTTCAATTGCGCCATCAATACTATCATTAATGGCCGAGTTGTCACGTTTGCAGTGTTATGGCACAGGCCAAGCTCTTCCATTTGTACCGCTGTGTTTGACAACAAAATACAGAGCAAATCCTTTATCTTGGGACTTCGAAATAACTGTGTCATATCGCAAATTCAACCAATTATAAAGTTTTCCTAGTAATACTGATGCCTGGAGGTGAATTTAGTTCTATTGCGCCATCAATACCATCATTAATGGGCGAGTTATCACGTTTGATGTGTTATAGCACAGGCCAAGCTCTTCCATTTGTACCGGTGTGTTTGACAACAAAACACAGAGCAAATCCTTTATATTAGGACTTCCAAATAACTGTATTATATCGCAAATTCAACTAATTTTCCAGTTTTTCTGGTAACACTGATGCCTGGAAGTCAATTTAGTTCTATTGCGCCTTCAATACTATCATTAATGGCCGAGTTGTGACATTTGCAGTGTTATGGCACAGGCCAACCTCTTCCATTTGTACCGGTGTGTTTGACAACAAAACATAGAGCAAATCCTTTATCTTGGGACTTCGAAATAACTGTATCAACTAATTATCCAGTTTTCCTAGAAATACTGATGCCTGGAGGTCAATTTAGTTCTATTGCGCCATCAATACTATCATTAATGGCCGAGTTGTGATATTTGCAGTGTTATGGCACAGGCCAAGCTCTTCCATTTGTACCGGTGTGTTTGACAACAAAACACAGAGCAAATCCTTTATCTTGGGACTTCGAAATAACTGTGTCATATCGCAAATTCAACCAATTATAAAGTTTTCCTAGTAATACTGATGCCTGGAGGTGAATTTAGTTCTATTGCGCCATCAATACCATCATTAATGGGCGAGTTATCACGTTTGATGTGTTATAGCACAGGCCAAGCTCTTCCATTTGTACCGGTGTGTTTGACAACAAAACACAGAGCAAATCCTTTATATTACGACTTCCAAATAACTGTATTATATCGCAAATTCAACTAATTTTCCAGTTTTTCTGGTAACACTGATGCCTGGAAGTCAATTTAGTTCTATTGCGCCTTCAATACTATCATTAATGGCCGAGTTGTGACATTTGCAGTGTTATGGCACAGGCCAACCTCTTCCATTTGTACCGGTGTGTTTGACAACAAAACACAGAGCAAATCCTTTATCTTGGGACTTCGAAATAACTGTATCAACTAATTATCCAGTTTTCCTAGAAATACTGATGCCTGGAGGTCAATTTCGTTCTATTGCGCCATCAATACTATCATTAATGGGCGAGTTATCACGTTTGATGTGTTATAGCACAGGCCAAGCTCTTCCATTTGTACCGCTGTGTTTGACAACAAAATACAGAGCAAATCCTTTATCTTGGGACTTCGAAATAACTGTGTCATATCGCAAATTCAACTAATTATCCAGTTTTTCTGGTAACACTGATGCCTGGAAGTCAATTTAGTTCTATTGCGCCTTCAATACTATCATTAATGGCCGAGTTGTGATATTTGCAGTGTTATGGCACAGGCCAAGCTCTTCCATTTGTACCGGTGTGTTTGACAACAAAACACAGAGCAAATCGTTTATATTAGGACTTCGAAATAACTGTCGTATATCGCAAATTCAACTAATTATAAAGTTTTTCTAGTAACACTGATGCCTGGACGTCAATTTAGTTCAATTGCGCCATCAATACTATCATTAATGGCCGAGTTGTCACGTTTGCAGTGTTATGGCACAGGCCAAGCTCTTCCATTTGTACCGCTGTGTTTGACAACAAAATACAGAGCAAATCCTTTATCTTGGGACTTCGAAATAACTGTGTCATATCGCAAATTCAACCAATTATCAAGTTTTCCTAGTAATACTGATGCCTGGAGGTGAATTTAGTTCTATTGCGCCATCAATACCATCATTAATGGGCGAGTTATCACGTTTGCAGTGTTATAGCACAGGCGAAGCTCTTCCATTTGTACCGGTGTGTTTGACAACAAAATACAGACCAAATTCTTTATCTTGGGACTTCGAAATAACTGTATCAACTAATTATCCAGTTTTCCTAGAAATACTGATGCCTGGAGGTCAATTTAGTTCTATTGCGCCATCAATACTATCATTAAAGGGCGAGTTATCACGTTTGATGTGTTATAGCACAGGCCAAGCTCTTCCATTTGTACCGCTGTGTTTGACAACAAAATACAGAGCAAATCCTTTATCTTGGGACTTCGAAATAACTGTGTCATATCGCAAATTCAACTAATTATCCAGTTTTTCTGGTAACACTGATGCCTGGAGGTCAATTTAGTTCTATTGCGCCTTCAATACTATCATTAATGGCCGAGTTGTGATATTTGCAGTGTTATGGCACAGGCCAAGCTCCTCCATTTGTACCGGTGTGTTTGACAACAAAACACAGAGCAAATCCTTTATATTAGGACTTCCAAATAACTGTATTATATCGCAAATTCAACTAATTATCAAGTTTTTCTAGTAACACTGATGCATGGAGGTCAATTTAGTTCTATTGCGCCTTCAATACTATCATTAATGGCCGAGTTGTGACATTTGCAGTGTTATGGCACAGGCCAACCTCGTCCATTTGTACCGGTGTATTTGACAACAAAACACAGAGCAAATCCTTTATATTAGGACTTCGAAATAACTGTCTTATATCGCAAATTCAACTAATTATCCAGTTTTGCTAGTAACACTGATGCCTGGACGTCAATTTAGTTCAATTGCGCCATCAATACTATCATTAATGGCCGAGTTGTCACGTTTGCAGTGTTATGGCACAGGCCAAGCTCTTCCATTTGTACCGCTGTGTTTGACAACAAAATACAGAGCAAATCCTTTATCTTGGGACTTCGAAATAACTGTGTCATATCGCAAATTCAACCCATTATCAAGTTTTCCTAGTAATACTGATGCCTGGAGGTGAATTTAGTTCTATTGCGCCATCAATACCATCATTAATGGGCGCGTTATCACGTTTGCAGTTTTATAGCACAGGCCAAGCTCTACCATTTGTACCGGTGTGTTTGACAACAAAATACAGACCAAATCCTTTATCTTGGGACTTCGAAATAACTGTATCAACTAATTATCCAGTTTTCCTAGAAATACTGATGCCTGGAGGTCAATTTAGTTCTATTGCGCCATCAATACTATCATTAATGGGCGAGTTATCACGTTTGATGTGTTATAGCACAGGCCAAGCTCTTCCATTTGTACCGCTGTGTTTGACAACAAAATACAGAGCAAATCCTTTATCTTGGGACTTCGAAATAACTGTGTGATATCGCAAATTCAACTAATTATCCAGTTTTTCTGGTAACACTGATGCCTGGAGGTGAATTTAGTTCTATTGCGCCATCAATACCATCATTAATGGGCGAGTTATCACGTTTGCAGTGTTATAGCACAGGTCAAGCTCTTCCATTTGTACCGCTGTGTTTGACAACAAAATACAGAGCAAATCCTTTATCTTGGGACTTCGAAATAACTGTGTCATATCGCAAATTCAACCCATTATCAAGTTTTCCTAGTAATACTGATGCCTGGAGGTGAATTTAGTTCTATTGCGCCATCAATACCATCATTAATGGGCGAGTTATCACGTTTGCAGTTTCATAGCACAGGCCAAGCTCTTCCATTTGTACCGGTGTGTTTGACAACAAAATACAGACCAAATCCTTTATCTTGGGACTTCGAAATAACTGTATCAACTAATTATCCAGTTTTCCTAGAAATACTGATGCCTGGAGGTCAATTTAGTTCTATTGCGCCATCAATACTATCATTAATGGGAGAGTTATCACGTTTGATGTGTTATAGCACAGGCCAAGCTCTTCCATTTGTACCGCTGTGTTTGACAACAAAATACAGAGCAAATCCTTTATCTTGGGACTTCGAAATAACTGTGTCATATCGCAAATTCAACTAATTATCCAGTTTTTCTGGTAACACTGATGCCTGGAGGTCAATTTAGTTCTATTGCGCCTTCAATACTATCATTAATGGCCGAGTTGTGATATTTGCAGTGTTATGGCACAGGCCAAGCTCTTCCATTTGTACCGGTGTGTTTGACAACAAAACACAGAGCAAATCGTTTATATTAGGACTTCGAAATAACTGTCTTATATCGCAAATTCAACTAATTATAAAGTTTTTCTAGTAACACTGATGCCTGGACGTCAATTTAGTTCAATTGCGCCATCAATACTATCATTAATGGCCGAGTTGTCACGTTTGCAGTGTTATGGCACAGGCCAAGCTCTTCCATTTGTACCGCTGTGTTTGACAACAAAATACAGAGCAAATCCTTTATCTTGGGACTTCGAAATAACTGTGTCATATCGCAAATTCAACCGATTATAAAGTTTTCCTAGTAATACTGATGCCTGGAGGTGAATTTAGTTCTATTGCGCCATCAATACCATCATTAATGGGCGAGTTATCACGTTTGCAGTGTTATAGCACAGGCGAAGCTCTTCCATTTGTACCGGTGTGTTTGACAACAAAATACAGACCAAATCCTTTATCTTGGGACTTCGAAATAACTGTATCAACTAATTATCCAGTTTTCCTAGAAATACTGATGCCTGGAGGTCAATTTAGTTCTATTGCGCCATCAATACTATCATTAAAGGGCGAGTTATCACGTTTGATGTGTTATAGCACAGGCCAAGCTCTTCCATTTGTACCGCTGTGTTTGACAACAAAATACAGAGCAAATCCTTTATCTTGGGACTTCGAAATAACTGTGTCATATCGCAAATTCAACTAATTATCCAGTTTTTCTGGTAACACTGATGCCTGGAGGTCAATTTAGTTCTATTGCGCCTTCAATACTATCATTAATGGCCGAGTTGTGATATTTGCAGTGTTATGGCACAGGCCAAGCTCCTCCATTTGTACCGGTGTGTTTGACAACAAAACACAGAGCAAATCCTTTATATTAGGACTTCCAAATAACTGTATTATATCGCAAATTCAACTAATTATCAAGTTTTTCTAGTAACACTGATGCATGGAGGTCAATTTAGTTCTATTGCGCCTTCAATACTATGATTAATGGCCGAGTTGTGACATTTGCAGTGTTATGGCACAGGCCAACCTCGTCCATTTGTACCGGTGTATTTGACAACAAAACACAGAGCAAATCCTTTATATTAGGACTTCGAAATAACTGTCTTATATCGCAAATTCAACTAATTATCCAGTTATGCTAGTAACACTGATGCCTGGACGTCAATTTAGTTCAATTGCGCCATCAATACTATCATTAATGGCCGAGTTGTCACGTTTGCAGTGTTATGGCACAGGCCAAGCTCTTCCATTTGTACCGCTGTGTTTGACAACAAAATACAGAGCAAATCCTTTATCTTGGGATTTCGAAATAACTGTGTCATATCGCAAATTCAACCCATTATCAAGTTTTCCTAGTAATACTGATGCCTGGAGGTGAATTTAGTTCTATTGCGCCATCAATACCATCATTAATGGGCGAGTTATCACGTTTGCAGTTTTATAGCACAGGCCAAGCTCTACCATTTGTACCGGTGTGTTTGACAACAAAATACAGACCAAATCCTTTATCTCGGGACTTCGAAATAACTGTGTCATATCGCAAATTCAACCGATTATCAAGTTTTCCTAGTAATACTGATGCCTGGAGGTGAATTTAGTTCTATTGCGCCATCAATACCATCATTAATGGGCGAGTTATCACGTTTGCAGTGTTATAGCACAGGCGAAGCTCTTCCATTTGTACCGGTGTGTTTGACAACAAAATACAGACCAAATCCTTTATCTTGGGACTTCGAAATAACTGTATCAACTAATTATCCAGTTTTCCTAGAAATACTGATGCCTGGAGGTCAATTTAGTTCTATTGCGCCATCAATACTATCATTAATGGCCGAGTTGTGATATTTGCAGTGTTATGGCACAGGCCAAGCTCTTCCATTTGTACCGGTGTGTTTGACAACAAAACACAGAGCAAATCCTTTATATTAGGACTTCGAAATAACTGTATCAACTAATTATCCAGTTTTCCTAGAAATACTGATGCCTGGAGGTCAATTTAGTTCTATTGCGCCATCAATACTATCATTAATGGGAGAGTTATCACGTTTGATGTGTTATAGCACAGGCCAAGCTCTTCCATTTGTACCGCTGTGTTTGACAACAAAATACAGAGCAAATCCTTTATCTTGGGACTTCGAAATAACTGTGTCATATCGCAAATTCAACTAATTATCCAGTTTTTCTGGTAACACTGATGCCTGGAGGTCAATTCAGTTCTATTGCGCCTTCAATACTATCATTAATGGCCGAGTTGTGACATCTGCAGTGTTATGGCACAGGCCAACCTCGTCCATTTGTACCGGTGTGTTTGACAACAAAACACAGAGCAAATCCTTTATCTTGGGACTTCGAAATAACTGTATCAACTAATTATCCAGTTTTCCTAGAAATACTGATGCCTGGAGGTCAATTTAGTTCTATTGCGCCATCAATACTATCATTAATGGGAGAGTTATCACGTTTGATGTGTTATAGCACAGGCCAAGCTCTTCCATTTGTACCGCTGTGTTTGACAACAAAATACAGAGCAAATCCTTTATCTTGGGACTTCGAAATAACTGTGTCATATCGCAAATTCAACTAATTATCCAGTTTTTCTGGTAACACTGATGCCTGGAGGTCAATTTAGTTCTATTGCGCCTTCAATACTATCATTAATGGCCGAGTTGTGATATTTGCAGTGTTATGGCACAGGCCAAGCTCTTCCATTTGTACCGGTGTGTTTGACAACAAAACACAGAGCAAATCCTTTATATTAGGACTTCGAAATAACTGTCTTATATCGCAAATTCAACTAATTATAAAGTTTTTCTAGTAACACTGATGCCTGGACGTCAATTTAGTTCAATTGCGCCATCAATACTATCATTAATGGCCGAGTTGTCACGTTTGCAGTGTTATGGCACAGGCCAAGCTCTTCCATTTGTACCGCTGTGTTTGACAACAAAATACAGAGCAAATCCTTTATCTTGGGACTTCGAAATAACTGTGTCATATCGCAAATTCAACCAATTATCAAGTTTTCCTAGTAATACTGATGCCTGGAGGTGAATTTAGTTCTATTGCGCCATCAATACCATCATTAATGGGCGAGTTATCACGTTTGCAGTGTTATAGCACAGGCGAAGCTCTTCCATTTGTACCGGTGTGTTTGACAACAAAACACAGAGCAAATCCTTTATCTTGGGACTTCGAAATAACTGTATCAACTAATTATCCAGTTTTCCTAGAAATACTGATGCCTGGAGGTCAATTTAGTTCTATTGCGCCATCAATACTATCATTAATGGGAGAGTTATCACGTTTGATGTGTTATAGCACAGGCCAAGCTCTTCCATTTGTACCGCTGTGTTTGACAACAAAATACAGAGCAAATCCTTTATCTTGGGACTTCGAAATAACTGTGTCATATCGCAAATTCAACTAATTATCAAGTTTTTCTGGTAACACTGATGCCTGGAGGTCAATTTAGTTCCATTGCGCCTTCAATACTATCATTAATGGCCGAGTTGTGATATTTGCAGTGTTATGGCACAGGCCAAGCTCTTCCATTTGTACCGGTGTGTTTGACAACAAAACACAGAGCAAATCGTTTATATTAGGACTTCGAAATAACTGTCTTATATCGCAAATTCAACTAATTATAAAGTTTTTCTAGTAACACTGATGCCTGGACGTCAATTTAGTTCAATTGCGCCATCAATACTATCATTAATGGCCGAGTTGTCACGTTTGCAGTGTTATGGCACAGGCCAAGCTCTTCCATTTGTACCGCTGTGTTTGACAACAAAATACAGAGCAAATCCTTTATCTTGGGACTTCGAAATAACTGTGTCATATCGCAAATTCAACCGATTATCAAGTTTTCCTAGTAATACTGATGCCTGGAGGTGAATTTAGTTCTATTGCGCCATCAATACCATCATTAATGGGCGAGTTATCACGTTTGCAGTGTTATAGCACAGGCGAAGCTCTTCCATTTGTACCGGTGTGTTTGACAACAAAATACAGACCAAATCCTTTATCTTGGGACTTCGAAATAACTGTATCAACTAATTATCCAGTTTTCCTAGAAATACTGATGCCTGGAGGTCAATTTAGTTCTATTGCGCCATCAATACTATCATTAAAGGGCGAGTTATCACGTTTGATGTGTTATAGCACAGGCCAAGCTCTTCCATTTGTACCGCTGTGTTTGACAACAAAATACAGAGCAAATCCTTTATCTTGGGACTTCGAAATAACTGTGTCATATCGCAAATTCAACTAATTATCAAGTTTTTCTGGTAACACTGATGCCTGGAGGTCAATTTAGTTCTATTGCGCCTTCAATACTATCATTAATGGCCGAGTTGTGATATTTGCAGTGTTATGGCACAGGCCAAGCTCTTCCATTTGTACCGGTGTGTTTGACAACAAAACACAGAGCAAATCGTTTATATTAGGACTTCGAAATAACTGTCTTATATCGCAAATTCAACTAATTATAAAGTTTTTCTAGTAACACTGATGCCTGGACGTCAATTTAGTTCAATTGCGCCATCAATACTATCATTAATGGCCGAGTTGTCACGTTTGCAGTGTTATGGCACAGGCCAAGCTCTTCCATTTGTACCGCTGTGTTTGACAACAAAATACAGAGCAAATCCTTTATCTTGGGACTTCGAAATAACTGTGTCATATCGCAAATTCAACCGATTATCAAGTTTTCCTAGTAATACTGATGCCTGGAGGTGAATTTAGTTCTATTGCGCCATCAATACCATCATTAATGGGCGAGTTATCACGTTTGCAGTGTTATAGCACAGGCGAAGCTCTTCCATTTGTACCGGTGTGTTTGACAACAAAATACAGACCAAATCCTTTATCTTGGGACTTCGAAATAACTGTATCAACTAATTATCCAGTTTTCCTAGAAATACTGATGCCTGGAGGTCAATTTAGTTCTATTGCGCCATCAATACTATCATTAAAGGGCGAGTTATCACGTTTGATGTGTTATAGCACAGGCCAAGCTCTTCCATTTGTACCGCTGTGTTTGACAACAAAATACAGAGCAAATCCTTTATCTTGGGACTTCGAAATAACTGTGTCATATCGCAAATTCAACTAATTATCCAGTTTTTCTGGTAACACTGATGCCTGGAGGTCAATTTAGTTCTATTGCGCCTTCAATACTATCATTAATGGCCGAGTTGTGATATTTGCAGTGTTATGGCACAGGCCAAGCTCCTCCATTTGTACCGGTGTGTTTGACAACAAAACACAGAGCAAATCCTTTATATTAGGACTTCCAAATAACTGTATTATATCGCAAATTCAACTAATTAGTAGTATAGTCGGAGTCAGTTAAATACCACTTTTTCTTGTACAACAAAACTCAAAAGGTTGTGAATGTTATGGACGCCTTGTTTTCTTGCACAAGGGCGTCATAAAGTGAATTCAGAAATCCAGTGGTATTTAACTGACTCCGACTATACTACTAGGGGTACCTAAGGGTCATTCAAAGTGTCACTAGACATTCTTGTACGTAAAATCCAACTTGATAATCCTATTAGAGATATGATTACATATAGTTATATCGACATCGATTGCTTGTACGTAAAATCCAACTTGATAATCCTATTAGAGATATAATTACATATAGTTATATCGCTGCAACGTCCTTACACATAAAATCCAAATTCGAGTGCCTGTTAAAGCTATCCTAACACATAGTTATATCGAAGGGAGAATGGTGAGACCACGTAGTGAACCACTTCCACGGAGTCTAGCTCGAGAGGCAGGTGCTATTCTAGAGGAGAGAGATGGAATGCTCGAGGGGATGGAGATAGGTCGCCGTACTATCCGATGGCGCTTCTTCCAAGGTGTGGCAGGAGACTTGACTCCTAGGATCATGGAAAAGTTAGTTGCAAAGGTAACCACCAGCTTTTACCTGCGATACAGCTACACCTATCGCATTCGAAATGTCAATGACGGACGCGTGATTCTATTCTCCAAGACTGTCCCAGGCTCTCCATGGGTGAACATCCTAGAAGATGCAGAAGAGTGGATCAATAGCAAGGAGACAGCTCGATTGAATCCCGACAACATCACTCGACCAAATACCCAATGGGCCTTCGTTCGTTGGATCTACGTAGATGTCAAAGTCGTGATCGATCGTCAGCTTTTGTTGGGAACAGGTCCACTGCCCCAATGGCTTCGCCTTAAGAAAGGAATGCTTGCCCTTGATCGATATGGCGACAACCTATGTCTTTGGCGCTGCCTTGCCATGCATGAAGGAGCAAGAGTAGATAGGTGTTGCGTCAAAGCTCGAAAACTTGCCCAGAACTTCTATCGCCTGACAGCACCCACACAAGACGTTCCCAGAACTTCCTTAGACCAGCTGGAGGAAGTCGAGTTGCACTTTGGAATCGGTATTCGGGTGTACGAACCTACGGAGGATGGCGCTTGGCATCTGACGCGACATGCACCCCACTACAAGCATACGATGACGATTGGGCTGTATGAAGAACATGCCTTCTACATCAAGAACATCGACAAGATAGGGAGTGTCTACGTATGCAACGATTGTAAGCAACGGTTCACAAAAGCCTCGAACCTTCACCGCCATGCAGATCGTTGCAGGCGTGGCGAAACAAAGATCGTTTGCCCCGGAAAAGTAATCACAGTACCTCAGTCGGCATACGAAAAAGCCTTCTGGCCAGAGAGCACAGCCAGCAAAGTCGCTTTATGCTGGTTGGAACGCGAAACCAAAAGGATTGGACAACACATTCATCATGCAGCTTGTGGGCATGGTGGAGAGCATTGGATAGAAGGAGCGCCGGTCGACGGCTACGAACCTATTTCGAAAACCATCTTTCAATTTCATGGATGCTATTTCCATGGCTGCCCGAAATGCTTCCCTAGGGAAAGGAGGCTCTATCTCAAGACCTGTGAAAGAACGGCAAAGCTACAAGGAGCTGGTTATACAGTAGTGGAAGCTTGGGGTTGCTCTACAAAGAAGAAAAACAAACCGGTCCCCACACCAACACAAACTGTCTACCCACACTTCATAGTTTACGATTTCGAAGCCTATCTCGATACAACGAAAGGAAGACAACCAACAGACCACCTGACCATCGAAAACGTCCATGTCCCAATATCAGTATCAATTGCCGACACATACAATCGAAAGTCAACCCACCTCTGTCGACGCAATCCAAAAGAACTCATCGAAGCCTTCGTCGAAGAACTCCAGCGAAGAGCGAAAGCGATCCAAGAAGTCATTGCAGAACAGTTCTGCCCCAAGACACCTGAATTCTCTTTTGACACCCTACCAAAGAAACAACAAGCGAAGATCGACGAATGGATCCGCCAAGTTCCAGTAGTGGGATTCAACTCTGGCAGGTACGATCTCAATCTGATCAGAGAGCACTTCGTAGGAATCATTGCTGACACCTGTTCAAAGATCCTGGTAGCAAAGAAAGCCAATTCCACTATGTTCCTATTGACCCCAGATTTCCGTTTCTTAGATGTGATCAACTACCTTGGACCTGGAACTTCTTATGAACGTTGGATCAAGGCATATGGATGCGAATCGCAAAAGAGTTTCTTTCCATATGAGTGGTTCGACTCTCCCGACAAGTTGGATCACGTTGGATTACCAGACTATCCAGAGTGGGGTTCGAAGTTGAAAAGAGAACATCTACTATCTATGTCAGAGTTCGAAGACTGTGAGTGCACCTTTCTCGACAAAGGAATGGAAACCTTTGCAGACTGGCTACGATACTACAACGACCTAGATGTAGTTCCATTCCTAGAGGCACTCGAAAAGATGCGAGATTTCTATCACGAGAAAGGAGTAGACATGCTGAAAGACGCAGTGTCCATTCCAGGAGTCTCACTACAGTTCCTACTTCGAGGTAGTGTAGAAAGGGGAGCTGAGATGTACGCTCCAAGTAAGGAAGCCTACCGCATGCTGAAAGACGCTGTCGTGGGAGGTCCAAGCATAGTGTTCACCAGACTCCACGAAGCAGGAGTGACTAAGATTCGTAGTCATCAGGGAGGAACTAAGACTTGTCGTAAGATTCTTGGATACGATGCCAACGCCCTATATCTTTCTACCATGGAATTCGAAATGCCTTGTGGAAAAGAAAAGGTTGTGCACTATGACGATCCAGGTCCAGCCACCAAAGGATTCGTTGAATGTCTACTTGGTGGAACGTGGTTTGGATATGCAGAAGTAGACATCGAGATACCAAAGAAATTGTGGAAGGAATTTGAGGAGATGCCACCCTTCTTCTACAACAAGAAAATCCCCAAAGAAGCAATCCCTCCAGAAATGTTGGCCTACCTCACAAAGACAGGTAGAAAGCTCAGCGAGGAAAAGAAGCTAGTTGGGAGTCTCTCTGGAAAGAAGTTGCTACTCTATGCTCCTCTTCTACTTTGGTATGTAGATCATGGCGCAGTGATCACTGCTGTCTACCGCACGATAGACTACGAACCCAAAGAAATCTTCGGATGGTTCGTGGACCAAGTCACTGAGGCACGTCGTATGGGAGATGAAGATAAAGGTGAGGCTTTGCTGGCAGATGTGTTCAAGCTGCTAGGAAACAGCGCCTATGGAAAGTTGCTCGAAGACTTGGGACGCCAAACAAAGGTCACCTATACAAAAGATGAGAAGGTTGTGGACAAAGCATTGCGAAGTGTTTGGTTCGAAGACCTGGAAGAGATTGGTGATGCATATGAACTCGAGAGCCGAAAGGACCAGATCCAAATCAAACGCCCTTTCCAAGTAGGTATCGCTGTGTACCAGCTCGCAAAGCTGCGTATGCTTGAGTTCTACTATGACTTCATCGACAAGTACATCGATCGCAATGATTTCGAATATATACAGATGGACACAGACAGTGCCTACATTGCCATCTCGGGAAATAGCCTCGATGAGGTTGTAAGACCGGAACTGCGAGAAGATTTCGAAGCCGAAAGGAATGAATGGCTAGCTTGGGACGAATGGAGCAGTCGTACGCCAGGACTCTTCAAACTCGAATTCGAAGGACATCGCGCCATTGCCCTATGCTCGAAAGCCTACTACGTCGATACAGGTGGCAGCAAGAAGTATTCCGCTAAAGGTATGTCTAGACGGCACAACGACATTTCGTGGGAACGATTCAAAGCAGCCCTCCAGGGTAGTATCGACATGGCGGAAAACCGAGGCTTCCGACTATCGCCAGAAGGCATAGCAACCTACGAACAACGGAAGCTTGGGCTATCGGCTTACTACGACAAAAGACGCGTTCTTCCCGATGGAATCCACACCGAGCCAATAGAGTACGCTGTTTAGCGTCTAGGTACAAACAGAATTCCTTTTGGTGGTAGTTCTGTATCCCTAGGAACGACTTGTAGCTCTTCACGAACGAATCCACGTTTGGGTGCATCCTTCTCCTTCGCAAGGTAGTACAGCACAGGCTGTCCCGAAGATACTACACTTCGTGAAATGGTGTATATTTGCAAACTCCACACAGGATCAGTAGCTCTACGTTTTTCACCTCCTTCCAATTCTCCTGGTGCATAAAGATATCGAACTAGAACGTCGAATGGTAGACGCTCTTCTCTCAATCCAACCGTGCGCGAATATGTAGGAGTCTTCAGATCTACTTGTTGCGCCACTACAGAATTCGAAGGCTCTTTACCAGTCAACCGAGTCACCTCACTGTTCATGGCTTTGATAACCATTGGTAAACGAATTACCCATTCTCTACTACGCTCATCTGATCCTTCCGAAGTAAGTACCATCTCTTGTGCATATTGATATCCAAACAATCTCTCAGCTAGAGTCCTATTTGCTCTTTCAACAAAACTTTGCGCTCTATGATTACCAGCCTCACCTCGTTGAACTTTCGTACCATGTAGTTCTAGCGTTTCAGACATACGTCCCATGAATTCTCTACCAGGATCTACTTGCAAAGTCTTTGGCCATTCTAGTGGACTACGTTTATAGATTCGTTCGAATGCCGCAGCAACTTCACCACTATCTTTAGATGCCAAAGGTTCGGCTTCTTTGTATCGAGAAGCTACGTCGATTACTACCAATGCGTACTTGTATAGCTTCCGTCCACGCCCAGGTCGATCGTGTGGTAGAAATATCAAATCAGCTTGGTGGACTTCATTTGGTTTCGATACAGTCCAATGTGGTCGTGGAATGTGTTTTGGTGGTGGTAGATATATTTGCCACATAGATTGCTTTTCCAACCAACTCCTAGCTACGTCTTCTGATGCTTTCGCTGCTACCGATAGCTTACCGATTGCAGAGTGACCTTTCCAATAGCCCATAGGACCATAGAAGATATTCGCAAGTTTAGAATCCATCATACATCTATACATTCTAACCTTCAACAGATAAAAAAAAAAAAAAAAAAAGGAAGAATAAAGAAAGTCGTTGCGTGACCCTCTTCATTCTTCCTTTTTTTTTAGTAGTAGCTTAGTAGTAGCTTAAGTAGCTTACTAGTAGCTTAGGTAACTTACTAGTAGCTTACTAGTAGCTTAGGGCAACTCACCAGTAGCTTAGGGTAACTTACTAGTAGCTTACTAGTAGCTTAGGGCAACTCACCAGTAGCTTAGGGTAACTTACTAGTAGCTTAGGTAACTTACTAGTAGCTAGTAGTAGTATCTATATCCATTTACTAATAGCGTATCCAACACCTAGCATTCCACCACCAACGTAGAGCAACTCGCCAGTCTTCTGATTGTTTGAGGGTTTGTAGTAGTCAGATAAGCGGGGTTCTTTCAGCTCTTTGAGCCGTTTTAGCTCCTTACGTAACTTATCGGATCGCACTAAGGCTTCGTTGGTATCTCTTTGATCGTTGTGTGCTTTGCGTTCAAGACCTTCCTGCTCTTGTGCATAGTCATATAAGCTTTGACGTTTGATTCTATACGCTGCCATTGCGCGGTCTAGTTTTTCGATGGCCCTATCATGTCTCTCTCGTTCTGCATCTACATCACCATCCTTTCCAAGCATTCTAGCTAGTATGCCACCACCAGTAAATGCTGTTGCATTCAATATAGCCCCGAGAAAGGCCATTCCAATTGCTGTCGCCATTATGGTATGATCTCAAGATTTAGGTTTTGGCTTTTTCTTTCTCAAGTTGTTTCTCAAGATATTCCTTTGCGTATAAGCTACCAACTATCACGGCAGTCCACTTTGCGTAATTCGCTAGGGAAGAAGAAGGATCGCTAAGCATAGATTCTTTGGTAGTCTTTTTTACGATCCACCCAATACCAGCAGCGAGTCCAACGATTTTGACTGCATCGGTTGCCGTCTTCGTCAATTCCTTCTCCATCTAGATATATACTACTATGATCTCGAGTCTTTAAGTGTTACTCCATGTCTAGTGCCGTTGGCTTTGCCGGAGCTGCAGGTTGTATCGTGCTAACGGTGGCAACACGCTTATTACCATCTACATACTTCTTGTACGCAAAGTACGTGCCAAACAATGTAGCGCCAGTACCGATGACTGCGAGGATAGTCAGGCTTTCGAACCGACCTTTCTCTACGTCAGTTTCTTTACATGATTCGCTTTCGCGCATCAACTCTCTCTTTTGAGCTTCTTTAGCGAGTTTGTTGCTTAACGCTAGTGCTTTTCCAGCTGCGACGCGCTTTGGGTTTTTTATCTTAGTTGGTGCAGTCGTCGGAGGATTCGCAGTTATCTGGTCCGCTTCTTCCATCTTGATTCGGTATAGTAGATATATGTGAAGGTTCAACAGTTGTACCAGGAATGACTACGTGACCGGATATGTGGAATAGGACGCTAGCTAGAGCTACAAGGCGACCGGCTTTGAGCGATAGTAGACCAGTCGCAGCACTGATTTCGTTGCGGACTAGAGGGTCTTCTTGTAGGTCCTTGATCAGGGCTTCTTGAGAATCTATTGGTACTAGGTAGGCAACTAGGCGGGTAGCTAGACGCGTCACACCGTCGACTAAGCCTTTCGTTACTTGCTGAGCTAGGACGGCCTGATACCTCCTATACAACTTGTTTACTTCTTTCTCAGGAAGTCTAGAGATGTCTCCTAGGGAGAAGTTCTTACCTAAGTATTCTTTTGTTACGCCTGTTGCGGCTAAGATCGAAAGTGATTCGCGATTGTCTGACGTAACGTCTAGATCGGTTGGTGGTGGACCTGTTACGTCCTCACCGAATATCTCGAGTATTTCCTTATCAGTCATAATATGTTATAGATGCTGGGAGCTCTAACACTACCTCGAAAGGATGACGGAGACAGAAGCACATGCGAGCAAACTTATGGGATCCAAGTATCATTCGTAACTCTTTACATTCTTGAGAGCCTCCATAATCCTCAAATATCCTTTTACCATCTACGGCCGATGCTGTATGGAACGCTACTACGATAGCTACGTTCTCACGGAAGGGTTTACATATGCTCGTTAGTTGTTGGGACAGCACCCAAACGGAAATCCCTATATGTCGTGCAGAAAAGGCTAAGTCCACTAGCTTGTCAGTTCGTTTCTTGACGTCCTTCGATGCGGCGCAATCGTCGAGAATCAATAGAGTATTGGTACCTGACCAAAATGTTGCGCAAATACTCAAAGTAGCATCGATGGCATCCTGCGGTGGTGATATGACGAAGAAACGAGGATCTCGATTTGCAAATCCACGATAAGTTTTGTTGTGGGCATACGTAGGACAAATCAGTACTATGTAATCGAACTTACCACGAAATGCTCCACGAAGTTGTTCTATGAGAAACGCAGTCTTCCCACAATTCGTTGGACCGACTATGAGTGCATTGAACGGTACGTGCTCTACGAGAGAATCCATCAGTATAATATACTTTGCAGAGATCTGTTCAATATCGTGACCTGAGCATCCGCAAGGACATAGATGTGCATTTTCACATTTCCACTTCCCTTAGCAGTTCTATGTATGCGAATGTCGATGTCCTTTCCACTGCCGGTTTGTGCCAAGCCATCACCATGAACGGTGGAATCTTTTGCTGTGCGACAATCGATTAGAATAGAGAATCTATTTTCAAAGAACTTCTTTGGAGTCATAGAAGTATTGGGTGTACCAAACCAGCCTCTTGCAGCCTCCCAGAAATCTAGGGGAAGCATGCCGCTTGGAAAGAGTCTGTTGGGAATCCCATTGACATCTACTTCTACCTTCGAAATATCGGGATTCGAGAATGCTTCACTATCTCGCGTGCCAATGGTAGGTGGATCTATGAATAGTAGAAGCAGTCCAGCAAAGGATCGTCGTGGAACATTGATGTTTTGAGATATCAAAGTATCGGACGTTTTAGCGATATCTACTGTTTTGAAGTGAACAGCGTAGTTGTATAGGAATGCAGTACCTATTTCATATTTGTGAAGTGCACTACTAGCCAGCGTTTCGTTCCTGATTGCTTCGTATTCTAGTTGGATGTTGGTAAATTGGTACGTACCTATCTTCGTCGTATCCGATCCAATTACAACCTCGTTGGCAGACGCTAGAGTTAACTCGAACGTAATGGTACTTTCTAAGGCATGTGGATATAGAACTCCATGTTGTGTCAGAATGTCAACATCTAATGGAATCCTATACTTTGAACCACATGCAGTTAGGAGCGCGTTGTCTGCAGCAGATGAAGTACTTGCGTCACCAGCTTTCGATCGTAGCTTATTCAAGTTCTCTGATTGAATGCCTTGTTGTATTCTAGACTCTCTCTCCTGCGTAGATAGGTATACATCGGAGTATGTTTGTAGGAGGTCTGGCCTGACAAGGTCTTCTACTGTTTCAGCTCCCATCCTACAGATTCTACGCATGACCAAACAGCGTCCAACGTTCGAAACGACTCTGTTATTCGCATGTCCACCAGATAGTACGATGTCGCCCAATAGCGCTAAGCTGCCAGGTACTAGTACTACATCTTCTGCTAGCTTTGGAACTTCTACGTATAGAGTCTCACCTGGATTGGCAGACGATCGAGTGAAAGTCTTCCTATACAAGTCTCGCGGAGCCTTGAGTGCATGAGGCTCTCTTCGTACTTGTGTGGGATCCAACTTTGATGAGATCATGTTGAATATAACTATATATATAATTATGTTTAACATGGCCTCTGAGGGTAGGTATGATGAAAGAACTGATGAAGCTGAAAGAGGAAGAGACTACGACAACGATGATACTGTCAATGAAGAAGCACGGAAATTGGCGTCAGACTCTACGAATGTGGATCCGAGTGAATCATTAAACCTGAAAACTAGACGCGACTTCTCCAAGGAAGGTGCTCGACCAAAGAATCGGGAAACCTCGTTTTCTAAAGAAGATAACGATTACCTTGACGAACTCGTCGCGGAGGATGAGGATAGAATCAAACATCCGAAATTTAGCGATCGCCGCGTAGTCTTCAAAGCAGGCACATCGGATGAACTGAAACAAATGCTATTTGATACTGTATGGGAACACTATGCGGATGTAGGGACTCGTGGAGGAGTCCTTGAGATAACTGGAATATGGGATGCCAATAAGGAACTAGGTAGGATCTATCTTCACGTACTTGGAAGTAAAGAGAAGCCCATACCTTTGACCACAGTGAAGGGTGAAAGATATCAAAGTATGGGTAAAGATCTCAAATTTGCCCTAGGTCCTACGGATGCAGAAAGAGCAGAACAAGTCATCCAAGGTCAAGAAAAGGCCGCCGAACATCTCAAAGTAGAAGATAGTATACTTCTAGACTCAACGTCAACTGAGGACCAGAAGGAAGCGGCTAAGGAAGAGAAAGTACACATCCATAACGAAATAGAATTACTCGAACGTCAAGAAGAAGCCATACTAGAACGTATGTCGCTACGTGAAAGGATCAAATACATTTTCAGAAAGCATGGAATGACCGTTCTTGCAGTGGTAACTTCTATTGGCGCTATCGTTAGTACGATAGTTTCCCTGTTGTCGAAATCCGTACCGAAACCAATAAAGACTGGTATTGATAAAGCAGCAGATGCAGTAAAGAAGGGATTGCAAACGACTGGGGGGTTGTTGAAAGAAATGGGAAAGAAACTTGGACAGATCCTACCTGGAATGATTGGATCGATTGCGAGTTTCATATTTACTATGGCTGGTAAAGCTCTGGGAGTACTAGCGCAGAACGTTTGGTTATTCATCGTAGCAATAGTGGTGATCACGATAGAGCAATACAAACGACGTTAACGAAACAACATCCATGCAATTCCAGCTGCGGCAATGGATGTCACTGCGAGATTGATCTCATGTTGTGGGGCAGCCTTTTGTACGGGATCTTGTTTCTTGTGCGTGACAGCCTTTAGTACAGGAACTTGTTTCTTGTGCGTCTCGAGATGCGGCAACGATTTCTTATCTGATGATCCTTCCATAAGAAGAGGTGAGTGTCCTTTGCCTTCTACATTGATGTCGTTAGTGCCTAGCACCATATCTTTCGTAGCTTTCGGGATTGGATTCTTATAACCATCTTTCTCACTAAGAGAGTACTCTAGATCGCTTGGCAATAATCGTACGCCTATAGCTATCGCTAGATCGAGCCTCTTATGTGTTGCCGTTATAGCAGTAAGATAGTTTTTGTAGCTCGCCACTAAATCGTTTTCGAGAATAGCAGCTTCGACTAAGCTCTTAAACTTTTCTTTGACGTTATGGCTACCTATGATGGATTCGTTCAAGTCGGCTTGTGCACCAAGTACGCAATGTCCAAAAGCCTCGACAGATCTATTCAACCTACCCAATCCAGCATCTGTCAAACCCTTTCCGATTGGTGGTGTAAACCAATTGTATTGTTTCCCTTCGTGTTCATCGTTCCTAATGAAAGCTATCAGAGTGTCCTCCTTACCTCCTTGGTCTTTAAATAAAGTAGAGTCCGCGGGCCATGTGGTTGCTTTGTCGTAACTTCGACCATGGGCAGTTACATATCCGTTTACGTAGCCAGTTGATCCCTGGTATAACAGGAATACATCTCCTAATCCATTATTCCTACCTCCGTGCCATCGGAAGTCTGGTGGGAAATCTGGTGTTCGAGATATACCAAATTCAATGCACAATTTCTCAAGAGCTGCTTTGTTATAGAGGTTATCCATTTGCTTGAAATGAGAGTTACCAGGTAAAGGAACTCCATGAGTACCACCAAGTTCACGTAGAATTCTTCGTATCGTGAAATAAACATGGAATCGTAAGAACCCCTGAACGACTGGTGGATACGTTTTGAAAATAGGATCAAACAATGACACTCCACATCCAGAAGTCGCACACCACGTTGCGAAATTCAATTGTTGAGGCCAATATTTGAAATCCGGACCATGTAACCAATGGTAGGACTCATTTGCTGTCATATGCTTTACGACGGTCTCCTTGAATATGTTTCGAACGCCTGCTTTGAACTTATTCTTTGGGGTGGCATATATCCATAGATTAGTGAGATCAATATCTTGTGCCGGTCCAGTAGAAGGAACTGCTGTAATAGGATATGTCGCGCTATTATCTAGGGTCAACGTAGATGGGAAACCTTTATGCACATCCCACAACGCATTATCGATACGTCTTTGAATCGTAGTAGGTAACTTTGAGACATCATTGCCGTAAACGACATAGCTAGAATCTCCATCTCGAAACCAAATACTCGTCGAATATTTGCCTGGACCGTTCACTTCCGTAGAGACATAGAACTTGTGAAGATCTGCATGTGGATATCTTTTCTTGAACTTCACCAACAGATTGGCATTCGAGGTTGCAACCTCTCTACTTTCCGCATCTTTTCTATCTATCCGAGCTTGGTTCTCTCTCCTAGCTTGATTCTCAGCCTTTGACCGTATATTAGCATTCGGTGTTGGGACCTCTTCCTCTTCGTCTTTCCCTCCGTAGTGGTAACTGAAAAGACCTCCGGACCTCCTCATGTTGAAGCTATACGTATATATAGTTATACCTTCAACATATACAATGACGATCCTTAATGTCATCACCACATCATCCGACCATACGGTCTACTTCGACGATCCAATTCTTATCAATAATATTTCGCTACTCGAAACCACCATTGAGAACAGTTGGTTGAATCTAAAAGAGAAGGCCACGTTTCAGTGGGAAGTCAAGGGTATTGGGTTCCCACACGAAATCGAACCAGGGTCTTACAACGTACCTACCATCATGCCTCTCTTTAACCCTGCAGTCGCTGCTCTTATCGTTAAATTTATGGACACACCCGGTAGAAAGTATTGGATCCTAGATGTAATGAGACCAATCAAGTTCAGTAAGAATCTCTGCAAACTATTTAGTATCGAAGGAAACGAAGAGGAGGACGGAAACGTAACACTAAAAGTGGGAAAGTACGACCTGGTGTTAAAAGACATCCAATCAATACATATCCACTGTGATGTGGTGGATCCCAAGTTCTCACTCCTTGAGGGAAAACGCTCGACTGTACTAGCTAGCTTAAAAGTACGAGGGACCTGGTTCTTAGAAATAACCTATTCTATGACTCTCCTACTTCCAGTCCGAGCTCTAGGGACGATGAGAAACAGCCTTCGCCTGACAGCCCGCGATGAAGGAGGTAACGTCGTAGACTTCCGTGGTCGACCTCTACGATACGTGTTGAAGCTTGAGTAAGCTATATGTATGACGTACGATGGAAGGCGATTCGATTCCACCGTTTCCCTCAGCACCAAGTATCTATCCACAGATCGCTAACGACACTGGAAAGAACTTTAGACTGCAAACAATCCGAGACACGCTTTCGGACATAGAAGTTCAAGAAAGACACTACGAAGGTGTGCGCAAGAAATATGCACGTTCTCAAGGAATAGTTCATGGAATCGCAGTGGCAACTGGAGGCCTATCTGTGATCTTATCTGGATCTGGATTGGGAGCAGCTTTGACTGGGGTTGGAATAGTGATTGGTCTACCACTTGGAGTTATTGGTGGGCTATGTGGATTAATTTCAGCATCTACAACCCTTGGAGCTAAGAAGTTAGGAATGAAGGTTTCTAAGCATGAAAGGACAACTATGTTGGCAAAGGCGAAAATCAATACGATTCGCGATCTAGTATCGAAGGCACTACGTGATGAAAACATATCCGACTCTGAATACAGTCTCATCTTGAATGAAGCAAATAAGTATGAGATCATGAGATCTGAAATTCGTCGCAAGGCTTCCATAGGTGAAAAAAGTCCAGATCGGGTTCGAGCCGAACTCAAGCAAGAAGTGCAAAAGGAAATGCGAGAAAAACTTGGAATGTAAGAATCAACGTTTCCTATGAAAGAAATGAACAGGGCTCTCACTTTCACTTTGCTAAGTCCTATCGCTAGTTAGCCCATACTTAGTGTAGATTGGTTCGAAGTGGGAATGGTAAGAAGACAACTCCTTGACAAAACGCTTGACCGCATTTCCAAATATGCCACAGCGCTTAACGACATCCTTAAAAGACATAGACGATCCGGAGCGACGTAGCACCTCGTAACTTGCTCCAACGACTTTCGTCTTAAGCATTGATTTGGGGCCTATATTGTTTTCCATTGCCTTAGTAACGACCTCGTGGACTATTTGTTGAACGTCCCTAGGTACTCCTACAAGATCTAGTTGTAGGAAAGTCGTTGCAATGTGAGGAACTAGGCGCTCCGCATCCAAGTCTACATCAATCTTATCGTCGTCACACAGAGAACGTATGAAGACCTCTCCACTATGGATGCCTTCGTTTCTTAGTTGCATGAAGCGAGCGACCTCACCTTTAGATCGGACGAATCCACATTGTATGCATGCATGGTAGAGTAGAGCAGCTAAAATATTTTTCTTAGCATCGCTACGCTTGAGACAAACTTTCATTACTTGGGTGAATGCGTCGGCTACGATTTCTAACGCGTTCATAGGGAACGATAGATCATAACTTTGTTTGTAAATAGTGTTGTATGCTCGTAGTTCTTGTAGTAGCGTTCGTCGTTTCAGTTCTATGTCATCATCGCTTTGCTTTGGTTTTGCGCGGTCTAGATCACTTTGATACTTAAACCCGTCCAGACCTACTATACGCAGTCGAGTAGTAATAATATCGATCTTTGTTTCTTCACATGGTTCAATCTCGGAAACAAGACCACAGGTGGGACATACGAATTCCGTTCCTTGTATTTCAAAGGGACAGAGACACTCAGGACATGTTTCACTGGTGTTAATATGTTCCACTTGTGGTTTGATATTCAGGCTTCTACGAATTCCAGGACCAAACAATCTGACTAGCTCGTCCATGATACAACTATAGATGTCGTACGTTCAATAGAAAAAAAAAAGAAGAGGAATGAAGAGGGCCACGCAACGACCTTCTTCATTCTTCCTTTTTTCTTTTTTCGTGGCTATTCCTAAGCGTCCTTCTCGTTCCTCAAGGCAGCCAACACCTCGTTGAGCGCATGGTTGAGAGACTCTCCAAGACCTTCCACTGGTTCCAGCACTCTTGATTCAGCGGGCAATGCTACCTCCGGTTCCACCATGTTTGGCTCCTCCTTTCTTGGATCCTCTAGCTTCTTGCTGGACTTCTTAGCGCGTCTTATATAGACACCGGAAGACTTCACCTTGATGGTAAGACGGTCGCATCCTGAGCAAAGCTCGTAATCAGTACGACATCCTTTACCGCACTTCAAGCATGGTACATATGGGGCACAGCCTTTTGAGATTTGGTAGTTATGCTGGGAACAGAACTTCGTTGTCTTCGAAATCTTCTTTGGACATTTTGAGTCCTTCCCTCTCATCAACCAATCACAAGTTATTGCGGCGTCTACATTTGAGTTCTTCTTCGACATGTTCGATCTGTATGGTGTTAATGCGTACTAAGATAACAACGTAAGCTAGTATTGTGGAATAAAGAATATATACTAATACCATTTAGTGGTAATATACAGTATAGTAATCATTCCTTTAACATATACTTCAAGTTTGGATTTCTTAGGTGCGCGAATATCTAGTGACACTTTGGCTTCCTACGTGGCAGAATGAGCATCCATGTAGTTGCGTAGTACAACCCTTTCGTCCTCTGTGAGCTGGGAGTACTGCCACTTAACGAACCATTTAGCGATATCAAGATGACCATTGTTACAGGCGTATTCTATAGCAAGATCAATGCATTCATACTCTAGGGTTATCTGAAAACGTCGCATGAGCCACTTAACGTTATTAAGATGACCATTCCTACTGGCACCTAATATAGCAAAACTGACGGCCTTATCCTCTTTGGTGAACTGGAAGTGCTTAATGAGCCGCTTAGCGATACCAAGATGACCATGCTCAAGGGCAGCGCGTAGAACGTGATTGGTGTGTCTGTCCATCATATCGAAACGTAAGTGCTTGATGAGCCACTTAACAGCATTAAGATCACCATATTCGCTGGCGTAGAGAAGAGAAAAGCTATCGTCGATGGAGCTTGCGGAAATACCGAAAGTTCGAGCCAATTCGTCTCGATCGTCGTCACTATGAGTAGACCTCAAACCAAAGCATAGTGCTAGTTTACGGAACACTTGGTCTACGTTTTTGTAGCGCGCGAGAGATGCGGCATCGTTTAGGCGTTTCGATGTCCTTGAGAGGCTTGCGAATGACCAAGGATCTGCATGCTCTACGATCTTAGTCAGAATTTCTAGAGGGAGGCACGATATATAATCCATAGTGGAAGAGATCGATATAACTATATGTAATCATATCTCTAATAGGATTATCAAGTTGGATTTTACGTACAAGAATGTCTAGTGACACTTTGAATGACCCTTAGTTACCCCATAGTAGTATAGTCGGAGTCAGTTAAATACAACTTTTTCTTGTGCAACAAAACTCAAAAGGTTGTGAATGTTATGGACGCCTTTTTTCTTGCACAAGGGGCGTCATAAAGTGAATTCAGAAATCCACTTCATAACGCCCCTTGTGCAAGAAAAAAGGCGTCCATAACATTCACAACCTTTTGAGTTTTGTTGCACAAGAAAAAGTTGTATTTAACTGACTCCGACTATACTACTTAATTATCAAGTTTTTCTAGTAACACTGATGCATGGAGGTCAATTTAGTTCTATTGCGCCTTCAATACTATCATTAATGGCCGAGTTGTGACATTTGCAGTGTTATGGCACAGGCCAACCTCGTCCATTTGTACCGGTGTATTTGACAACAAAACACAGAGCAAATCCTTTATATTAGGACTTCGAAATAACTGTCTTATATCGCAAATTCAACTAATTATCCAGTTATGCTAGTAACACTGATGCCTGGACGTCAATTTAGTTCAATTGCGCCATCAATACTATCATTAATGGCCGAGTTGTCACGTTTGCAGTGTTATGGCACAGGCCAAGCTCTTCCATTTGTACCGCTGTGTTTGACAACAAAATACAGTGCAAATCCTTTATCTTGGGATTTCGAAATAACTGTGTCATATCGCAAATTCAACCCATTATCAAGTTTTCCTAGTAATACTGATGCCTGGAGGTGAATTTAGTTCTATTGCGCCATCAATACCATCATTAATGGGCGAGTTATCACGTTTGCAGTTTTATAGCACAGGCCAAGCTCTACCATTTGTACCGGTGTGTTTGACAACAAAATACAGACCAAATCCTTTATCTTGGGACTTCGAAATAACTGTGTCATATCGCAAATTCAACCGATTATCAAGTTTTCCTAGTAATACTGATGCCTGGAGGTGAATTTAGTTCTATTGCGCCATCAATACCATCATTAATGGGCGAGTTATCACGTTTGCAGTGTTATAGCACAGGCGAAGCTCTTCCATTTGTACCGGTGTGTTTGACAACAAAATACAGACCAAATCCTTTATCTTGGGACTTCGAAATAACTGTATCAACTAATTATCCAGTTTTCCTAGAAATACTGATGCCTGGAGGTCAATTTAGTTCTATTGCGCCATCAATACTATCATTAATGGCCGAGTTGTGATATTTGCAGTGTTATGGCACAGGCCAAGCTCTTCCATTTGTACCGGTGTGTTTGACAACAAAACACAGAGCAAATCCTTTATATTAGGACTTCGAAATAACTGTCTTATATCGCAAATTCAACTAATTATAAAGTTTTTCTAGTAACACTGATGCCTGGACGTCAATTTAGTTCAATTGCGCCATCAATACTATCATTAATGGCCGAGTTGTCACGTTTGCAGTGTTATGGCACAGGCCAAGCTCTTCCATTTGTACCGCTGTGTTTGACAACAAAATACAGAGCAAATCCTTTATCTTGGGACTTCGAAATAACTGTGTCATATCGCAAATTCAACCAATTATAAAGTTTTCCTAGTAATACTGATGCCTGGAGGTGAATTTAGTTCTATTGCGCCATCAATACCATCATTAATGGGCGAGTTATCACGTTTGATGTGTTATAGCACAGGCCAAGCTCTTCCATTTGTACCGGTGTGTTTGACAACAAAACACAGAGCAAATCCTTTATATTAGGACTTCCAAATAACTGTATTATATCGCAAATTCAACTAATTTTCCAGTTTTTCTGGTAACACTGATGCCTGGAAGTCAATTTAGTTCTATTGCGCCTTCAATACTATCATTAATGGCCGAGTTGTGACATTTGCAGTGTTATGGCACAGGCCAACCTCGTCCATTTGTACCGGTGTGTTTGACAACAAAACACAGAGCAAATCCTTTATCTTGGGACTTCGAAATAACTGTATCAACTAATTATCCAGTTTTCCTAGAAATACTGATGCCTGGAGGTCAATTTAGTTCTATTGCGCCATCAATACTATCATTAATGGGCGAGTTATCACGTTTGATGTGTTAGAGCACAGGCCAAGCTCTTCCATTTGTACCGCTGTGTTTGACAACAAAATACAGAGCAAATCCTTTATCTTGGGACTTCGAAATAACTGTGTCATATCGCAAATTCAACTAATTATCCAGTTTTTCTGGTAACACTGATGCCTGGAAGTCAATTTAGTTCTATTGCGCCTTCAATACTATCATTAATGGCCGAGTTGTGATATTTGCAGTGTTATGGCACAGGCCAAGCTCTTCCATTTGTACCGGTGTGTTTGACAACAAAACACAGAGCAAATCGTTTATATTAGGACTTCGAAATAACTGTCTTATATCGCAAATTCAACTAATTATAAAGTTTTTCTAGTAACACTGATGCCTGGACGTCAATTTAGTTCAATTGCGCCATCAATACTATCATTAATGGCCGAGTTGTCACGTTTGCAGTGTTATGGCACAGGCCAAGCTCTTCCATTTGTACCGCTGTGTTTGACAACAAAATACAGAGCAAATCCTTTATCTTGGGACTTCGAAATAACTGTGTCATATCGCAAATTCAACCAATTATCAAGTTTTCCTAGTAATACTGATGCCTGGAGGTGAATTTAGTTCTATTGCGCCATCAATACCATCATTAATGGGCGAGTTATCACGTTTGCAGTGTTATAGCACAGGCGAAGCTCTTCCATTTGTACCGGTGTGTTTGACAACAAAATACAGACCAAATTCTTTATCTTGGGACTTCGAAATAACTGTATCAACTAATTATCCAGTTTTCCTAGAAATACTGATGCCTGGAGGTCAATTTAGTTCTATTGCGCCATCAATACTATCATTAAAGGGCGAGTTATCACGTTTGATGTGTTATAGCACAGGCCAAGCTCTTCCATTTGTACCGCTGTGTTTGACAACAAAATACAGAGCAAATCCTTTATCTTGGGACTTCGAAATAACTGTGTCATATCGCAAATTCAACTAATTATCCAGTTTTTCTGGTAACACTGATGCCTGGAGGTCAATTTAGTTCTATTGCGCCTTCAATACTATCAATAATGGCCGAGTTGTGATATTTGCAGTGTTATGGCACAGGCCAAGCTCCTCCATTTGTACCGGTGTGTTTGACAACAAAACACAGAGCAAATCCTTTATATTAGGACTTCCAAATAACTGTATTATATCGCAAATTCAACTAATTATCAAGTTTTTCTAGTAACACTGATGCATGGAGGTCAATTTAGTTCTATTGCGCCTTCAATACTATCATTAATGGCCGAGTTGTGACATTTGCAGTGTTATGGCACAGGCCAACCTCGTCCATTTGTACCGGTGTATTTGACAACAAAACACAGAGCAAATCCTTTATATTAGGACTTCGAAATAACTGTCTTATATCGCAAATTCAACTAATTATCCAGTTTTGCTAGTAACACTGATGCCTGGACGTCAATTTAGTTCAATTGCGCCATCAATACTATCATTAATGGCCGAGTTGTCACGTTTGCAGTGTTATGGCACAGGCCAAGCTCTTCCATTTGTACCGCTGTGTTTGACAACAAAATACAGAGCAAATCCTTTATCTTGGGACTTCGAAATAACTGTGTCATATCGCAAATTCAACCCATTATCAAGTTTTCCTAGTAATACTGATGCCTGGAGGTGAATTTAGTTCTATTGCGCCATCAATACCATCATTAATGGGCGCGTTATCACGTTTGCAGTTTTATAGCACAGGCCAAGCTCTACCATTTGTACCGGTGTGTTTGACAACAAAATACAGACCAAATCCTTTATCTTGGGACTTCGAAATAACTGTATCAACTAATTATCCAGTTTTCCTAGAAATACTGATGCCTGGAGGTCAATTTAGTTCTATTGCGCCATCAATACTATCATTAATGGGCGAGTTATCACGTTTGATGTGTTATAGCACAGGCCAAGCTCTTCCATTTGTACCGCTGTGTTTGACAACAAAATACAGTGCAAATCCTTTATCTTGGGATTTCGAAATAACTGTGTCATATCGCAAATTCAACCCATTATCAAGTTTTCCTAGTAATACTGATGCCTGGAGGTGAATTTAGTTCTATTGCGCCATCAATACCATCATTAATGGGCGAGTTATCACGTTTGCAGTTTTATAGCACAGGCCAAGCTCTACCATTTGTACCGGTGTGTTTGACAACAAAATACAGACCAAATCCTTTATCTTGGGACTTCGAAATAACTGTGTCATATCGCAAATTCAACCGATTATCAAGTTTTCCTAGTAATACTGATGCCTGGAGGTGAATTTAGTTCTATTGCGCCATCAATACCATCATTAATGGGCGAGTTATCACGTTTGCAGTGTTATAGCACAGGCGAAGCTCTTCCATTTGTACCGGTGTGTTTGACAACAAAATACAGACCAAATCCTTTATCTTGGGACTTCGAAATAACTGTATCAACTAATTATCCAGTTTTCCTAGAAATACTGATGCCTGGAGGTCAATTTAGTTCTATTGCGCCATCAATACTATCATTAATGGCCGAGTTGTGATATTTGCAGTGTTATGGCACAGGCCAAGCTCTTCCATTTGTACCGGTGTGTTTGACAACAAAACACAGAGCAAATCCTTTATATTAGGACTTCGAAATAACTGTCTTATATCGCAAATTCAACTAATTATAAAGTTTTTCTAGTAACACTGATGCCTGGACGTCAATTTAGTTCAATTGCGCCATCAATACTATCATTAATGGCCGAGTTGTCACGTTTGCAGTGTTATGGCACAGGCCAAGCTCTTCCATTTGTACCGCTGTGTTTGACAACAAAATACAGAGCAAATCCTTTATCTTGGGACTTCGAAATAACTGTGTCATATCGCAAATTCAACCAATTATAAAGTTTTCCTAGTAATACTGATGCCTGGAGGTGAATTTAGTTCTATTGCGCCATCAATACCATCATTAATGGGCGAGTTATCACGTTTGATGTGTTATAGCACAGGCCAAGCTCTTCCATTTGTACCGGTGTGTTTGACAACAAAACACAGAGCAAATCCTTTATATTAGGACTTCCAAATAACTGTATTATATCGCAAATTCAACTAATTTTCCAGTTTTTCTGGTAACACTGATGCCTGGAAGTCAATTTAGTTCTATTGCGCCTTCAATACTATCATTAATGGCCGAGTTGTGACATTTGCAGTGTTATGGCACAGGCCAACCTCGTCCATTTGTACCGGTGTGTTTGACAACAAAACACAGAGCAAATCCTTTATCTTGGGACTTCGAAATAACTGTATCAACTAATTATCCAGTTTTCCTAGAAATACTGATGCCTGGAGGTCAATTTAGTTCTATTGCGCCATCAATACTATCATTAATGGGCGAGTTATCACGTTTGATGTGTTAGAGCACAGGCCAAGCTCTTCCATTTGTACCGCTGTGTTTGACAACAAAATACAGAGCAAATCCTTTATCTTGGGACTTCGAAATAACTGTGTCATATCGCAAATTCAACTAATTATCCAGTTTTTCTGGTAACACTGATGCCTGGAAGTCAATTTAGTTCTATTGCGCCTTCAATACTATCATTAATGGCCGAGTTGTGATATTTGCAGTGTTATGGCACAGGCCAAGCTCTTCCATTTGTACCGGTGTGTTTGACAACAAAACACAGAGCAAATCGTTTATATTAGGACTTCGAAATAACTGTCTTATATCGCAAATTCAACTAATTATAAAGTTTTTCTAGTAACACTGATGCCTGGACGTCAATTTAGTTCAATTGCGCCATCAATACTATCATTAATGGCCGAGTTGTCACGTTTGCAGTGTTATGGCACAGGCCAAGCTCTTCCATTTGTACCGCTGTGTTTGACAACAAAATACAGAGCAAATCCTTTATCTTGGGACTTCGAAATAACTGTGTCATATCGCAAATTCAACCAATTATCAAGTTTTCCTAGTAATACTGATGCCTGGAGGTGAATTTAGTTCTATTGCGCCATCAATACCATCATTAATGGGCGAGTTATCACGTTTGCAGTGTTATAGCACAGGCGAAGCTCTTCCATTTGTACCGGTGTGTTTGACAACAAAATACAGACCAAATTCTTTATCTTGGGACTTCGAAATAACTGTATCAACTAATTATCCAGTTTTCCTAGAAATACTGATGCCTGGAGGTCAATTTAGTTCTATTGCGCCATCAATACTATCATTAAAGGGCGAGTTATCACGTTTGATGTGTTATAGCACAGGCCAAGCTCTTCCATTTGTACCGCTGTGTTTGACAACAAAATACAGAGCAAATCCTTTATCTTGGGACTTCGAAATAACTGTGTCATATCGCAAATTCAACTAATTATCCAGTTTTTCTGGTAACACTGATGCCTGGAGGTCAATTTAGTTCTATTGCGCCTTCAATACTATCAATAATGGCCGAGTTGTGATATTTGCAGTGTTATGGCACAGGCCAAGCTCCTCCATTTGTACCGGTGTGTTTGACAACAAAACACAGAGCAAATCCTTTATATTAGGACTTCCAAATAACTGTATTATATCGCAAATTCAACTAATTATCAAGTTTTTCTAGTAACACTGATGCATGGAGGTCAATTTAGTTCTATTGCGCCTTCAATACTATCATTAATGGCCGAGTTGTGACATTTGCAGTGTTATGGCACAGGCCAACCTCGTCCATTTGTACCGGTGTATTTGACAACAAAACACAGAGCAAATCCTTTATATTAGGACTTCGAAATAACTGTCTTATATCGCAAATTCAACTAATTATCCAGTTTTGCTAGTAACACTGATGCCTGGACGTCAATTTAGTTCAATTGCGCCATCAATACTATCATTAATGGCCGAGTTGTCACATTTGCAGTGTTATGGCACAGGCCAAGCTCTTCCATTTGTACCGCTGTGTTTGACAACAAAATACAGAGCAAATCCTTTATCTTGGGACTTCGAAATAACTGTGTCATATCGCAAATTCAACCCATTATCAAGTTTTCCTAGTAATACTGATGCCTGGAGGTGAATTTAGTTCTATTGCGCCATCAATACCATCATTAATGGGCGCGTTATCACGTTTGCAGTTTTATAGCACAGGCCAAGCTCTACCATTTGTACCGGTGTGTTTGACAACAAAATACAGACCAAATCCTTTATCTTGGGACTTCGAAATAACTGTATCAACTAATTATCCAGTTTTCCTAGAAATACTGATGCCTGGAGGTCAATTTAGTTCTATTGCGCCATCAATACTATCATTAATGGGCGAGTTATCACGTTTGATGTGTTATAGCACAGGCCAAGCTCTTCCATTTGTACCGCTGTGTTTGACAACAAAATACAGAGCAAATCCTTTATCTTGGGACTTCGAAATAACTGTGTCATATCGCAAATTCAACTAATTATCCAGTTTTTCTGGTAACACTGATGCCTGGAGGTGAATTTAGTTCTATTGCGCCATCAATACCATCATTAATAGGCGAGTTATCACGTTTGCAGTGTTATAGCACAGGCCAAGCTCTTCCATTTGTACCGCTGTGTTTGACAACAAAATACAGAGCAAATCCTTTATCTTGGGACTTCGAAATAACTGTGTCATATCGCAAATTCAACCCATTATCAAGTTTTCCTAGTAATACTGATGCCTGGAGGTGAATTTAGTTCTATTGCGCCATCAATACCATCATTAATGGGCGAGTTATCACGTTTGCAGTTTTATAGCACAGGCCAAGCTCTTCCATTTGTACCGGTGTGTTTGACAACAAAATACAGACCAAATCCTTTATCTTGGGACTTCGAAATAACTGTATCAACTAATTATCCAGTTTTCCTAGAAATACTGATGCCTGGAGGTCAATTTAGTTCTATTGCGCCATCAATACTATCATTAATGGGCGAGTTATCACGTTTGATGTGTTATAGCACAGGCCAAGCTCTTCCATTTGCACCGCTGTGTTTGACAACAAAATACAGAGCAAATCCTTTATCTTGGGACTTCGAAATAACTGTGTCATATCGCAAATTCAACTAATTATCCAGTTTTTCTGGTAACACTGATGCCTGGAGGTCAATTTAGTTCTATTGCGCCTTCAATACTATCATTAATGGCCGAGTTGTGATATTTGCAGTGTTATGGCACAGGCCAAGCTCTTCCATTTGTACCGGTGTGTCTGACAACAAAACACAGAGCAAATCCTTTATATTAGGACTTCGAAATAACTGTCTTATATCGCAAATTCAACTAATTATAAAGTTTTTCTAGTAACACTGATGCCTGGACGTCAATTTAGTTCAATTGCGCCATCAATACTATCATTAATGGCCGAGTTGTCACGTTTGCAGTGTTATGGCACAGGCCAAGCTCTTCCATTTGTACCGCTGTGTTTGACAACAAAATACAGAGCAAATCCTTTATCTTGGGACTTCGAAATAACTGTGTCATATCGCAAATTCAACCAATTATAAAGTTTTCCTAGTAATACTGATGCCTGGACGTCAATTTAGTTCTATTGCGCCATCAATACCATCATTAATGGGCGAGTTATCACGTTTGCAGTGTTATAGCACAGGCCAAGCTCTTCCATTTGTACCGGTGTGTTTGACAACAAAACACAGAGCAAATCCTTTATATTAGGACTTCCGAATAACTGTATTATATCGCAAATTCAACTAATTATCCAGTTTTTCTGGTAACACTGATGCCTGGAAGTCAATTTAGTTCTATTGCGCCTTCAATACTATCATTAATGGCCGAGTTGTGACATTTGCAGTGTTATGGCACAGGCCAACCTCGTCCATTTGTACCGGTGTGTTTGACAACAAAACACAGAGCAAATCCTTTATCTTGGGACTTCGAAATAACTGTATCAACTAATTATCCAGTTTTCCTAGAAATACTGATGCCTGGAGGTCAATTTAGTTCTATTGCGCCATCAATACTATCATTAATGGGAGAGTTATCACGTTTGATGTGTTATAGCACAGGCCAAGCTCTTCCATTTGTACCGCTGTGTTTGACAACAAAATACAGAGCAAATCCTTTATCTTGGGACTTCGAAATAACTGTGTCATATCGCAAATTCAACTAATTATCCAGTTTTTCTGGTAACACTGATGCCTGGAGGTCAATTTAGTTCTATTGCGCCTTCAATACTATCATTAATGGCCGAGTTGTGATATTTGCAGTGTTATGGCACAGGCCAAGCTCTTCCATTTGTACCGGTGTGTTTGACAACAAAACACAGAGCAAATCCTTTATATTAGGACTTCGAAATAACTGTCTTATATCGCAAATTCAACTAATTATAAAGTTTTTCTAGTAACACTGATGCCTGGACGTCAATTTAGTTCAATTGCGCCATCAATACTATCATTAATGGCCGAGTTGTCACGTTTGCAGTGTTATGGCACAGGCCAAGCTCTTCCATTTGTACCGCTGTGTTTGACAACAAAATACAGAGCAAATCCTTTATCTTGGGACTTCGAAATAACTGTGTCATATCGCAAATTCAACCAATTATCAAGTTTTCCTAGTAATACTGATGCCTGGAGGTGAATTTAGTTCTATTGCGCCATCAATACCATCATTAATGGGCGAGTTATCACGTTTGCAGTGTTATAGCACAGGTCAAGCTCTTCCATTTGTACCGGTGTGTTTGACAACAAAATACAGACCAAATCCTTTATCTTGGGACTTCGAAATAACTGTATCAACTAATTATCCAGTTTTCCTAGAAATACTGATGCCTGGAGGTCAATTTAGTTCTATTGCGCCATCAATACTATCATTAAAGGGCGAGTTATCACGTTTGATGTGTTATAGCACAGGCCAAGCTCTTCCATTTGTACCGCTGTGTTTGACAACAAAATACAGAGCAAATCCTTTATCTTGGGACTTCGAAATAACTGTGTCATATCTCAAATTCAACTAATTATCCAGTTTTTCTGGTAACACTGATGCCTGGAGGTCAATTTAGTTCTATTGCGCCTTCAATACTATCATTAATGGCCGAGTTGTGATATTTGCAGTGTTATAGCACAGGCCAAGCTCTTCCATTTGTACCGGTGTGTTTGACAACAAAACACAGAGCAAATCCTTTATATTAGGACTTCCAAATAACTGTATTATATCGCAAATTCAACTAATTATCCAGTTTTTCTGGTAACACTGATGCCTGGAAGTCAATTTAGTTCTATTCCGCCTTCAATACTATCATTAATGGCCGAGTTGTGACATTTGCAGTGTTATGGCACAGGCCAGCTCGTCCATTTGTACCGGTGTGTTTGACAACAAAACACAGAGCAAATCCTTTATATTAGGACTTCAAAATAACTGTCTTATATCGCAAATTCAACTAATTATAAAGTTTTTCTAGTAACACTGATGCCTGGACGTCAATTTAGTTCAATTGCGCCATCAATACTATCATTAATGGCCGAGTTGTCACGTTTGCAGTGTTATGGCACAGGCCAAGCTCTTCCATTTGTACCGCTGTGTTTGACAACAAAATACAGAGCAAATCCTTTATCTTGGGACTTCGAAATAACTGTGTCATATCGCAAATTCAACCCATTATCAAGTTTTCCTAGTAATACTGATGCCTGGAGGTGAATTTAGTTCTATTGCGCCATCAATACCATCATTAATGGGCGAGTTATCACGTTTGCAGTGTTATAGCACAGGCCAAGCTCTTCCATTTGTACCGGTGTGTTTGACAACAAAATACAGACCAAATCCTTTATCTTGGGACTTCGAAATAACTGTATCAACTAATTATCCAGTTTTCGTAGTAATACTGATGCCTGGAGGTCAATTTAGTTCTATTGCGCCTTCAATACTATCATTAATGGCCGAGTTGTCACGTTTGCAGTGTTATTGCACAGGCCAAGCCCTTCCATTTGTACCGCTGTGTTTGACAACAAAATACAGCATCGGGCAGAATCCTATTGTTCTTCGCGACATGTACTTACTGTTGAAGAAGTAATCGAAAGCGGAATAATTATAATCTAACGCATGAGCAGTTCGCTTTAACGATACCTGATTGGTTGTTCATTAATCGTTATGGGAATTCAAATGTCCCAAGGCTGATAAGGCACCCGTCAATCAATGCCAGAAATAACGTGATGGCGCTAATTATTAACAATAGATGTCCTCTTCAATTGAACCGACTGTTCATTACGCCTGATCTTGAGTTAAGCGAAAAGCCTGTTCTGTCACTGAACGGTTTTCGAAAAGATTTGGCGCGTAGTCAATTGTTTACTGCTTACGAGAGTAATAACTGGGCAGTAATTTGACCGAACAATCCTTTTGCCAGTTTCAGAAATATTTTGTTTTAGAGTATCAGTGCTCTTTATGTTTTTTTTTTAGTTCCACTTTCACTGTCCAATAGGATTTGCTTTGAATTCAACAGGCGACGGCTTCATACGGCTGCTTAGATCTGAGTAAAGACGACAAGGCAATTTGTTTCGTCCTTTGCTAGTTTGACTTCTACAGCAAATAGAAACATAGAAACATCTCATTTTAAAGCTGAATATATTCAAAATCCGTTTTGACATCTGTTTATGACGCGCCAGAGCTGTTCTACGCTGTTCTGATAGTTTTCATTTTCACTTTTCAAACGCCGGTTCTGAGTCAGTGAAGACAACAACTAGATTCTTTCTTTTGGTTGTTGACTTCTAGTGCACACAGAAACACGAAAAGGGTCTCATTTTAAAGCTGAAGGTTTACAAAATCCGCTTGGACATTTGTTTATGATGCGCTATCGACTTTTATACTGTTCTGTTAGTTTTTCAGGTCAGTCAGTGTTCAAATGTTTTGGTTGGAAATCAAAGCGGCTTGCAGTGCCGCTCTCTGTCACACTTAACCGGTTGAGAGTCGGAAGACCACAGCTAGATTCTTTATTTTGGCTGTTGACTTCTAGTGCACACAGAAACACGAAAAAGGTCTCATTTTAAAACTGAAGGTTTACAAAATCTGGTAGAACATTTGTTTATGATGCGATATCGAGTTTTACGATGTTCTGTTAGTTTTTCAGCGCAGTCATTTTTCCAGCGCAAAAAGACACTTAGCCAACTAAAATTACAATCACAAAGGCTCGTGTGACTCGTCCATTTCAATGCTTCATTAGCCGGCGTGCGCTCTATTGTCTATATGGGAGGAGCTTAGAAGTCTCGCGGGAATTCTGAAAATCCAAATTTGGCAAGCGAATTTGAGTTTCCAATATGTGTTCTAGAAAGTTTGATTTCGATAATACTAACATCCGTCAGAATAAGACGAAAAAGCGGCAACGAGTTACTAAGATATCGAAGTAACTTTTGCCGTGGGTACCTAAGAAATTAAATAATTATTCGAAGAGAAAATCGACCTCAAATTCAACCATTCGTCATTTTCCAGTCAAGCAGCTTCGAAAAATCCCAAATTTGAAGGCAAAACCGATAATGCTTATATTCACGCAAATAATTTAATATTGGGTGCAAATACTTAATTGATATCTCTTCTACAAAAGCCCATGGGTACCTAACTCATATGAAGGTTATTTTTTGCCTAAATGAGTGAAATCGTAACCTCACTGAAGCGTTTTGGCCCATTTTCTCTGTTATTTGCTTCACGTATCATTGCGTAGCTTTTGAATTTAGCGCTGTTGTTCTTAGAAATGTCCCGGATGTGTCGCGGCATTCTGGGCGATGAGAGCAAATCCTTTATCTTGGGACTTCGAAATAACTGTGTCATATCGCAAATTCAACCCATTATCAAGTTTTCCTAGTAATACTGATGCCTGGAGGTGAATTTAGTTCTATTGCGCCATCAATACCATCATTAATGGGCGAGTTATCACGTTTGCAGTGTTATAGCACAGGCCAAGCTCTTCCATTTGTACCGGTGTGTTTGACAACAAAATACAGACCAAATCCTTTATCTTGGGACTTCGAAATAACTGTATCAACTAATTATCCAGTTTTCGTAGTAATACTGATGCCTGGAGGTCAATTTAGTTCTATTGCGCCTTCAATACTATCATTAATGGCCGAGTTGTCACGTTTGCAGTGTTATTGCACAGGCCAAGCCCTTCCATTTGTACCGCTGTGTTTGACAACAAAATACAGCATCGGGCAGAATCCTATTGTTCTTCGCGACATGTACTTACTGTTGAAGAAGTAATCGAAAGCGGAATAATTATAATCTAACGCATGAGCAGTTCGCTTTAACGATACCTGATTGGTTGTTCATTAATCGTTATGGGAATTCAAATGTCCCAAGGCTGATAAGGCACCCGTCAATCAATGCCAGAAATAACGTGATGGCGCTAATTATTAACAATAGATGTCCTCTTCAATTGAACCGACTGTTCATTACGCCTGATCTTGAGTTAAGCGAAAAGCCTGTTCTGTCACTGAACGGTTTTCGAAAAGATTTGGCGCGTAGTCAATTGTTTACTGCTTACGAGAGTAATAACTGGGCAGTAATTTGACCGAACAATCCTTTTGCCAGTTTCAGAAATATTTTGTTTTAGAGTATCAGTGCTCTTTATGTTTTTTTTTTAGTTCCACTTTCACTGTCCAATAGGATTTGCTTTGAATTCAACAGGCGACGGCTTCATACGGCTGCTTAGATCTGAGTAAAGACGACAAGGCAATTTGTTTCGTCCTTTGCTAGTTTGACTTCTACAGCAAATAGAAACATAGAAACATCTCATTTTAAAGCTGAATATATTCAAAATCCGTTTTGACATCTGTTTATGACGCGCCAGAGCTGTTCTACGCTGTTCTGATAGTTTTCATTTTCACTTTTCAAACGCCGGTTCTGAGTCAGTGAAGACAACAACTAGATTCTTTCTTTTGGTTGTTGACTTCTAGTGCACACAGAAACACGAAAAGGGTCTCATTTTAAAGCTGAAGGTTTACAAAATCCGCTTGGACATTTGTTTATGATGCGCTATCGACTTTTATACTGTTCTGTTAGTTTTTCAGGTCAGTCAGTGTTCAAATGTTTTGGTTGGAAATCAAAGCGGCTTGCAGTGCCGCTCTCTGTCACACTTAACCGGTTGAGAGTCGGAAGACCACAGCTAGATTCTTTATTTTGGCTGTTGACTTCTAGTGCACACAGAAACACGAAAAAGGTCTCATTTTAAAACTGAAGGTTTACAAAATCTGGTAGAACATTTGTTTATGATGCGATATCGAGTTTTACGATGTTCTGTTAGTTTTTCAGCGCAGTCATTTTTCCAGCGCAAAAAGACACTTAGCCAACTAAAATTACAATCACAAAGGCTCGTGTGACTCGTCCATTTCAATGCTTCATTAGCCGGCGTGCGCTCTATTGTCTATATGGGAGGAGCTTAGAAGTCTCGCGGGAATTCTGAAAATCCAAATTTGGCAAGCGAATTTGAGTTTCCAATATGTGTTCTAGAAAGTTTGATTTCGATAATACTAACATCCGTCAGAATAAGACGAAAAAGCGGCAACGAGTTACTAAGATATCGAAGTAACTTTTGCCGTGGGTACCTAAGAAATTAAATAATTATTCGAAGAGAAAATCGACCTCAAATTCAACCATTCGTCATTTTCCAGTCAAGCAGCTTCGAAAAATCCCAAATTTGAAGGCAAAACCGATAATGCTTATATTCACGCAAATAATTTAATATTGGGTGCAAATACTTAATTGATATCTCTTCTACAAAAGCCCATGGGTACCTAACTCATATGAAGGTTATTTTTTGCCTAAATGAGTGAAATCGTAACCTCACTGAAGCGTTTTGGCCCATTTTCTCTGTTATTTGCTTCACGTATCATTGCGTAGCTTTTGAATTTAGCGCTGTTGTTCTTAGAAATGTCCCGGATGTGTCGCGGCATTCTGGGCGATGAGAGCAAATCCTTTATCTTGGGACTTCGAAATAACTGTGTCATATCGCAAATTCAACCCATTATCAAGTTTTCCTAGTAATACTGATGCCTGGAGGTGAATTTAGTTCTATTGCGCCATCAATACCATCATTAATGGGCGAGTTATCACGTTTGCAGTGTTATAGCACAGGCCAAGCTCTTCCATTTGTACCGGTGTGTTTGACAACAAAATACAGACCAAATCCTTTATCTTGGGACTTCGAAATAACTGTATCAACTAATTATCCAGTTTTCGTAGTAATACTGATGCCTGGAGGTCAATTTAGTTCTATTGCGCCTTCAATACTATCATTAATGGCCGAGTTGTGATATTTGCAGTGTTATGGCACAGGCCAAGCTCTTCCATTTGTACCGGTGTGTTTGACAACAAAACACAGAGCAAATCCTTTATATTAGGACTTCGAAATAACTGTCTTATATCGCAAATTCAACTAATTATAAAGTTTTTCTAGTAACACTGATGCCTGGACGTCAATTTAGTTCAATTGCGCCATCAATACTATCATTAATGGCCGAGTTGTCACGTTTGCAGTGTTATGGCACAGGCCAAGCTCTTCCATTTGTACCGCTGTGTTTGACAACAAAATACAGAGCAAATCCTTTATCTTGGGACTTCGAAATAACTGTGTGATATCGCAAATTCAACCCATTATCAAGTTTTCCTAGTAATACTGATGCCTGGAGGTGAATTTAGTTCTATTGCGCCATCAATACCATCATTAATGGGCGAGTTATCACGTTTGCAGTTTTATAGCACAGGCCAAGCTCTTCCATTTGTACCGGTGTGTTTGACAACAAAATACAGACCAAATCCTTTATCTTGGGACTTCGAAATAACTGTATCAACTAATTATCCAGTTTTCCTAGAAATACTGATGCCTGGAGGTCAATTTAGTTCTATTGCGCCATCAATACCATCATTAATGGGCGAGTTATCACGTTTGCAGTGTTATGGCACAGGCCAAGCTCTTCCATTTGTACCGCTGTGTTTGACAACAAAATACAGAGCAAATCCTTTATCTTGGGACTTCGAAATAACTGTGTCATATCGCAAATTCAACCCATTATCAAGTTTTCCTAGTAATACTGATGCCTGGAGGTGAAATTAGTTCTATTGCGCCATCAATACTATCATTAATGGGCGAGTTATCACGTTTGATGTGTTATAGCACAGGCCAAGCTCTTTCATTTGTACCGCTGTGTTTGACAACAAACAAAATACAGAGCAAATCCTTTATCTTGGGACTTCGAAATAACTGTGTCATATCGCAAATTCAACTAATTATCCAGTTTTTCTGGTAACACTGATGCCTGGAGGTCAATTTAGTTCTATTGCGCCTTCAATACTATCATTAATGGCCGAGTTGTGATATTTGCAGTGTTATGGCACAGGCCAAGCTCTTTCATTTGTACCGCTGTGTTTGACAACAAAATACAGAGCAAATCCTTTATCTTGGGACTTCGAAATAACTGTGTCATATCGCAAATTCAACTAATTATCCAGTTTTTCTAGTAACACTGATGCCTGTACGTCAATTTAGTTCAATTGCGCCATCAATACTATCATTAATGGCCGAGTTGTCACGTTTGCAGTGTTATGGCACAGGCCAAGCTCTTCCATTTGTACCGCTGTGTTTGACAACAAAATACAGAGCAAATCCTTTATCTTGGGACTTCGAAATAACTGTGTCATATCGCAAATTCAACCAATTATCAAGTTTTCCTAGTAATACTGATGCCTGGAGGTGAATTTAGTTCTATTGCGCCATCAATACCATCATTAATGGGCGAGTTATCACGTTTGCAGTGTTATAGCACAGGCCAAGCTCTTCCATTTGTACCGGTGTGTTTGACAACAAAATACAGACCAAATCCTTTATCTTGGGACTTCGAAATAACTGTATCAACTAATTATCCAGTTTTCCTAGAAATACTGATGCCTGGAGGTCAATTTAGTGCTATTGCGCCATCAATACTATCATTAAAGGGCGAGTTATCACGTTTGATGTGTTATAGCACAGGCCAAGCTCTTCCATTTGTACCGCTGTGTTTGACAACAAAATACAGAGCAAATCCTTTATCTTGGGACTTCGAAATAACTGTGTCATATCGCAAATTCAACCCATTATCAAGATTTCCTAGTAATACTGATGCCTGGAGGTGAATTTAGTTCTATTGCGCCATCAATACCATCATTAATGGGCGAGTTATCACGTTTGCAGTGTTATAGCACAGGCCAAGCTCTTCCATTTGTACCGGTGTGTTTGACAACAAAATACAGACCAAATCCTTTATCTTGGGACTTCGAAATAACTGTATCAACTAATTATCCAGTTTTCCTAGAAATACTGATGCCTGGAGGTCAATTTAGTTCTATTGCGCCATCAATACTATCATTAATGGGCGAGTTATCACGTTTGATGTGTTATAGCACAGGCCAAGCTCTTCCATTTGTACCGATGTGTTTGACAACAAAATACAGAGCAAATCCTTTATCTTGGGACTTCGAAATAACTGTGTCATATCGCAAATTCAACTAATTATCCAGTTTTTCTGGTAACACTGATGCCTGGAGGTCAATTTAGTTCTATTGCGCCTTCAATACTATCATTAATGGCCGAGTTGTAATATTTGCAGTGTTATGGCACAGGCCAAGCTCTTCCATTTGTACCGGTGTGTTTGACAACAAAACACAGAGCAAATCCTTTATATTAGGACTTCGAAATAACTGTCTTATATCGCAAATTCAACTAATTATAAAGATTTTCTAGTAACACTGATGCCTGGACGTCAATTTAGTTCAATTGCGCCATCAATACTATCATTAATGGCCGAGTTGTCACGTTTGCAGTGTTATGGCACAGGCCAAGCTCTTCCATTTGTACCGCTGTGTTTGACAACAAAATACAGAGCAAATCCTTTATCTTGGGACTTCGAAATAACTGTGTCATATCGCAAATTCAACCAATTATCAAGTTTTCCTAGTAATACTGATGCCTGGAGGTGAATTTAGTTCTATTGCGCCATCAATACCATCATTAATGGGCGAGTTATCACGTTTGCAGTGTTATAGCACAGGCCAAGCTCTTCCATTTGTACCGGTGTGTTTGACAACAAAATACAGACCAAATCCTTTATCTTGGGACTTCGAAATAACTGTATCAACTAATTATCCAGTTTTCCTAGAAATACTGATGCCTGGAGGTCAATTTAGTGCTATTGCGCCATCAATACTATCATTAAAGGGCGAGTTATCACGTTTGATGTGTTATAGCACAGGCCAAGCTCTTCCATTTGTACCGCTGTGTTTGACAACAAAATACAGAGCAAATCCTTTATCTTGGGACTTCGAAATAACTGTGTCATATCGCAAATTCAACTAATTATCCAGTTTTTCTGGTAACACTGATGCCTGGAGGTCAATTTAGTTCTATTGCGCCTTCAATACTATCATTAATGGCCGAGTTGTGATATTTGCAGTGTTATAGCACAGGCCAAGCTCTTCCATTTGTACCGGTGTGTTTGACAACAAAACACAGAGCAAATCCTTTATATTAGGACTTCCAAATAACTGTATTATATCGCAAATTCAACTAATTATCCAGTTTTTCTGGTAACACTGATGCCTGGAAGTCAATTTAGTTCTATTGCGCCTTCAATACTATCATTAATGGCCGAGTTGTGACATTTGCAGTGTTATGGCACAGGCCAGCTCGTCCATTTGTACCGGTGTGTTTGACAACAAAACACAGAGCAAATCCTTTATATTAGGACTTCAAAATAACTGTCTTATATCGCAAATTCAACTAATTATAAAGTTTTTCTAGTAACACTGATGCCTGGACGTCAATTTAGTTCAATTGCGCCATCAATACTATCATTAATGGCCGAGTTGTCACGTTTGCAGTGTTATGGCACAGGCCAAGCTCTTCCATTTGTACCGCTGTGTTTGACAACAAAATACAGAGCAAATCCTTTATCTTAGGACTTCGAAATAACTGTGTCATATCGCAAATTCAACCCATTATCAAGTTTTCCTAGTAATACTGATGCCTGGAGGTGAATTTCGTTCTATTGCGCCATCAATACCATCATTAATGGGCGAGTTATCACGTTTGCAGTGTTATAGCACAGGCCAAGCTCTTCCATTTGTACCGGTGTGTTTGACAACAAAATACAGACCAAATCCTTTATCTTGGGACTTCGAAATAACTGTATCAACTAATTATCCAGTTTTCCTAGAAATACTGATGCCTGGAGGTCAATTTAGTTCTATTGCGCCATCAATACTATCATTAATGGGCGAGTTATCACGTTTGATGTGTAATAGCACAGGCCAAGCTCTTCCATTTGTACCGATGTGTTTGACAACAAAATACAGAGCAAATCCTTTATCTTGGGACTTCGAAATAACTGTGCCATATCGCAAATTCAACTAATTATCCAGTTTTTCTGGTAACACTGATGCCTGGAGGTCAATTTAGTTCTATTGCGCCTTCAATACTATCATTAATGTCCGAGTTGTAATATTTGCAGTGTTATGGCACAGGCCAATCTCTTCCATTTGTACCGGTGTGTTTGACAACAAAACACAGAGCAAATCCTTTATATTAGGACTTCGAAATAACTGTCTTATATCGCAAATTCAACTAATTATAAAGTTTTTCTAGTAACACTGATGCCTGGACGTCAATTTAGTTCAATTGCGCCATCAATACTATCATTAATGGCCGAGTTGTCACGTTTGCAGTGTTATGGCACAGGCCAAGCTCTTCCATTTGTACCGCTGTGTTTGACAACAAAATACAGAGCAAATCCTTTATCTTGGGACTTCGAAATAACTGTGTCATATCGCAAATGCAACCCATTATCAAGTTTTCCTAGTAATACTGATGCCTGGAGGTGAATTTAGTTCTATTGCGCCATCAATACCATCATTAATGGGCGAGTTATCACGTTTGCAGTTTTATAGCACAGGCCAAGCTCTTCCATTTGTACCGGTGTGTTTGACAACAAAATACAGACCAAATCCTTTATCTTGGGACTTCGAAATAACTGTATCAACTAATTATCCAGTTTTCCTAGAAAAACTGATGCCTGGAGGTCAATTTAGTTCTATTGCGCCATCAATACTATCATTAATGGGCGAGTTATCACGTTTGATGTGTTATAGCACAGGCCAAGCTCTTCCATTTGTACCGCTGTGTTTGACAACAAAATACAGAGCAAATCCTTTATTTTGGGACTTCGAAATAACTGTGTCATATCGCAAATTCAACTAATTATCCAGTTTTTCTGGTAACACTGATGCCTGGAGGTCAATTTAGTTCTATTGCGCCTTCAATACTATCATTAATGGCCGAGTTGTGACATTTGCAGTGTTATGGCACAGGCCAAGCTCTTCCATTTGTACCGGTGTGTTTGACAACAAAACACAGAGCAAATCCTTTATATTAGGACTTCAAAATAACTGTCTTATATCGCAAATTCAACTAATTATAAAGTTTTTCTAGTAACACTGATGCCTGGACGTCAATTTAGTTCAATTGCGCCATCAATACTATCATTAATGGCCGAGTTGTCACGTTTGCAGTGTTATGGCACAGGCCAAGCTCTTCCATTTGTACCGCTGTGTTTGACAACAAAATACAGAGCAAATCCTTTATCTTGGGACTTCGAAATAACTGTGTCATATCGCAAATTCAACCAATTATCAAGTTTTCCTAGTAATACTGATGCCTGGAGGTGAATTTAGTTCTATTGCGCCATCAATACCATCATTAATGGGCGAGTTATCACGTTTGCAGTGTTATAGCACAGGCCAAGCTCTTCCATTTGTACCGATGTGTTTGACAACAAAATACAGAGCAAATCCTTTATCTTGGGACTTCGAAATAACTGTGTCATATCGCAAATTCAACTAATTATCCAGTTTTTCTGGTAACACTGATGCCTGGAGGTCAATTTAGTTCTATTGCGCCTTCAATACTATCATTAATGGCCGAGTTGTAATATTTGCAGTGTTATGGCACAGGCCAAGCTCTTCCATTTGTACCGGTGTGTTTGACAACAAAACACAGAGCAAATCCTTTATATTAGGACTTCGAAATAACTGTCTTATATCGCAAATTCAACTAATTATAAAGATTTTCTAGTAACACTGATGCCTGGACGTCAATTTAGTTCAATTGCGCCATCAATACTATCATTAATGGCCGAGTTGTCACGTTTGCAGTGTTATGGCACAGGCCAAGCTCTTCCATTTGTACCGCTGTGTTTGACAACAAAATACAGAGCAAATCCTTTATCTTGGGACTTCGAAATAACTGTGTCATATCGCAAATTCAACCAATTATCAAGTTTTCCTAGTAATACTGATGCCTGGAGGTGAATTTAGTTCTATTGCGCCATCAATACCATCATTAATGGGCGAGTTATCACGTTTGCAGTGTTATAGCACAGGCCAAGCTCTTCCATTTGTACCGGTGTGTTTGACAACAAAATACAGACCAAATCCTTTATCTTGGGACTTCGAAATAACTGTATCAACTAATTATCCAGTTTTCCTAGAAATACTGATGCCTGGAGGTCAATTTAGTGCTATTGCGCCATCAATACTATCATTAAAGGGCGAGTTATCACGTTTGATGTGTTATAGCACAGGCCAAGCTCTTCCATTTGTACCGCTGTGTTTGACAACAAAATACAGAGCAAATCCTTTATCTTGGGACTTCGAAATAACTGTGTCATATCGCAAATTCAACTAATTATCCAGTTTTTCTGGTAACACTGATGCCTGGAGGTCAATTTAGTTCTATTGCGCCTTCAATACTATCATTAATGGCCGAGTTGTGATATTTGCAGTGTTATAGCACAGGCCAAGCTCTTCCATTTGTACCGGTGTGTTTGACAACAAAACACAGAGCAAATCCTTTATATTAGGACTTCCAAATAACTGTATTATATCGCAAATTCAACTAATTATCCAGTTTTTCTGGTAACACTGATGCCTGGAAGTCAATTTAGTTCTATTGCGCCTTCAATACTATCATTAATGGCCGAGTTGTGACATTTGCAGTGTTATGGCACAGGCCAGCTCGTCCATTTGTACCGGTGTGTTTGACAACAAAACACAGAGCAAATCCTTTATATTAGGACTTCAAAATAACTGTCTTATATCGCAAATTCAACTAATTATAAAGTTTTTCTAGTAACACTGATGCCTGGACGTCAATTTAGTTCAATTGCGCCATCAATACTATCATTAATGGCCGAGTTGTCACGTTTGCAGTGTTATGGCACAGGCCAAGCTCTTCCATTTGTACCGCTGTGTTTGACAACAAAATACAGAGCAAATCCTTTATCTTAGGACTTCGAAATAACTGTGTCATATCGCAAATTCAACCCATTATCAAGTTTTCCTAGTAATACTGATGCCTGGAGGTGAATTTCGTTCTATTGCGCCATCAATACCATCATTAATGGGCGAGTTATCACGTTTGCAGTGTTATAGCACAGGCCAAGCTCTTCCATTTGTACCGGTGTGTTTGACAACAAAATACAGACCAAATCCTTTATCTTGGGACTTCGAAATAACTGTATCAACTAATTATCCAGTTTTCCTAGAAATACTGATGCCTGGAGGTCAATTTAGTTCTATTGCGCCATCAATACTATCATTAATGGGCGAGTTATCACGTTTGATGTGTAATAGCACAGGCCAAGCTCTTCCATTTGTACCGATGTGTTTGACAACAAAATACAGAGCAAATCCTTTATCTTGGGACTTCGAAATAACTGTGCCATATCGCAAATTCAACTAATTATCCAGTTTTTCTGGTAACACTGATGCCTGGAGGTCAATTTAGTTCTATTGCGCCTTCAATACTATCATTAATGTCCGAGTTGTAATATTTGCAGTGTTATGGCACAGGCCAATCTCTTCCATTTGTACCGGTGTGTTTGACAACAAAACACAGAGCAAATCCTTTATATTAGGACTTCGAAATAACTGTCTTATATCGCAAATTCAACTAATTATAAAGTTTTTCTAGTAACACTGATGCCTGGACGTCAATTTAGTTCAATTGCGCCATCAATACTATCATTAATGGCCGAGTTGTCACGTTTGCAGTGTTATGGCACAGGCCAAGCTCTTCCATTTGTACCGCTGTGTTTGACAACAAAATACAGAGCAAATCCTTTATCTTGGGACTTCGAAATAACTGTGTCATATCGCAAATGCAACCCATTATCAAGTTTTCCTAGTAATACTGATGCCTGGAGGTGAATTTAGTTCTATTGCGCCATCAATACCATCATTAATGGGCGAGTTATCACGTTTGCAGTTTTATAGCACAGGCCAAGCTCTTCCATTTGTACCGGTGTGTTTGACAACAAAATACAGACCAAATCCTTTATCTTGGGACTTCGAAATAACTGTATCAACTAATTATCCAGTTTTCCTAGAAAAACTGATGCCTGGAGGTCAATTTAGTTCTATTGCGCCATCAATACTATCATTAATGGGCGAGTTATCACGTTTGATGTGTTATAGCACAGGCCAAGCTCTTCCATTTGTACCGCTGTGTTTGACAACAAAATACAGAGCAAATCCTTTATCTTGGGACTTCGAAATAACTGTGTCATATCGCAAATTCAACTAATTATCCAGTTTTTCTGGTAACACTGATGCCTGGAGGTCAATTTAGTTCTATTGCGCCTTCAATACTATCATTAATGGCCGAGTTGTGACATTTGCAGTGTTATGGCACAGGCCAAGCTCTTCCATTTGTACCGGTGTGTTTGACAACAAAACACAGAGCAAATCCTTTATATTAGGACTTCAAAATAACTGTCTTATATCGCAAATTCAACTAATTATAAAGTTTTTCTAGTAACACTGATGCCTGGACGTCAATTTAGTTCAATTGCGCCATCAATACTATCATTAATGGCCGAGTTGTCACGTTTGCAGTGTTATGGCACAGGCCAAGCTCTTCCATTTGTACCGCTGTGTTTGACAACAAAATACAGAGCAAATCCTTTATCTTGGGACTTCGAAATAACTGTGTCATATCGCAAATTCAACCAATTATCAAGTTTTCCTAGTAATACTGATGCCTGGAGGTGAATTTAGTTCTATTGCGCCATCAATACCATCATTAATGGGCGAGTTATCACGTTTGCAGTGTTATAGCACAGGCCAAGCTCTTCCATTTGTACCGGTGTGTTTGACAACAAAACACAGAGCAAATCCTTTATATTAGGACTTCCAAATAACTGTATTATATCGCAAATTCAACTAATTATCCAGTTTTTCTGGTAACACTGATGCCTGGAAGTCAATTTAGTTCTATTGCGCCTTCAATACTATCATTAATGGCCGAGTTGTGACATTTGCAGTGTTATGGCACAGGCCAACCTCGTCCATTTGTACCGGTGTGTTTGACAACAAAACACAGAGCAAATCCTTTATATTAGGACTTCAAAATAACTGTCTTATATCGCAAATTCAACTAATTATAAAGTTTTTCTAGTAACACTGATGCCTGGACGTCAATTTAGTTCAATTGCGCCATCAATACTATCATTAATGGCCGAGTTGTCACGTTTGCAGTGTTATTGCACAGGCCAAGCTCTTCCATTTGTACCGCTGTGTTTGACAACAAAATACAGAGCAAATCCTTTATCTTGGGACTTCGAAATAACTGTGTGATATCGCAAATTCAACCCATTATCAAGTTTGCCTAGTAATACTGATGCCTGGAGGTGAATTTAGTTCTATTGCGCCATCAATACCATCATTAATGGGCGAGTTATCACGTTTGCAGTGTTATAGCACAGGCCAAGCTCTTCCATTTGTACCGGTGTGTTTGACAACAAAATACAGACCAAATCCTTTATCTTGGGACTTCGAAATAACTGTATCAACTAATTATCCAGTTTTCGTAGTAATACTGATGCCTGGAGGTCAATTTAGTTCTATTGCGCCTTCAATACTATCATTAATGGCCGAGTTGTGATATTTGCAGTGTTATGGCACAGGCCAAGCTCTTCCATTTGTACCGGTGTGTTTGACAACAAAACACAGAGCAAATCCTTTATATTAGGACTTCGAAATAACTGTCTTATATCGCAAATTCAACTAATTATAAAGTTTTTCTAGTAACACTGATGCCTGGACGTCAATTTAGTTCAATTGCGCCATCAATACTATCATTAATGGCCGAGTTGTCACGTTTGCAGTGTTATGGCACAGGCCAAGCTCTTCCATTTGTACCGCTGTGTTTGACAACAAAATACAGAGCAAATCCTTTATCTTGGGACTTCGAAATAACGGTGTCATATCGCAAATTCAACTAATTATAAAGTTTTTCTAGTAACACTGATGCCTGGACGTCAATTTAGTTCAATTGCGCCATCAATACTATCATTAATGGCCGAGTTGTCACGTTTGCAGTGTTATGGCACAGGCCAAGCTCTTCCATTTGTACCGCTGTGTTTGACAACAAAATACAGAGCAAATCCTTTATCTTGGGACTTCGAAATAACTGTGTCATATCGCAAATTCAACCAATTATCAAGTTTTCCTAGTAATACTGATGCCTGGAGGTGAATTTAGTTCTATTGCGCCATCAATACCATCATTAATGGGCGAGTTATCACGTTTGCAGTGTTATAGCACAGGCCATGCTCTTCCATTTGTACCGGTGTGTTTGACAACAAAATACAGACCAAATCCTTTATCTTGGGACTTCGAAATAACTGTATCAACTAATTATCCAGTTTTCCTAGAAATACTGATGCCTGGAGGTCAATTTAGTTCTATTGCGCCATCAATACAATCATTAAAGGGCGAGTTATCACGTTTGATGTGTTATAGCACAGGCCAAGCTCTTCCATTTGTACCGCTGTGTTTGACAACAAAATACAGAGCAAATCCTTTATCTTGAGACTTCGAAATAACTGTGTCATATCGCAAATTCAACTAATTATCCAGTTTATCTGGTAACACTGATGCCTGGAGGTGAATTTAGTTCTATTGCGCCATCAATACCACCATTAATGGGCGAGTTATCACGTTTGCAGTGTTATAGCACAGGCCAAGCTCTTCCATTTGTACCGCTGTGTTTGACAACAAAATACAGAGCAAATCCTTTATCTTGAGACTTCGAAATAACTGTGTCATATCGCAAATTCAACTAATTATCCAGTTTATCTGGTAACACTGATGCCTGGAGGTGAATTTAGTTCTATTGCGCCATCAATACCATCATTAATGGGCGAGTTATCACGTTTGCAGTGTTATAGCACAGGCCAAGCTCTTCCATTTGTACCGGTGTGTTTGACAACAAAATACAGACCAAATCCTTTATCTTGGGACTTCGAAATAACTGTATCAACTAATTATCCAGTTTTCCTAGAAATACTGATGCCTGGAGGTCAATTTAGTTCTATTGCGCCATCAATACTATCATTAAAGGGCGAGTTATCACGTTTGATGTGTTATAGCACAGGCCAAGCTCTTCCATTTGTACCGCTGTGTTTGACAACAAAATACAGAGCAAATCCTTTATCTTGAGACTTCGAAATAACTGTGTCATATCGCAAATTCAACTAATTATCCAGTTTATCTGGTAACACTGATGCCTGGAGGTGAATTTAGTTCTATTGCGCCATCAATACCATCATTAATGGGCGAGTTATCACGTTTGCAGTGTTATAGCACAGGCCAAGCTCTTCCATTTGTACCGCTGTGTTTGACAACAAAATACAGAGCAAATCCTTTATCTTGAGACTTCGAAATAACTGTGTCATATCGCAAATTCAACTAATTATCCAGTTTATCTGGTAACACTGATGCCTGGAGGTGAATTTAGTTCTATTGCGCCATCAATACCATCATTAATGGGCGAGTTATCACGTTTGCAGTGTTATAGCACAGGCCAAGCTCTTCCATTTGTACCGGTGTGTTTGACAACAAAATACAGACCAAATCCTTTATCTTGGGAATTCGAAATAACTGTATCAACTAATTATCCAGTTTTCCTAGTAATACTGATGCCTGGAGGTGAATTTAGTTCTATTGCGCCATCAATACCATCATTAATGGGCGAGTTATCACGTTTGCAGTGTTATAGCACAGGCCAAGCTCTTCCATTTGTACCGGTGTGTTTGACAACAAAACACAGAGCAAATCCTTTATATTAGGACTTCCAAATAACTGTATTATATCGCAAATTCAACTAATTATCCAGTTTTTCTGGTAACACTGATGCCTGGAAGTCAATTTAGTTCTATTGCGCCTTCAATACTATCATTAATGGCCGAGTTGTGACATTTGCAGTGTTATGGCACAGGCCAACCTCGTCCATTTGTACCGGTGTGTTTGACAACAAAACACAGAGCAAATCCTTTATATTAGAACTTCAAAATAACTGTCTTATATCGCAAATTCAACTAATTATAAAGTTTTTCTAGTAACACTGATGCCTGGACGTCAATTTAGTTCAATTGCGCCATCAATACTATCATTAATGGCCGAGTTGTCACGTTTGCAGTGTTATTGCACAGGCCAAGCTCTTCCATTTGTACCGCTGTGTTTGACAACAAAATACAGAGCAAATCCTTTATCTTGGGACTTCGAAATAACTGTGTCATATCGCAAATTCAACCCATTATCAAGTTTTCCTAGTAATACTGATGCCTGGAGGTGAAATTAGTTCTATTGCGCCATCAATACCATCATTAATGGGCGAGTTATCACGTTTGCAGTGTTATAGCACAGGCCAAGCTCTTCCATTTGTACCGGTGTGTTTGACAACAAAATACAGACCAAATCGTTTATCTTGGGACTTCGAAATAACTTTATCAACTAATTATCCAGTTTTCCTAGTAATACTGATGCCTGGAGGTGAATTTAGTTCTATTGCGCCTTCAATACCATTATTAATGGGCGAGTTATCACGTTTGCAGTGTTATAGCACAGGCCAAGCTCTTCCATTTGTACCGGTGTGTTTGACAACAAAACACAGAGCAAATCCTTTATATTAGGACTTCCAAATAACTGTATTATATCGCAAATTCAACTAATTATCCAGTTTTTCTGGTAACACTGATGCCTGGAAGTCAATTTAGTTATATTGCGCCTTCAATACTATCATTAATGGCCGAGTTGTGACATTTGCAGTGTTATGGCACAGACCAACCTCGTCCATTTGTACCGGTGTGTTTGACAACAAAACACAGAGCAAATCCTTTATATTAGGACTTCAAAATAACTGTCTTATATCGCAAATTCAACTAATTATAAAGTTTTTCTAGTAACACTGATGCCTGGACGTCAATTTAGTTCAATTGCGCCATCAATACTATCATTAATGGCCGAGTTGTCACGTTTGCAGTGTTATGGCACAGGCCAAGCTCTTCCATTTGTACCGCTGTGTTTGACAACAAAATACAGAGCAAATCCTTTATCTTGGGACTTCGAAATAACTGTGTCATATCGCAAATTCAACCCATTATCAAGTTTTCCTAGTAATACTGATGCCTGGAGGTGAATTTAGTTCTATTGCGCCATCAATACCATCATTAATGGGCGAGTTATCACGTTTGCAGTGTTATAGCACAGGCCAAGCTCTTCCATTTGTACCGGTGTGTTTGACAACAAAATACAGACCAAATCCTTTATCTTGGGACTTCGAAATAACTGTATCAACTAATTATCCAGTTTTCCTAGAAATACTGATGCCTGGAGGTCAATTTAGTTCTATTGCGCCATCAATACTATCATTAATGGGCGAGTTATCACGTTTGATGTGTTATAGCATAGGCCAAGCTCTTCCATTGGTACCGCTGTGTTTGACAACAAAACACAGAGCAAATCCTTTATCTTGGGACTTCGAAATAACTGTCTTATATCGCAAATTCAACTAATTATAAAGTTTTTCTAGTAACACTGATGCCTGGACGTCAAATTAGTTCAATTGCGCCATCAATACTATCATTAATGGCCGAGTTGTCACGTTTGCAGTGTTATGGCACAGGCCAAGCTCTTCCATTTGTACCGGTGTGTTTGACAACAAAATACAGAGCAAATCCTTTATTTTGGGACTTCGAAATAACTGTGTCATATCGCAAATTCAACTAATTATCCAGTTGTTCTGGTAACACTGATGCCTGGAAGTCAATTTAGTTCTATTGCGCCTTCAATACTATCATTAATGGCCGAGTTGTGACATTTGCAGTGTTATGGCACAGGCCAACCTCGTCCATTTGTACCGGTGTGTTTGACAACAAAACACAGAGCAAATCCTTTATATTAGGACTTCGAAATAACTGTCTTATATCGCAAATTCAACTAATTATAAAGTTTTTCTAGTAACACTGATGCCTGGACGTCAATTTAGTTCAATTGCGCCATCAATACTATCATTAATGGCCGAGTTGTCACGTTTGCAGTGTTATGGCACAGGCCAAGCTCTTCCATTTGTACCGCTGTGTTTGACAACAAAATACAGAGCAAATCCTTTATATTAGGACTTCCAAATAACTGTATTATATCGCAAATTCAACTAATTATCAAGTTTTTCTAGTAACACTGATGCATGGAGGTCAATTTAGTTCTATTGCGCCTTCAATACTATCATTAATGGCCGAGTTGTCACGTTTGCAGTGTTATGGCACAGACCAAGCTCTTCCATTTGTAACGGTGTGTTTTACAAAAAAATACAGACCAAATCCTTTATCTTGGGACTTCGAAATAACTGTGTCATATCGCAAATTCAACTAATTATCCAGATTTGCTAGTAACACTGATGCCTGGAGGTCATTTTAGTTCTATTGCGCCTTCAATACTATCATTACTGACCGAGTTGTCGCATTTTCAGTGTTATGGCACCACCAAGCTCTTCCATTTGTACCGCTGTATTTGACAACAAAATACAGAGCAAATCCTTTATCCTGGGACTTCGAAATAACTGTGTCATATCGCAAATTCAACTAATTATCCAGTTTTTCTGGTAACACTGATGCCTGGAAGTCAATTTAGTTCTATTACGCCTTCAATACTATCATTAATGGCCGAGTTGTGACATTTGCAGTGTTATGGCACAGGCCAAGCTCTTCCATTTGTACCGCTGTGTTTGACAACAAAATTCAGAGCAAATCCTTTATCTTGGGACTTCGAAATAACTGTGTCATATCGCAAATTCAACTAATTATCCAGTTTTTCTGTTAACACTGATGGCTGGAGGTCAATTTAGTACTATTGCGCCTTCAATACTATCATTAATGGCCGAGTTGTGACATTTGCAGTGTTATGGCACAGGCCAAGCTCTTCCATTTGCACCGGTGTGTTTGACAACAAAACACAGAGCAAATCCTTTATATTAGGACTTCGAAATAACTGTATTATATCGCAAATTCAACTAATTATAAAGTTTTTCTAGTAACACTGATGCCTGGAGGTCAATTTAGTTCTATTGCGCCTTCAATACTATCATTAATGGCCGAGTTGTCAAGTTTGCAGTGTTATGGCACAGACCAAGCTCTTCCATTTGTAACGGTGTGTTTGACAACAAAATACAGAGCAAATCCTTTTTCTTGGGACTTCGAAATAACTGTCTTATATCGCAAATTCAACTAATTATAAAGTTTTTCTAGTAACACTGATGCCTGGACGTCAATTTAGTTCAATTGCGCCATCAATACTATCATTAATGGCCGAGTTGTCACGTTTGCAGTGTTATGGCACAGGCCAAGCTCTTCCATTTGTACCGGTGTGTTTGACAACAAAATACAGAGCAAATCCTTTATTTTGGGACTTCGAAATAACTGTGTCATATCGCAAATTCAACTAATTATCCAGTTGTTCTGGTAACACTGATGCCTGGAAGTCAATTTAGTTCTATTGCGCCTTCAATACTATCATTAATGGCCGAGTTGTGACATTTGCAGTGTTATGGCACAGGCCAACCTCGTCCATTTGTACCGGTGTGTTTGACAACAAAACACAGAGCAAATCCTTTATATTAGGACTTCGAAATAACTGTCTTATATCGCAAATTCAACTAATTATAAAGTTTTTCTAGTAACACTGATGCCTGGAGGTCATTTTAGTTCTATTGCGCCTTCAATGCTATCATTACTGACGGAGTTGTCGCATTTTCAGTGTTATGGCACCACCAAGCTCTTCCATTTGTACCGCTGTATTTGACAACAAAATACAGAGCAAATCCTTTATCTTGGGACTTCGAAATAACTGTGTCATATCGCAAATTCAACTAATTATCCAGTTTTTCTGGTAACACTGATGCCTGGAAGTCAATTTAGTTATATTACGCCTTCAATACTATCATTAATGGCCGAGTTGTGACATTTGCAGTGTTATGGCACAGGCCAAGCTCTTCCATTTGTACCGCTGTGTTTGACAACAAAATACAGAGCAAATCCTTTATCTTGGGACTTCGAAATAACTGTGTCATATCGCAAATTCAACTAATTATCCAGTTTTTCTGTTAACACTGATGGCTGGAGGTCAATTTAGTACTATTGCGCCTTCAATACTATCATTAATGGCCGAGTTGTGACATTTGCAGTGTTATGGCACAGGCCAAGCTCTTCCATTTGTACCGGTGTGTTTGACAACAAAACACAGAGCAAATCCTTTATATTAGGACTTCGAAATAACTGTATTATATCGCAAATTCAACTAATTATAAAGTTTTTCTAGTAAAACTAATGCCTGGAGGTCAATTTAGTTCTATTGCGCCTTCAATACTATCATTAATGGCCGAGTTGTCAAGTTTGCAGTGTTATGGCACAGACCAAGCTCTTCCATTTGTAACGGTGTGTTTGACAACAAAATACAGAGCAAATCCTTTATCTTGGGACTTCGAAATAACTGTGACATATTGCAAATTCAACTAATTGTCCAGTTTTGCTAGTAACACTGATGCCTGGAGGTCATTTTAGTTCTATTACATCTTCAATACTATCATTAATGGCCGAGTTGTGACATTTGCAGTGTTATGGCACAGGCCAACCTCTTCCATTTGTACCGGTGTGTTTGACAACAAAACACAGAGCAAATCCTTTATATTAGGACTTCGAAATAACTGTCTTATATCGCAAATTCAACTAATTATCAAGTTTTTCTAGTAACACTGATGCATGGAGGTCAATTTAGTTCTATTGCGCCTTCAATACTATCATTAATGGCCGAGTTGTCACGTTTGCAGTGTTATGGCACAGACCAAGCTCTTCCATTTGTAACGGTGTGTTTTACAAAAAAATACAGACCAAATCCTTTATCTTGGGACTTCGAAATAACTGTGTCATATCGCAAATTCAACTAATTATCCAGATTTGCTAGTAACACTGATGCCTGGAGGTCATTTTAGTTCTATTGCGCCTTCAATACTATCATTACTGACCGAGTTGTCGCATTTTCAGTGTTATGGCACCACCAAGCTCTTCCATTTGTACCGCTGTATTTGACAACAAAATACAGAGCAAATCCTTTATCCTGGGACTTCGAAATAACTGTGTCATATCGCAAATTCAACTAATTATCCAGTTTTTCTGGTAACACTGATGCCTGGAAGTCAATTTAGTTCTATTACGCCTTCAATACTATCATTAATGGCCGAGTTGTGACATTTGCAGTGTTATGGCACAGGCCAAGCTCTTCCATTTGTACCGCTGTGTTTGACAACAAAATTCAGAGCAAATCCTTTATCTTGGGACTTCGAAATAACTGTGTCATATCGCAAATTCAACTAATTATCCAGTTTTTCTGTTAACACTGATGGCTGGAGGTCAATTTAGTACTATTGCGCCTTCAATACTATCATTAATGGCCGAGTTGTGACATTTGCAGTGTTATGGCACAGGCCAAGCTCTTCCATTTGTACCGGTGTGTTTGACAACAAAACACAGAGCAAATCCTTTATATTAGGACTTCGAAATAACTGTATTATATCGCAAATTCAACTAATTATAAAGTTTTTCTAGTAACACTGATGCCTGGAGGTCAATTTAGTTCTATTGCGCCTTCAATACTATCATTAATGGCCGAGTTGTCAAGTTTGCAGTGTTATGGCACAGACCAAGCTCTTCCATTTGTAACGGTGTGTTTGACAACAAAATACAGAGCAAATCCTTTATCTTGGGACTTCGAAATAACTGTCTTATATCGCAAATTCAACTAATTATAAAGTTTTTCTAGTAACACTGATGCCTGGACGTCAATTTAGTTCAATTGCGCCATCAATACTATCATTAATGGCCGAGTTGTCACGTTTGCAGTGTTATGGCACAGGCCAAGCTCTTCCATTTGTACCGGTGTGTTTGACAACAAAATACAGAGCAAATCCTTTATTTTGGGACTTCGAAATAACTGTGTCATATCGCAAATTCAACTAATTATCCAGTTGTTCTGGTAACACTGATGCCTGGAAGTCAATTTAGTTCTATTGCGCCTTCAATACTATCATTAATGGCCGAGTTGTGACATTTGCAGTGTTATGGCACAGGCCAACCTCGTCCATTTGTACCGGTGTGTTTGACAACAAAACACAGAGCAAATCCTTTATATTAGGACTTCGAAATAACTGTCTTATATCGCAAATTCAACTAATTATAAAGTTTTTCTAGTAACACTGATGCCTGGAGGTCATTTTAGTTCTATTGCGCCTTCAATGCTATCATTACTGACCGAGTTGTCGCATTTTCAGTGTTATGGCACCACCAAGCTCTTCCATTTGTACCGCTGTATTTGACAACAAAATACAGAGCAAATCCTTTATCTTGGGACTTCGAAATAACTGTGTCATATCGCAAATTCAACTAATTATCCAGTTTTTCTGGTAACACTGATGCCTGGAAGTCAATTTAGTTATATTACGCCTTCAATACTATCATTAATGGCCGAGTTGTGACATTTGCAGTGTTATGGCACAGGCCAAGCTCTTCCATTTGTACCGCTGTGTTTGACAACAAAATACAGAGCAAATCCTTTATCTTGGGACTTCGAAATAACTGTGTCATATCGCAAATTCAACTAATTATCCAGTTTTTCTGTTAACACTGATGGCTGGAGGTCAATTTAGTACTATTGCGCCTTCAATACTATCATTAATGGCCGAGTTGTGACATTTGCAGTGTTATGGCACAGGCCAAGCTCTTCCATTTGTACCGGTGTGTTTGACAACAAAACACAGAGCAAATCCTTTATATTAGGACTTCGAAATAACTGTATTATATCGCAAATTCAACTAATTATAAAGTTTTTCTAGTAAAACTAATGCCTGGAGGTCAATTTAGTTCTATTGCGCCTTCAATACTATCATTAATGGCCGAGTTGTCAAGTTTGCAGTGTTATGGCACAGACCAAGCTCTTCCATTTGTACCGCTTTGTTTGACAACAAAATACAGAGCAAATCCTTTATCTTGGGACTTCGAAATAACTGTGTCATATCGCAAATTCAACTAATTATCCAGTTTTTCTGGTAACACTGATGCCTGGAAGTCAATTTAGTTATATTACGCCTTCAATACTATCATTAATGGCCGAGTTGTGACATTTGCAGTGTTATGGCACAGGCCAAGCTCTTCCATTTGTACCGCTGTGTTTGACAACAAAATACAGAGCAAATCCTTTATCTTGGGACTTCGAAATAACTGTGTCATATCGCAAATTCAACTAATTATCCAGTTTTTCTGTTAACACTGATGGCTGGAGGTCAATTTAGTACTATTGCGCCTTCAATACTATCATTAATGGCCGAGTTGTGACATTTGCAGTGTTATGGCACAGGCCAAGCTCTTCCATTTGTACCGGTGTGTTTGACAACAAAACACAGAGCAAATCCTTTATATTAGGACTTCGAAATAACTGTATTATATCGCAAATTCAACTAATTATAAAGTTTTTCTGTTAACACTGATGCATGGAGGTCAATTTAGTTCTATTGCGCATTCAATACTATCATTAATGGCCGAGTTGTGACATTTGCAGTGTTATGGCACAGGCCAAGCTCTTCCATTTGTACCGGTGTGTTTGAAAACAAAACACAGAGCAAATCCTTTATATTAGGACTTCGAAATAACTGTATTATATCGCAAATTCAACTAATTATAAAGTTTTTCTAGTAACACTGATGCCTGGAGGTCAATTTAGTTCTATTGCGCCTTCAATACTATCATTAATGGCCGAGTTGTCACGTTTGCAGTGTTATGGCACAGACCAAGCTCTTCCATTTGTAACGGTGTGTTTTACAACAAAATACAGACCAAATCTTTTATCTTGGGACTTCTTAATAACTGTGTTATCTTGCCAATTCAACTAATTATCTAGTTTTCCTAGTCACTCTGATGCCTGGAGGTCATTTTTGTTCTATTGCGCCATAAATACTATCATTAATGGCCGAGTTGTCACATTTTCAGTGTTGTGGCACCGCCAAGCTCTTCCATTTGTACCGCTGTGTTTGACAACAAAATACAGAGCAAATCCTTTATTTTGGGACTTCGAAATAACTGTGTCATATCGCAAATTCAACTAATTATCCAGTTTTTCTGGTAACACTGATGCCTGGAAGTCAATTTATTTCTATTGCGCCTTCAATACTATCATTAATGGCCGAGTTGTGACATTTGCAGTGTTATGGCACAGGCCAACCTCGTCCATTTGTACCGGTGTGTTTGACAACAAAACACAGAGCAAATCCTTTATATTAGGACTTCGAAATAACTGTCTTATATCGCAAATTCAACTAATTATAAAGTTTTTCTAGTAACACTGATGCCTGGACGTCAATTTAGTTCAATTGCGCCATCAATACTATCATTAATGGCCGAGTTGTCACGTTTGCAGTGTTATGGCACAGGCCAAGCTCTTCCATTTGTACCGCTGTGTTTGAGAACAAAATACAGAGCAACTCCTTTATATTAGGACTTCAAAATAACTGTATTATATGGCAAATTCAACTAATTATAAAGTTTTTCTAGTAACACTGATGCCTGGAGGTCAATTTAGTTCTATTGCGCCTTCAATACTATCATTAATGGCCGAGTTGTCAAGTTTGCAGTGTTATGGCACAGACCAAGCTCTTCCATTTGTAACGGTGTGTTTGACAACAAAATACAGAGCAAATCCTTTATCTTGGGACTTCGAAATAACTGTGACATATTGCAAATTCAACTAATTATCCAGTTTTGCTAGTAACACTGATGCCTGGAGGTCATTTTTGTTCTATTGCGCCATAAATACTATCATTAATGGCCGAGTTGTCACATTTTCAGTGTTGTGGCACCGCCAAGCTCTTCCATTTGTACCGCTGTGTTTGACAACAAAATACAGAGCAAATCCTTTATTTTGGGACTTCAAATAACTGTGTCATATCGCAAATTCAACTAATTATCCAGTTTTTCTGGTAACACTGATGCCTGGAAGTCAATTTATTTCTATTGCGCCTTCAATACTATCATTAATGGCCGAGTTGTGACATTTGCAGTGTTATGGCACAGGCCAACCTCGTCCATTTGTACCGGTGTGTTTGACAACAAAACACAGAGCAAATCCTTTATATTAGGACTTCGAAATAACTGTCTTATATCGCAAATTCAACTAATTATAAAGTTTTTCTAGTAACACTGATGCCTGGACGTCAACTTAGTTCAATTGCGCCATCAATACTATCATTAATGGCCGAGTTGTCACGTTTGCAGTGTTATGGCACAGGCCGAGCTCTGCCATTTGTACCGCTGTGTTTGAGAACAAAATACAGAGCAACTCCTTTATATTAGGACTTCGAAATAACTGTATTATATGGCAAATTCAACCAATTATCTAGTTTTCCTAGTAATACTGATGCCTGGAGGTGAATTTAGTTCTATTGCGCCATCAATACCATCATTAATGGGCGAGTTATCACGTTTGCAGTGTTATAGCACAGGCCAAGCTCTTCCATTTGTACCGGTGTGTTTGACAACAAAACAGAGAGCAACTCCTTTATATTAAGACTTCGAAATAACTGTATCAACTAATTATCCAGTTTTCCTAGAAATACTGTTGCCTGGAGGTCAATTTAATTCTATTGCGCCATCAATACTATCATTAATGGGCGAGTTATCACGTTAAATTTGATGTGTTATAGCACAGGCCAAGCTCTTCCATTTGTACCACTGTGTTTGACAAAAAAACACAGAGGAAATCCTTTATCTTGGGACTTCGAAATAACTGTCTTATATTGCAAATTCAACTAATTATCCAGTTTGCCTAGAAATACTGATGACTGGAGGTCAATTTAGTTCTATTGCGCCATCAATACCATCATTAATGGGCGAGTTATCACGTTTGCAGTGTTATAGCACAGGCCAAGCTCTTCCATTTGTACCGGTGTGTTTGACAACAAAATACAGACCAAATCCTTTATCTTGGGACTTCGAAATAACTGTATCAACTAATTATCCAGTTTTCCTAGAAATACTGATGCCTGGAGGTCAATTTAGTTCTATTGCGCCATCAATACTATCATTAATGGGCGAGTTATCACGTTTGATGTGTTATAGCACAGGCCAAGGTCTTCCATTTGTACCGCTGTGTTTGACAACAAAATACAGAGGAAATCCTTTATTTTGCGACTTCGAAATAACTGTGTCAAATCGCAAATTCAACTAATTATCAAGTTTTTCTAGTAACACTGATGCCTGGAGGTCAATTTAGTTCTATTGCGCCTTCAATACTATCATTAATGGCCGAGTTGTCACATTTGCAGTGTTATGGCACAGGCCAAGCTATTCCATTTGTACCGGTGTGTTTTACAACAAAAGAGAGAGCAACTCCTTTATATTAGGACTTCGAAATAACTGTATTATATGGCAAATTCAACCAATTATCTAGTTTTCCTAGTAATACTGATGCCTGGAGGTGAATTTAGTTCTATTGCGCCATCAATACTATCATTAATGGGCGAGTTATCACGTTTGCAGTGTTATAGCACAGGCCAAGCTCTTCCATTTGTACCGGTGTGTTTGACAACAAAATACAGACCAAATCCTTTATCTTGGGACTTCGAAATAACTGTGACATATTGCAAATTCAACTAATTATCCAGTTTTGCTAGTAAAACTGATGCCTGGAGGTCATTTTAGTTCTATTGCGCCTTCAATACTATCATTAATGACCGAGTTGTCGCATTTTCAGTGTTATGGCACCACCAAGCTCTTCCATTTGTACCGGTGTGTTTGACAACAAAACACAGAGCAAATCCTTTATTTGGGACTTCGAAATAACTGTGTTATCTTGCCAATTCAACCAATTATCTAGTTTTCCTAGTAATACTGATGCCTGGAGGTGAATTTAGTTCTATTGCGCCATCAATACTATCATTAATGGCCGAGTTGTCACATTTTCAGTGTTGTGGCACCGCCAAGCCCTTCCATTTGTACCACCGGTGTGTTTGACAACAAAATACAGAGCAAATCCTTTATCTTGGGACTTCGAAATAACTGTGTCATATCGCAAATTCAACTAATTATCCAGTTTTTCTGGTAACACTGATGCCTGGAAGTCAATTTAGTTCTATTGCGCCTTCAATACTATCATTAATGGCCGAGTTGTGACATTTGCAGTGTTATGGCACAGGCCAACCTCGTCCATTTGTACCGGTGTGTTTGACAACAAAACACAGAGCAAATCCTTTATTTTAGGACTTCGAAATAACTGTCTTATATCGCAAATTCAACTAATTATAAAGTTTTTCTAGTAACACTGATGCCTGGACGTCAATTTAGTTCAATTGCGCCTTCAATACTATCATTAATGGCCGAGTTGTTACGTTTGCAGTGTTATGGCACAGGCCAAGCTCTTCCATTTGTACCGCTGTGTTTGACAACAAAATACAGAGCAAATCCTTTATCTTGGGACTTCGAAATAACTGTGTCATATCGCAAATTCAACCCATTATCAAGTTTTCCTAGTAATACTGATGCCTGGAGGTGAATTTAGTTCTATTGCGCCATCAATACCATCATTAATGGGCGAGTTATCACGTTTGCAGTGTTATAGGACAGGCCAAGCTCTTCCATTTGTACCGGTGTGTTTGACAACAAAATACAGACCAAATACTTTATCTTGGGACTTCGAAATAACTGTATCAACTAATTATCCAGTTTTCCTAGAAATACTGATGCCTGGAGGTCAATTTAGTTCTATTGCGCCATCAATACTATCATTAATGGGCGAGTTATCACGTTTGATGTGTTATAGCACAGGCCAAGCTCTTCCATTTGTACCGCTGTGTTTGACAACAAAATACAGAGGAAATCCTTTATTTTGCGACTTCGAAATAACTGTGTCATATCGCAAATTGAACTAATTATCAAGTTTTTCTTGTAACACTGATGCCTGGAGGTCAATTTAGTTCTATTGCGCCATCAATACTATCATTAATGGCCGAGTTGTCACACTTGCAGTGTTATGGCACAGGCCAAGCTCTTCCATTTGTACCGCTGTGTTTGACAACAAAACACAGAGCAAATCCTTTATCTTGGGACTTCGAAATAACTGTGTCATATCGCAAATTCAACTAATTATCAAGTTTTTCTAGTAACACTGATGCCTGGAGGTCAATTTAGTTCTATTGCGCCTTCAATACTATCATTAATGGCCGAGTTGTCACATTTGCAGTGTTATGGCACAGGCCAAGCTATTCCATTTGTACCGGTGTGTTTTACAACAAAAGAGAGAGCAACTCCTTTATATTAAGACTTCGAAATAACTGTATTATATGGCAAATTCAACCAATTATCTAGTTTTCCTAGTAATACTGATGCCTGGAGGTGAATTTAGTTCTATTGCGCCATCAATACTATCATTAATGGGCGAGTTATCACGTTTGCAGTGTTATAGCACAGGCCAAGCTCTTCCATTTGTACCGGTGTGTTTGACAACAAAATACAGACCAAATCCTTTATCTTGGGACTTCGAAATAACTGTGACATATTGCAAATTCAACTAATTATCCAGTTTTGCTAGTAAAACTGATGCCTGGAGGTCATTTTAGTTCTATTGCGCCTTCAATACTATCATTAATGACCGAGTTGTCGCATTTTCAGTGTTATGGCACCACCAAGCTTATCCATTTGTACCGGTGTGTTTGACAACAAAACACAGAGCAAATCCTTTATTTGGGACTTCGAAATAACTGTGTTATCTTGCCAATTCAACTAATTATATAGTTTTCCTAGTCACTCTGATGCCTGGAGAAAATGTTTGTTCTATTGCGCCATAAATACTATCATTAATGGCCGAGTTGTCACATTTTCAGTGTTGTGGCACCGCCAAGCCCTTCCATTTGTACCACCGGTGTGTTGGACAACAAAATACAGAGCAAATCCTTTATCTTGGGACTTCGAAATAACTGTGTCATATCGCAAATTCAACTAATTATCCAGTTTTTCTGGTAACACTGATGCCTGGAAGTCAATTTAGTTCTATTGCGCCTTCAATACTATCATTAATGGCCGAGTTGTGACATTTGCAGTGTTATGGCACAGGCCAACCTCGTCCATTTGTACCGGTGTGTTTGACAACAAAACACAGAGCAAATCCTTTATATTAGGACTTCGAAATAACTGTCTTATATCGCAAATTCAACTAATTATAAAGTTTTTCTAGTAACACTGATGCCTGGACGTCAATTTAGTTCAACTGCGCCATCAATACTATCATTAATGACCGAGTTGTCACGTTTGCAGTGTTATGGCACAGGCCAAGCTCTTCCATTTGTACCGCTGTGTTTGACAACAAAACACAGAGCAAATCCTTTATATTAGGACTTCGAAATAACTGTATTATATCGCAAATTCAACTAATTATCCAGTTTTTCTGGTAACACTGATGCCTGGAAGTCAATTTAGTTCTATTACGCCTTCAATACTATCATTAATGGCCGAGTTGTGACATTTGCAGTGTTATGGCACAGGCCAACCTCGTCCATTTGTACCGGTGTGTTTGACAACAAAACACAGAGCAAATCCTTTATATTAGGACTTCGAAATAACTGTATTATATGGCAAATTCAACCAATTATCTAGTTTTCCTAGTAATACTGATGCCTGGAGGTCAATTTAGTTCTATTGCGCCATCAATACTATCATTAATGGACGAGTTATCACGTTTGCAGTGTTATAGCACAGGCCAAGCTCTTCCATTTGTACCGGTGTGTTTGACAACAAAATACAGACCAAATCCTTTATCTTGGGACTTCGAAATAACTGTGACATATTGCAAATTCAACTAATTATCCAGTTTTGCTAGTAAAACTGATGCCTGGAGGTCATTTTAGTTCTATTGCGCCTTCAATACTATCATTAATGACCGAGTTGTCGCATTTTCAGTGTTATGGCAGCACCAAGCTCTTCCATTTGTACCGGTGTGTTTGACAACAAAACACAGAGCAAATCCTTTATTTGGGACTTCGAAATAACTGTGTTATCTTGCCAATTCAACTAATTATATAGTTTTCCTAGTCACTCTGATGCCTGGAGGTAATTTTTGTTCTATTGCGCCATAAATACTATCATTAATGGCCGAGTTGTCACATTTTCAGTGTTGTGGCACCGCCAAGCCCTACCATTTGTACCACCGGTGTGTTTGACAACAAAATACAGAGCAAATCCTTTATCTTGGGACTTCGAAATAACTGTGTCATATCGCAAATTCAACTAATTATCCAGTTTTTCTGGTAACACTGATGCCTGCAAGTCAATTTAGTTCTATTGCGCCTTCAATACTCTCATTAATGGCCGAGTTGTGACATTTGCAGTGTTATGGCACAGGCCAACCTCGTCCATTTGTACCGGTGTGTTTGACAACAAAACACAGAGCAAATCCTTTATATTAGGACTTCGAAATAACTGTCTTATATCGCAAATTCAACTAATTATAAAGTGTTTCTAGTAACACTGATGCCTGGACGTCAATTTAGTTCAATTGCGCCATCAATACTATCATTAATGGCCGAGTTGTCACGTTTGCAGTGTTATGGCACAGGCCAAGCTCTTCCATTTGTACCGCTGTGTTTGACAACAAAACACAGAGCAAATCCTTTATATTAGGACTTCCAAATAACTGTATTATATCGCAAATTCAACTAATTATCCAGTTTTTCTGGTAACACTGATGCCTGGAAGTCAATTTAGTTCTATTACGCCTTCAATACCATCATTAATGGCCGAGTTGTGACATTTGCAGTGTTATGGCACAGGCCAAGCTCTTCCATTTGTACCGGTGTGTTTGACAACAAAATACAGACCAAATACTTTATCTTGGGACTTCGAAATAACTGTATCAACTAATTATCCAGTTTTCCTAGAAATACTGATGCCTGGAGGTCAATTTAGTTCTATTGCGCCATCAATACTATCATTAATGGGCGAGTTATCACGTTTGATGTGTTATAGCACAGGCCAAGCTCTTCCATTTGTACCGCTGTGTTTGACAACAAAATACAGAGGAAATCCTTTATTTTGCGACTTCGAAATAACTGTGTCATATCGCAAATTGAACTAATTATCCAGTTTTTCTTGTAACACTGATGCCTGGAGGTCAATTTAGTTCTATTGCGCCATCAATACTATCATTAATGGCCGAGTTGTCACACTTGCAGTGTTATGGCACAGGCCAAGCTCTTCCATTTGTACCGCTGTGTTTGACAACAAAACACAGAGCAAATCCTTTATCTTGGGACTTCGAAATAACTGTGTCATATCGCAAATTCAACTAATTATCCAGTTTTGCTAGTAAAACTGATGCCTGGAGGTCATTTTAGTTCTATTGCGCCTTCAATACTATCATTAATGACCGAGTTGTCGCATTTTCAGTGTTATGGCACCACCAAGCTTATCCATTTGTACCGGTGTGTTTGACAACAAAACACAGAGCAAATCCTTTATTTGGGACTTCGAAATAACTGTGTTATCTTGCCAATTCAACTAATTATATAGTTTTCCTAGTCACTCTGATGCCTGGAGAAAATGTTTGTTCTATTGCGCCATAAATACTATCATTAATGGCCGAGTTGTCACATTTTCAGTGTTGTGGCACCGCCAAGCCCTTCCATTTGTACCACCGGTGTGTTTGACAACAAAATACAGAGCAAATCCTTTATCTTGGGACTTCGAAATAACTGTGTCATATCGCAAATTCAACTAATTATCCAGTTTTTCTGGTAACACTGATGCCTGGAAGTCAATTTAGTTCTATTGCGCCTTCAATACTATCATTAATGGCCGAGTTGTGACATTTGCAGTGTTATGGCACAGGCCAAGCTCTTCCATTTGTACCGCTGTGTTTGACAACAAAACACAGAGCAAATCCTTTATCTTGGGACTTCGAAATAACTGTGTCATATCGCAAATTCAACTAATTATCAAGTTTTTCTAGTAACACTGATGCCTGGAGGTCAATTTAGTTCTATTGCGCCTTCAATACTATCATTAATGGCCGAGTTGTCACATTTGCAGTGTTATGGCACAGGCCAAGCTATTCCATTTGTACCGGTGTGTTTTACAACAAAAGAGAGAGCAACTCCTTTATATTAGGACTTCGAAATAACTGTATTATATGGCAAATTCAACCAATTATCTAGTTTTCCTAGTAATACTGATGCCTGGAGGTGAATTTAGTTCTATTGCGCCATCAATACTATCATTAATGGGCGAGTTATCACGTTTGCAGTGTTATAGCACAGGCCAAGCTCTTCCATTTGTACCGGTGTGTTTGACAACAAAATACAGACCAAATCCTTTATCTTGGGACTTCGAAATAACTGTGACATATTGCAAATTCAACTAATTATCCAGTTTTGCTAGTAAAACTGATGCCTGGAGGTCATTTTAGTTCTATTGCGCCTTCAATACTATCATTAATGACCGAGTTGTCGCATTTTCAGTGTTATGGCACCACCAAGCTTATCCATTTGTACCGGTGTGTTTGACAACAAAACACAGAGCAAATCCTTTATTTGGGACTTCGAAATAACTGTGTTATCTTGCCAATTCAACTAATTATATAGTTTTCCTAGTCACTCTGATGCCTGGAGAAAATGTTTGTTCTATTGCGCCTTCAATACTATCATTAATGGCCGAGTTGTGACATTTGCAGTGTTATGGCACAGGCCAAGCTCTTCCATTTGTACCGCTGTGTTTGACAACAAAACACAGAGCAAATCCTTTATCTTGGGACTTCGAAATAACTGTGTCATATCGCAAATTCAACTAATTATCAAGTTTTTCTAGTAACACTGATGCCTGGAGGTCAATTTAGTTCTATTGCGCCTTCAATACTATCATTAATGGCCGAGTTGTCACATTTGCAGTGTTATGGCACAGGCCAAGCTATTCCATTTGTACCGGTGTGTTTTACAACAAAAGAGAGAGCAACTCCTTTATATTAGGACTTCGAAATAACTGTATTATATGGCAAATTCAACCAATTATCTAGTTTTCCTAGTAATACTGATGCCTGGAGGTGAATTTAGTTCTATTGCGCCATCAATACTATCATTAATGGGCGAGTTATCACGTTTGCAGTGTTATAGCACAGGCCAAGCTCTTCCATTTGTACCGGTGTGTTTGACAACAAAATACAGACCAAATCCTTTATCTTGGGACTTCGAAATAACTGTGACATATTGCAAATTCAACTAATTATCCAGTTTTGCTAGTAAAACTGATGCCTGGAGGTCATTTTAGTTCTATTGCGCCTTCAATACTATCATTAATGACCGAGTTGTCGCATTTTCAGTGTTATGGCACCACCAAGCTTATCCATTTGTACCGGTGTGTTTGACAACAAAACACAGAGCAAATCCTTTATTTGGGACTTCGAAATAACTGTGTTATCTTGCCAATTCAACTAATTATATAGTTTTCCTAGTCACTCTGATGCCTGGAGAAAATGTTTGTTCTATTGCGCCATAAATACTATCATTAATGGCCGAGTTGTCACATTTTCAGTGTTGTGGCACCGCCAAGCCCTTCCATTTGTACCACCGGTGTGTTTGACAACAAAATACAGAGCAAATCCTTTATCTTGGGACTTCGAAATAACTGTGTCATATCGCAAATTCAACTAATTATCCAGTTTTTCTGGTAACACTGATGCCTGGAAGTCAATTTAGTTCTATTGCGCCTTCAATACTATCATTAATGGCCGAGTTGTGACATTTGCAGTGTTATGGCACAGGCCAACCTCGTCCATTTGTACCGGTGTGTTTGACAACAAAACACAGAGCAAATCCTTTATATTAGGACTTCGAAATAACTGTCTTATATCGCAAATTCAACTAATTATAAAGTTTTTCTAGTAACACTGATGCCTGGACGTCAATTTAGTTCAACTGCGCCATCAATACTATCATTAATGACCGAGTTGTCACGTTTGCAGTGTTATGGCACAGGCCAAGCTCTTCCATTTGTACCGCTGTGTTTGACAACAAAACACAGAGCAAATCCTTTATATTAGGACTTCGAAATAACTGTATTATATCGCAAATTCAACTAATTATCCAGTTTTTCTGGTAACACTGATGCCTGGAAGTCAATTTAGTTCTATTACGCCTTCAATACTATCATTAATGGCCGAGTTGTGACATTTGCAGTGTTATGGCACAGGCCAACCTCGTCCATTTGTACCGGTGTGTTTGACAACAAAACACAGAGCAAATCCTTTATATTAGGACTTCGAAATAACTTTATTATATGGCAAATTCAACCAATTATCTAGTTTTCCTAGTAATACTGATGCCTGGAGGTGAATTTAGTTCTATTGCGCCATCAATACTATCATTAATGGGCGAGTTATCACGTTTGCAGTGTTATAGCACAGGCCAAGCTCTTCCATTTGTACCGGTGTGTTTGACAACAAAATACAGACCAAATCCTTTATCTTGGGACTTCGAAATAACTGTGACATATTGCAAATTCAACTAATTATCCAGTTTTGCTAGTAAAACTGATGCCTGGAGGTCATTTTAGTTCTATTGCGCCTTCAATACTATCATTAATGACCGAGTTGTCGCATTTACAGTGTTATGGCAGCACCAAGCTCTTCCATTTGTACCGGTGTGTTTGACAACAAAACACAGAGCAAATCCTTTATTTGGGACTTCGAAATAACTGTGTTATCTTGCCAATTCAACTAATTATATAGTTTTCCTAGTCACTCTGATGCCTGGAGGTAATTTTTGTTCTATTGCGCCATAAATACTATCATTAATGGCCGAGTTGTCACATTTTCAGTGTTGTGGCACCGCCAAGCCCTACCATTTGTACCACCGGTGTGTTTGACAACAAAATACAGAGCAAATCCTTTATCTTGGGACTTCGAAATAACTGTGTCATATCGCAAATTCAACTAATTATCCAGTTTTTCTGGTAACACTGATGCCTGCAAGTCAATTTAGTTCTATTGCGCCTTCAATACTCTCATTAATGGCCGAGTTGTGACATTTGCAGTGTTATGGCACAGGCCAACCTCGTCCATTTGTACCGGTGTGTTTGACAACAAAACACAGAGCAAATCCTTTATATTAGGACTTCGAAATAACTGTCTTATATCGCAAATTCAACTAATTATAAAGTTTTTCTAGTAACACTGATGCCTGGACGTCAATTTAGTTCAATTGCGCCATCAATACTATCATTAATGGCCGAGTTGTCACGTTTGCAGTGTTATGGCACAGGCCAAGCTCTTCCATTTGTACCGCTGTGTTTGACAACAAAACACAGAGCAAATCCTTTATATTAGGACTTCCAAATAACTGTATTATATCGCAAATTCAACTAATTATCCAGTTTTTCTGGTAACACTGATGCCTGGAAGTCAATTTAGTTCTATTACGCCTTCAATACCATCATTAATGGCCGAGTTGTGACATTTGCAGTGTTATGGCACAGGCCAACCTCGTCCATTTGTACCGGTGTGTTTGACAACAAAACACAGAGCAAATCCTTTATATTAGGACTTCGAAACAACTGTCTTATATCGCAAATTCAACTAATTATAAAGTTTTTCTAGTAACACTGATGCCTGGACGTCAATTTAGTTCAATTGCGCCATCAATACTATCATTAATGGCCGAGTTGTCACGTTTGCAGTGTTATGGCACAGGCCAAGCTCTTCCATTTGTACCGCTGTATTTGACAACAAAATACAGAGCAAATCCTTTATCTTGGGACTTCGAAATAACTGTGTCAGTAGTATATAAAGTGGGGGGTCTGGCGCACTTTCAACGTCGATTTCAACAATCTGCTGCATAAAAAGCAACAAATGACACAAGGAGCGACACTTTCAACGTTGATTTCAACGATTGTTGCACAAGAAATACGACAAATGACACAAGGAGCTGGGACACGGGGACATTGAGAAACCTAAAGTTTCGATGGCGCATTATTCTGGATTAGGGCTGCTCAGATCACGCTAGAGCACACTACAGATCGAAGGCCGTCCCCGATATGTTTAGGTTTCAACTACCGTTCTCTAGAGCTGCCAACGAACTAGCAAAGCAAATCAAAAAAAAGAAGTACTGCAGACCTTGCTTTTTTTACCCAACGCGATAGTCCCTGTTAAACACATCTCTACATTAAGATATAGTACCGCCTTAGGAGATGGAATGTGAAAAGTGTGGAAGAGTATTTAAGAGGAGTTGTCACCTGAAATGTCACCTAGAAGATCGCAAGACCCCCTGCGTTAAAACTCCAAAGCCCCCCATACGTGTGACTTGCGAAAAGTGTGGGAGGGAATTCGGTAGGATTGGGCATCTGAAACGTCACCTAGAAGATCGCAAGACCCCATGCGTTAAGATTCCAAAGCGCTTCATTTGTGAGAATTGCGGAAGAGAGCTAAGCTGTTGCGCCAATTTATGGAGACATAAGAAGAACAACTGCCACAACGAAGATTGAATGCGATGGCCACTCCATAGGAGGGTTCCTTCCGTTAGACGTTTGATCCTTGCTTTTTTACCCAACGCGATAGTCCCTGTTAAACACATCTCTACATTAAGATATAGTACCACCTTAGGACTTCATTTGTGAGAATGGCAGAACGTACACTAACGTTTATCCAAGTGCCCGGCATTAAGGGTTATTTACACGGATGGAAGATGGACGTTCCCGACGGTAATCCTCTAGAAGCAGACCCAGCTGCTTTCCTTGCCGGTGTGCGAAAGCAGACTACCGAAAAGATCAATGAAGAGCTACAAGACTTAAATAACATCAAGGTTCAGCTAGCTTTGAATGTAACTCTCCGTCTCGACAAACCTGAGGGTTCGGTATACGATACAAGCACATTTCGGAGTTCACAAGCAGTTCTGACCGACAGTTCTTATACCCGTGGAGTAATAGTAGAAGCGCATGCTCAGATCTATAACTACATCGAGAAATGGATCAGTCGAGGATCAAACTGGATCATAGATAAAGTCAACATTCTATGGGTGAACATCGCTCGATATCAACCACTACAAGGAGGTTCGTATTTGCCACTACCTAAAGAAATCGCGGATAAGAAAGCCGTGATCAATATAAAGAACTATGATGACCATTGCGCATTTTGGGTGATAACGGCAACGCTGCATCCAGTTGCAAAAGACCCTCAGAGAATATCAAAGTATCGAAAAGAAGATTGGCCGAAACGCGAAGGGGTAGACTCACCAACACCAATTTCGCAAATACCACGCTTGGAGAAGCAAAATGAAATCTCAATCAACGTGTATGGTTGGGATCCAAAGGAAAAGTGTTTGATCGTACACCACATATCGAAGGAGACCTTCTCGAAGCGCATCAACATGCTGCTTATAGAGTGCCCAGATAGCGGTATACAACACTACTGCCAGATCAAGGATTTCAACCGCCTTCTATTCGATCAGACAAAACATAAATGTAGGAAACACTTCTGCGAGCGATGTCTACATGGATATACTACCAAAGATCTTCTTGCAAATCACATCCCAGAATGTAATGGAGTCAACGATCGAGCCATTCGAATTGAAATGCCTACCGAGGAAAACAACAAAGTCTCATTTCAGAACATCCACAAGCAGCTCAAAGTTCCATACGTTATCTATGCAGACCTTGAGGCCTTAACCACTAAGATCGAAGGACCTGCCCAAGACCCTGGAAAGAGCAATACGCTGAAAACGGAAGAACACATTCCCTGTGGATTTTCCTACATCGTCGTACGTTCTGACGGTCATAGCGAACCACCAGTAATATATCGAGGTCCGGATACAATCGAATGCTTTCTAAAGTCTGTACAAGAAGAAGAAACGAAGATAAAGGACCAAGTTGCCAAGCCACTACACATGTCAATGAAAGACAATAGAGATTATAAAAGAGCAATTCTTTGTCATATCTGTCAGAAACCGTTGGTTGGCAAAGATAGAGTACGTGACCATTGCCACATCACAGGTGAGTTTCGAGGTGCCGCACACAACTTATGTAATCTCAAATTACGTATCTCACCTACCATCCCAGTTGTATTCCACAATCTACGTGGTTATGATTCTCACCTACTGATGCAATCTATTTCCAAGACAGAGGGTGATATCTCTTGCATTCCAAATAATATGGAGAAATACATTTCATTCTCACTTGGCAACCTACGGTTCATTGATAGCTTGCAATTTCTACCATCCTCTCTGGGCAAGCTGGTAGAGAGTTCTACCCCAGACACCTTCCAACAAACTATGAAGTATACACCCGACCCAGAGAGAAACAAGTTGCTACTACGCAAAGGCGTTTATCCATATGAGTACATGGACTCTTGGGATAGATTCACTGAGACTTCCCTTCCACCAAAGGAATCGTTCTATAGTAAGCTAAGCCTAGAGGACATATCTGACGAAGATTATGAATGTGCACTAGAAGTTTGGAACGTATTTGATTGTAAGACATTAGGTGACTACCATGACCTTTACCTCCAAACTGACGTACTTCTTCTAGCAGATGTATTTGAGACCTTTCGTGCAACATGTATGCAAAACTACGGATTAGATCCTGCACACTACTACACCAGCCCTGGTCTCTCTTGGGATGCATTGTTAAGGAAGACCGGAGTGGAGCTGGAACTATTGACCGACTATGACATGCATCTATTCGTTGAGAAAGGTCTACGTGGTGGAATATCTATGGTGTCTCAACGCAATGCCAAGGCAAACAATCCAAACGTACCCGATTTCGATCCCGATAAGCCAAGTAGCTACATACTCTATCTTGATGCCAACAACCTATATGGATGGGCCATGAGTCAATATCTACCAACTGGGGGATTCGAGTGGTGTATGCCAACAAAAGAAGAAATCACCAATCTTGTAACTGATTCTGATGTAGGTTACATCCTAGAAGTTGACCTTGAATATCCTCGAGAACTTCACGATATGCACAACAACTATCCGTTAGCTCCTGAAAGAATGCAAGTGAATAAAGCTTGGTTCTCAGAGTATCAGACAAATCTATTCGAAGAGCTATACAAAGGAAATGGATCCTTGAAAGCGGAAAAGCTCGTACCTAACTTATATGATAAAGAGCGATATGTGCTCCACTACCGCAATCTACAGCTATATATATCTCTTGGTATGCGTTTGAAAAAGATCCATAGAGCACTACGATTCGATCAATCACCATGGATGAAGCCATACATACAAATGAATACAGAATTACGAAAACAAGCGAAGAGCCCATTTGAGCAGGACCTCTACAAATTAATGAACAATAGTGTGTTTGGTAAGACAATGGAGAATCTACGAAAGCGTGTAGATGTCAAACTAATTCGCTCCTCAGAAGGAATCAGACTACAACGTCTCTTGAATAAACCTAGTTATGCTCACTCTACAATCTTTGACGATGATCTAGCTGCCGTGCACAATTACAAAAGTAAGTTATATCTGAACCGCCCAGTATACGTTGGAATGTCGATTCTAGATCTCTCAAAACATCTGATGTATGACTTCTACTACAACGAGCTCAATCGGCAGTACGGACAACGTTGTAATCTACTCTACACAGATACCGACAGTCTTTTACTACACATCGAAACTGAAGACATCTATGCAGACATGAAAGCCAATAAACCTTTCTACGATACAAGCAACTACAACGAAGACCATCCATCATACGACGCATCCAACAAGAAAGTACTTGGCAAAATGAAAGATGAATGTGGAGGTGTTCCCATCATCGAATACGTTGGACTACGATCAAAGCTCTACTCGATCTTGAAAGTAGACGGCGAAGAGATTAGGAAAGCCAAAGGTACAAAGAAGGCAGTCGTTAAACATCGCATTCGTCATGAGCAATACAAAGAGTGCTTGCTAGACAAGAAAGTATTCCGCCATGGCATGGATATGCTTCGAAGTGAAGGTCATAGAATGTATGGTATGCATATGAATAAAGTATCTCTCTCACCATTCGACTCCAAGCGATGGATTGCAGAAAACGGAATCGATACATTAGCCTATGGGCATAAAGACATAATTCCAGACATGGATGATTTCATAGATGAGTTACTATCTTAGAATCCTCACCGCCATAGCCATGTCTTTCTTCCAGGCCCGTATCGGATAGAACATTGGCCACCTTCCCCAAGAACCACAGACATCGTCCCTAGGTACATGTTGAAGATACAGCTACATATAGATATACGACGATACAATGCCAAACAAAAGAGTCCTTTCGCCAGACCAGATCCAAAGCATTACTTCGGGAGAGATCGGTATTCGAGAGGCAATTCGACTCTACGGCATAGGACAAGATAGAGCATACAGAATCCAGAAAGGTTTGGAAACGCCTACCATTGCTCCGACTATACAACCCGAGACTGAAATCCAAAAGCCAATGCAGGATATAGCAATCCTAGATCGTATACTGGAGCTAGAAGAAAAAGTACGAATCCTAGAGGAAAGCCAACAATCCCCTATCCTAGAGTTGGATGCAACCGAGCCAACACAAGATGTAGACCAACAACTACTGGAGTACATACAAGGACTGGAGACAGATCTAGACGCTGCAACCCTGCGAGCCGATATGGCAGAATCGAAAACCAAAGGAGTAGTATGGCTATTTGTGCTTCTCGACATCCTTGCTATATCATCCTTTGCATTCTTAGCGTATCGAACGGAAGAAAAGAGCACCGACATAGGTTCCACCAAATTGGAAGAAGAAAAGAGCAGCCACGTTGGTCCCACCAAATTGAAAGAAAAAAGTAGACCAACCCCACATAGATCACCACTCAAAATGGAATAGAAATTGCCGATGTAGACAACCACAAACAAAGTGCAAATGAACACGACATACAGATATAGATGTAGACGACCACAAACAAAAATAGAAAACAAGTAGCATCGCAAAAAGAAAAAAAGGAGAAGACAAAAAAAAAAAGAAGACAAAAAAATATAGAAAAACAAGTAGCATTGCCTAGTAGCTTACTAGTATCGTATCGTATTGTATCGTATTGCACCGTCCCTAGGTACGTGTTGAAGATACAGCTACGTCTATAAATACGACGATACGATACGATACGATACTAGTAAGCTACTAGGCAATGCTACTTGTTTTTCTATATTTTTTTGTCTTCTTTTTTTTTTTTGTCTTCTCCTTTTTTTTCTTTTTGCGATGCTACTTGTTTTCTATTTTTGTTTGTGGTCGTCTACATCTATATCTGTATGTCGTGTTCATTTGCACTTTGTTTGTGGTTGTCTACATCGGCAATTTCTATTCCATTTTGAGTGGTGATCTATGTGGGGTTGGTCTACTTTTTTCTTTCAATTTGGTGGGACCAACGTGGCTGCTCTTTTCTTCTTCCAATTTGGTGGAACCTATGTCGGTGCTCTTTTCTTCCGTTCGATACGCTAAGAATGCAAAGGATGATATAGCAAGGATGTCGAGAAGCACAAATAGCCATACTACTCCTTTGGTTTTCGATTCTGCCATATCGGCTCGCAGGGTTGCAGCGTCTAGATCTGTCTCCAGTCCTTGTATGTACTCCAGTAGTTGTTGGTCTACATCTTGTGTTGGCTCGGTTGCATCCAACTCTAGGATAGGGGATTGTTGGCTTTCCTCTAGGATTCGTACTTTTTCTTCTAGCTCCAGTATACGATCTAGGATTGCTATATCCTGCATTGGCTTTTGGATTTCAGTCTCGGGTTGTATAGTCGGAGCAATGGTAGGCGTTTCCAAACCTTTCTGGATTCTGTATGCTCTATCTTGTCCTATGCCGTAGAGTCGAATTGCCTCTCGAATACCGATCTCTCCCGAAGTAATGCTTTGGATCTGGTCTGGCGAAAGGACTCTTTTGTTTGGCATTGTATCGTCGTATATCTATATGTAGCTGTATCTTCAACATGTACCTAGGGACGATGTCTGTGGTTCTTGGGGAAGGTGGCCAATGTTCTATCCGATACGGGCCTGGAAGAAAGACATGGCTATGGCGGTGAGGATTCTAAGATAGTAACTCATCTATGAAATCATCCATGTCTGGAATTATGTCTTTATGCCCATAGGCTAATGTATCGATTCCGTTTTCTGCAATCCATCGCTTGGAGTCGAATGGTGAGAGAGATACTTTATTCATATGCATACCATACATTCTATGACCTTCACTTCGAAGCATATCCATGCCATGGCGGAATACTTTCTTGTCTAGCAAGCACTCTTTGTATTGCTCATGACGAATGCGATGTTTAACGACTGCCTTCTTTGTACCTTTGGCTTTCCTAATCTCTTCGCCGTCTACTTTCAAGATCGAGTAGAGCTTTGATCGTAGTCCAACGTATTCGATGATGGGAACACCTCCACATTCATCTTTCATTTTGCCAAGTACTTTCTTGTTGGATGCGTCGTATGATGGATGGTCTTCGTTGTAGTTGCTTGTATCGTAGAAAGGTTTATTGGCTTTCATGTCTGCATAGATGTCTTCAGTTTCGATGTGTAGTAAAAGACTGTCGGTATCTGTGTAGAGTAGATTACAACGTTGTCCGTACTGCCGATTGAGCTCGTTGTAGTAGAAGTCATACATCAGATGTTTTGAGAGATCTAGAATCGACATTCCAACGTATACTGGGCGGTTCAGATATAACTTACTTTTGTAATTGTGCACGGCAGCTAGATCATCGTCAAAGATTGTAGAGTGAGCATAACTAGGTTTATTCAAGAGACGTTGTAGTCTGATTCCTTCTGAGGAGCGAATTAGTTTGACATCTACACGCTTTCGTAGATTCTCCATTGTCTTACCAAACACACTATTGTTCATTAATTTGTAGAGGTCCTGCTCAAATGGGCTCTTCGCTTGTTTTCGTAATTCTGTATTCATTTGTATGTATGGCTTCATCCATGGTGATTGATCGAATCGTAGTGCTCTATGGATCTTTTTCAAACGCATACCAAGAGATATATATAGCTGTAGATTGCGGTAGTGGAGCACATATCGCTCTTTATCATATAAGTTAGGTACGAGCTTTTCCGCTTTCAAGGATCCATTTCCTTTGTATAGCTCTTCGAATAGATTTGTCTGATACTCTGAGAACCAAGCTTTATTCACTTGCATTCTTTCAGGAGCTAACGGATAGTTGTTGTGCATATCGTGAAGTTCTCGAGGATATTCAAGGTCAACTTCTAGGATGTAACCTACATCAGAATCAGTTACAAGATTGGTGATTTCTTCTTTTGTTGGCATACACCACTCGAATCCCCCAGTTGGTAGATATTGACTCATGGCCCATCCATATAGGTTGTTGGCATCAAGATAGAGTATGTAGCTACTTGGCTTATCGGGATCGAAATCGGGTACGTTTGGATTGTTTGCCTTGGCATTGCGTTGAGACACCATAGATATTCCACCACGTAGACCTTTCTCAACGAATAGATGCATGTCATAGTCGGTCAATAGTTCCAGCTCCACTCCGGTCTTCCTTAACAATGCATCCCAAGAGAGACCAGGGCTGGTGTAGTAGTGTGCAGGATCTAATCCGTAGTTTTGCATACATGTTGCACGAAAGGTCTCAAATACATCTGCTAGAAGAAGTACGTCAGTTTGGAGGTAAAGGTCATGGTAGTCACCTAATGTCTTACAATCAAATACGTTCCAAACTTCTAGTGCACATTCATAATCTTCGTCAGATATGTCCTCTAGGCTTAGCTTACTATAGAACGATTCCTTTGGTGGAAGGGAAGTCTCAGTGAATCTATCCCAAGAGTCCATGTACTCATATGGATAAACGCCTTTGCGTAGTAGCAACTTGTTTCTCTCTGGGTCGGGTGTATACTTCATAGTTTGTTGGAAGGTGTCTGGGGTAGAACTCTCTACCAGCTTGCCCAGAGAGGATGGTAGAAATTGCAAGCTATCAATGAACCGTAGGTTGCCAAGTGAGAATGAAATGTATTTCTCCATATTATTTGGAATGCAAGAGATATCACCCTCTGTCTTGGAAATAGATTGCATCAGTAGGTGAGAATCATAACCACGTAGATTGTGGAATACAACTGGGATGGTAGGTGAGATACGTAATTTGAGATTACATAAGTTGTGTGCGGCACCTCGAAACTCACCTGTGATGTGGCAATGGTCACGTACTCTATCTTTGCCAACCAACGGTTTCTGACAGATATGACAAAGAATTGCTCTTTTATAATCTCTATTGTCTTTCATTGACATGTGTAGTGGCTTGGCAACTTGGTCCTTTATCTTCGTTTCTTCTTCTTGTACAGACTTTAGAAAGCATTCGATTGTATCCGGACCTCGATATATTACTGGTGGTTCGCTATGACCGTCAGAACGTACGACGATGTAGGAAAATCCACAGGGAATGTGTTCTTCCGTTTTCAGCGTATTGCTCTTTCCAGGGTCTTGGGCAGGTCCTTCGATCTTAGTGGTTAAGGCCTCAAGGTCTGCATAGATAACGTATGGAACTTTGAGCTGCTTGTGGATGTTCTGAAATGAGACTTTGTTGTTTTCCTCGGTAGGCATTTCAATTCGAATGGCTCGATCGTTGACTCCATTACATTCTGGGATGTGATTTGCAAGAAGATCTTTGGTAGTATATCCATGTAGACATCGCTCGCAGAAGTGTTTCCTACATTTATGTTTTGTCTGATCGAATAGAAGGCGGTTGAAATCCTTGATCTGGCAGTAGTGTTGTATACCGCTATCTGGGCACTCTATAAGCAGCATGTTGATGCGCTTCGAGAAGGTCTCCTTCGATATGTGGTGTACGATCAAACACTTTTCCTTTGGATCCCAACCATACACGTTGATTGAGATTTCATTTTGCTTCTCCAAGCGTGGTATTTGCGAAATTGGTGTTGGTGAGTCTACCCCTTCGCGTTTCGGCCAATCTTCTTTTCGATACTTTGATATTCTCTGAGGGTCTTTTGCAACTGGATGCAGCGTTGCCGTTATCACCCAAAATGCGCAATGGTCATCATAGTTCTTTATATTGATCACGGCTTTCTTATCCGCGATTTCTTTAGGTAGTGGCAAATACGAACCTCCTTGTAGTGGTTGATATCGAGCGATGTTCACCCATAGAATGTTGACTTTATCTATGATCCAGTTTGATCCTCGACTGATCCATTTCTCGATGTAGTTATAGATCTGAGCATGCGCTTCTACTATTACTCCACGGGTATAAGAACTGTCGGTCAGAACTGCTTGTGAACTCCGAAATGTGCTTGTATCGTATACCGAACCCTCAGGTTTGTCGAGACGGAGAGTTACATTCAAAGCTAGCTGAACCTTGATGTTATTTAAGTCTTGTAGCTCTTCATTGATCTTTTCGGTAGTCTGCTTTCGCACACCGGCAAGGAAAGCAGCTGGGTCTGCTTCTAGAGGATTACCGTCGGGAACGTCCATCTTCCATCCGTGTAAATAACCCTTAATGCCGGACACTTGGATAAACGTTAGTGTACGTTCTGCCATTCTCACAAATGAAGTCCTAAGGTGGTACTATATCTTAATGTAGAGATGTGTTTAACAGGGACTATCGCGTTGGGTAAAAAAGCAAGGATCAAACGTCTAACGGAAGGAACCCTCCTATGGAGTGGCCATCGCATTCAATCTTCGTTGTGGCAGTTGTTCTTCTTATGTCTCCATAAATTGGCGCAACAGCTTAGCTCTCTTCCGCAATTCTCACAAATGAAGCGCTTTGGAATCTTAACGCATGGGGTCTTGCGATCTTCTAGGTGACGTTTCAGATGCCCAATCCTACCGAATTCCCTCCCACACTTTTCGCAAGTCACACGTATGGGGGGCTTTGGAGTTTTAACGCAGGGGGTCTTGCGATCTTCTAGGTGACATTTCAGGTGACAACTCCTCTTAAATACTCTTCCACACTTTTCACATTCCATCTCCTAAGGCGGTACTATATCTTAATGTAGAGATGTGTTTAACAGGGACTATCGCGTTGGGTAAAAAAAGCAAGGTCTGCAGTACTTCTTTTTTTTGATTTGCTTTGCTAGTTCGTTGGCAGCTCTAGAGAACGGTAGTTGAAACCTAAACATATCGGGGACGGCCTTCGATCTGTAGTGTGCTCTAGCGTGATCTGAGCAGCCCTAATCCAGAATAATGCGCCATCGAAACTTTAGGTTTCTCAATGTCCCCGTGTCCCAGCTCCTTGTGTCATTTGTCGTATTTCTTGTGCAACAATCGTTGAAATCAACGTTGAAAGTGTCGCTCCTTGTGTCATTTGTTGCTTTTTATGCAGCAGATTGTTGAAATCGACGTTGAAAGTGCGCCAGACCCCCCACTTTATATACTACTGTGTCATAACGCAAATTCAACCAATTATCAAGTTTTCCTAGTAATACTGATGCCTGGAGGTGAATTTAGTTCTATTGCGCCATCAATACCATCATTAATGGGCGAGTTATCACGTTTGCAGTGTTATAGCACAGGCCAAGCTCTTCCATTTGTAGCGGTGTGTTTGACAACAAAATACAGACCAAATCCTTTATCTTGGGACTTCGAAATAACTGTATCAACTAATTATCCAGTTTTCCTAGAAATACTGATGCCTGGAGGTCAATTTAGTTCTATTGCGCCATCAATACTATCATTAATGGGCGAGTTATCACGTTTGATGTGTTATAGCACAGGCCAAGCTCTTCCATTTGTACCGCTGTGTTTGACAACAAAATACAGAGCAAATCCTTTATTTTGCGACTTCGAAATAACTGTGTCATATCGCAAATTCAACTAATTATCAAGTTTTTCTGGTAACACTGATGCCTGGAGGTCAATTTAGTTCTATTGCGCCATCAATACTATCATTAATGGCCGAGTTGTCACACTTGCAGTGTTATGGCACAGGCCAAGCTCTTCCATTTGTACCGCTGTGTTTGACAACAAAACAAAGAGCAAATCCTTTATCTTGGGACTTCGAAATAACTGTGTCATATCGCAAATTCAACTAATTATCAAGTTTTCCTAGTAACACTGATGCCTGGAGGTAATTTTTGTTCTATTGCGCCATAAATACTATCATTAATGGCCGAGTTGTAACATTTTCAGTGTTGTGGCACCGCCAAGCCCTTCCATTTGTACCACCGGTGTGTTTGACAACAAAATACAGAGCAAATCCTTTATCTTGGGACTTCGAAATAACTGTGTCATATCGCAAATTCAACTAATTATCCAGTTTTTCTGGTAACACTGATGCCTGGAAGTCAATTTAGTTCTATTGCGCCTTCAATACTATCATTAATGGCCGAGTTGTGACATTTGCAGTGTTATGGCACAGGCCAACCTCGTCCATTTGTACCGGTGTGTTTGACAACAAAACACAGAGCAAATCCTTTATATTAGGACTTCGAAATAACTGTCTTATATCGCAAATTCAACTAATTATAAAGTTTTTCTAGTAACACTGATGCCTGGACGTCAATTTAGTTCAATTGCGCCTTCAATACTATCATTAATGGCCGAGTTGTCACGTTTGCAGTGTTATGGCACAGGCCAAGCTCTTCCATTTGTACCGCTGTGTTTGACAACAAAATACAGAGCAAATCCTTTATCTTGGGACTTCGAAATAACTGTGTCATATCGCAAATTCAACCCATTATCAAGTTTTCCTAGTAATACTGATGCCTGGAGGTGAATTTAGTTCTATTGCGCCATCAATACCATCATTAATGGGCGAGTTATCACGTTTGCAGTGTTATAGGACAGGCCAAGCTCTTCCATTTGTACCGGTGTGTTTGACAACAAAATACAGACCAAATCCTTTATCTTGGGACTTCCAAATAACTGTATTATATCGCAAATTCAACTAATTATCCAGTTTTTCTTGTAACACTGATGCCTGGAAGTCAATTTAGTTCTATTGCGCCTTCAATACTATCATTAATGGCCGAGTTGTGACATTTGCAGTGTTATGGCACAGGCCAACCTCGTCCATTTGTACCGGTGTGTTTGACAACAAAACACAGAGCAAATCCTTAATATTAGGACTTCAAAATAACTGTCTTATATCGCAAATTCAACTAATTATCAAGTTTTTCTAGTAACACTTATGCCTGGACGTCAATTTAGTTCAATTGCGCCATCAATACTATCATTAATGGCCGAGTTGTCACGTTTGCAGTGTTATTGCACAGGCCAAGCTCTTCCATTTGTACCGCTGTGTTTGACAACAAAATACAGAGCAAATCCTTTATCTTGGGACTTCGAAATAACTGTGTCATATCGCAAATTCAACCCATTATCAAGTTTTCCTAGTAATACTGATGCCTGGAGGTGAATTTAGTTCTATTGCGCCATCAATACCATCATTAATGGGCGAGTTATCACGTTTGCAGTGTTATAGCACAGGCCAAGCTCTTCCATTTGTACCGGTGTGTTTGACAACAAAATACAGACCAAATCCTTTATCTTGGGACTTCGAAATAACTGTATCAACTAATTATCCAGTTTTCCTAGTAATACTGATGCCTGGAGGTGAATTTAGTTCTATTGCGCCATCAATACCATCATTAATGGGCGAGTTATCACGTTTGCAGTGTTATAGCACAGGCCAAGCTCTTCCATTTGTACCGGTGTGTTTGACAACAAAACACAGAGCAAATCCTTTATATTAGGACTTCCAAATAACTGTATTATATCGCAAATTCAACTAATTATCCAGTTGTTCTGGTAACACTGATGCCTGGAAGTCAATTTAGTTCAATTGCGCCATCAATACTATCATTAATGGCCGAGTTGTGACATTTGCAGTGTTATGGCACAGGCCAACCTCGTCCATTTGTACCGGTGTGTTTGACAACAAAACACAGAGCAAATCCTTTATATTAGGACTTCAAAATAACTGTCTTATATCGCAAATTCAACTAATTATAAAGTTTTTCTAGTAACACTGATGCCTGGACGTCAATTTAGTTCAATTGCGCCATCAATACTATCATTAATGGCCGAGTTGTCACGTTTGCAGTGTTATGGCACAGGCCAAGCTCTTCCATTTGTACCGCTGTGTTTGACAACAAAACACAGAGCAAATCCTTTATATTAGGACTTCGAAATAACTGTATTATATCGCAAATTCAACTAATTATCCAGTTTTTCTGGTAACACTGATGCCTGGAAGTCAATTTAGTTCTATTACGCCTTCAATACTATCATTAATGGCCGAGTTGTGACATTTGCAGTGTTATGGCACAGGCCAACCTCGTCCATTTGTACCGGTGTGTTTGACAACAAAACACAGAGCAAATCCTTTATATTAGGACTTCGAAACAACTGTCTTATATCGCAAATTCAACTAATTATAAAGTTTTGCTAGTAACACTGATGCCTGGACGTCAATTTAGTTCAATTGCGCCATCAATACTATCATTAATGGCCGAGTTGTCACGTTTGCAGTGTTATGGCACAGGCCAAGCTCTTCCATTTGTACCGCTGTATTTGACAACAAAATACAGAGCAAATCCTTTATCTTGGGACTTCGAAATAACTGTGTCATAACGCAAATTCAACCAATTATCAAGTTTTCCTAGTAATACTGATGCCTGGAGGTGAATTTAGTTCTATTGCGCCATCAATACCATCATTAATGGGCGAGTTATCACGTTTGCAGTGTTATAGCACAGGCCAAGCTCTTCCATTTGTAGCGGTGTGTTTGACAACAAAATACAGACAAAATCCTTTATCTTGGGACTTCGAAATAACTGTATCAACTAATTATCCAGTTTTCCTAGAAATACTGATGCCTGGAGGTCAATTTAGTTCTATTGCGCCATCAATACTATCATTAATGGGCGAGTTATCACGTTTGATGTGTTATAGCACAGGCCAAGCTCTTCCATTTGTACCGCTGTGTTTGACAACAAAATACAGAGCAAATCCTTTATTTTGCGACTTCGAAATAACTGTGTCATATCGCAAATTCAACTAATTATCAAGTTTTTCTGGTAACACTGATGCCTGGAGGTCAATTTAGTTCTATTGCGCCATCAATACTATCATTAATGGCCGAGTTGTCACACTTGCAGTGTTATGGCACAGGCCAAGCTCTTCCATTTGTACCGCTGTGTTTGACAACAAAACACAGAGCAAATCCTTTATCTTGGGACTTCGAAATAACTGTGTCATATCGCAAATTCAACTAATTATCCAGTTTTTCTGGTAACACTGATGCCTGGAAGTCAATTTAGTTCTATTGCGCCTTCAATACTATCATTAATGGCCGAGTTGTGACATTTGCAGTGTTATAGCACAGGCCAAGCTGTTCCATTTGTACCGGTGTGTTTGACAACAAAATATAGACCAAATCCTTTATCTTGGGACTTCGAAATAACTGTGACATATTGCAAATTCAACTAATTAGCCAGTTTTGCTAGTAAAACTGATGCCTGGATGTCATTTTATTTCTATTGCGCCTTCAATACTATCATTAATGACCGAGTTGTCGCATTTTCAGTGTTATGGCACCACCAAGCTCTTCCATTTGTACCGGTGTGTTTGACAACAAAACACAGAGCAAATCCTTTATCTTGGGACTTCGAAATAACTGTGTCATATCGCAAATTCAACTAATTATCCAGTTTTTCTGGTAACACTGATGCCTGGAAGTCAATTTAGTTCTATTGCGCCTTCAATACTATCATTAATGGCCGAGTTGTGACATTTGCAGTGTTATGGCACAGGCCAACCTCGTCCATTTGTACCGGTGTGTTTGACAACAAAACACAGAGCAAATCCTTTATATTAGGACTTCGAAATAACTTTATTATATGGCAAATTCAACCAATTATCTAGTTTTCCTAGTAATACTGATGCCTGGAGGTGAATTTAGTTCTATTGCGCCATCAATACTATCATTAATGGGCGAGTTATCACGTTTGCAGTGTTATAGCACAGGCCAAGCTCTTCCATTTGTACCGGTGTGTTTGACAACAAAATACAGACCAAATCCTTTATCTTGGGACTTCGAAATAACTGTGACATATTGCAAATTCAACTAATTATCCAGTTTTGCTAGTAAAACTGATGCCTGGAGGTCATTTTAGTTCTATTGCGCCTTCAATACTATCATTAATGACCGAGTTGTCGCATTTTCAGTGTTATGGCAGCACCAAGCTCTTCCATTTGTACCGGTGTGTTTGACAACAAAACACAGAGCAAATCCTTTATTTGGGACTTCGAAATAACTGTGTTATCTTGCCAATTCAACTAATTATATAGTTTTCCTAGTCACTCTGATGCCTGGAGGTAATTTTTGTTCTATTGCGCCATAAATACTATCATTAATGGCCGAGTTGTCACATTTTCAGTGTTGTGGCACCGCCAAGCCCTACCATTTGTACCACCGGTGTGTTTGACAACAAAATACAGAGCAAATCCTTTATCTTGGGACTTCGAAATAACTGTGTCATATCGCAAATTCAACTAATTATCCAGTTTTTCTGGTAACACTGATGCCTGCAAGTCAATTTAGTTCTATTGCGCCTTCAATACTATCATTAATGGCCGAGTTGTGACATTTGCAGTGTTATGGCACAGGCCAACCTCGTCCATTTGTACCGGTGTGTTTGACAACAAAACACAGAGCAAATCCTTTATATTAGGACTTCGAAATAACTGTCTTATATCGCAAATTCAACTAATTATAAAGTTTTTCTAGTAACACTGATGCCTGGACGTCAATTTAGTTCAATTGCGCCATCAATACTATCATTAATGGCCGAGTTGTCACGTTTGCAGTGTTATGGCACAGGCCAAGCTCTTCCATTTGTACCGCTGTGTTTGACAACAAAACACAGAGCAAATCCTTTATATTAGGACTTCCAAATAACTGTATTATATCGCAAATTCAACTAATTATCCAGTTTTTCTGGTAACACTGATGCCTGGAAGTCAATTTAGTTCTATTACGCCTTCAATACCATCATTAATGGCCGAGTTGTGACATTTGCAGTGTTATGGCACAGGCCAACCTCGTCCATTTGTACCGGTGTGTTTGACAACAAAACACAGAGCAAATCCTTTATATTAGGACTTCGAAACAACTGTCTTATATCGCAAATTCAACTAATTATAAAGTTTTTCTAGTAACACTGATGCCTGGACGTCAATTTAGTTCAATTGCGCCATCAATACTATCATTAATGGCCGAGTTGTCACGTTTGCAGTGTTATGGCACAGGCCAAGCTCTTCCATTTGTACCGCTGTATTTGACAACAAAATACAGAGCAAATCCTTTATCTTGGGACTTCGAAATAACTGTGTCATAACGCAAATTCAACCAATTATCAAGTTTTCCTAGTAATACTGATGCCTGGAGGTGAATTTAGTTCTATTGCGCCATCAATACCATCATTAATGGGCGAGTTATCACGTTTGCAGTGTTATAGCACAGGCCAAGCTCTTCCATTTGTAGCGGTGTGTTTGACAACAAAATACAGACCAAATCCTTTATCTTGGGACTTCGAAATAACTGTATCAACTAATTATCCAGTTTTCCTAGAAATACTGATGCCTGGAGGTCAATTTAGTTCTATTGCGCCATCAATACTATCATTAATGGGCGAGTTATCACGTTTGATGTGTTATAGCACAGGCCAAGCTCTTCCATTTGTACCGCTGTGTTTGACAACAAAATACAGAGCAAATCCTTTATTTTGCGACTTCGAAATAACTGTGTCATATCGCAAATTCAACTAATTATCAAGTTTTTCTGGTAACACTGATGCCTGGAGGTCAATTTAGTTCTATTGCGCCATCAATACTATCATTAATGGCCGAGTTGTCACACTTGCAGTGTTATGGCACAGGCCAAGCTCTTCCATTTGTACCGCTGTGTTTGACAACAAAACAAAGAGCAAATCCTTTATCTTGGGACTTCGAAATAACTGTGTCATATCGCAAATTCAACTAATTATCAAGTTTTCCTAGTAACACTGATGCCTGGAGGTAATTTTTGTTCTATTGCGCCATAAATACTATCATTAATGGCCGAGTTGTAACATTTTCAGTGTTGTGGCACCGCCAAGCCCTTCCATTTGTACCACCGGTGTGTTTGACAACAAAATACAGAGCAAATCCTTTATCTTGGGACTTCGAAATAACTGTGTCATATCGCAAATTCAACTAATTATCCAGTTTTTCTGGTAACACTGATGCCTGGAAGTCAATTTAGTTCTATTGCGCCTTCAATACTATCATTAATGGCCGAGTTGTGACATTTGCAGTGTTATGGCACAGGCCAACCTCGTCCATTTGTACCGGTGTGTTTGACAACAAAACACAGAGCAAATCCTTTATATTAGGACTTCGAAATAACTGTCTTATATCGCAAATTCAACTAATTATAAAGTTTTTCTAGTAACACTGATGCCTGGACGTCAATTTAGTTCAATTGCGCCTTCAATACTATCATTAATGGCCGAGTTGTCACGTTTGCAGTGTTATGGCACAGGCCAAGCTCTTCCATTTGTACCGCTGTGTTTGACAACAAAATACAGAGCAAATCCTTTATCTTGGGACTTCGAAATAACTGTGTCATATCGCAAATTCAACCCATTATCAAGTTTTCCTAGTAATACTGATGCCTGGAGGTGAATTTAGTTCTATTGCGCCATCAATACCATCATTAATGGGCGAGTTATCACGTTTGCAGTGTTATAGGACAGGCCAAGCTCTTCCATTTGTACCGGTGTGTTTGACAACAAAATACAGACCAAATCCTTTATCTTGGGACTTCCAAATAACTGTATTATATCGCAAATTCAACTAATTATCCAGTTTTTCTTGTAACACTGATGCCTGGAAGTCAATTTAGTTCTATTGCGCCTTCAATACTATCATTAATGGCCGAGTTGTGACATTTGCAGTGTTATGGCACAGGCCAACCTCGTCCATTTGTACCGGTGTGTTTGACAACAAAACACAGAGCAAATCCTTAATATTAGGACTTCAAAATAACTGTCTTATATCGCAAATTCAACTAATTATCAAGTTTTTCTAGTAACACTTATGCCTGGACGTCAATTTAGTTCAATTGCGCCATCAATACTATCATTAATGGCCGAGTTGTCACGTTTGCAGTGTTATTGCACAGGCCAAGCTCTTCCATTTGTACCGCTGTGTTTGACAACAAAATACAGAGCAAATCCTTTATCTTGGGACTTCGAAATAACTGTGTCATATCGCAAATTCAACCCATTATCAAGTTTTCCTAGTAATACTGATGCCTGGAGGTGAATTTAGTTCTATTGCGCCATCAATACCATCATTAATGGGCGAGTTATCACGTTTGCAGTGTTATAGCACAGGCCAAGCTCTTCCATTTGTACCGGTGTGTTTGACAACAAAATACAGACCAAATCCTTTATCTTGGGACTTCGAAATAACTGTATCAACTAATTATCCAGTTTTCCTAGTAATACTGATGCCTGGAGGTGAATTTAGTTCTATTGCGCCATCAATACCATCATTAATGGGCGAGTTATCACGTTTGCAGTGTTATAGCACAGGCCAAGCTCTTCCATTTGTACCGGTGTGTTTGACAACAAAACACAGAGCAAATCCTTTATATTAGGACTTCCAAATAACTGTATTATATCGCAAATTCAACTAATTATCCAGTTGTTCTGGTAACACTGATGCCTGGAAGTCAATTTAGTTCAATTGCGCCATCAATACTATCATTAATGGCCGAGTTGTGACATTTGCAGTGTTATGGCACAGGCCAACCTCGTCCATTTGTACCGGTGTGTTTGACAACAAAACACAGAGCAAATCCTTTATATTAGGACTTCAAAATAACTGTCTTATATCGCAAATTCAACTAATTATAAAGTTTTTCTAGTAACACTGATGCCTGGACGTCAATTTAGTTCAATTGCGCCATCAATACTATCATTAATGGCCGAGTTGTCACGTTTGCAGTGTTATGGCACAGGCCAAGCTCTTCCATTTGTACCGCTGTGTTTGACAACAAAACACAGAGCAAATCCTTTATATTAGGACTTCGAAATAACTGTATTATATCGCAAATTCAACTAATTATCCAGTTTTTCTGGTAACACTGATGCCTGGAAGTCAATTTAGTTCTATTACGCCTTCAATACTATCATTAATGGCCGAGTTGTGACATTTGCAGTGTTATGGCACAGGCCAACCTCGTCCATTTGTACCGGTGTGTTTCACAACAAAACACAGAGCAAATCCTTTATATTAGGACTTCGAAACAACTGTCTTATATCGCAAATTCAACTAATTATAAAGTTTTTCTAGTAACACTGATGCCTGGACGTCAATTTAGTTCAATTGCGCCATCAATACTATCATTAATGGCCGAGTTGTCACGTTTGCAGTGTTATGGCACAGGCCAAGCTCTTCCATTTGTACCGCTGTATTTGACAACAAAATACAGAGCAAATCCTTTATCTTGGGACTTCGAAATAACTGTGTCATAACGCAAATTCAACCAATTATCAAGTTTTCCTAGTAATACTGATGCCTGGAGGTGAATTTAGTTCTATTGCGCCATCAATACCATCATTAATGGGCGAGTTATCACGTTTGCAGTGTTATAGCACAGGCCAAGCTCTTCCATTTGTAGCGGTGTGTTTGACAACAAAATACAGACCAAATCCTTTATCTTGGGACTTCGAAATAACTGTATCAACTAATTATCCAGTTTTCCTAGAAATACTGATGCCTGGAGGTCAATTTAGTTCTATTGCGCCATCAATACTATCATTAATGGGCGAGTTATCACGTTTGATGTGTTATAGCACAGGCCAAGCTCTTCCATTTGTACCGCTGTGTTTGACAACAAAATACAGAGCAAATCCTTTATTTTGCGACTTCGAAATAACTGTGTCATATCGCAAATTCAACTAATTATCAAGTTTTTCTGGTAACACTGATGCCTGGAGGTCAATTTAGTTCTATTGCGCCATCAATACTATCATTAATGGCCGAGTTGTCACACTTGCAGTGTTATGGCACAGGCCAAGCTCTTCCATTTGTACCGCTGTGTTTGACAACAAAACACAGAGCAAATCCTTTATCTTGGGACTTCGAAATAACTGTGTCATATCGCAAATTCAACTAATTATCAAGTTTTTCTAGTAACACTGATGCCTGGAGGTCAATTTAGTTCTATTGCGCCTTCAATACTATCATTAATGGCCGAGTTGTCACATTTGCAGTGTTATGGCACAGGCCAAGCTATTCCATTTGTACCGGTGTGTTTTACAACAAAAGAGAGAGCAACTCCTTTATATTAGGACTTCGAAATAACTGTATTATATGGCAAATTCAACCAATTATCTAGTTTTCCTAGTAATACTGATGCCTGGAGGTGAATTTAGTTCTATTGCGCCATCAATACTATCATTAATGGGCGAGTTATCACGTTTGCAGTGTTATAGCACAGGCCAAGCTGTTCCATTTGTACCGGTGTGTTTGACAACAAAATATAGACCAAATCCTTTATCTTGGGACTTCGAAATAACTGTGACATATTGCAAATTCAACTAATTAGCCAGTTTTGCTAGTAAAACTGATGCCTGGATGTCATTTTATTTCTATTGCGCCTTCAATACTATCATTAATGACCGAGTTGTCGCATTTTCAGTGTTATGGCACCACCACGCTCTTCCATTTGTACCGGTGTGTTTGACAACAAAACACAGAGCAAATCCTTTATTTGGGACTTCGAAATAACTGTGTTATCTTGCCAATTCAACTAATTATCTAGTTTTCCTAGTCACTCTGATGCCTGGAGGTCATTTTTGTTCTATTGCGCCATAAATACTATCATTAATGGCCGAGTTGTCACATTTTCAGTGTTGTGGCACCGCCAAGCCCTTCCATTTGTACCACCGGTGTGTTTGACAACAAAATACAGAGCAAATCCTTTATCTTGGGACTTCGAAATAACTGTGTCATATCGCAAATTCAACTAATTATCCAGTTTTTCTGGTAACACTGATGCCTGGAAGTCAATTTAGTTCTATTGCGCCTTCAATACTATCATTAATGGCCGAGTTGTGACATTTGCAGTGTTATAGCACAGGCCAAGCTGTTCCATTTGTACCGGTGTGTTTGACAACAAAATATAGACCAAATCCTTTATCTTGGGACTTCGAAATAACTGTGACATATTGCAAATTCAACTAATTAGCCAGTTTTGCTAGTAAAACTGATGCCTGGATGTCATTTTATTTCTATTGCGCCTTCAATACTATCATTAATGACCGAGTTGTCGCATTTTCAGTGTTATGGCACCACCAAGCTCTTCCATTTGTACCGGTGTGTTTGACAACAAAACACAGAGCAAATCCTTTATTTGTGACTTCGAAATAACTGTGTTATCTTGCCAATTCAACTAATTATCTAGTTTTCCTAGTCACTCTGATGCCTGGAGGTCATTTTTGTTCTATTGCGCCATAAATACTATCATTAATGGCCGAGTTGTCACATTTTCAGTGTTGTGGCACCGCCAAGCCCTTCCATTTGTACCACCGGTGTGTTTGACAACAAAATACAGAGCAAATCCTTTATCTTGGGACTTCGAAATAACTGTGTCATATCGCAAATTCAACTAATTATCCAGTTTTTCTGGTAACACTGATGCCTGGAAGTCAATTTAGTTCTATTGCGCCTTCAATACTATCATTAATGGCCGAGTTGTGACATTTGCAGTGTTATGGCACAGGCCAACCTCGTCCATTTGTACCGGTGTGTTTGACAACAAAACACAGAGCAAATCCTTTATATTAGGACTTCGAAATAACTGTCTTATATCGCAAATTCAACTAATTATAAAGTTTTTCTAGTAACACTGATGCCTGGACGTCAATTTAGTTCAATTGCGCCTTCAATACTATCATTAATGGCCGAGTTGTCACGTTTGCAGTGTTATGGCACAGGCCAAGCTCTTCCATTTGTACCGCTGTGTTTGACAACAAAATACAGAGCAAATCCTTTATCTTGGGACTTCGAAATAACTGTGTCATATCGCAAATTCAACCCATTATCAAGTTTTCCTAGTAATACTGATGCCTGGAGGTGAATTTAGTTCTATTGCGCCATCAATACCATCATTAATGGGCGAGTTATCACGTTTGCAGTGTTATAGGACAGGCCAAGCTCTTCCATTTGTACCGGTGTGTTTGACAACAAAATACAGAGCAAATCCTTTATCTTGGGACTTCGAAATAACTGTGTCATATCGCAAATTCAACTAATTATCCAGTTTTTCTGGTAACACTGATGCCTGGAAGTCAATTTAGTTCTATTGCGCCTTCAATACTATCATTAATGGCCGAGTTGTGACATTTGCAGTGTTATGGCACAGGCCAACCTCGTCCATTTGTACCGGTGTGTTTGACAACAAAACACAGAGCAAATCCTTTATATTAGGACTTCGAAATAACTGTCTTATATCGCAAATTCAACTAATTATAAAGTTTTTCTAGTAACACTGATGCCTGGACGTCAATTTAGTTCAATTGCGCCTTCAATACTATCATTAATGGCCGAGTTGTCACGTTTGCAGTGTTATGGCACAGGCCAAGCTCTTCCATTTGTACCGCTGTGTTTGACAACAAAATACAGAGCAAATCCTTTATCTTGGGACTTCGAAATAACTGTGTCATATCGCAAATTCAACCCATTATCAAGTTTTCCTAGTAATACTGATGCCTGGAGGTGAATTTAGTTCTATTGCGCCATCAATACCATCATTAATGGGCGAGTTATCACGTTTGCAGTGTTATAGGACAGGCCAAGCTCTTCCATTTGTACCGGTGTGTTTGACAACAAAATACAGACCAAATCCTTTATCTTGGGACTTCCAAATAACTATATTATATCGCAAATTCAACTTATTATCCAGTTTTTCTGGTAACACTGATGCCTGGAAGTCAATTTAGTTCTATTGCGCCTTCAATACTATCATTAATGGCCGAGTTGTGACATTTGCAGTGTTATGGCACAGGCCAACCTCGTCCATTTGTACCGGTGTGTTTGACAACAAAACACAGAGCAAATCCTTTATATTAGGACTTCAAAATAACTGTCTTATATCGCAAATTCAACTAATTATAAAGTTTTTCTAGTAACACTGATGCCTGGACGTCAATTTAGTTCAATTGCGCCATCAATACTATCATTAATGGCCGAGTTGTCACGTTTGCAGTGTTATTGCACAGGCCAAGCTCTTCCATTTGTACCGCTGTGTTTGACAACAAAATACAGAGCAAATCCTTTATCTTGGGACTTCGAAATAACTGTGTCATATCGCAAATTCAACCCATTATCAAGTTTTCCTAGTAATACTGATGCCTGGAGGTGAATTTAGTTCTATTGCGCCATCAATACCATCATTAATGGGCGAGTTATCACGTTTGCAGTGTTATAGGACAGGCCAAGCTCTTCCATTTGTACCGGTGTGTTTGACAACAAAATACAGACCAAATCCTTTATCTTGGGACTTCCAAATAACTGTATTATATCGCAAATTCAACTTATTATCCAGTTTCTCTGGTAACACTGATGCCTGGAAGTCAATTTAGTTCTATTGCGCCTTCAATACTATCATTAATGGCCGAGTTGTGACATTTGCAGTGTTATGGCACAGGCCAACCTCGTCCATTTGTACCGGTGTGTTTGACAACAAAACACAGAGCAAATCCTTTATATTAGGACTTCAAAATAACTGTCTTATATCGCAAATTCAACTAATTATAAAGTTTTTCTAGTAACACTGATGCCTGGACGTCAATTTAGTTCAATTGCGCCATCAATACTATCATTAATGGCCGAGTTGTCACGTTTGCAGTGTTATGGCACAGGCCAAGCTCTTCCATTTGTACCGCTGTGTTTGACAACAAAATACAGAGCAAATCCTTTATCTTGGGACTTCGAAATAACTGTGTCATATCGCAAATTCAACCCATTATCAAGTTTTCCTAGTAATACTGATGCCTGGAGGTGAATTTAGTTCTATTGCGCCATCAATACCATCATTAATGGGCGAGTTATCACGTTTGCAGTGTTATAGCACAGGCCAAGCTCTTCCATTTGTACCGGTGTGTTTGACAACAAAATACAGACCAAATCCTTTATCTTGGGACTTCGAAATAACTGTATCAACTAATTATCCAGTTTTCCTAGAAATACTGATGCCTGGAGGTCAATTTAGTTCTATTGCGCCATCAATACTATCATTAATGGGCGAGTTATCACGTTTGATGTGTTATAGCACAGGCCAAGCTCTTCCATTTGTACCGATGTGTTTGACAACAAAATACAGAGCAAATCCTTTATCTTGGGACTTCGAAATAACTGTGTCATATCGCAAATTCAACTAATTATCCAGTTTTTCTGGTAACACTGATGCCTGGAGGTCAATTTAGTTCTATTGCGCCTTCAATACTATCATTAATGGCCGAGTTGTAATATTTGCAGTGTTATGGCACAGGCCAAGCTCTTCCATTTGTACCGGTGTGTTTGACAACAAAACACAGAGCAAATCCTTTATATTAGGACTTCGAAATAACTGTCTTATATCGCAAATTCAACTAATTATAAAGTTTTTCTAGTAACACTGATGCCTGGACGTCAATTTAGTTCAATTGCGCCATCAATACTATCATTAATGGCCGAGTTGTCACGTTTGCAGTGTTATGGCACAGGCCAAGCTCTTCCATTTGTACCGCTGTGTTTGACAACAAAACACAGAGCAAATCCTTTATATTAGGACTTCAAAATAACTGTCTTATATCGCAAATTCAACTAATTATAAAGTTTTTCTAGTAACACTGATGCCTGGACGTCAATTTAGTTCAATTGCGCCATCAATACTATCATTAATGGCCGAGTTGTCACGTTTGCAGTGTTATGGCACAGGCCAAGCTCTTCCATTTGTACCGCTGTGTTTGACAACAAAATACAGAGCAAATCCTTTATCTTGGGACTTCGAAATAACTGTGTCATATCGCAAATTCAACCCATTATCAAGATTTCCTAGTAATACTGATGCCTGGAGGAGAATTTAGTTCTATTGCGCCATCAATACCATCATTAATGGGCGAGTTATCACGTTTGCAGTGTTATAGCACAGGCCAAGCTCTTCCATTTGTACCGGTGTGTTTGACAACAAAATACAGACCAAATCCTTTATCTTGGGACTTCGAAATAACTGTATCAACTAATTATCCAGTTTTCCTAGAAATACTGATGCCTGGAGGTCAATTTAGTTCTATTGCGCCATCAATACTATCATTAATGGGCGAGTTATCACGTTTGATGTGTTATAGCACAGGCCAAGCTCTTCCATTTGTACCGATGTGTTTGACAACAAAATACAGAGCAAATCCTTTATCTTGGGACTTCGAAATAACTGTGTCATATCGCAAATTCAACTAATTATCCAGTTTTTCTGGTAACACTGATGCCTGGAGGTCAATTTAGTTCTATTGCGCCTTCAATACTATCATTAATGGCCGAGTTGTAATATTTGCAGTGTTATGGCACAGGCCAAGCTCTTCCATTTGTACCGGTGTGTTTGACAACAAAACACAGAGCAAATCCTTTATATTAGGACTTCGAAATAACTGTCTTATATCGCAAATTCAACTAATTATAAAGATTTTCTAGTAACACTGATGCCTGGACGTCAATTTAGTTCAATTGCGCCATCAATACTATCATTAATGGCCGAGTTGTCACGTTTGCAGTGTTATGGCACAGGCCAAGCTCTTCCATTTGTACCGCTGTGTTTGACAACAAAATACAGAGCAAATCCTTTATCTTGGGACTTCGAAATAACTGTGTCATATCGCAAATTCAACCAATTATCAAGTTTTCCTAGTAATACTGATGCCTGGAGGTGAATTTAGTTCTATTGCGCCATCAATACCATCATTAATGGGCGAGTTATCACGTTTGCAGTGTTATAGCACAGGCCAAGCTCTTCCATTTGTACCGGTGTGTTTGACAACAAAATACAGACCAAATCCTTTATCTTGGGACTTCGAAATAACTGTATCAACTAATTATCCAGTTTTCCTAGAAATACTGATGCCTGGAGGTCAATTTAGTGCTATTGCGCCATCAATACTATCATTAAAGGGCGAGTTATCACGTTTGATGTGTTATAGCACAGGCCAAGCTCTTCCATTTGTACCGCTGTGTTTGACAACAAAATACAGAGCAAATCCTTTATCTTGGGACTTCGAAATAACTGTGTCATATCGCAAATTCAACTAATTATCCAGTTTTTCTGGTAACACTGATGCCTGGAGGTCAATTTAGTTCTATTGCGCCTTCAATACTATCATTAATGGCCGAGTTGTGATATTTGCAGTGTTATAGCACAGCCAAGCTCTTCCATTTGTACCGGTGTGTTTGACAACAAAACACAGAGCAAATCCTTTATATTAGGACTTCCAAATAACTGTATTATATCGCAAATTCAACTAATTATCCAGTTTTTCTGGTAACACTGATGCCTGGAAGTCAATTTAGTTCTATTGCGCCTTCAATACTATCATTAATGGCCGAGTTGTGACATTTGCAGTGTTATGGCACAGGCCAGCTCGTCCATTTGTACCGGTGTGTTTGACAACAAAACACAGAGCAAATCCTTTATATTAGGACTTCAAAATAACTGTCTTATATCGCAAATTCAACTAATTATAAAGTTTTTCTAGTAACACTGATGCCTGGACGTCAATTTAGTTCAATTGCGCCATCAATACTATCATTAATGGCCGAGTTGTCACGTTTGCAGTGTTATGGCACAGGCCAAGCTCTTCCATTTGTACCGCTGTGTTTGACAACAAAATACAGAGCAAATCCTTTATCTTGGGACTTCGAAATAACTGTGTCATATCGCAAATTCAACCCATTATCAAGATTTCCTAGTAATACTGATGCCTGGAGGTGAATTTAGTTATATTGCGCCATCAATACCATCATTAATGGGCGAGTTATCACGTTTGCAGTGTTATAGCACAGGCCAAGCTCTTCCATTTGTACCGGTGTGTTTGACAACAAAATACAGACCAAATCCTTTATCTTGGGACTTCGAAATAACTGTATCAACTAATTATCCAGTTTTCCTAGAAATACTGATGCCTGGAGGTCAATTTAGTTCTATTGCGCCATCAATACTATCATTAATGGGCGAGTTATCACGTTTGATGTGTTATAGCACAGGCCAAGCTCTTCCATTTGTACCGATGTGTTTGACAACAAAATACAGAGCAAATCCTTTATCTTGGGACTTCGAAATAACTGTGTCATATCGCAAATTCAACTAATTATCCAGTTTTTCTGGTAACACTGATGCCTGGAGGTCAATTTAGTTCTATTGCGCCTTCAATACTATCATTAATGGCCGAGTTGTAATATTTGCAGTGTTATGGCACAGGCCAAGCTCTTCCATTTGTACCGGTGTGTTTGACAACAAAACACAGAGCAAATCCTTTATATTAGGACTTCGAAATAACTGTCTTATATCGCAAATTCAACTAATTATAAAGATTTTCTAGTAACACTGATGCCTGGACGTCAATTTAGTTCAATTGCGCCATCAATACTATCATTAATGGCCGGGTTGTCACGTTTGCAGTGTTATGGCACAGGCCAAGCTCTTCCATTTGTACCGCTGTGTTTGACAACAAAATACAGAGCAAATCCTTTATCTTGGGACTTCGAAATAACTGTGTCATATCGCAAATTCAACCAATTATCAAGTTTTCCTAGTAATACTGATGCCTGGAGGTGAATTTAGTTCTATTGCGCCATCAATACCATCATTAATGGGCGAGTTATCACGTTTGCAGTGTTATAGCACAGGCCAAGCTCTTCCATTTGTACCGGTGTGTTTGACAACAAAATACAGACCAAATCCTTTATCTTGGGACTTCGAAATAACTGTATCAACTAATTATCCAGTTTTCCTAGAAATACTGATGCCTGGAGGTCAATTTAGTGCTATTGCGCCATCAATACTATCATTAAAGGGCGAGTTATCACGTTTGATGTGTTATAGCACAGGCCAAGCTCTTCCATTTGTACCGCTGTGTTTGACAACAAAATACAGAGCAAATCCTTTATCTTGGGACTTCGAAATAACTGTGTCATATCGCAAATTCAACTAATTATCCAGTTTTTCTGGTAACACTGATGCCTGGAGGTCAATTTAGTTCTATTGCGCCTTCAATACTATCATTAATGGCCGAGTTGTGATATTTGCAGTGTTATAGCACAGGCCAAGCTCTTCCATTTGTACCGGTGTGTTTGACAACAAAACACAGAGCAAATCCTTTATATTAGGACTTCCAAATAACTGTATTATATCGCAAATTCAACTAATTATCCAGTTTTTCTGGTAACACTGATGCCTGGAAGTCAATTTAGTTCTATTGCGCCTTCAATACTATCATTAATGGCCGAGTTGTGACATTTGCAGTGTTATGGCACAGGCCAGCTCGTCCATTTGTACCGGTGTGTTTGACAACAAAACACAGAGCAAATCCTTTATATTAGGACTTCAAAATAACTGTCTTATATCGCAAATTCAACTAATTATAAAGTTTTTCTAGTAACACTGATGCCTGGACGTCAATTTAGTTCAATTGCGCCATCAATACTATCATTAATGGCCGAGTTGTCACGTTTGCAGTGTTATGGCACAGGCCAAGCTCTTCCATTTGTACCGCTGTGTTTGACAACAAAATACAGAGCAAATCCTTTATCTTGGGACTTCGAAATAACTGTGTCATATCGCAAATTCAACCCATTATCAAGTTTTCCTAGTAATACTGATGCTTGAGGTGAATTTCGTTCTATTGCGCCATCAATACCATCATTAATGGGCGACTTATCACGTTTGCAGTGTTATAGCACAGGCCAAGCTCTTCCATTTGTACCGGTGTGTTTGACAACAAAATACAGACCAAATCCTTTATCTTGGGACTTCGAAATAACTGTATCAACTAATTATCCAGTTTTCCTAGAAATACTGATGCCTGGAGGTCAATTTAGTTCTATTGCGCCATCAATACTATCATTAATGGGCGAGTTATCACGTTTGATGTGTTATAGCACAGGCCAAGCTCTTCCATTTGTACCGATGTGTTTGACAACAAAATACAGAGCAAATCCTTTATCTTGGGACTTCGAAATAACTGTGCCATATCGCAAATTCAACTAATTATCCAGTTTTTCTGGTAACACTGATGCCTGGAGGTCAATTTAGTTCTATTGCGCCTTCAATACTATCATTAATGTCCGAGTTGTAATATTTGCAGTGTTATGGCACAGGCCAATCTCTTCCATTTGTACCGGTGTGTTTGACAACAAAACACAGAGCAAATCCTTTATATTAGGACTTCGAAATAACTGTCTTATATCGCAAATTCAACTAATTATAAAGTTTTTCTAGTAACACTGATGCCTGGACGTCAATTTAGTTCAATTGCGCCATCAATACTATCATTAATGGCCGAGTTGTCACGTTTGCAGTGTTATGGCACAGGCCAAGCTCTTCCATTTGTACCGCTGTGTTTGACAACAAAATACAGAGCAAATCCTTTATCTTGGGACTTCGAAATAACTGTGTCATATCGCAAATGCAACCCATTATCAAGTTTTCCTAGTAATACTGATGCCTGGAGGTGAATTTAGTTCTATTGCGCCATCAATACCATCATTAATGGGCGAGTTATCACGTTTGCAGTTTTATAGCACAGGCCAAGCTCTTCCATTTGTACCGGTGTGTTTGACAACAAAATACAGACCAAATCCTTTATCTTGGGACTTCGAAATAACTGTATCAACTAATTATCCAGTTTTCCTAGAAATACTGATGCCTGGAGGTCAATTTAGTTCTATTGCGCCATCAATACTATCATTAATGGGCGAGTTATCACGTTTGATGTGTTATAGCACAGGCCAAGCTCTTCCATTTGTACCGCTGTGTTTGACAACAAAATACAGAGCAAATCCTTTATCTTGGGACTTCGAAATAACTGTGTCATATCGCAAATTCAACTAATTATCCAGTTTTTCTGGTAACACTGATGCCTGGAGGTCAATTTAGTTCTATTGCGCCTTCAATACTATCATTAATGGCCGAGTTGTGACATTTGCAGTGTTATGGCACAGGCCAAGCTCTTCCATTTGTACCGGTGTGTTTGACAACAAAACACAGAGCAAATCCTTTATATTAGGACTTCAAAATAACTGTCTTATATCGCAAATTCAACTAATTATAAAGTTTTTCTAGTAACACTGATGCCTGGACGTCAATTTAGTTCAATTGCGCCATCAATACTATCATTAATGGCCGAGTTGTCACGTTTGCAGTGTTATGGCACAGGCCAAGCTCTTCCATTTGTACCGCTGTGTTTGACAACAAAATACAGAGCAAATCCTTTATCTTGGGACTTCGAAATAACTGTGTCATATCGCAAATTCAACCAATTATCAAGTTTTCCTAGTAATACTGATGCCTGGAGGTGAACTTAGTTCTATTGCGCCATCAATACCATCATTAATGGGCGAGTTATCACGTTTGCAGTGTTATAGCACAGGCCAAGCTCTTCCATTTGTACCGGTGTGTTTGACAACAAAACACAGAGCAAATCCTTTATATTAGGACTTCCAAATAACTGTATTATGTCGCAAATTCAACTAATTATCCAGTTTTTCTGGTAACACTGATGCCTGGAAGTCAATTTAGTTCTATTGCGCCTTCAATACTATCATTAATGGCCGAGTTGTGACATTTGCAGTGTTATGGCACAGGCCAACCTCGTCCATTTGTACCGGTGTGTTTGACAACAAAACACAGAGCAAATCCTTTATATTAGGACTTCAAAATAACTGTCTTATATCGCAAATTCAACTAATTATAAAGTTTTTCTAGTAACACTGATGCCTGGACGTCAATTTAGTTCAATTGCGCCATCAATACTATCATTAATGGCCGAGTTGTCACGTTTGCAGTGTTATTGCACAGGCCAAGCTCTTCCATTTGTACCGCTGTGTTTGACAACAAAATACAGAGCAAATCCTTTATCTTGGGACTTCGAAATAACTGTGTCATATCGCAAATTCAACCCATTATCAAGTTTTCCTAGTAATACTGATGCCTGGAGGTGAATTTAGTTCTATTGCGCCATCAATACCATCATTAATGGGCGAGTTATCACGTTTGCAGTGTTATAGCACAGGCCAAGCTCTTCCATTTGTACCGGTGTGTTTGACAACAAAATACAGACCAAATCCTTTATCTTGGGACTTCGAAATAACTGTATCAACTAATTATCCAGTTTTCGTAGTAATACTGATGCCTGGAGGTCAATTTAGTTCTATTGCGCCTTCAATACTATCAGTAATGGCCGAGTTGTGATATTTGCAGTGTTATGGCACAGGCCAAGCTCTTCCATTTGTACCGGTGTGTTTGACAACAAAACACAGAGCAAATCCTTTATATTAGGACTTCGAAATAACTGTCTTATATCGCAAATTCAACTAATTATAAAGTTTTTCTAGTAACACTGATGCCTGGACGTCAATTTAGTTCAATTGCGCCATCAATACTATCATTAATGGCCGAGTTGTCACGTTTGCAGTGTTATGGCACAGGCCAAGCTCTTCCATTTGTACCGCTGTGTTTGACAACAAAATACAGAGCAAATCCTTTATCTTGGGACTTCGAAATAACGGTGTCATATCGCAAATTCAACTAATTATAAAGTTTTTCTAGTAACACTGATGCCTGGACGTCAATTTAGTTCAATTGCGCCATCAATACTATCATTAATGGCCGAGTTGTCACGTTTGCAGTGTTATGGCACAGGCCAAGCTCTTCCATTTGTACCGCTGTGTTTGACAACAAAATACAGAGCAAATCCTTTATCTTGGGACTTCGAAATAACTGTGTCATATCGCCAATTCAACCAATTATCAAGTTTTCCTAGTAATACTGATGCCTGGAGGTGAATTTAGTTCTATTGCGCCATCAATACCATCATTAATGGGCGAGTTATCACGTTTGCAGTGTTATAGCACAGGCCAAGCTCTTCCATTTGTACCGGTGTGTTTGACAACAAAATACAGACCAAATCCTTTATCTTGGGACTTCGAAATAACTGTATCAACTAATTATCCAGTTTTCCTAGAAATACTGATGCCTGGAGGTCAATTTAGTTCTATTGCGCCATCAATACTATCATTAAAGGGCGAGTTATCACGTTTGATGTGTTATAGCACAGGCCAAGCTCTTCCATTTGTACCGCTGTGTTTGACAACAAAATACAAAGCAAATCCTTTATCTTGAGACTTCGAAATAACTGTGTCATATCGCAAATTCAACTAATTATCCAGTTTATCTGGTAACACTGATGCCTGGAGGTGAATTTAGTTCTATTGCGCCATCAATACCATCATTAATGGGCGAGTTATCACGTTTGCAGTGTTATAGCACAGGCCAAGCTCTTCCATTTGTACCGCTGTGTTTGACAACAAAATACAGAGCAAATCCTTTATCTTGAGACTTCGAAATAACTGTGTCATATCGCAAATTCAACTAATTATCCAGTTTATCTGGTAACACTGATGCCTGGAGGTGAATTTAGTTCTATTGCGCCATCAATACCATCATTAATGGGCGAGTTATCACGTTTGCAGTGTTATAGCACAGGCCAAGCTCTTCCATTTGTACCGGTGTGTTTGACAACAAAATACAGACCAAATCCTTTATCTTGGGACTTCGAAATAACTGTATCAACTAATTATCCAGTTTTCCTAGTAATACTGATGCCTGGAGGTGAATTTAGTTCTATTGCGCCATCAATACCATCATTAATGGGCGAGTTATCACGTTTGCAGTGTTATAGCACAGGCCAAGCTCTTCCATTTGTACCGGTGTGTTTGACAACAAAACACAGAGCAAATCCTTTATATTAGGACTTCCAAATAACTGTATTATATCGCAAATTCAACTAATTATCCAGTTTTTCTGGTAACACTGATGGCTGGAGGTCAATTTAGTTCAATTGCGCCATCAATACTATCATTAATGGCCGAGTTGTCACGTTTGCAGTGTTATTGCACAGGCCAAGCTCTTCCATTTGTACCGCTGTGTTTGACAACAAAATACAGAGCAAATCCTTTATCTTGGGACTTCGAAATAACTGTGTCATATCGCAAATTCAACCCATTATCAAGTTTTCCTAGTAATACTGATGCCTGGAGGTGAATTTAGTTCTATTGCGCCATCAATACCATCATTAATGGGCGAGTTATCACGTTTGCAGTGTTATAGCACAGGCCAAGCTCTTCCATTTGTACCGGTGTGTTTGACAACAAAATACAGACCAAATCCTTTATCTTGGGACTTCGAAATAACTTTATCAACTAATTATCCAGTTTTCCTAGTAATACTGATGCCTGGAGGTGAATTTAGTTCTATTGCGCCATCAATACCATCATTAATGGGCGAGTTATCACGTTTGCAGTGTTATAGCACAGGCCAAGCTCTTCCATTTGTACCGGTGTGTTTGACAACAAAACACAGAGCAAATCCTTTATATTAGGACTTCCAAATAACTGTATTATATCGCAAATTCAACTAATTATCCAGTTTTTCTGGTAACACTGATGCCTGGAAGTCAATTTAGTTCTATTGCGCCTTCAATACTATCATTAATGGCCGAGTTGTGACATTTGCAGTGTTATGGCACAGGCCAACCTCGTCCATTTGTACCGGTGTGTTTGACAACAAAACACAGAGCAAATCCTTTATATTAGGACTTCAAAATAACTGTCTTATATCGCAAATTCAACTAATTATAAAGTTTTTCTAGTAACACTGATGCCTGGACGTCAATTTAGTTCAATTGCGCCATCAATACTATCATTAATGGCCGAGTTGTCACGTTTGCAGTGTTATTGCACAGGCCAAGCTCTTCCATTTGTACCGCTGTGTTTGACAACAAAATACAGAGCAAATCCTTTATCTTGGGACTTCGAAATAACTGTGTCATATCGCAAATTCAACCCATTATCAAGTTTTCCTAGTAATACTGATGCCTGGAGGTGAATTTAGTTCTATTGCGCCATCAATACCATCATTAATGGGCGAGTTATCACGTTTGCAGTGTTATAGCACAGGCCAAGCTCTTCCATTTGTACCGGTGTGTTTGACAACAAAATACAGACCAAATCCTTTATCTTGGGACTTCGAAATAACTGTATCAACTAATTATCCAGTTTTCGTAGTAATACTGATGCCTGGAGGTCAATTTAGTTCTATTGCGCCTTCAATACTATCAGTAATGGCCGAGTTGTGATATTTGCAGTGTTATGGCACAGGCCAAGCTCTTCCATTTGTACCGGTGTGTTTGACAACAAAATACAGAGCAAATCCTTTATCTTGAGACTTCGAAATAACTGTGTCATATCGCAAATTCAACTAATTATCCAGTTTATCTGGTAACACTGATGCCTGGAGGTGAATTTAGTTCTATTGCGCCATCAATACCATCATTAATGGGCGAGTTATCACGTTTGCAGTGTTATAGCACAGGCCAAGCTCTTCCATTTGTACCGCTGTGTTTGACAACAAAATACAGAGCAAATCCTTTATCTTGAGACTTCGAAATAACTGTGTCATATCGCAAATTCAACTAATTATCCAGTTTATCTGGTAACACTGATGCCTGGAGGTGAATTTAGTTCTATTGCGCCATCAATACCATCATTAATGGGCGAGTTATCACGTTTGCAGTGTTATAGCACAGGCCAAGCTCTTCCATTTGTACCGGTGTGTTTGACAACAAAATACAGACCAAATCCTTTATCTTGGGACTTCGAAATAACTGTATCAACTAATTATCCAGTTTTCCTAGTAATACTGATGCCTGGAGGTGAAATTAGTTCTATTGCGCCATCAATACCATCATTAATGGGCGAGTTATCACGTTTGCAGTGTTATAGCACAGGCCAAGCTCTTCCATTTGTACCGGTGTGTTTGACAACAAAACACAGAGCAAATCCTTTATATTAGGACTTCCAAATAACTGTATTATATCGCAAATTCAACTAATTATCCAGTTTTTCTGGTAACACTGATGGCTGGAGGTCAATTTAGTTCAATTGCGCCATCAATACTATCATTAATGGCCGAGTTGTCACGTTTGCAGTGTTATTGCACAGGCCAAGCTCTTCCATTTGTACCGCTGTGTTTGACAACAAAATACAGAGCAAATCCTTTATCTTGGGACTTCGAAATAACTGTGTCATATCGCAAATTCAACCCATTATCAAGTTTTCCTAGTAATACTGATGCCTGGAGGTGAATTTAGTTCTATTGCGCCATCAATACCATCATTAATGGGCGAGTTATCACGTTTGCAGTGTTATAGCACAGGCCAAGCTCTTCCATTTGTACCGGTGTGTTTGACAACAAAATACAGACCAAATCCTTTATCTTGGGACTTCGAAATAACTTTATCAACTAATTATCCAGTTTTCCTAGTAATACTGATGCCTGGAGGTGAATTTAGTTCTATTGCGCCATCAATACCATCATTAATGGGCGAGTTATCACGTTTGCAGTGTTATAGCACAGGCCAAGCTCTTCCATTTGTACCGCTGTGTTTGACAACAAAACACAGAGCAAATCCTTTATATTAGGACTTCCAAATAACTGTATTATATCGCAAATTCAACTAATTATCCAGTTTTTCTGGTAACACTGATGCCTGGAAGTCAATTTAGTTATATTGCGCCTTCAATACTATCATTAATGGCCGAGTTGTGACATTTGCAGTGTTATGGCACAGACCAACCTCGTCCATTTGTACCGGTGTGTTTGACAACAAAACACAGAGCAAATCCTTTATATTAGGACTTCAAAATAACTGTCTTATATCGCAAATTCAACTAATTATAAAGTTTTTCTAGTAACACTGATGCCTGGACGTCAATTTAGTTCAATTGCGCCATCAATACTATCATTAATGGCCGAGTTGTCACGTTTGCAGTGTTATGGCACAGGCCAAGCTCTTCCATTTGTACCGCTGTGTTTGACAACAAAATACAGAGTAAATCCTTTATCTTGGGACTTCGAAATAACTGTGACATATTGCAAATTCAACTAATTATCCAGTTTTGCTAGTAAAACTGATGCCTGGAAGTCAATTTAGTTATATTGCGCCTTCAATACTATCATTAATGGCCGAGTTGTGACATTTGCAGTGTTATGGCACAGACCAACCTCGTCCATTTGTACCGGTGTGTTTGACAACAAAACACAGAGCAAATCCTTTATATTAGGACTTCAAAATAACTGTCTTATATCGCAAATTCAACTAATTATAAAGTTTTTCTAGTAACACTGATGCCTGGACGTCAATTTAGTTCAATTGCGCCATCAATACTATCATTAATGGCCGAGTTGTCACGTTTGCAGTGTTATGGCACAGGCCAAGCTCTTCCATTTGTACCGCTGTGTTTGACAACAAAATACAGAGTAAATCCTTTATCTTGGGACTTCGAAATAACTGTGACATATTGCAAATTCAACTAATTATCCAGTTTTGCTAGTAAAACTGATGCCTGGAGGTCATTTTAGTTCTATTGCGCCTTCAATACTATCATTAATGACCGAGTTGTCGCATTTTCAGTGTTATGGCACCACCAAGCTCTTCCATTTGTACCGGTTTGTTTGACAACAAAACACAGAGCAAATCCTTTATTTGGGACTTCGAAATAACTGTGTTATCTTGCCAATTCAACCAATTATCTAGTTTTCCTAGTAATACTGATGCCTGGAGGTGAATTTAGTTCTATTGCGCCATCAATACTATCATTAATGGGCGAGTTATCACATTTGCAGTGTTATAGCACAGGCCAAGCTGTTCCATTTGTACCGGTGTGTTTGACAACAAAATATAGACCAAATCCTTTATCTTGGGACTTCGAAATAACTGTGACATATTGCAAATTCAACTAATTAGCCAGTTTTGCTAGTAAAAATGATGCCTGGATGTCATTTTAGTTCTATTGCGCCTTCAATACTATCATTAATGACCGAGTTGTCGCATTTTCAGTGTTATGGCACCACCAAGCTCTTCCATTTGTACCGGTGTGTTTGACAACAAAACACAGAGCAAATCCTTTATTTGGGACTTCGAAATAACTGTGTTATCTTGCCAATTCAACTAATTATCTAGTTTTCTTAGTCACTCTGATGCCTGGAGGTCATTTTTGTTCTATTGCGCCATAAATACTATCATTAATGGCCGAGTTGTCACATTTTCAGTGTTGTGGCACCGCCAAGCCCTTCCATTTGTACCACCGGTGTGTTTGACAACAAAATACAGAGCAAATCCTTTATCTTGGGACTTCGAAATAACTGTGTCATATCGCAAATTCAACTAATTATCCAGTTTTTCTGGTAACACTGATGCCTGGAAGTCAATTTAGTTCTATTGCGCCTTCAATACTATCATTAATGGCCGAGTTGTGACATTTGCAGTGTTATGGCACAGGCCAACCTCGTCCATTTGTACCGGTGTGTTTGACAACAAAACACAGAGCAAATCCTTTATATTAGGACTTCGAAATAACTGTCTTATATCGCAAATTCAACTAATTATAAAGTTTTTCTAGTAACACTGATGCCTGGACGTCAATTTAGTTCAATTGCGCCTTCAATACTATCATTAATGGCCGAGTTGTTACGTTTGCAGTGTTATGGCACAGGCCAAGCTCTTCCATTTGTACCGCTGTGTTTGACAACAAAATACAGAGCAAATCCTTTATCTTGGGACTTCGAAATAACTGTGTCATATCGCAAATTCAACCCATTATCAAGTTTTCCTAGTAATACTGATGCCTGGAGGTGAATTTAGTTCTATTGCGCCATCAATACCATCATTAATGGGCGAGTTATCACGTTTGCAGTGTTATAGGACAGGCCAAGCTCTTCCATTTGTACCGGTGTGTTTGACAACAAAATACAGACCAAATACTTTATCTTGGGACTTCGAAATAACTGTATCAACTAATTATCCAGTTTTCCTAGAAATACTGATGCCTGGAGGTCAATTTAGTTCTATTGCGCCATCAATACTATCATTAATGGGCGAGTTATCACGTTTGATGTGTTATAGCACAGGCCAAGCTCTTCCATTTGTACCGCTGTGTTTGACAACAAAATACAGAGGAAATCCTTTATTTTGCGACTTCGAAATAACTGTGTCATATCGCAAATTGAACTAATTATCAAGTTTTTCTTGTAACACTGATGCCTGGAGGTCAATTTAGTTCTATTGCGCCATCAATACTATCATTAATGGCCGAGTTGTCACACTTGCAGTGTTATGGCACAGGCCAAGCTCTTCCATTTGTACCGCTGTGTTTGACAACAAAACACAGAGCAAATCCTTTATCTTGGGACTTCGAAATAACTGTGTCATATCGCAAATTCAACTAATTATCAAGTTTTTCTAGTAACACTGATGCCTGGAGGTCAATTTAGTTCTATTGCGCCTTCAATACTATCATTAATGGCCGAGTTGTCACATTTGCAGTGTTATGGCACAGGCCAAGCTATTCCATTTGTACCGGTGTGTTTTACAACAAAAGAGAGAGCAACTCCTTTATATTAGGACTTCGAAATAACTGTATTATATGGCAAATTCAACCAATTATCTAGTTTTCCTAGTAATACTGATGCCTGGAGGTGAATTTAGTTCTATTGCGCCATCAATACTATCATTAATGGGCGAGTTATCACGTTTGCAGTGTTATAGCACAGGCCAAGCTCTTCCATTTGTACCGGTGTGTTTGACAACAAAATACAGAGCAAATCCTTTATCTTGGGACTTCGAAATAACTATGACATATTGCAAATTCAACTAATTATCCAGTTTTGCTAGTAAAACTGATGCCTGGAGGTCATTTTAGTTCTATTGCGCCTTCAATACTATCATTAATGACCGAGTTGTCGCATTTTCAGTGTTATGGCACCACCAAGCTCTTCCATTTGTACCGGTGTGTTTGACAACAAAACACAGAGCAAATCCTTTATTTGGGACTTCGAAATAACTGTGTTATCTTGCCAATTCAACTAATTATATAGTTTTCCTAGTCACTCTGATGCCTGGAGGTCATTTTTGTTCTATTGCGCCATAAATACTATCATTAATGGCCGAGTTGTCACATTTTCAGTGTTGTGGCACCGCCAAGCCCTTCCATTTGTACCACCGGTGTGTTTGACAACAAAATACAGAGCAAATCCTTTATCTTGGGACTTCGAAATAACTGTGTCATATCGCAAATTCAACTAATTATCCAGTTTTTCTGGTAACACTGATGCCTGGAAGTCAATTTAGTTCTATTGCGCCTTCAATACTATCATTAATGGCCGAGTTGTGACATTTGCAGTGTTATGGCACAGGCCAAGCTCTTCCATTTGTACCGGTGTGTTTTACAACAAAAGAGAGAGCAACTCCTTTATATTAGGACTTCGAAATAACTGTATTATATGGCAAATTCAACCAATTATCTAGTTTTCCTAGTAATACTGATGCCTGGAGGTGAATTTAGTTCTATTGCGCCATCAATACTATCATTAATGGGCGAGTTATCACGTTTGCAGTGTTATAGCACAGGCCAAGCTCTTCCATTTGTACCGGTGTGTTTGACAACAAAATACAGACCAAATCCTTTATCTTGGGACTTCGAAATAACTGTGACATATTGCAAATTCAACTAATTATCCAGTTTTGCTAGTAAAACTGATGCCTGGAGGTCATTTTAGTTCTATTGCGCCTTCAATACTATCATTAATGACCGAGTTGTCGCATTTTCAGTGTTATGGCACCACCAAGCTCTTCCATTTGTACCGGTGTGTTTGACAACAAAACACAGAGCAAATCCTTTATTTGGGACTTCGAAATAACTGTGTTATCTTGCCAATTCAACCAATTATCTAGTTTTCCTAGTAATACTGATGCCTGGAGGTGAATTTAGTTCTATTGCGCCATCAATACTATCATTAATGGGCGAGTTATCACATTTGCAGTGTTATAGCACAGGCCAAGCTGTTCCATTTGTACCGGTGTGTTTGACAACAAAATATAGACCAAATCCTTTATCTTGGGACTTCGAAATAACTGTGACATATTGCAAATTCAACTAATTAGCCAGTTTTGCTAGTAAAACTGATGCCTGGATGTCATTTTAGTTCTATTGCGCCTTCAATACTATCATTAATGACCGAGTTGTCGCATTTTCAGTGTTATGGCACCACCAAGCTCTTCCATTTGTACCGGTGTGTTTGACAACAAAACACAGAGCAAATCCTTTATTTGGGACTTCGAAATAACTGTGTTATCTTGCCAATTCAACTAATTATCTAGTTTTCCTAGTCACTCTGATGCCTGGAGGTCATTTTTGTTCTATTGCGCCATAAATACTATCATTAATGGCCGAGTTGTCACATTTTCAGTGTTGTGGCACCGCCAAGCCCTTCCATTTGTACCACCGGTGTGTTTGACAACAAAATACAGAGCAAATCCTTTATCTTGGGACTTCGAAATAACTGTGTCATATCGCAAATTCAACTAATTATCCAGTTTTTCTGGTAACACTGATGCCTGGAAGTCAATTTAGTTCTATTGCGCCTTCAATACTATCATTAATGGCCGAGTTGTGACATTTGCAGTGTTATGGCACAGGCCAACCTCGTCCATTTGTACCGGTGTGTTTGACAACAAAACACAGAGCAAATCCTTTATTTTAGGACTTCGAAATAACTGTCTTATATCGCAAATTCAACTAATTATAAAGTTTTTCTAGTAACACTGATGCCTGGACGTCAATTTAGTTCAATTGCGCCTTCAATACTATCATTAATGGCCGAGTTGTTACGTTTGCAGTGTTATGGCACAGGCCAAGCTCTTCCATTTGTACCGCTGTGTTTGACAACAAAATACAGAGCAAATCCTTTATCTTGGGACTTCGAAATAACTGTGTCATATCGCAAATTCAACCCATTATCAAGTTTTCCTAGTAATACTGATGCCTGGAGGTGAATTTAGTTCTATTGCGCCATCAATACCATCATTAATGGGCGAGTTATCACGTTTGCAGTGTTATAGGACAGGCCAAGCTCTTCCATTTGTACCGGTGTGTTTGACAACAAAATACAGACCAAATACTTTATCTTGGGACTTCGAAATAACTGTATCAACTAATTATCCAGTTTTCCTAGAAATACTGATGCCTGGAGGTCAATTTAGTTCTATTGCGCCATCAATACTATCATTAATGGGCGAGTTATCACGTTTGATGTGTTATAGCACAGGCCAAGCTCTTCCATTTGTACCGCTGTGTTTGACAACAAAATACAGAGGAAATCCTTTATTTTGCGACTTCGAAATAACTGTGTCATATCGCAAATTGAACTAATTATCAAGTTTTTCTTGTAACACTGATGCCTGGAGGTCAATTTAGTTCTATTGCGCCATCAATACTATCATTAATGGCCGAGTTGTCACACTTGCAGTGTTATGGCACAGGCCAAGCTCTTCCATTTGTACCGCTGTGTTTGACAACAAAACACAGAGCAAATCCTTTATCTTGGGACTTCGAAATAACTGTGTCATATCGCAAATTCAACTAATTATCAAGTTTTTCTAGTAACACTGATGCCTGGAGGTCAATTTAGTTCTATTGCGCCTTCAATACTATCATTAATGGCCGAGTTGTCACATTTGCAGTGTTATGGCACAGGCCAAGCTATTCCATTTGTACCGGTGTGTTTTACAACAAAAGAGAGAGCAACTCCTTTATATTAGGACTTCGAAATAACTGTATTATATGGCAAATTCAACCAATTATCTAGTTTTCCTAGTAATACTGATGCCTGGAGAAAATGTTTGTTCTATTGCGCCATAAATACTATCATTAATGGCCGAGTTGTCACATTTTCAGTGTTGTGGCACCGCCAAGCCCTTCCATTTGTACCACCGGTGTGTTTGACAACAAAATACAGAGCAAATCCTTTATCTTGGGACTTCGAAATAACTGTGTCATATCGCAAATTCAACTAATTATCCAGTTTTTCTGGTAACACTGATGCCTGGAAGTCAATTTAGTTCTATTGCGCCTTCAATACTATCATTAATGGCCGAGTTGTGACATTTGCAGTGTTATGGCACAGGCCAACCTCGTCCATTTGTACCGGTGTGTTTGACAACAAAACACAGAGCAAATCCTTTATATTAGGACTTCAAAATAACTGTCTTATATCGCAAATTCAACTAATTATAAAGTTTTTCTAGTAACACTGATGCCTGGACGTCAATTTAGTTCAACTGCGCCATCAATGCTATCATTAATGACCGAGTTGTCACGTTTGCAGTGTTATGGCACAGGCCAAGCTCTTCCATTTGTACCGCTGTGTTTGACAACAAAACACAGAGCAAATCCTTTATATTAGGACTTCGAAATAACTGTATTATATCGCAAATTCAACTAATTATCCAGTTTTTCTGGTAACACTGATGCCTGGAAGTCAATTTAGTTCTATTACGCCTTCAATACTATCATTAATGGCCGAGTTGTGACATTTGCAGTGTTATGGCACAGGCCAACCTCGTCCATTTGTACCGGTGTGTTTGACAACAAAACACAGAGCAAATCCTTTATATTAGGACTTCGAAATAACTGTATTATATGGCAAATTCAACCAATTATCTAGTTTTCCTAGTAATACTGATGCCTGGAGGTGAATTTAGTTCTATTGCGCCATCAATACTATCATTAATGGGCGAGTTATCACGTTTGCAGTGTTATAGCACAGGCCAAGCTCTTCCATTTGTACCGGTGTGTTTGACAACAAAATACAGACCAAATCCTTTATCTTGGGACTTCGAAATAACTGTGACATATTGCAAATTCAACTAATTATCCAGTTTTGCTAGTAAAACTGATGCCTGGAGGTCATTTTAGTTCTATTGCGCCTTCAATACTATCATTAATGACCGAGTTGTCGCATTTTCAGTGTTATGGCAGCACCAAGCTCTTCCATTTGTACCGGTGTGTTTGACAACAAAACACAGAGCAAATCCTTTATTTGGGACTTCGAAATAACTGTGTTATCTTGCCAATTCAACTAATTATATAGTTTTCCTAGTCACTCTGATGCCTGGAGGTAATTTTTGTTCTATTGCGCCATAAATACTATCATTAATGGCCGAGTTGTCACATTTTCAGTGTTGTGGCACCGCCAAGCCCTACCATTTGTACCACCGGTGTGTTTGACAACAAAATACAGAGCAAATCCTTTATCTTGGGACTTCGAAATAACTGTGTCATATCGCAAATTCAACTAATTATCCAGTTTTTCTGGTAACACTGATGCCTGCAAGTCAATTTAGTTCTATTGCGCCTTCAATACTCTCATTAATGGCCGAGTTGTGACATTTGCAGTGTTATGGCACAGGCCAACCTCGTCCATTTGTACCGGTGTGTTTGACAACAAAACACAGAGCAAATCCTTTATATTAGGACTTCGAAATAACTGTCTTATATCGCAAATTCAACTAATTATAAAGTTTTTCTAGTAACACTGATGCCTGGACGTCAATTTAGTTCAATTGCGCCATCAATACTATCATTAATGGCCGAGTTGTCACGTTTGCAGTGTTATGGCACAGGCCAAGCTCTTCCATTTGTACCGCTGTGTTTGACAACAAAACACAGAGCAAATCCTTTATATTAGGACTTCCAAATAACTGTATTATATCGCAAATTCAACTAATTATCCAGTTTTTCTGGTAACACTGATGCCTGGAAGTCAATTTAGTTCTATTACGCCTTCAATACCATCATTAATGGCCGAGTTGTGACATTTGCAGTGTTATGGCACAGGCCAAGCTCTTCCATTTGTACCGGTGTGTTTGACAACAAAATACAGACCAAATACTTTATCTTGGGACTTCGAAATAACTGTATCAACTAATTATCCAGTTTTCCTAGAAATACTGATGCCTGGAGGTCAATTTAGTTCTATTGCGCCATCAATACTATCATTAATGGGCGAGTTATCACGTTTGATGTGTTATAGCACAGGCCAAGCTCTTCCATTTGTACCGCTGTGTTTGACAACAAAATACAGAGGAAATCCTTTATTTTGCGACTTCGAAATAACTGTGTCATATCGCAAATTGAACTAATTATCAAGTTTTTCTTGTAACACTGATGCCTGGAGGTCAATTTAGTTCTATTGCGCCATCAATACTATCATTAATGGCCGAGTTGTCACACTTGCAGTGTTATGGCACAGGCCAAGCTCTTCCATTTGTACCGCTGTGTTTGACAACAAAACACAGAGCAAATCCTTTATCTTGGGACTTCGAAATAACTGTGTCATATCGCAAATTCAACTAATTATCAAGTTTTTCTAGTAACACTGATGCCTGGAGGTCAATTTAGTTCTATTGCGCCTTCAATACTATCATTAATGGCCGAGTTGTCACATTTGCAGTGTTATGGCACAGGCCAAGCTATTCCATTTGTACCGGTGTGTTTTACAACAAAAGAGAGAGCAAATCCTTTATCTTGGGACTTCGAAATAACTGTGACATATTGCAAATTCAACTAATTATCCAGTTTTGCTAGTAAAACTGATGCCTGGAGGTCATTTTAGTTCTATTGCGCCTTCAATACTATCATTAATGACCGAGTTGTCGCATTTTCAGTGTTATGGCACCACCAAGCTTATCCATTTGTACCGGTGTGTTTGACAACAAAACACAGAGCAAATCCTTTATTTGGGACTTCGAAATAACTGTGTTATCTTGCCAATTCAACTAATTATATAGTTTTCCTAGTCACTCTGATGCCTGGAGAAAATGTTTGTTCTATTGCGCCATAAATACTATCATTAATGGCCGAGTTGTCACATTTTCAGTGTTGTGGCACCGCCAAGCCCTTCCATTTGTACCACCGGTGTGTTTGACAACAAAATACAGAGCAAATCCTTTATCTTGGGACTTCGAAATAACTGTGACATATTGCAAATTCAACTAATTATCCAGTTTTGCTAGTAAAACTGATGCCTGGAGGTCATTTTAGTTCTATTGCGCCTTCAATACTATCATTAATGACCGAGTTGTCGCATTTTCAGTGTTATGGCAGCACCAAGCTCTTCCATTTGTACCGGTGTGTTTGACAACAAAACACAGAGCAAATCCTTTATTTGGGACTTCGAAATAACTGTGTTATCTTGCCAATTCAACTAATTATATAGTTTTCCTAGTCACTCTGATGCCTGGAGGTAATTTTTGTTCTATTGCGCCATAAATACTATCATTAATGGCCGAGTTGTCACATTTTCAGTGTTGTGGCACCGCCAAGCCCTACCATTTGTACCACCGGTGTGTTTGACAACAAAATACAGAGCAAATCCTTTATCTTGGGACTTCGAAATAACTGTGTCATATCGCAAATTCAACTAATTATCCAGTTTTTCTGGTAACACTGATGCCTGCAAGTCAATTTAGTTCTATTGCGCCTTCAATACTCTCATTAATGGCCGAGTTGTGACATTTGCAGTGTTATGGCACAGGCCAACCTCGTCCATTTGTACCGGTGTGTTTGACAACAAAACACAGAGCAAATCCTTTATATTAGGACTTCGAAATAACTGTCTTATATCGCAAATTCAACTAATTATAAAGTTTTTCTAGTAACACTGATGCCTGGACGTCAATTTAGTTCAATTGCGCCATCAATACTATCATTAATGGCCGAGTTGTCACGTTTGCAGTGTTATGGCACAGGCCAAGCTCTTCCATTTGTACCGCTGTGTTTGACAACAAAACACAGAGCAAATCCTTTATATTAGGACTTCCAAATAACTGTATTATATCGCAAATTCAACTAATTATCCAGTTTTTCTGGTAACACTGATGCCTGGAAGTCAATTTAGTTCTATTACGCCTTCAATACCATCATTAATGGCCGAGTTGTGACATTTGCAGTGTTATGGCACAGGCCAAGCTCTTCCATTTGTACCGGTGTGTTTGACAACAAAATACAGACCAAATACTTTATCTTGGGACTTCGAAATAACTGTATCAACTAATTATCCAGTTTTCCTAGAAATACTGATGCCTGGAGGTCAATTTAGTTCTATTGCGCCATCAATACTATCATTAATGGGCGAGTTATCACGTTTGATGTGTTATAGCACAGGCCAAGCTCTTCCATTTGTACCGCTGTGTTTGACAACAAAATACAGAGGAAATCCTTTATTTTGCGACTTCGAAATAACTGTGTCATATCGCAAATTGAACTAATTATCAAGTTTTTCTTGTAACACTGATGCCTGGAGGTCAATTTAGTTCTATTGCGCCATCAATACTATCATTAATGGCCGAGTTGTCACACTTGCAGTGTTATGGCACAGGCCAAGCTCTTCCATTTGTACCGCTGTGTTTGACAACAAAACACAGAGCAAATCCTTTATCTTGGGACTTCGAAATAACTGTGTCATATCGCAAATTCAACTAATTATCAAGTTTTTCTAGTAACACTGATGCCTGGAGGTCAATTTAGTTCTATTGCGCCTTCAATACTATCATTAATGGCCGAGTTGTCACATTTGCAGTGTTATGGCACAGGCCAAGCTATTCCATTTGTACCGGTGTGTTTTACAACAAAAGAGAGAGCAACTCCTTTATATTAGGACTTCGAAATAACTGTATTATATGGCAAATTCAACCAATTATCTAGTTTTCCTAGTAATACTGATGCCTGGAGGTGAATTTAGTTCTATTGCGCCATCAATACTATCATTAATGGGCGAGTTATCACGTTTGCAGTGTTATAGCACAGGCCAAGCTCTTCCATTTGTACCGGTGTGTTTGACAACAAAATACAGACCAAATCCTTTATCTTGGGACTTCGAAATAACTGTGACATATTGCAAATTCAACTAATTATCCAGTTTTGCTAGTAAAACTGATGCCTGGAGGTCATTTTAGTTCTATTGCGCCTTCAATACTATCATTAATGACCGAGTTGTCGCATTTTCAGTGTTATGGCACCACCAAGCTTATCCATTTGTACCGGTGTGTTTGACAACAAAACACAGAGCAAATCCTTTATTTGGGACTTCGAAATAACTGTGTTATCTTGCCAATTCAACGAATTATATAGTTTTCCTAGTCACTCTGATGCCTGGAGAAAATGTTTGTTCTATTGCGCCATAAATACTATCATTAATGGCCGAGTTGTCACATTTTCAGTGTTGTGGCACCGCCAAGCCCTTCCATTTGTACCACCGGTGTGTTTGACAACAAAATACAGAGCAAATCCTTTATCTTGGGACTTCGAAATAACTGTGTCATATCGCAAATTCAACTAATTATCCAGTTTTTCTGGTAACACTGATGCCTGGAAGTCAATTTAGTTCTATTGCGCCTTCAATACTATCATTAATGGCCGAGTTGTGACATTTGCAGTGTTATGGCACAGGCCAACCTCGTCCATTTGTACCGGTGTGTTTGACAACAAAACACAGAGCAAATCCTTTATATTAGGACTTCGAAATAACTGTCTTATATCGCAAATTCAACTAATTATAAAGTTTTTCTAGTAACACTGATGCCTGGACGTCAATTTAGTTCAACTGCGCCATCAATACTATCATTAATGACCGAGTTGTCACGTTTGCAGTGTTATGGCACAGGCCAAGCTCTTCCATTTGTACCGCTGTGTTTGACAACAAAACATAGAGCAAATCCTTTATATTAGGACTTCGAAATAACTGTCTTATATCGCAAATTCAACTAATTATCCAGTTTTTCTGGTAACACTGATGCCTGGAAGTCAATTTAGTTCTATTACGCCTTCAATACTATCATTAATGGCCGAGTTGTGACATTTGCAGTGTTATGGCACAGGCCAACCTCGTCCATTTGTACCGGTGTGTTTGACAACAAAACACAGAGCAAATCCTTTATATTAGGACTTCGAAATAACTTTATTATATGGCAAATTCAACCAATTATCTAGTTTTCCTAGTAATACTGATGCCTGGAGGTGAATTTAGTTCTATTGCGCCATCAATACTATCATTAATGGGCGAGTTATCACGTTTGCAGTGTTATAGCACAGGCCAAGCTCTTCCATTTGTATCGGTGTGTTTGACAACAAAATACAGACCAAATCCTTTATCTTGGGACTTCGAAATAACTGTGACATATTGCAAATTCAACTAATTATCCAGTTTTGCTAGTAAAACTGATGCCTGGAGGTCATTTTAGTTCTATTGCGCCTTCAATACTATCATTAATGACCGAGTTGTCGCATTTTCAGTGTTATGGCAGCACCAAGCTCTTCCATTTGTACCGGTGTGTTTGACAACAAAACACAGAGCAAATCCTTTATTTGGGACTTCGAAATAACTGTGTTATCTTGCCAATTCAACTAATTATATAGTTTTCCTAGTCACTCTGATGCCTCGAGGTAATTTTTGTTCTATTGCGCCATAAATACTATCATTAATGGCCGAGTTGTCACATTTTCAGTGTTGTGGCACCGCCAAGCCCTACCATTTGTACCACCGGTGTGTTTGACAACAAAATACAGAGCAAATCCTTTATCTTGGGACTTCGAAATAACTGTGTCATATCGCAAATTCAACTAATTATCCAGTTTTTCTGGTAACACTGATGCCTGCAAGTCAATTTAGTTCTATTGCGCCTTCAATACTCTCATTAATGGCCGAGTTGTGACATTTGCAGTGTTATGGCACAGGCCAACCTCGTCCATTTGTACCGGTGTGTTTGACAACAAAACACAGAGCAAATCCTTTATATTAGGACTTCGAAATAACTGTCTTATATCGCAAATTCAACTAATTATAAAGTTTTTCTAGTAACACTGATGCCTGGACGTCAATTTAGTTCAATTGCGCCATCAATACTATCATTAATGGCCGAGTTGTGTCGTTTGCAGTGTTATGGCACAGGCCAAGCTCTTCCATTTGTACCGCTGTGTTTGACAACAAAACACAGAGCAAATCCTTTATATTAGGACTTCCAAATAACTGTATTATATCGCAAATTCAACTAATTATCCAGTTTTTCTGGTAACACTGATGCCTGGAAGTCAATTTAGTTCTATTACGCCTTCAATACCATCATTAATGGCCGAGTTGTGACATTTGCAGTGTTATGGCACAGGCCAACCTCGTCCATTTGTACCGGTGTGTTTGACAACAAAACACAGAGCAAATCCTTTATATTAGGACTTCGAAACAACTGTCTTATATCGCAAATTCAACTAATTATAAAGTTTTTCTAGTAACACTGATGCCTGGACGTCAATTTAGTTCAATTGCGCCATCAATACTATCATTAATGGCCGAGTTGTCACGTTTGCAGTGTTATGGCACAGGCCAAGCTCTTCCATTTGTACCGCTGTATTTGACAACAAAATACAGAGCAAATCCTTTATCTTGGGACTTCGAAATAACTGTGTCATAACGCAAATTCAACCAATTATCAAGTTTTCCTAGTAATACTGATGCCTGGAGGTGAATTTAGTTCTATTGCGCCATCAATACCATCATTAATGGGCGAGTTATCACGTTTGCAGTGTTATAGCACAGGCCAAGCTCTTCCATTTGTAGCGGTGTGTTTGACAACAAAATACAGACCAAATCCTTTATCTTGGGACTTCGAAATAACTGTATCAACTAATTATCCAGTTTTCCTAGAAATACTGATGCCTGGAGGTCAATTTAGTTCTATTGCGCCATCAATACTATCATTAATGGGCGAGTTATCACGTTTGATGTGTTATAGCACAGGCCAAGCTCTTCCATTTGTACCGCTGTGTTTGACAACAAAATACAGAGCAAATCCTTTATTTTGCGACTTCGAAATAACTGTGTCATATCGCAAATTCAACTAATTATCAAGTTTTTCTGGTAACACTGATGCCTGGAGGTCAATTTAGTTCTATTGCGCCATCAATACTATCATTAATGGCCGAGTTGTCACACTTGCAGTGTTATGGCACAGGCCAAGCTCTTCCATTTGTACCGCTGTGTTTGACAACAAAACACAGAGCAAATCCTTTATCTTGGGACTTCGAAATAACTGTGTCATATCGCAAATTCAACTAATTATCAAGTTTTCCTAGTAACACTGATGCCTGGAGGTCATTTTTGTTCTATTGCGCCATAAATACTATCATTAATGGCCGAGTTGTAACATTTTCAGTGTTGTGGCACCGCCAAGCCCTTCCATTTGTACCACCGGTGTGTTTGACAACAAAATACAGAGCAAATCCTTTATCTTGGGACTTCGAAATAACTGTGTCATATCGCAAATTCAACTAATTATCCAGTTTTTCTGGTAACACTGATGCCTGGAAGTCAATTTAGTTCTATTGCGCCTTCAATACTATCATTAATGGCCGAGTTGTGACATTTGCAGTGTTATGGCACAGGCCAACCTCGTCCATTTGTACCGGTGTGTTTGACAACAAAACACAGAGCAAATCCTTTATATTAGGACTTCGAAATAACTGTCTTATATCGCAAATTCAACTAATTATAAAGTTTTTCTAGTAACACTGATGCCTGGACGTCAATTTAGTTCAATTGCGCCTTCAATACTATCATTAATGGCCGAGTTGTCACGTTTGCAGTGTTATGGCACAGGCCAAGCTCTTCCATTTGTACCGCTGTGTTTGACAACAAAATACAGAGCAAATCCTTTATCTTGGGACTTCGAAATAACTGTGTCATATCGCAAATTCAACCCATTATCAAGTTTTCCTAGTAATACTGATGCCTGGAGGTGAATTTAGTTCTATTGCGCCATCAATACCATCATTAATGGGCGAGTTATCACGTTTGCAGTGTTATAGGACAGGCCAAGCTCTTCCATTTGTACCGGTGTGTTTGACAACAAAATACAGACCAAATCCTTTATCTTGGGACTTCCAAATAACTGTATTATATCGCAAATTCAACTAATTATCCAGTTTTTCTGGTAACACTGATGCCTGGAAGTCAATTTAGTTCTATTGCGCCTTCAATACTATCATTAATGGCCGAGTTGTGACATTTGCAGTGTTATGGCACAGGCCAACCTCGTCCATTTGTACCGGTGTGTTTGACAACAAAACACAGAGCAAATCCTTAATATTAGGACTTCAAAATAACTGTCTTATATCGCAAATTCAACTAATTATCAAGTTTTTCTAGTAACACTTATGCCTGGACGTCAATTTAGTTCAATTGCGCCATCAATACTATCATTAATGGCCGAGTTGTCACGTTTGCAGTGTTATTGCACAGGCCAAGCTCTTCCATTTGTACCGCTGTGTTTGACAACAAAATACAGAGCAAATCCTTTATCTTGGGACTTCGAAATAACTGTGTCATATCGCAAATTCAACCCATTATCAAGTTTTCCTAGTAATACTGATGCCTGGAGGTGAATTTAGTTCTATTGCGCCATCAATACCATCATTAATGGGCGAGTTATCACGTTTGCAGTGTTATAGCACAGGCCAAGCTCTTCCATTTGTACCGGTGTGTTTGACAACAAAATACAGACCAAATCCTTTATCTTGGGACTTCGAAATAACTGTATCAACTAATTATCCAGTTTTCCTAGTAATACTGATGCCTGGAGGTGAATTTAGTTCTATTGCGCCATCAATACCATCATTAATGGGCGAGTTATCACGTTTGCAGTGTTATAGCACAGGCCAAGCTCTTCCATTTGTACCGGTGTGTTTGACAACAAAACACAGAGCAAATCCTTTATATTAGGACTTCCAAATAACTGTATTATATCGCAAATTCAACTAATTATCCAGTTGTTCTGGTAACACTGATGCCTGGAAGTCAATTTAGTTCAATTGCGCCATCAATACTATCATTAATGGCCGAGTTGTGACATTTGCAGTGTTATGGCACAGGCCAACCTCGTCCATTTGTACCGGTGTGTTTGACAACAAAACACAGAGCAAATCCTTTATATTAGGACTTCAAAATAACTGTCTTATATCGCAAATTCAACTAATTATAAAGTTTTTCTAGTAACACTGATGCCTGGACGTCAATTTAGTTCAATTGCGCCATCAATACTATCATTAATGGCCGAGTTGTCACGTTTGCAGTGTTATGGCACAGGCCAAGCTCTTCCATTTGTACCGCTGTGTTTGACAACAAAACACAGAGCAAATCCTTTATATTAGGACTTCGAAATAACTGTATTATATCGCAAATTCAACTAATTATCCAGTTTTTCTGGTAACACTGATGCCTGGAAGTCAATTTAGTTCTATTACGCCTTCAATACTATCATTAATGGCCGAGTTGTGACATTTGCAGTGTTATGGCACAGGCCAACCTCGTCCATTTGTACCGGTGTGTTTGACAACAAAACACAGAGCAAATCCTTTATATTAGGACTTCGAAACAACTGTCTTATATCGCAAATTCAACTAATTATAAAGTTTTGCTAGTAACACTGATGCCTGGACGTCAATTTAGTTCAATTGCGCCATCAATACTATCATTAATGGCCGAGTTGTCACGTTTGCAGTGTTATGGCACAGGCCAAGCTCTTCCATTTGTACCGCTGTATTTGACAACAAAATACAGAGCAAATCCTTTATCTTGGGACTTCGAAATAACTGTGTCATAACGCAAATTCAACCAATTATCAAGTTTTCCTAGTAATACTGATGCCTGGAGGTGAATTTAGTTCTATTGCGCCATCAATACCATCATTAATGGGCGAGTTATCACGTTTGCAGTGTTATAGCACAGGCCAAGCTCTTCCATTTGTAGCGGTGTGTTTGACAACAAAATACAGACCAAATCCTTTATCTTGGGACTTCGAAATAACTGTATCAACTAATTATCCAGTTTTCCTAGAAATACTGATGCCTGGAGGTCAATTTAGTTCTATTGCGCCATCAATACTATCATTAATGGGCGAGTTATCACGTTTGATGTGTTATAGCACAGGCCAAGCTCTTCCATTTGTACCGCTGTGTTTGACAACAAAATACAGAGCAAATCCTTTATTTTGCGACTTCGAAATAACTGTGTCATATCGCAAATTCAACTAATTATCAAGTTTTTCTGGTAACACTGATGCCTGGAGGTCAATTTAGTTCTATTGCGCCATCAATACTATCATTAATGGCCGAGTTGTCACACTTGCAGTGTTATGGCACAGGCCAAGCTCTTCCATTTGTACCGCTGTGTTTGACAACAAAACACAGAGCAAATCCTTTATCTTGGGACTTCGAAATAACTGTGTCATATCGCAAATTCAACTAATTATCAAGTTTTTCTAGTAACACTGATGCCTGGAGGTCAATTTAGTTCTATTGCGCCTTCAATACTATCATTAATGGCCGAGTTGTCACATTTGCAGTGTTATGGCACAGGCCAAGCTATTCCATTTGTACCGGTGAGTTTTACAACAAAAGAGAGAGCAACTCCTTTATATTAGGACTTCGAAATAACTGTATTATATGGCAAATTCAACCAATTATCTAGTTTTCCTAGTAATACTGATGCCTGGAGGTGAATTTAGTTCTATTGCGCCATCAATACTATCATTAATGGGCGAGTTATCACGTTTGCAGTGTTATAGCACAGGCCAAGCTGTTCCATTTGTACCGGTGTGTTTGACAACAAAATATAGACCAAATCCTTTATCTTGGGACTTCGAAATAACTGTGACATATTGCAAATTCAACTAATTAGCCAGTTTTGCTAGTAAAACTGATGCCTGGATGTCATTTTATTTCTATTGCGCCTTCAATACTATCATTAATGACCGAGTTGTCGCATTTTCAGTGTTATGGCACCACCAAGCTCTTCCATTTGTACCGGTGTGTTTGACAACAAAACACAGAGCAAATCCTTTATTTGGGACTTCGAAATAACTGTGTTATCTTGCCAATTCAACTAATTATCTAGTTTTCCTAGTCACTCTGATGCCTGGAGGTCATTTTTGTTCTATTGCGCCATAAATACTATCATTAATGGCCGAGTTGTCACATTTTCAGTGTTGTGGCACCGCCAAGCCCTTCCATTTGTACCACCGGTGTGTTTGACAACAAAATACAGAGCAAATCCTTTATCTTGGGACTTCGAAATAACTGTGTCATATCGCAAATTCAACTAATTATCCAGTTTTTCTGGTAACACTGATGCCTGGAAGTCAATTTAGTTCTATTGCGCCTTCAATACTATCATTAATGGCCGAGTTGTGACATTTGCAGTGTTATAGCACAGGCCAAGCTGTTCCATTTGTACCGGTGTGTTTGACAACAAAATATAGACCAAATCCTTTATCTTGGGACTTCGAAATAACTGTGACATATTGCAAATTCAACTAATTAGCCAGTTTTGCTAGTAAAACTGATGCCTGGATGTCATTTTATTTCTATTGCGCCTTCAATACTATCATTAATGACCGAGTTGTCGCATTTTCAGTGTTATGGCACCACCAAGCTCTTCCATTTGTACCGGTGTGTTTGACAACAAAACACAGAGCAAATCCTTTATTTGGGACTTCGAAATAACTGTGTTATCTTGCCAATTCAACTAATTATCTAGTTTTCCTAGTCACTCTGATGCCTGGAGGTCATTTTTGTTCTATTGCGCCATAAATACTATCATTAATGGCCGAGTTGTCACATTTTCAGTGTTGTGGCACCGCCAAGCCCTTCCATTTGTACCACCGGTGTGTTTGACAACAAAATACAGAGCAAATCCTTTATCTTGGGACTTCGAAATAACTGTGTCATATCGCAAATTCAACTAATTATCCAGTTGTTCTGGTAACACTGATGCCTGGAAGTCAATTTAGTTCTATTGCGCCTTCAATACTATCATTAATGGCCGAGTTGTGACATTTGCAGTGTTATGGCACAGGCCAACCTCGTCCATTTGTACCGGTGTGTTTGACAACAAAACACAGAGCAAATCCTTTATATTAGGACTTCGAAATAACTGTCTTATATCGCAAATTCAACTAATTATAAAGTTTTTCTAGTAACACTGATGCCTGGACGTCAATTTAGTTCAATTGCGCCTTCAATACTATCATTAATGGCCGAGTTGTCACGTTTGCAGTGTTATGGCACAGGCCAAGCTCTTCCATTTGTACCGCTGTGTTTGACAACAAAATACAGAGCAAATCCTTTATCTTGGGACTTCGAAATAACTGTGTCATATCGCAAATTCAACCCATTATCAAGTTTTCCTAGTAATACTGATGTCTGGAGGTGAATTTAGTTCTATTGCGCCATCAATACCATCATTAATGGGCGAGTTATCACGTTTGCAGTGTTATAGGACAGGCCAAGCTCTTCCATTTGTACCGGTGTGTTTGACAACAAAATACAGAGCAAATCCTTTATCTTGGGACTTCGAAATAACTGTGTCATATCGCAAATTCAACTAATTATCCAGTTTTTCTGGTAACACTGATGCCTGGAAGTCAATTTAGTTCTATTGCGCCTTCAATACTATCATTAATGGCCGAGTTGTGACATTTGCAGTGTTATGGCACAGGCCAACCTCGTCCATTTGTACCGGTGTGTTTGACAACAAAACACAGAGCAAATCCTTTATATTAGGACTTCGAAATAACTGTCTTATATCGCAAATTCAACTAATTATAAAGTTTTTCTAGTAACACTGATGCCTGGACGTCAATTTAGTTCAATTGCGCCTTCAATACTATCATTAATGGCCGAGTTGTCACGTTTGCAGTGTTATGGCACAGGCCAAGCTCTTCCATTTGTACCGCTGTGTTTGACAACAAAATACAGAGCAAATCCTTTATCTTGGGACTTCGAAATAACTGTGTCATATCGCAAATTCAACCCATTATCAAGTTTTCCTAGTAATACTGATGCCTGGAGGTGAATTTAGTTCTATTGCGCCATCAATACCATCATTAATGGCCGAGTTGTGACATTTGCAGTGTTATGGCACAGGCCAACCTCGTCCATTTGTACCGGTGTGTTTGACAACAAAACACAGAGCAAATCCTTTATATTAGGACTTCCAAATAACTGTCTTATATCGCAAATTCAACTAATTATAAAGTTTTTCTAGTAACACTGATGCCTGGACGTCAATTTAGTTCTATTGCGCCTTCAATACTATCATTAATGGCCGAGTTGTCACGTTTGCAGTGTTATGGCACAGGCCAAGCTCTTCCATTTGTACCGGTGTGTTTGACAACAAAACACAGAGCAAATCCTTTATCTTGGGACTTCGAAATAACTGTGTCATATCGCAAATTCAACCCATTATCAAGTTTTCCTAGTAATACTGATGTCTGGAGGTGAATTTAGTTCTATTGCGCCATCAATACCATCATTAATGGGCGAGTTATCACGTTTGCAGTGTTATAGGACAGGCCAAGCTCTTCCATTTGTACCGGTGTGTTTGACAACAAAATACAGAGCAAATCCTTTATCTTGGGACTTCGAAATAACTGTGTCATATCGCAAATTCAACTAATTATCCAGTTTTTCTGGTAACACTGATGCCTGGAAGTCAATTTAGTTCTATTGCGCCTTCAATACTATCATTAATGGCCGAGTTGTGACATTTGCAGTGTTATGGCACAGGCCAACCTCGTCCATTTGTACCGGTGTGTTTGACAACAAAACACAGAGCAAATCCTTTATATTAGGACTTCGAAATAACTGTCTTATATCGCAAATTCAACTAATTATAAAGTTTTTCTAGTAACACTGATGCCTGGACGTCAATTTAGTTCAATTGCGCCTTCAATACTATCATTAATGGCCGAGTTGTCACGTTTGCAGTGTTATGGCACAGGCCAAGCTCTTCCATTTGTACCGCTGTGTTTGACAACAAAATACAGAGCAAATCCTTTATCTTGGGACTTCGAAATAACTGTGTCATATCGCAAATTCAACCCATTATCAAGTTTTCCTAGTAATACTGATGCCTGGAGGTGAATTTAGTTCTATTGCGCCATCAATACCATCATTAATGGGCGAGTTATCACGTTTGCAGTGTTATAGGACAGGCCAAGCTCTTCCATTTGTACCGGTGTGTTTGACAACAAAATACAGACCAAATCCTTTATCTTGGGACTTCCAAATAACTATATTATATCGCAAATTCAACTTATTATCCAGTTTTTCTGGTAACACTGATGCCTGGAAGTCAATTTAGTTCTATTGCGCCTTCAATACTATCATTAATGGCCGAGTTGTGACATTTGCAGTGTTATGGCACAGGCCAACCTCGTCCATTTGTACCGGTGTGTTTGACAACAAAACACAGAGCAAATCCTTTATATTAGGACTTCAAAATAACTGTCTTATATCGCAAATTCAACTAATTATAAAGTTTTTCTAGTAACACTGATGCCTGGACGTCAATTTAGTTCAATTGCGCCATCAATACTATCATTAATGGCCGAGTTGTCACGTTTGCAGTGTTATTGCACAGGCCAAGCTCTTCCATTTGTACCGCTGTGTTTGACAACAAAATACAGAGCAAATCCTTTATCTTGGGACTTCGAAATAACTGTGTCATATCGCAAATTCAACCCATTATCAAGTTTTCCTAGTAATACTGATGCCTGGAGGTGAATTTAGTTCTATTGCGCCATCAATACCATCATTAATGGGCGAGTTATCACGTTTGCAGTGTTATAGGACAGGCCAAGCTCTTCCATTTGTACCGGTGTGTTTGACAACAAAATACAGAGCAAATCCTTTATCTTGGGACTTCGAAATAACTGTGTCATATCGCAAATTCAACTAATTATCCAGTTTTTCTGGTAACACTGATGCCTGGAAGTCAATTTAGTTCTATTGCGCCTTCAATACTATCATTAATGGCCGAGTTGTGACATTTGCAGTGTTATGGCACAGGCCAACCTCGTCCATTTGTACCGGTGTGTTTGACAACAAAACACAGAGCAAATCCTTTATATTAGGACTTCGAAATAACTGTCTTATATCGCAAATTCAACTAATTATAAAGTTTTTCTAGTAACACTGATGCCTGGACGTCAATTTAGTTCAATTGCGCCTTCAATACTATCATTAATGGCCGAGTTGTCACGTTTGCAGTGTTATGGCACAGGCCAAGCTCTTCCATTTGTACCGCTGTGTTTGACAACAAAATACAGAGCAAATCCTTTATCTTGGGACTTCGAAATAACTGTGTCATATCGCAAATTCAACCCATTATCAAGTTTTCCTAGTAATACTGATGCCTGGAGGTGAATTTAGTTCTATTGCGCCATCAATACCATCATTAATGGGCGAGTTATCACGTTTGCAGTGTTATAGGACAGGCCAAGCTCTTCCATTTGTACCGGTGTGTTTGACAACAAAATACAGACCAAATCCTTTATCTTGGGACTTCCAAATAACTATATTATATCGCAAATTCAACTTATTATCCAGTTTTTCTGGTAACACTGATGCCTGGAAGTCAATTTAGTTCTATTGCGCCTTCAATACTATCATTAATGGCCGAGTTGTGACATTTGCAGTGTTATGGCACAGGCCAACCTCGTCCATTTGTACCGGTGTGTTTGACAACAAAACACAGAGCAAATCCTTTATATTAGGACTTCAAAATAACTGTCTTATATCGCAAATTCAACTAATTATAAAGTTTTTCTAGTAACACTGATGCCTGGACGTCAATTTAGTTCAATTGCGCCATCAATACTATCATTAATGGCCGAGTTGTCACGTTTGCAGTGTTATTGCACAGGCCAAGCTCTTCCATTTGTACCGCTGTGTTTGACAACAAAATACAGAGCAAATCCTTTATCTTGGGACTTCGAAATAACTGTGTCATATCGCAAATTCAACCCATTATCAAGTTTTCCTAGTAATACTGATGCCTGGAGGTGAATTTAGTTCTATTGCGCCATCAATACCATCATTAATGGGCGAGTTATCACGTTTGCAGTGTTATAGGACAGGCCAAGCTCTTCCATTTGTACCGGTGTGTTTGACAACAAAATACAGACCAAATCCTTTATCTTGGGACTTCCAAATAACTGTATTATATCGCAAATTCAACTTATTATCCAGTTTCTCTGGTAACACTGATGCCTGGAAGTCAATTTAGTTCTGTTGCGCCTTCAATACTATCATTAATGGCCGAGTTGTGACATTTGCAGTGTTATGGCACAGGCCAACCTCGTCCATTTGTACCGGTGTGTTTGACAACAAAACACAGAGCAAATCCTTTATATTAGGACTTCAAAATAACTGTCTTATATCGCAAATTCAACTAATTATAAAGTTTTTCTAGTAACACTGATGCCTGGACGTCAATTTAGTTCAATTGCGCCATCAATACTATCATTAATGGCCGAGTTGTCACGTTTGCAGTGTTATGGCACAGGCCAAGCTCTTCCATTTGTACCGCTGTGTTTGACAACAAAATACAGAGCAAATCCTTTATCTTGGGACTTCGAAATAACTGTGTCATATCGGAAATTCAACCGATTATCAAGTTTTCCTAGTAATACTGATGCCTGGAGGTGAATTTAGTTCTATTGCGCCATCAATACCATCATTAATGGGCGAGTTATCACGTTTGCAGTGTTATAGCACAGGCCAAGCTCTTCCATTTGTACCGGTGTGTTTGACAACAAAATACAGACCAAATCCTTTATCTTGGGACTTCGAAATAACTGTATCAACTAATTATCCAGTTTTCCTAGAAATACTGATGCCTGGAGGTCAATTTAGTTCTATTGCGCCATCAATACTATCATTAATGGGCGAGTTATCACGTTTGATGTGTTATAGCACAGGCCAAGCTCTTCCATTTGTACCGATGTGTTTGACAACAAAATACAGAGCAAATCCTTTATCTTGGGACTTCGAAATAACTGTGTCATATCGCAAATTCAACTAATTATCCAGTTTTTCTGGTAACACTGATGCCTGGAGGTCAATTTAGTTCTATTGCGCCTTCAATACTATCATTAATGGCCGAGTTGTAATATTTACAGTGTTATGGCACAGGCCAAGCTCTTCCATTTGTACCGGTGTGTTTGACAACAAAACACAGAGCAAATCCTTTATATTAGGACTTCGAAATAACTGTCTTATATCGCAAATTCAACTAATTATAAAGTTTTTCTAGTAACACTGATGCCTGGACGTCAATTTAGTTCAATTGCGCCATCAATACTATCATTAATGGCCGAGTTGTCACATTTGCAGTGTTATGGCACAGGCCAAGCTATTCCATTTGTACCGGTGTGTTTTACAACAAAAGAGAGAGCAACTCCTTTATATTAGGACTTCGAAATAACTGTATTATATGGCAAATTCAACCAATTATCTAGTTTTCCTAGTAATACTGATGCCTGGAGGTGAATTTAGTTCTATTGCGCCATCAATACTATCATTAATGGGCGAGTTATCACGTTTGCAGTGTTATAGCACAGGCCAAGCTGTTCCATTTGTACCGGTGTGTTTGACAACAAAATATAGACCAAATCCTTTATCTTGGGACTTCGAAATAACTGTGACATATTGCAAATTCAACTAATTAGCCAGTTTTGCTAGTAAAACTGATGCCTGGATGTCATTTTATTTCTATTGCGCCTTCAATACTATCATTAATGACCGAGTTGTCGCATTTTCAGTGTTATGGCACCACCAAGCTCTTCCATTTGTACCGGTGTGTTTGATAACAAAACACAGAGCAAATCCTTTATTTGGGACTTCGAAATAACTGTGTTATCTTGCCAATTCAACTAATTATCTAGTTTTCCTAGTCACTCTGATGCCTGGAGGTCATTTTTGTTCTATTGCGCCATAAATACTATCATTAATGGCCGAGTTGTCACATTTTCAGTGTTGTGGCACCGCCAAGCCCTTCCATTTGTACCACCGGTGTGTTTGACAACAAAATACAGAGCAAATCCTTTATCTTGGGACTTCGAAATAACTGTGTCATATCGCAAATTCAACTAATTATCCAGTTTTTCTGGTAACACTGATGCCTGGAAGTCAATTTAGTTCTATTGCGCCTTCAATACTATCATTAATGGCCGAGTTGTGACATTTGCAGTGTTATAGCACAGGCCAAGCTGTTCCATTTGTACCGGTGTGTTTGACAACAAAATATAGACCAAATCCTTTATCTTGGGACTTCGAAATAACTGTGACATATTGCAAATTCAACTAATTAGCCAGTTTTGCTAGTAAAACTGATGCCTGGATGTCATTTTATTTCTATTGCACCTTCAATACTATCATTAATGACCGAGTTGTCGCATTTTCAGTGTTATGGCACCACCAAGCTCTTCCATTTGTACCGGTGTGTTTGACAACAAAACACAGAGCAAATCCTTTATTTGGGACTTCGAAATAACTGTGTTATCTTGCCAATTCAACTAATTATCTAGTTTTCCTAGTCACTCTGATGCCTGGAGGTCATTTTTGTTCTATTGCGCCATAAATACTATCATTAATGGCCGAGTTGTCACATTTTCAGTGTTGTGGCACCGCCAAGCCCTTCCATTTGTACCACCGGTGTGTTTGACAACAAAATACAGAGCAAATCCTTTATCTTGGGACTTCGAAATAACTGTGTCATATCGCAAATTCAACTAATTATCCAGTTTTTCTGGTAACACTGATGCCTGGAAGTCAATTTAGTTCTATTGCGCCTTCAATACTATCATTAATGGCCGAGTTGTGACATTTGCAGTGTTATGGCACAGGCCAACCTCGTCCATTTGTACCGGTGTGTTTGACAACAAAACACAGAGCAAATCCTTTATATTAGGACTTCGAAATAACTGTCTTATATCGCAAATTCAACTAATTATAAAGTTTTTCTAGTAACACTGATGCCTGGACGTCAATTTAGTTCAATTGCGCCTTCAATACTATCATTAATGGCCGAGTTGTCACGTTTGCAGTGTTATGGCACAGGCCAAGCTCTTCCATTTGTACCGCTGTGTTTGACAACAAAATACAGAGCAAATCCTTTATCTTGGGACTTCGAAATAACTGTGTCATATCGCAAATTCAACCCATTATCAAGTTTTCCTAGTAATACTGATGCCTGGAGGTGAATTTAGTTCTATTGCGCCATCAATACCATCATTAATGGGCGAGTTATCACGTTTGCAGTGTTATAGGACAGGCCAAGCTCTTCCATTTGTACCGGTGTGTTTGACAACAAAATACAGAGCAAATCCTTTATCTTGGGACTTCGAAATAACTGTGTCATATCGCAAATTCAACTAATTATCCAGTTTTTCTGGTAACACTGATGCCTGGAAGTCAATTTAGTTCTATTGCGCCTTCAATACTATCATTAATGGCCGAGTTGTGACATTTGCAGTGTTATGGCACAGGCCAACCTCGTCCATTTGTACCGGTGTGTTTGACAACAAAACACAGAGCAAATCCTTTATATTAGGACTTCGAAATAACTGTCTTATATCGCAAATTCAACTAATTATAAAGTTTTTCTAGTAACACTGATGCCTGGACGTCAATTTAGTTCAATTGCGCCTTCAATACTATCATTAATGGCCGAGTTGTCACGTTTGCAGTGTTATGGCACAGGCCAAGCTCTTCCATTTGTACCGCTGTGTTTGACAACAAAATACAGAGCAAATCCTTTATCTTGGGACTTCGAAATAACTGTGTCATATCGCAAATTCAACCCATTATCAAGTTTTCCTAGTAATACTGATGCCTGGAGGTGAATTTAGTTCTATTGCGCCATCAATACCATCATTAATGGGCGAGTTATCACGTTTGCAGTGTTATAGGACAGGCCAAGCTCTTCCATTTGTACCGGTGTGTTTGACAACAAAATACAGACCAAATCCTTTATCTTGGGACTTCCAAATAACTATATTATATCGCAAATTCAACTTATTATCCAGTTTTTCTGGTAACACTGATGCCTGGAAGTCAATTTAGTTCTATTGCGCCTTCAATACTATCATTAATGGCCGAGTTGTGACATTTGCAGTGTTATGGCACAGGCCAACCTCGTCCATTTGTACCGGTGTGTTTGACAACAAAACACAGAGCAAATCCTTTATATTAGGACTTCAAAATAACTGTCTTATATCGCAAATTCAACTAATTATAAAGTTTTTCTAGTAACACTGATGCCTGGACGTCAATTTAGTTCAATTGCGCCATCAATACTATCATTAATGGCCGAGTTGTCACGTTTGCAGTGTTATTGCACAGGCCAAGCTCTTCCATTTGTACCGCTGTGTTTGACAACAAAATACAGAGCAAATCCTTTATCTTGGGACTTCGAAATAACTGTGTCATATCGCAAATTCAACCCATTATCAAGTTTTCCTAGTAATACTGATGCCTGGAGGTGAATTTAGTTCTATTGCGCCATCAATACCATCATTAATGGGCGAGTTATCACGTTTGCAGTGTTATAGGACAGGCCAAGCTCTTCCATTTGTACCGGTGTGTTTGACAACAAAATACAGACCAAATCCTTTATCTTGGGACTTCCAAATAACTGTATTATATCGCAAATTCAACTTATTATCCAGTTTCTCTGGTAACACTGATGCCTGGAAGTCAATTTAGTTCTATTGCGCCTTCAATACTATCATTAATGGCCGAGTTGTGACATTTGCAGTGTTATGGCACAGGCCAACCTCGTCCATTTGTACCGGTGTGTTTGACAACAAAACACAGAGCAAATCCTTTATATTAGGACTTCAAAATAACTGTCTTATATCGCAAATTCAACTAATTATAAAGTTTTTCTAGTAACACTGATGCCTGGACGTCAATTTAGTTCAATTGCGCCATCAATACTATCATTAATGGCCGAGTTGTCACGTTTGCAGTGTTATGGCACAGGCCAAGCTCTTCCATTTGTACCGCTGTGTTTGACAACAAAATACAGAGCAAATCCTTTATCTTGGGACTTCGAAATAACTGTGTCATATCGCAAATTCAACCCATTATCAAGTTTTCCTAGTAATACTGATGCCTGGAGGTGAATTTAGTTCTATTGCGCCATCAATACCATCATTAATGGGCGAGTTATCACGTTTGCAGTGTTATAGCACAGGCCAAGCTCTTCCATTTGTACCGGTGTGTTTGACAACAAAATACAGACCAAATCCTTTATCTTGGGACTTCGAAATAACTGTATCAACTAATTATCCAGTTTTCCTAGAAATACTGATGCCTGGAGGTCAATTTAGTTCTATTGCGCCATCAATACTATCATTAATGGGCGAGTTATCACGTTTGATGTGTTATAGCACAGGCCAAGCTCTTCCATTTGTACCGATGTGTTTGACAACAAAATACAGAGCAAATCCTTTATCTTGGGACTTCGAAATAACTGTGTCATATCGCAAATTCAACTAATTATCCAGTTTTTCTGGTAACACTGATGCCTGGAGGTCAATTTAGTTCTATTGCGCCTTCAATACTATCATTAATGGCCGAGTTGTAATATTTGCAGTGTTATGGCACAGGCCAAGCTCTTCCATTTGTACCGGTGTGTTTGACAACAAAACACAGAGCAAATCCTTTATATTAGGACTTCGAAATAACTGTCTTATATCGCAAATTCAACTAATTATAAAGTTTTTCTAGTAACACTGATGCCTGGACGTCAATTTAGTTCAATTGCGCCATCAATACTATCATTAATGGCCGAGTTGTCACGTTTGCAGTGTTATGGCACAAGCCAAGCTCTTCCATTTGTACCGCTGTGTTTGACAACAAAACACAGAGCAAATCCTTTATATTAGGACTTCAAAATAACTGTCTTATATCGCAAATTCAACTAATTATAAAGTTTTTCTAGTAACACTGATGCCTGGACGTCAATTTAGTTCAATTGCGCCATCAATACTATCATTAATGGCCGAGTTGTCACGTTTGCAGTGTTATGGCACAGGCCAAGCTCTTCCATTTGTACCGCTGTGTTTGACAACAAAATACAGAGCAAATCCTTTATCTTGGGACTTCGAAATAACTGTGTCATATCGCAAATTCAACCCATTATCAAGATTTCCTAGTAATACTGATGCCTGGAGGTGAATTTAGTTCTATTGCGCCATCAATACCATCATTAATGGGCGAGTTATCACGTTTGCAGTGTTATAGCACAGGCCAAGCTCTTCCATTTGTACCGGTGTGTTTGACAACAAAATACAGACCAAATCCTTTATCTTGGGACTTCGAAATAACTGTATCAACTAATTATCCAGTTTTCCTAGAAATACTGATGCCTGGAGGTCAATTTAGTTCTATTGCGCCATCAATACTATCATTAATGGGCGAGTTATCACGTTTGATGTGTTATAGCACAGGCCAAGCTCTTCCATTTGTACCGATGTGTTTGACAACAAAATACAGAGCAAATCCTTTATCTTGGGACTTCGAAATAACTGTGTCATATCGCAAATTCAACTAATTATCCAGTTTTTCTGGTAACACTGATGCCTGGAGGTCAATTTAGTTCTATTGCGCCTTCAATACTATCATTAATGGCCGAGTTGTAATATTTGCAGTGTTATGGCACAGGCCAAGCTCTTCCATTTGTACCGGTGTGTTTGACAACAAAACACAGAGCAAATCCTTTATATTAGGACTTCGAAATAACTGTCTTATATCGCAAATTCAACTAATTATAAAGATTTTCTAGTAACACTGATGCCTGGACGTCAATTTAGTTCAATTGCGCCATCAATACTATCATTAATGGCCGAGTTGTCACGTTTGCAGTGTTATGGCACAGGCCAAGCTCTTCCATTTGTACCGCTGTGTTTGACAACAAAATACAGAGCAAATCCTTTATCTTGGGACTTCGAAATAACTGTGTCATATCGCAAATTCAACCAATTATCAAGTTTTCCTAGTAATACTGATGCCTGGAGGTGAATTTAGTTCTATTGCGCCATCAATACCATCATTAATGGGCGAGTTATCACGTTTGCAGTGTTATAGCACAGGCCAAGCTCTTCCATTTGTACCGGTGTGTTTGACAACAAAATACAGACCAAATCCTTTATCTTGGGACTTCGAAATAACTGTATCAACTAATTATCCAGTTTTCCTAGAAATACTGATGCCTGGAGGTCAATTTAGTGCTATTGCGCCATCAATACTATCATTAAAGGGCGAGTTATCACGTTTGATGTGTTATAGCACAGGCCAAGCTCTTCCATTTGTACCGCTGTGTTTGACAACAAAATACAGAGCAAATCCTTTATCTTGGGACTTCGAAATAACTGTGTCATATCGCAAATTCAACTAATTATCCAGTTTTTCTGGTAACACTGATGCCTGGAGGTCAATTTAGTTCTATTGCGCCTTCAATACTATCATTAATGGCCGAGTTGTAATATTTGCAGTGTTATGGCACAGGCCAAGCTCTTCCATTTGTACCGGTGTGTTTGACAACAAAACACAGAGCAAATCCTTTATATTAGGACTTCGAAATAACTGTCTTATATCGCAAATTCAACTAATTATAAAGATTTTCTAGTAACACTGATGCCTGGACGTCAATTTAGTTCAATTGCGCCATCAATACTATCATTAATGGCCGAGTTGTCACGTTTGCAGTGTTATGGCACAGGCCAAGCTCTTCCATTTGTACCGCTGTGTTTGACAACAAAATACAGAGCAAATCCTTTATCTTGGGACTTCGAAATAACTGTGTCATATCGCAAATTCAACCCATTATCAAGATTTCCTAGTAATACTGATGCCTGGAGGTGAATTTAGTTATATTGCGCCATCAATACCATCATTAATGGGCGAGTTATCACGTTTGCAGTGTTATAGCACAGGCCAAGCTCTTCCATTTGTACCGGTGTGTTTGACAACAAAATACAGACCAAATCCTTTATCTTGGGACTTCGAAATAACTGTATCAACTAATTATCCAGTTTTCCTAGAAATACTGATGCCTGGAGGTCAATTTAGTTCTATTGCGCCATCAATACTATCATTAATGGGCGAGTTATCACGTTTGATGTGTTATAGCACAGGCCAAGCTCTTCCATTTGTACCGATGTGTTTGACAACAAAATACAGAGCAAATCCTTTATCTTGGGACTTCGAAATAACTGTGTCATATCGCAAATTCAACTAATTATCCAGTTTTTCTGGTAACACTGATGCCTGGAGGTCAATTTAGTTCTATTGCGCCTTCAATACTATCATTAATGGCCGAGTTGTAATATTTGCAGTGTTATGGCACAGGCCAAGCTCTTCCATTTGTACCGGTGTGTTTGACAACAAAACACAGAGCAAATCCTTTATATTAGGACTTCGAAATAACTGTCTTATATCGCAAATTCAACTAATTATAAAGATTGTCTAGTAACACTGATGCCTGGACGTCAATTTAGTTCAATTGCGCCATCAATACTATCATTAATGGCCGAGTTGTCACGTTTGCAGTGTTATGGCACAGGCCAAGCTCTTCCATTTGTACCGCTGTGTTTGACAACAAAATACAGAGCAAATCCTTTATCTTGGGACTTCGAAATAACTGTGTCATATCGCAAATTCAACCAATTATCAAGTTTTCCTAGTAATACTGATGCCTGGAGGTGAATTTAGTTCTATTGCGCCATCAATACCATCATTAATGGGCGAGTTATCACGTTTGCAGTGTTATAGCACAGGCCAAGCTCTTCCATTTGTACCGGTGTGTTTGACAACAAAATACAGACCAAATCCTTAATCTTGGGACTTCGAAATAACTGTATCAACTAATTATCCAGTTTTCCTAGTAATACTGATGCCTGGAGGTGAATTTAGTTCTATTGCGCCATCAATACCATCATTAATGGGCGAGTTATCACGTTTGCAGTGTTATAGCACAGGCCAAGCTCTTCCATTTGTACCGGTGTGTTTGACAACAAAACACAGAGCAAATCCTTTATATTAGGACTTCCAAATAACTGTATTATATCGCAAATTCAACTAATTATCCAGTTTTTCTGGTAACACTGATGGCTGGAGGTCAATTTAGTTCAATTGCGCCATCAATACTATCATTAATGGCCGAGTTGTCACGTTTGCAGTGTTATTGCACAGGCCAAGCTCTTCCATTTGTACCGCTGTGTTTGACAACAAAATACAGAGCAAATCCTTTATCTTGGGACTTCGAAATAACTGTGTCATATCGCAAATTCAACCCATTATCAAGTTTACTGATGCCTGGAGGTGAATTTAGTTCTATTGCGCCATCAATACCATCATTAATGGGCGAGTTATCACGTTTGCAGTGTTATAGCACAGGCCAAGCTCTTCCATTTGTACCGGTGTGTTTGACAACAAAATACAGACCAAATCCTTTATCTTGGGACTTCGAAATAACTTTATCAACTAATTATCCAGTTTTCCTAGTAATACTGATGCCTGGAGGTGAATTTAGTTCTATTGCGCCATCAATACCATCATTAATGGGCGAGTTATCACGTTTGCAGTGTTATAGCACAGGCCAAGCTCTTCCATTTGTACCGGTGTGTTTGACAACAAAACACAGAGCAAATCCTTTATATTAGGACTTCCAAATAACTGTATTATATCGCAAATTCAACTAATTATCCAGTTTTTCTGGTAACACTGATGCCTGGAAGTCAATTTAGTTATATTGCGCCTTCAATACTATCATTAATGGCCGAGTTGTGACATTTGCAGTGTTATGGCACAGACCAACCTCGTCCATCTGTACCGGTGTGTTTGACAACAAAACACAGAGCAAATCCTTTATATTAGGACTTCAAAATAACTGTCTTATATCGCAAATTCAACTAATTATAAAGTTTTTCTAGTAACACTGATGCCTGGACGTCAATTTAGTTCGATTGCGCCATCAATACTATCATTAATGGCCGAGTTGTCACGTTTGCAGTGTTATGGCACAGGCCAAGCTCTTCCATTTGTACCGCTGTGTTTGACAACAAAATACAGAGTAAATCCTTTATCTTGGGACTTCGAAATAACTGTGTCATATCGCAAATTCAACCCATTATCAAGTTTTCCTAGTAATACTGATGCCTGGAGGTGAATTTAGGTCTATTGCGCCATCAATACCATCATTAATGGGCGAGTTATCACGTTTGCAGTGTTATAGCACAGGCCAAGCTCTTCCATTTGTACCGGTGTGTTTGACAACAAAATACAGACCAAATCCTTTATCTTGGGACTTCGAAATAACTGTATCAACTAATTATCCAGTTTTCCTAGAAATACTGATGCCTGGAGGTCAATTTAGTTCTATTGCGCCATCAATACTATCATTAATGGGCGAGTTATCACGTTTGATGTGTTATAGCACAGGCCAAGCTCTTCCATTTGTACCGCTGTGTTTGACAACAAAATACAGAGCAAATCCTTTATCTTGGGACTTCGAAATAACTGTATTATATCGCAAATTCAACTAATTATCCAGTTTTTCTGGTAACACTGATGGCTGGAGGTCAATTTAGTTCAATTGCGCCATCAATACTATCATTAATGGCCGAGTTGTCACGTTTGCAGTGTTATTGCACAGGCCAAGCTCTTCCATTTGTACCGCTGTGTTTGACAACAAAATACAGAGCAAATCCTTTATCTTGGGACTTCGAAATAACTGTGTCATATCGCAAATTCAACCCATTATCAAGTTTACTGATGCCTGGAGGTGAATTTAGTTCTATTGCGCCATCAATACCATCATTAATGGGCGAGTTATCACGTTTGCAGTGTTATAGCACAGGCCAAGCTCTTCCATTTGTACCGGTGTGTTTGACAACAAAATACAGACCAAATCCTTTATCTTGGGACTTCGAAATAACTTTATCAACTAATTATCCAGTTTTCCTAGTAATACTGATGCCTGGAGGTGAATTTAGTTCTATTGCGCCATCAATACCATCATTAATGGGCGAGTTATCACGTTTGCAGTGTTATAGCACAGGCCAAGCTCTTCCATTTGTACCGGTGTGTTTGACAACAAAATACAGACCAAATCCTTAATCTTGGGACTTCGAAATAACTGTATCAACTAATTATCCAGTTTTCCTAGTAATACTGATGCCTGGAGGTGAATTTAGTTCTATTGCGCCATCAATACCATCATTAATGGGCGAGTTATCACGTTTGCAGTGTTATAGCACAGGCCAAGCTCTTCCATTTGTACCGGTGTGTTTGACAACAAAACACAGAGCAAATCCTTTATATTAGGACTTCCAAATAACTGTATTATATCGCAAATTCAACTAATTATCCAGTTTTTCTGGTAACACTGATGGCTGGAGGTCAATTTAGTTCAATTGCGCCATCAATACTATCATTAATGGCCGAGTTGTCACGTTTGCAGTGTTATTGCACAGGCCAAGCTCTTCCATTTGTACCGCTGTGTTTGACAACAAAATACAGAGCAAATCCTTTATCTTGGGACTTCGAAATAACTGTGTCATATCGCAAATTCAACCCATTATCAAGTTTACTGATGCCTGGAGGTGAATTTAGTTCTATTGCGCCATCAATACCATCATTAATGGGCGAGTTATCACGTTTGCAGTGTTATAGCACAGGCCAAGCTCTTCCATTTGTACCGGTGTGTTTGACAACAAAATACAGACCAAATCCTTTATCTTGGGACTTCGAAATAACTTTATCAACTAATTATCCAGTTTTCCTAGTAATACTGATGCCTGGAGGTGAATTTAGTTCTATTGCGCCATCAATACCATCATTAATGGGCGAGTTATCACGTTTGCAGTGTTATAGCACAGGCCAAGCTCTTCCATTTGTACCGGTGTGTTTGACAACAAAACACAGAGCAAATCCTTTATATTAGGACTTCCAAATAACTGTATTATATCGCAAATTCAACTAATTATCCAGTTTTTCTGGTAACACTGATGCCTGGAAGTCAATTTAGTTATATTGCGCCTTCAATACTATCATTAATGGCCGAGTTGTGACATTTGCAGTGTTATGGCACAGACCAACCTCGTCCATCTGTACCGGTGTGTTTGACAACAAAACACAGAGCAAATCCTTTATATTAGGACTTCAAAATAACTGTCTTATATCGCAAATTCAACTAATTATAAAGTTTTTCTAGTAACACTGATGCCTGGACGTCAATTTAGTTCGATTGCGCCATCAATACTATCATTAATGGCCGAGTTGTCACGTTTGCAGTGTTATGGCACAGGCCAAGCTCTTCCATTTGTACCGCTGTGTTTGACAACAAAATACAGAGTAAATCCTTTATCTTGGGACTTCGAAATAACTGTGTCATATCGCAAATTCAACCCATTATCAAGTTTTCCTAGTAATACTGATGCCTGGAGGTGAATTTAGGTCTATTGCGCCATCAATACCATCATTAATGGGCGAGTTATCACGTTTGCAGTGTTATAGCACAGGCCAAGCTCTTCCATTTGTACCGGTGTGTTTGACAACAAAATACAGACCAAATCCTTTATCTTGGGACTTCGAAATAACTGTATCAACTAATTATCCAGTTTTCCTAGAAATACTGATGCCTGGAGGTCAATTTAGTTCTATTGCGCCATCAATACTATCATTAATGGGCGAGTTATCACGTTTGATGTGTTATAGCACAGGCCAAGCTCTTCCATTTGTACCGCTGTGTTTGACAACAAAATACAGAGCAAATCCTTTATCTTGGGACTTCGAAATAACTGTATTATATCGCAAATTCAACTAATTATCCAGTTTTTCTGGTAACACTGATGGCTGGAGGTCAATTTAGTTCAATTGCGCCATCAATACTATCATTAATGGCCGAGTTGTCACGTTTGCAGTGTTATTGCACAGGCCAAGCTCTTCCATTTGTACCGCTGTGTTTGACAACAAAATACAGAGCAAATCCTTTATCTTGGGACTTCGAAATAACTGTGTCATATCGCAAATTCAACCCATTATCAAGTTTACTGATGCCTGGAGGTGAATTTAGTTCTATTGCGCCATCAATACCATCATTAATGGGCGAGTTATCACGTTTGCAGTGTTATAGCACAGGCCAAGCTCTTCCATTTGTACCGGTGTGTTTGACAACAAAATACAGACCAAATCCTTTATCTTGGGACTTCGAAATAACTTTATCAACTAATTATCCAGTTTTCCTAGTAATACTGATGCCTGGAGGTGAATTTAGTTCTATTGCGCCATCAATACCATCATTAATGGGCGAGTTATCACGTTTGCAGTGTTATAGCACAGGCCAAGCTCTTCCATTTGTACCGGTGTGTTTGACAACAAAACACAGAGCAAATCCTTTATATTAGGACTTCCAAATAACTGTATTATATCGCAAATTCAACTAATTATCCAGTTTTTCTGGTAACACTGATGCCTGGAAGTCAATTTAGTTATATTGCGCCTTCAATACTATCATTAATGGCCGAGTTGTGACATTTGCAGTGTTATGGCACAGACCAACCTCGTCCATCTGTACCGGTGTGTTTGACAACAAAACACAGAGCAAATCCTTTATATTAGGACTTCAAAATAACTGTCTTATATCGCAAATTCAACTAATTATAAAGTTTTTCTAGTAACACTGATGCCTGGACGTCAATTTAGTTCGATTGCGCCATCAATACTATCATTAATGGCCGAGTTGTCACGTTTGCAGTGTTATGGCACAGGCCAAGCTCTTCCATTTGTACCGCTGTGTTTGACAACAAAATACAGAGTAAATCCTTTATCTTGGGACTTCGAAATAACTGTGTCATATCGCAAATTCAACCCATTATCAAGTTTTCCTAGTAATACTGATGCCTGGAGGTGAATTTAGGTCTATTGCGCCATCAATACCATCATTAATGGGCGAGTTATCACGTTTGCAGTGTTATAGCACAGGCCAAGCTCTTCCATTTGTACCGGTGTGTTTGACAACAAAATACAGACCAAATCCTTTATCTTGGGACTTCGAAATAACTGTATCAACTAATTATCCAGTTTTCCTAGAAATACTGATGCCTGGAGGTCAATTTAGTTCTATTGCGCCATCAATACTATCATTAATGGGCGAGTTATCACGTTTGATGTGTTATAGCACAGGCCAAGCTCTTCCATTTGTACCGCTGTGTTTGACAACAAAATACAGAGCAAATCCTTTATCTTGGGACTTCGAAATAACTGTATTATATCGCAAATTCAACTAATTATCCAGTTTTTCTGGTAACACTGATGGCTGGAGGTCAATTTAGTTCAATTGCGCCATCAATACTATCATTAATGGCCGAGTTGTCACGTTTGCAGTGTTATTGCACAGGCCAAGCTCTTCCATTTGTACCGCTGTGTTTGACAACAAAATACAGAGCAAATCCTTTATCTTGGGACTTCGAAATAACTGTGTCATATCGCAAATTCAACCCATTATCAAGTTTACTGATGCCTGGAGGTGAATTTAGTTCTATTGCGCCATCAATACCATCATTAATGGGCGAGTTATCACGTTTGCAGTGTTATAGCACAGGCCAAGCTCTTCCATTTGTACCGGTGTGTTTGACAACAAAATACAGACCAAATCCTTTATCTTGGGACTTCGAAATAACTTTATCAACTAATTATCCAGTTTTCCTAGTAATACTGATGCCTGGAGGTGAATTTAGTTCTATTGCGCCATCAATACCATCATTAATGGGCGAGTTATCACGTTTGCAGTGTTATAGCACAGGCCAAGCTCTTCCATTTGTACCGGTGTGTTTGACAACAAAACACAGAGCAAATCCTTTATCTTGGGACTTCGAAATAACTGTGTGATATCGCAAATTCAACTAATTATCCAGTTTTTCTGGTAACACTGATGCCTGGAGGTCAATTTAGTTCTATTGCGCCTTCAATACTATCATTAATGGCCGAGTTGTGATATTTGCAGTGTTATGGCACAGGCCAAGCTCTTCCATTTGTACCGGTGTGTTTGACAACAAAACACAGAGCAAATCCTTTATATTAGGACTTCGAAATAACTGTCTTATATCGCAAATTCAACTAATTATAAAGTTTTTCTAGTAACACTGATGCCTGGACGTCAATTTAGTTCAATTGCGCCATCAATACTATCATTAATGGCCGAGTTGTCACGTTTGCAGTGTTATGGCACAGGCCAAGCTCTTCCATTTGTACCGCTGTGTTTGACAACAAAATACAGAGCAAATCCTTTATCTTGGGACTTCGAAATAACTGTGTCATATCGCAAATTCAACCAATTATCAAGTTTTCCTAGTAATACTGATGCCTGGAGGTGAATTTAGTTCTATTGCGCCATCAATACCATCATTAATGGGCGAGTTATCACGTTTGCAGTGTTATAGCACAGGCCAAGCTCTTCCATTTGTACCGGTGTGTTTGACAACAAAATACAGACCAAATCCTTTATCTTGGGACTTCGAAATAACTGTATCAACTAATTATCCAGTTTTCCTAGAAATACTGATGCCTGGAGGTCAATTTAGTTCTATTGCGCCATCAATACTATCATTAAAGGGCGAGTTATCACGTTTGATGTGTTATAGCACAGGCCAAGCTCTTCCATTTGTACCGCTGTGTTTGACAACAAAATACAGAGCAAATCCTTTATCTTGGGACTTCGAAATAACCGTGTCATATCGCAAATTCAACTAATTATCAAGTTTTTCTAGTAACACTGATGCCTGGACGTCAATTTAGTTCAATTGCGCCATCAATACTATCATTAATGGCCGAGTTGTCACGTTTGCAGTGTTATGACACAGGCCAAGCTCTTCCATTTGTACCGCTGTGTTTGACAACAATATACAGAGCAAATCCTTTATCTTGGGACTTCGAAATAACTGTGTCATATCGCAAATTCAACCAATTATCAAGTTTTCCTAGTAATACTGATGCCTGGAGGTCAATTTAGTTCTATTGCGCAATCAATACCATCATTAATGGGCGAGTTATCACGTTTGCAGTGTTATAGCACAGGCCAAGCTCTTCCATTTGTACCGGTGTGTTTGACAACAAAATACAGACCAAATCCTTTCTCTTGGGACTTCGAAATAACTGTATCAACTAATTATCCAGTTTTCCTAGAAATACTGATGCCTGGAGGTCAATTTAGTTCTATTACGCCATCAATACTATCATTAATGGGCAAGTTATCACGTTTGATGTGTTATAGCACAGGCCAAGCTCTTCCATTGGTACCGCTGTGTTTGACAACAAAACACAGAGCAAATCCTTTATCTTGGGACTTCGAAATAACTGTCTTATATCGCAAATTCAACTAATTATAAAGTTTTTCTAGTAACACTGATGCCTGGACGTCAATTTAGTTCAATTGCGCCATCAATACTATCATTAATGGCCGAGTTGTCACGTTTGCAGTGTTATGGCACAGGCCAAGCTCTTCCATTTGTACCGGTGTGTTTGACAACAAAATACAGAGCAAATCCTTTATTTTGGGACTTCGAAATAACTGTGTCATATCGCAAATTCAACTAATTATCCAGTTGTTCTGGTAACACTGATGCCTGGAAGTCAATTTAGTTCTATTGCGCCTTCAATACTATCATTAATGGCCGAGTTGTGACATTTGCAGTGTTATGGCACAGGCCAACCTCGTCCATTTGTACCGGTGTGTTTGACAACAAAACACAGAGCAAATCCTTTATATTAGGACTTCGAAATAACTGTCTTATATCGCAAATTCAACTAATTATAAAGTTTTTCTAGTAACACTGATGCCTGGACGTCAATTTAGTTCAATTGCGCCATCAATACTATCATTAATGGCCGAGTTGTCACGTTTGCAGTGTTATGGCACAGGCCAAGCTCTTCCATTTGTACCGCTGTGTTTGACAACAAAATACAGAGCAAATCCTTTATATTAGGACTTCCAAATAACTGTATTATATCGCAAATTCAACTAATTATCAAGTTTTTCTAGTAACACTGATGCATGGAGGTCAATTTAGTTCTATTGCGCCTTCAATACTATCATTAATGGCCGAGTTGTCACGTTTGCAGTGTTATGGCACAGACCAAGCTCTTCCATTTGTAACGGTGTGTTTTACAAAAACATACAGACCAAATCCTTTATCTTGGGACTTCGAAATAACTGTGTCATATCGCAAATTCAACTAATTATCCAGATTTGCTAGTAACACTGATGCCTGGAGGTCATTTTAGTTCTATTGCGCCTTCAATACTATCATTACTGACCGAGTTGTCGCATTTTCAGTGTTATGGCACCACCAAGCTCTTCCATTTGTACCGCTGTATTTGACAACAAAATACAGAGCAAATCCTTTATCTTGGGACTTCGAAATAACTGTGTCATATCGCAAATTCAACTAATTATCCAGTTTTTTCTGGTAACACTGATGCCCGGAAGTCAATTTAGTTCTATTACGCCTTCAATACTATCATTAATGGCCGAGTTGTGACATTTGCAGTGTTATGGCACAGGCCAAGCTCTTCCATTTGTACCGCTGTGTTTGACAACAAAATTCAGAGCAAATCCTTTATCTTGGGACTTCGAAATAACTGTGTCATATCGCAAATTCAACTAATTATCCAGTTTTTCTGTTAACACTGATGGCTGGAGGTCAATTTAGTACTATTGCGCCTTCAATACTATCATTAATGGCCGAGTTGTGACATTTGCAGTGTTATGGCACAGGCCAAGCTCTTCCATTTGTACCGGTGTGTTTGACAACAAAACACAGAGCAAATCCTTTATATTAGGACTTCGAAATAACTGTATTATATCGCAAATTCAACTAATTATAAAGTTTTTCTAGTAACACTGATGCCTGGAGGTCAATTTAGTTCTATTGCGCCTTCAATACTATCATTAATGGCCGAGTTGTCAAGTTTGCAGTGTTATGGTACAGACCAAGCTCTTCCATTTGTAACGGTGTGTTTGACAACAAAATACAGAGCAAATCCTTTATCTTGGGACTTCGAAATAACTGTCTTATATCGCAAATTCAACTAATTATAAAGTTTTTCTAGTAACACTGATGCCTGGACGTCAATTTAGTTCAATTGCGCCATCAATACTATCATTAATGGCCGAGTTGTCACGTTTGCAGTGTTATGGCACAGGCCAAGCTCTTCCATTTGTACCGGTGTGTTTGACAACAAAATACAGAGCAAATCCTTTATTTTGGGACTTCGAAATAACTGTGTCATATCGCAAATTCAACTAATTATCCAGTTGTTCTGGTAACACTGATGCCTGGAAGTCAATTTAGTTCTATTGCGCCTTCAATACTATCATTAATGGCCGAGTTGTGACATTTGCAGTGTTATGGCACAGGCCAACCTCGTCCATTTGTACCGGTGTGTTTGACAACAAAACACAGAGCAAATCCTTTATATTAGGACTTCGAAATAACTGTCTTATATCGCAAATTCAACTAATTATAAAGTTTTTCTAGTAACACTGATGCCTGGACGTCAATTTAGTTCAATTGCGCCATCAATACTATCATTAATGGCCGAGTTGTCACGTTTGCAGTGTTATGGCACAGGCCAAGCTCTTCCATTTGTACCGCTGTGTTTGACAACAAAATACAGAGCAAATCCTTTATATTAGGACTTCCAAATAACTGTATTATATCGCAAATTCAACTAATTATCAAGTTTTTCTAGTAACACTGATGCATGGAGGTCAATTTAGTTCTATTGCGCCTTCAATACTATCATTAATGGCCGAGTTGTCACGTTTGCAATGTTATGGCACAGACCAAGCTCTTCCATTTGTAACGGTGTGTTTTACAAAAAAATACAGACCAAATCCTTTATCTTGGGACTTCGAAATAACTGTGTCATATCGCAAATTCAACTAATTATCCAGATTTGCTAGTAACACTGATGCCTGGAGGTCATTTTAATTCTATTGCGCCTTCAATGCTATCATTACTGACCGAGTTGTCGCATTTTCAGTGTTATGGCACCACCAAGCTCTTCCATTTGTACCGCTGTATTTGACAACAAAATACAGAGCAAATCCTTTATCTTGGGACTTCGAAATAACTGTGTCATATCGCAAATTCAACTAATTATAAAGTTTTTCTAGTAACACTGATGCCTGGACGTCAATTTAGTTCAATTGCGCCATCAATACTATCATTAATGGCCGAGTTGTCACGTTTGCAGTGTTATGGCACAGGCCAAGCTCTTCCATTTGTACCGCTGTGTTTGACAACAAAATACAGAGCAAATCCTTTATCTTGGGACTTCGAAATAACTGTGTCATATCGCAAATTCAACCAATTATCAAGTTTTCCTAGTAATACTGATGCCTGGAGGTGAATTTAGTTCTATTGCGCCATCAATACCATCATTAATGGGCGAGTTATCACGTTTGCAGTGTTATAGCACAGGCCAAGCTCTTCCATTTGTACCGGTGTGTTTGACAACAAAATACAGACCAAATCCTTTATCTTGGGACTTCGAAATAACTGTATCAACTAATTATCCAGTTTTCCTAGAAATACTGATGCCTGGAGGTCAATTTAGTTCTATTGCGCCATCAATACTATCATTAAAGGGCGAGTTATCACGTTTGATGTGTTATAGCACAGGCCAAGCTCTTCCATTTGTACCGCTGTGTTTGACAACAAAATACAGAGCAAATCCTTTATCTTGAGACTTCGAAATAACTGTGTCATATCGCAAATTCAACTAATTATCCAGTTTATCTGGTAACACTGATGCCTGGAGGTGAATTTAGTTCTATTGCGCCATCAATACCATCATTAATGGGCGAGTTATCACGTTTGCAGTGTTATAGCACAGGCCAAGCTCTTCCATTTGTACCGCTGTGTTTGACAACAAAATACAGAGCAAATCCTTTATCTTGACACTTCGAAATAACTGTGTCATATCGCAAATTCAACTAATTATCCAGTTTATCTGGTAACACTGATGCCTGGAGGTGAATTTAGTTCTATTGCGCCATCAATACCATCATTAATGGGCGAGTTATCACGTTTGCAGTGTTATAGCACAGGCCAAGCTCTTCCATTTGTACCGGTGTGTTTGACAACAAAATACAGACCAAATCCTTTATCTTGGGACTTCGAAATAACTGTATCAACTAATTATCCAGTTTTCCTAGTAATACTGATGCCTGGAGGTGAATTTAGTTCTATTGCGCCATCAATACCATCATTAATGGGCGAGTTATCACGTTTGCAGTGTTATAGCACAGGCCAAGCTCTTCCATTTGTACCGGTGTGTTTGACAACAAAACACAGAGCAAATCCTTTATATTAGGACTTCCAAATAACTGTACTATATCGCAAATTCAACTAATTATCCAGTTTTTCTGGTAACACTGATGGCTGGAGGTCAATTTAGTTCAATTGCGCCATCAATACTATCATTAATGGCCGAGTTGTCACGTTTGCAGTGTTATTGCACAGGCCAAGCTCTTCCATTTGTACCGCTGTGTTTGACAACAAAATACAGAGCAAATCCTTTATCTTGGGACTTCGAAATAACTGTGTCATATCGCAAATTCAACCCATTATCAAGTTTTCCTAGTAATACTGATGCCTGGAGGTGAATTTAGTTCTATTGCGCCATCAATACCATCATTAATGGGCGAGTTATCACGTTTGCAGTGTTATAGCACAGGCCAAGCTCTTCCATTTGTACCGGTGTGTTTGACAACAAAATACAGACCAAATCCTTTATCTTGGGACTTCGAAATAACTTTATCAACTAATTATCCAGTTTTCCTAGTAATACTGATGCCTGGAGGTGAATTTAGTTCTATTGCGCCATCAATACCATCATTAATGGGCGAGTTATCACGTTTGCAGTGTTATAGCACAGGCCAAGCTCTTCCATTTGTACCGGTGTGTTTGACAACAAAACACAGAGCAAATCCTTTATATTAGGACTTCCAAATAACTGTATTATATCGCAAATTCAACTACTTATCCAGTTTTTCTGGTAACACTGATGCCTGGAAGTCAAATTAGTTATATTGCGCCTTCAATACTATCATTAATGGCCGAGTTGTGACATTTGCAGTGTTATGGCACAGACCAACCTCGTCCATTTGTACCGGTGTGTTTGACAACAAAACACAGAGCAAATCCTTTATATTAGGACTTCAAAATAACTGTCTTATATCGCAAATTCAACTAATTATAAAGTTTTTCTAGTAACACTGATGCCTGGACGTCAATTTAGTTCAATTGCGCCATCAATACTATCATTAATGGCCGAGTTGTCACGTTTGCAGTGTTATGGCACAGGCCAAGCTCTTCCATTTGTACCGCTGTGTTTGACAACAAAATACAGAGCAAATCCTTTATCTTGGGACTTCGAAATAACTGTGTCATATCGCAAATTCAACCCATTATCAAGTTTTCCTAGTAATACTGATGCCTGGAGGTGAATTTAGTTCTATTGCGCCATCAATACCATCATTAATGGGCGAGTTATCACGTTTGCAGTGTTATAGCACAGGCCAAGCTCTTCCATTTGTACCGGTGTGTTTGACAACAAAATACAGACCAAATCCTTTATCTTGGGACTTCGAAATAACTGTATCAACTAATTATCCAGTTTTCCTAGAAATACTGATGCCTGGAGGTCAATTTAGTTCTATTGCGCCATCAATACTATCATTAATGGGCGAGTTATCACGTTTGATGTGTTATAGCACAGGCCAAGCTCTTCCATTTGTACCGCTGTGTTTGACAACAAAATACAGAGCAAATCCTTTATCTTGGGACTTCGAAATAACTGTGTGATATCGCAAATTCAACTAATTATCCAGTTTTTCTGGTAACACTGATGCCTGGAGGTCAATTTAGTTCTATTGCGCCTTCAATACTATCATTAATGGCCGAGTTGTGATATTTGCAGTGTTATGGCACAGGCCAAGCTCTTCCATTTGTACCGGTGTGTTTGACAACAAAACACAGAGCAAATCCTTTATATTAGGACTTCGAAATAACTGTATTATATCGCAAATTCAACTAATTATAAAGTTTTTCTAGTAGCACTGATGCCTGGAGGTCAATTTAGTTCTATTGCGCCTTCAATACTATCATTAATGGCCGAGTTGTCAAGTTTGCAGTGTTATGGTACAGACCAAGCTCTTCCATTTGTAACGGTGTGTTTGACAACAAAATACAGAGCAAATCCTTTATCTTGGGACTTCGAAATAACTGTCTTATATCGCAAATTCAACTAATTATAAAGTTTTTCTAGTAACACTGATGCCTGGACGTCAATTTAGTTCAATTGCGCCATCAATACTATCATTAATGGCCGAGTTGTCACGTTTGCAGTGTTATGGCACAGGCCAAGCTCTTCCATTTGTACCGGTGTGTTTGACAACAAAATACAGAGCAAATCCTTTATTTTGGGACTTCGAAATAACTGTGTCATATCGCAAATTCAACTAATTATCCAGTTGTTCTGGTAACACTGATGCCTGGAAGTCAATTTAGTTCTATTGCGCCTTCAATACTATCATTAATGGCCGAGTTGTGACATTTGCAGTGTTATGGCACAGGCCAACCTCGTCCATTTGTACCGGTGTGTTTGACAACAAAACACAGAGCAAATCCTTTATATTAGGACTTCGAAATAACTGTCTTATATCGCAAATTCAACTAATTATAAAGTTGTTCTAGTAACACTGATGCCTGGACGTCAATTTAGTTCAATTGCGCCATCAATACTATCATTAATGGCCGAGTTGTCACGTTTGCAGTGTTATGGCACAGGCCAAGCTCTTCCATTTGTACCGCTGTGTTTGACAACAAAATACAGAGCAAATCCTTTATATTAGGACTTCCAAATAACTGTATTATATCGCAAATTCAACTAATTATCAAGTTTTTCTAGTAACACTGATGCATGGAGGTCAATTTAGTTCTATTGCGCCTTCAATACTATCATTAATGGCCGAGTTGTCACGTTTGCAATGTTATGGCACAGACCAAGCTCTTCCATTTGTAACGGTGTGTTTTACAAAAAAATACAGACCAAATCCTTTATCTTGGGACTTCGAAATAACTGTGTCATATCGCAAATTCAACTAATTATCCAGATTTGCTAGTAACACTGATGCCTGGATGTCATTTTAGTTCTATTGCGCCTTCAATGCTATCATTACTGACCGAGTTGTCGCATTTTCAGTGTTATGGCACCACCAAGCTCTTCCATTTGTACCGCTGTATTTGACAACAAAATACAGAGCAAATCCTTTATCTTGGGACTTCGAAATAACTGTGTCATATCGCAAATTCAACTAATTATAAAGTTTTTCTAGTAACACTGATGCCTGGACGTCAATTTAGTTCAATTGCGCCATCAATACTATCATTAATGGCCGAGTTGTCACGTTTGCAGTGTTATGGCACAGGCCAAGCTCTTCCATTTGTACCGCTGTGTTTGACAACAAAATACAGAGCAAATCCTTTATCTTGGGACTTCGAAATAACTGTGTCATATCGCAAATTCAACCAATTATCAAGTTTTCCTAGTAATACTGATGCCTGGAGGTGAATTTAGTTCTATTGCGCCATCAATACCATCATTAATGGGCGAGTTATCACGTTTGCAGTGTTATAGCACAGGCCAAGCTCTTCCATTTGTACCGGTGTGTTTGACAACAAAATACAGACCAAATCCTTTATCTTGGGACTTCGAAATAACTGTATCAACTAATTATCCAGTTTTCCTAGAAATACTGATGCCTGGAGGTCAATTTAGTTCTATTGCGCCATCAATACTATCATTAATGGGCGAGTTATCACGTTTGATGTGTTATAGCACAGGCCAAGCTCTTCCATTTGTACCGATGTGTTTGACAACAAAATACAGAGCAAATCCTTTATCTTGGGACTTCGAAATAACTGTGTCATATCGCAAATTCAACTAATTATCCAGTTTTTCTGGTAACACTGATGCCTGGAGGTCAATTTAGTTCTATTGCGCCTTCAATACTATCATTAATGGCCGAGTTGTAATATTTGCAGTGTTATGGCACAGGCCAAGCTCTTCCATTTGTACCGGTGTGTTTGACAACAAAACACAGAGCAAATCCTTTATATTAGGACTTCGAAATAACTGTCTTATATCGCAAATTCAACTAATTATAAAGATTTTCTAGTAACACTGATGCCTGGACGTCAATTTAGTTCAATTGCGCCATCAATACTATCATTAATGGCCGAGTTGTCACGTTTGCAGTGTTATGGCACAGGCCAAGCTCTTCCATTTGTACCGCTGTGTTTGACAACAAAATACAGAGCAAATCCTTTATCTTGGGACTTCGAAATAACTGTGTCATATCGCAAATTCAACCAATTATCAAGTTTTCCTAGTAATACTGATGCCTGGAGGTGAATTTAGTTCTATTGCGCCATCAATACCATCATTAATGGGCGAGTTATCACGTTTGCAGTGTTATAGCACAGGCCAAGCTCTTCCATTTGTACCGGTGTGTTTGACAACAAAATACAGACCAAATCCTTTATCTTGGGACTTCGAAATAACTGTATCAACTAATTATCCAGTTTTCCTAGAAATACTGATGCCTGGAGGTCAATTTAGTGCTATTGCGCCATCAATACTATCATTAAAGGGCGAGTTATCACGTTTGATGTGTTATAGCACAGGCCAAGCTCTTCCATTTGTACCGCTGTGTTTGACAACAAAATACAGAGCAAATCCTTTATCTTGGGACTTCGAAATAACTGTGTCATATCGCAAATTCAACTAATTATCCAGTTTTTCTGGTAACACTGATGCCTGGAGGTCAATTTAGTTCTATTGCGCCATCAATACCATCATTAATGGGCGAGTTATCACGTTTGCAGTGTTATAGCACAGGCCAAGCTCTTCCATTTGTACCGCTGTGTTTGACAACAAAATACAGAGCAAATCCTTTATCTTGACACTTCGAAATAACTGTGTCATATCGCAAATTCAACTAATTATCCAGTTTATCTGGTAACACTGATGCCTGGAGGTGAATTTAGTTCTATTGCGCCATCAATACCATCATTAATGGGCGAGTTATCACGTTTGCAGTGTTATAGCACAGGCCAAGCTCTTCCATTTGTACCGGTGTGTTTGACAACAAAATACAGACCAAATCCTTTATCTTGGGACTTCGAAATAACTGTATCAACTAATTATCCAGTTTTCCTAGTAATACTGATGCCTGGAGGTGAATTTAGTTCTATTGCGCCATCAATACCATCATTAATGGGCGAGTTATCACGTTTGCAGTGTTATAGCACAGGCCAAGCTCTTCCATTTGTACCGGTGTGTTTGACAACAAAACACAGAGCAAATCCTTTATATTAGGACTTCCAAATAACTGTACTATATCGCAAATTCAACTAATTATCCAGTTTTTCTGGTAACACTGATGGCTGGAGGTCAATTTAGTTCAATTGCGCCATCAATACTATCATTAATGGCCGAGTTGTCACGTTTGCAGTGTTATTGCACAGGCCAAGCTCTTCCATTTGTACCGCTGTGTTTGACAACAAAATACAGAGCAAATCCTTTATCTTGGGACTTCGAAATAACTGTGTCATATCGCAAATTCAACCCATTATCAAGTTTTCCTAGTAATACTGATGCCTGGAGGTGAATTTAGTTCTATTGCGCCATCAATACCATCATTAATGGGCGAGTTATCACGTTTGCAGTGTTATAGCACAGGCCAAGCTCTTCCATTTGTACCGGTGTGTTTGACAACAAAATACAGACCAAATCCTTTATCTTGGGACTTCGAAATAACTTTATCAACTAATTATCCAGTTTTCCTAGTAATACTGATGCCTGGAGGTGAATTTAGTTCTATTGCGCCATCAATACCATCATTAATGGGCGAGTTATCACGTTTGCAGTGTTATAGCACAGGCCAAGCTCTTCCATTTGTACCGGTGTGTTTGACAACAAAACACAGAGCAAATCCTTTATATTAGGACTTCCAAATAACTGTATTATATCGCAAATTCAACTAATTATCCAGTTTTTCTGGTAACACTGATGCCTGGAAGTCAAATTAGTTATATTGCGCCTTCAATACTATCATTAATGGCCGAGTTGTGACATTTGCAGTGTTATGGCACAGACCAACCTCGTCCATTTGTACCGGTGTGTTTGACAACAAAACACAGAGCAAATCCTTTATATTAGGACTTCAAAATAACTGTCTTATATCGCAAATTCAACTAATTATAAAGTTTTTCTAGTAACACTGATGCCTGGACGTCAATTTAGTTCAATTGCGCCATCAATACTATCATTAATGGCCGAGTTGTCACGTTTGCAGTGTTATGGCACAGGCCAAGCTCTTCCATTTGTACCGCTGTGTTTGACAACAAAATACAGAGCAAATCCTTTATCTTGGGACTTCGAAATAACTGTGTCATATCGCAAATTCAACCCATTATCAAGTTTTCCTAGTAATACTGATGCCTGGAGGTGAATTTAGTTCTATTGCGCCATCAATACCATCATTAATGGGCGAGTTATCACGTTTGCAGTGTTATAGCACAGGCCAAGCTCTTCCATTTGTACCGGTGTGTTTGACAACAAAATACAGACCAAATCCTTTATCTTGGGACTTCGAAATAACTGTATCAACTAATTATCCAGTTTTCCTAGAAATACTGATGCCTGGAGGTCAATTTAGTTCTATTGCGCCATCAATACTATCATTAATGGGCGAGTTATCACGTTTGATGTGTTATAGCACAGGCCAAGCTCTTCCATTTGTACCGCTGTGTTTGACAACAAAATACAGAGCAAATCCTTTATCTTGGGACTTCGAAATAACTGTGTGATATCGCAAATTCAACTAATTATCCAGTTTTTCTGGTAACACTGATGCCTGGAGGTCAATTTAGTTCTATTGCGCCTTCAATACTATCATTAATGGCCGAGTTGTGATATTTGCAGTGTTATGGCACAGGCCAAGCTCTTCCATTTGTACCGGTGTGTTTGACAACAAAACACAGAGCAAATCCTTTATATTAGGACTTCGAAATAACTGTATTATATCGCAAATTCAACTAATTATAAAGTTTTTCTAGTAGCACTGATGCCTGGAGGTCAATTTAGTTCTATTGCGCCTTCAATACTATCATTAATGGCCGAGTTGTCAAGTTTGCAGTGTTATGGTACAGACCAAGCTCTTCCATTTGTAACGGTGTGTTTGACAACAAAATACAGAGCAAATCCTTTATCTTGGGACTTCGAAATAACTGTCTTATATCGCAAATTCAACTAATTATAAAGTTTTTCTAGTAACACTGATGCCTGGACGTCAATTTAGTTCAATTGCGCCATCAATACTATCATTAATGGCCGAGTTGTCACGTTTGCAGTGTTATGGCACAGGCCAAGCTCTTCCATTTGTACCGGTGTGTTTGACAACAAAATACAGAGCAAATCCTTTATTTTGGGACTTCGAAATAACTGTGTCATATCGCAAATTCAACTAATTATCCAGTTGTTCTGGTAACACTGATGCCTGGAAGTCAATTTAGTTCTATTGCGCCTTCAATACTATCATTAATGGCCGAGTTGTGACATTTGCAGTGTTATGGCACAGGCCAACCTCGTCCATTTGTACCGGTGTGTTTGACAACAAAACACAGAGCAAATCCTTTATATTAGGACTTCGAAATAACTGTCTTATATCGCAAATTCAACTAATTATAAAGTTGTTCTAGTAACACTGATGCCTGGACGTCAATTTAGTTCAATTGCGCCATCAATACTATCATTAATGGCCGAGTTGTCACGTTTGCAGTGTTATGGCACAGGCCAAGCTCTTCCATTTGTACCGCTGTGTTTGACAACAAAATACAGAGCAAATCCTTTATATTAGGACTTCCAAATAACTGTATTATATCGCAAATTCAACTAATTATCAAGTTTTTCTAGTAACACTGATGCATGGAGGTCAATTTAGTTCTATTGCGCCTTCAATACTATCATTAATGGCCGAGTTGTCACGTTTGCAATGTTATGGCACAGACCAAGCTCTTCCATTTGTAACGGTGTGTTTTACAAAAAAATACAGACCAAATCCTTTATCTTGGGACTTCGAAATAACTGTGTCATATCGCAAATTCAACTAATTATCCAGATTTGCTAGTAACACTGATGCCTGGATGTCATTTTAGTTCTATTGCGCCTTCAATGCTATCATTACTGACCGAGTTGTCGCATTTTCAGTGTTATGGCACCACCAAGCTCTTCCATTTGTACCGCTGTATTTGACAACAAAATACAGAGCAAATCCTTTATCTTGGGACTTCGAAATAACTGTGTCATATCGCAAATTCAACTAATTATAAAGTTTTTCTAGTAACACTGATGCCTGGACGTCAATTTAGTTCAATTGCGCCATCAATACTATCATTAATGGCCGAGTTGTCACGTTTGCAGTGTTATGGCACAGGCCAAGCTCTTCCATTTGTACCGCTGTGTTTGACAACAAAATACAGAGCAAATCCTTTATCTTGGGACTTCGAAATAACTGTGTCATATCGCAAATTCAACCAATTATCAAGTTTTCCTAGTAATACTGATGCCTGGAGGTGAATTTAGTTCTATTGCGCCATCAATACCATCATTAATGGGCGAGTTATCACGTTTGCAGTGTTATAGCACAGGCCAAGCTCTTCCATTTGTACCGGTGTGTTTGACAACAAAATACAGACCAAATCCTTTATCTTGGGACTTCGAAATAACTGTATCAACTAATTATCCAGTTTTCCTAGAAATACTGATGCCTGGAGGTCAATTTAGTTCTATTGCGCCATCAATACTATCATTAATGGGCGAGTTATCACGTTTGATGTGTTATAGCACAGGCCAAGCTCTTCCATTTGTACCGATGTGTTTGACAACAAAATACAGAGCAAATCCTTTATCTTGGGACTTCGAAATAACTGTGTCATATCGCAAATTCAACTAATTATCCAGTTTTTCTGGTAACACTGATGCCTGGAGGTCAATTTAGTTCTATTGCGCCTTCAATACTATCATTAATGGCCGAGTTGTAATATTTGCAGTGTTATGGCACAGGCCAAGCTCTTCCATTTGTACCGGTGTGTTTGACAACAAAACACAGAGCAAATCCTTTATATTAGGACTTCGAAATAACTGTCTTATATCGCAAATTCAACTAATTATAAAGATTTTCTAGTAACACTGATGCCTGGACGTCAATTTAGTTCAATTGCGCCATCAATACTATCATTAATGGCCGAGTTGTCACGTTTGCAGTGTTATGGCACAGGCCAAGCTCTTCCATTTGTACCGCTGTGTTTGACAACAAAATACAGAGCAAATCCTTTATCTTGGGACTTCGAAATAACTGTGTCATATCGCAAATTCAACCAATTATCAAGTTTTCCTAGTAATACTGATGCCTGGAGGTGAATTTAGTTCTATTGCGCCATCAATACCATCATTAATGGGCGAGTTATCACGTTTGCAGTGTTATAGCACAGGCCAAGCTCTTCCATTTGTACCGGTGTGTTTGACAACAAAATACAGACCAAATCCTTTATCTTGGGACTTCGAAATAACTGTATCAACTAATTATCCAGTTTTCCTAGAAATACTGATGCCTGGAGGTCAATTTAGTGCTATTGCGCCATCAATACTATCATTAAAGGGCGAGTTATCACGTTTGATGTGTTATAGCACAGGCCAAGCTCTTCCATTTGTACCGCTGTGTTTGACAACAAAATACAGAGCAAATCCTTTATCTTGGGACTTCGAAATAACTGTGTCATATCGCAAATTCAACTAATTATCCAGTTTTTCTGGTAACACTGATGCCTGGAGGTCAATTTAGTTCTATTGCGCCTTCAATACTATCATTAATGGCCGAGTTGTGATATTTGCAGTGTTATAGCACAGCCAAGCTCTTCCATTTGTACCGGTGTGTTTGACAACAAAACACAGAGCAAATCCTTTATATTAGGACTTCCAAATAACTGTATTATATCGCAAATTCAACTAATTATCCAGTTTTTCTGGTAACACTGATGCCTGGAAGTCAATTTAGTTCTATTGCGCCTTCAATACTATCATTAATGGCCGAGTTGTGACATTTGCAGTGTTATGGCACAGGCCAGCTCGTCCATTTGTACCGGTGTGTTTGACAACAAAACACAGAGCAAATCCTTTATATTAGGACTTCAAAATAACTGTCTTATATCGCAAATTCAACTAATTATAAAGTTTTTCTAGTAACACTGATGCCTGGACGTCAATTTAGTTCAATTGCGCCATCAATACTATCATTAATGGCCGAGTTGTCACGTTTGCAGTGTTATGGCACAGGCCAAGCTCTTCCATTTGTACCGCTGTGTTTGACAACAAAATACAGAGCAAATCCTTTATCTTGGGACTTCGAAATAACTGTGTCATATCGCAAATTCAACCCATTATCAAGATTTCCTAGTAATACTGATGCCTGGAGGTGAATTTAGTTATATTGCGCCATCAATACCATCATTAATGGGCGAGTTATCACGTTTGCAGTGTTATAGCACAGGCCAAGCTCTTCCATTTGTACCGGTGTGTTTGACAACAAAATACAGACCAAATCCTTTATCTTGGGACTTCGAAATAACTGTATCAACTAATTATCCAGTTTTCCTAGAAATACTGATGCCTGGAGGTCAATTTAGTTCTATTGCGCCATCAATACTATCATTAATGGGCGAGTTATCACGTTTGATGTGTTATAGCACAGGCCAAGCTCTTCCATTTGTACCGATGTGTTTGACAACAAAATACAGAGCAAATCCTTTATCTTGGGACTTCGAAATAACTGTGTCATATCGCAAATTCAACTAATTATCCAGTTTTTCTGGTAACACTGATGCCTGGAGGTCAATTTAGTTCTATTGCGCCTTCAATACTATCATTAATGGCCGAGTTGTAATATTTGCAGTGTTATGGCACAGGCCAAGCTCTTCCATTTGTACCGGTGTGTTTGACAACAAAACACAGAGCAAATCCTTTATATTAGGACTTCGAAATAACTGTCTTATATCGCAAATTCAACTAATTATAAAGATTTTCTAGTAACACTGATGCCTGGACGTCAATTTAGTTCAATTGCGCCATCAATACTATCATTAATGGCCGAGTTGTCACGTTTGCAGTGTTATGGCACAGGCCAAGCTCTTCCATTTGTACCGCTGTGTTTGACAACAAAATACAGAGCAAATCCTTTATCTTGGGACTTCGAAATAACTGTGTCATATCGCAAATTCAACCCATTATCAAGATTTCCTAGTAATACTGATGCCTGGAGGTGAATTTAGTTATATTGCGCCATCAATACCATCATTAATGGGCGAGTTATCACGTTTGCAGTGTTATAGCACAGGCCAAGCTCTTCCATTTGTACCGGTGTGTTTGACAACAAAATACAGACCAAATCCTTTATCTTGGGACTTCGAAATAACTGTATCAACTAATTATCCAGTTTTCCTAGAAATACTGATGCCTGGAGGTCAATTTAGTTCTATTGCGCCATCAATACTATCATTAATGGGCGAGTTATCACGTTTGATGTGTTATAGCACAGGCCAAGCTCTTCCATTTGTACCGATGTGTTTGACAACAAAATACAGAGCAAATCCTTTATCTTGGGACTTCGAAATAACTGTGTCATATCGCAAATTCAACTAATTATCCAGTTTTTCTGGTAACACTGATGCCTGGAGGTCAATTTAGTTCTATTGCGCCTTCAATACTATCATTAATGGCCGAGTTGTAATATTTGCAGTGTTATGGCACAGGCCAAGCTCTTCCATTTGTACCGGTGTGTTTGACAACAAAACACAGAGCAAATCCTTTATATTAGGACTTCGAAATAACTGTCTTATATCGCAAATTCAACTAATTATAAAGATTTTCTAGTAACACTGATGCCTGGACGTCAATTTAGTTCAATTGCGCCATCAATACTATCATTAATGGCCGAGTTGTCACGTTTGCAGTGTTATGGCACAGGCCAAGCTCTTCCATTTGTACCGCTGTGTTTGACAACAAAATACAGAGCAAATCCTTTATCTTGGGACTTCGAAATAACTGTGTCATATCGCAAATTCAACCAATTATCAAGTTTTCCTAGTAATACTGATGCCTGGAGGTGAATTTAGTTCTATTGCGCCATCAATACCATCATTAATGGGCGAGTTATCACGTTTGCAGTGTTATAGCACAGGCCAAGCTCTTCCATTTGTACCGGTGTGTTTGACAACAAAATACAGACCAAATCCTTAATCTTGGGACTTCGAAATAACTGTATCAACTAATTATCCAGTTTTCCTAGTAATACTGATGCCTGGAGGTGAATTTAGTTCTATTGCGCCATCAATACCATCATTAATGGGCGAGTTATCACGTTTGCAGTGTTATAGCACAGGCCAAGCTCTTCCATTTGTACCGGTGTGTTTGACAACAAAACACAGAGCAAATCCTTTATATTAGGACTTCCAAATAACTGTATTATATCGCAAATTCAACTAATTATCCAGTTTTTCTGGTAACACTGATGGCTGGAGGTCAATTTAGTTCAATTGCGCCATCAATACTATCATTAATGGCCGAGTTGTCACGTTTGCAGTGTTATTGCACAGGCCAAGCTCTTCCATTTGTACCGCTGTGTTTGACAACAAAATACAGAGCAAATCCTTTATCTTGGGACTTCGAAATAACTGTGTCATATCGCAAATTCAACCCATTATCAAGTTTACTGATGCCTGGAGGTGAATTTAGTTCTATTGCGCCATCAATACCATCATTAATGGGCGAGTTATCACGTTTGCAGTGTTATAGCACAGGCCAAGCTCTTCCATTTGTACCGGTGTGTTTGACAACAAAATACAGACCAAATCCTTTATCTTGGGACTTCGAAATAACTTTATCAACTAATTATCCAGTTTTCCTAGTAATACTGATGCCTGGAGGTGAATTTAGTTCTATTGCGCCATCAATACCATCATTAATGGGCGAGTTATCACGTTTGCAGTGTTATAGCACAGGCCAAGCTCTTCCATTTGTACCGGTGTGTTTGACAACAAAACACAGAGCAAATCCTTTATATTAGGACTTCCAAATAACTGTATTATATCGCAAATTCAACTAATTATCCAGTTTTTCTGGTAACACTGATGCCTGGAAGTCAATTTAGTTATATTGCGCCTTCAATACTATCATTAATGGCCGAGTTGTGACATTTGCAGTGTTATGGCACAGACCAACCTCGTCCATCTGTACCGGTGTGTTTGACAACAAAACACAGAGCAAATCCTTTATATTAGGACTTCAAAATAACTGTCTTATATCGCAAATTCAACTAATTATAAAGTTTTTCTAGTAACACTGATGCCTGGACGTCAATTTAGTTCAATTGCGCCATCAATACTATCATTAATGGCCGAGTTGTCACGTTTGCAGTGTTATGGCACAGGCCAAGCTCTTCCATTTGTACCGCTGTGTTTGACAACAAAATACAGAGTAAATCCTTTATCTTGGGACTTCGAAATAACTGTGTCATATCGCAAATTCAACCCATTATCAAGTTTTCCTAGTAATACTGATGCCTGGAGGTGAATTTAGGTCTATTGCGCCATCAATACCATCATTAATGGGCGAGTTATCACGTTTGCAGTGTTATAGCACAGGCCAAGCTCTTCCATTTGTACCGGTGTGTTTGACAACAAAATACAGACCAAATCCTTTATCTTGGGACTTCGAAATAACTGTATCAACTAATTATCCAGTTTTCCTAGAAATACTGATGCCTGGAGGTCAATTTAGTTCTATTGCGCCATCAATACTATCATTAATGGGCGAGTTATCACGTTTGATGTGTTATAGCACAGGCCAAGCTCTTCCATTTGTACCGCTGTGTTTGACAACAAAATACAGAGCAAATCCTTTATCTTGGGACTTCGAAATAACTGTGTGATATCGCAAATTCAACTAATTATCCAGTTTTTCTGGTAACACTGATGCCTGGAGGTCAATTTAGTTCTATTGCGCCTTCAATACTATCATTAATGGCCGAGTTGTGATATTTGCAGTGTTATGGCACAGGCCAAGCTCTTCCATTTGTACCGGTGTGTTTGACAACAAAACACAGAGCAAATCCTTTATATTAGGACTTCGAAATAACTGTCTTATATCGCAAATTCAACTAATTATAAAGTTTTTCTAGTAACACTGATGCCTGGACGTCAATTTAGTTCAATTGCGCCATCAATACTATCATTAATGGCCGAGTTGTCACGTTTGCAGTGTTATGGCACAGGCCAAGCTCTTCCATTTGTACCGCTGTGTTTGACAACAAAATACAGAGCAAATCCTTTATCTTGGGACTTCGAAATAACTGTGTCATATCGCAAATTCAACCAATTATCAAGTTTTCCTAGTAATACTGATGCCTGGAGGTGAATTTAGTTCTATTGCGCCATCAATACCATCATTAATGGGCGAGTTATCACGTTTGCAGTGTTATAGCACAGGCCAAGCTCTTCCATTTGTACCGGTGTGTTTGACAACAAAATACAGACCAAATCCTTTATCTTGGGACTTCGAAATAACTGTATCAACTAATTATCCAGTTTTCCTAGAAATACTGATGCCTGGAGGTCAATTTAGTTCTATTGCGCCATCAATACTATCATTAAAGGGCGAGTTATCACGTTTGATGTGTTATAGCACAGGCCAAGCTCTTCCATTTGTACCGCTGTGTTTGACAACAAAATACAGAGCAAATCCTTTATCTTGGGACTTCGAAATAACCGTGTCATATCGCAAATTCAACTAATTATCAAGTTTTTCTAGTAACACTGATGCCTGGACGTCAATTTAGTTCAATTGCGCCATCAATACTATCATTAATGGCCGAGTTGTCACGTTTGCAGTGTTATGACACAGGCCAAGCTCTTCCATTTGTACCGCTGTGTTTGACAACAATATACAGAGCAAATCCTTTATCTTGGGACTTCGAAATAACTGTGTCATATCGCAAATTCAACCAATTATCAAGTTTTCCTAGTAATACTGATGCCTGGAGGTGAATTTAGTTCTATTGCGCAATCAATACCATCATTAATGGGCGAGTTATCACGTTTGCAGTGTTATAGCACAGGCCAAGCTCTTCCATTTGTACCGGTGTGTTTGACAACAAAATACAGACCAAATCCTTTCTCTTGGGACTTCGAAATAACTGTATCAACTAATTATCCAATTTTCCTAGAAATACTGATGCCTGGAGGTCAATTTAGTTCTATTACGCCATCAATACTATCATTAATGGGCAAGTTATCACGTTTGATGTGTTATAGCACAGGCCAAGCTCTTCCATTGGTACCGCTGTGTTTGACAACAAAACACAGAGCAAATCCTTTATCTTGGGACTTCGAAATAACTGTCTTATATCGCAAATTCAACTAATTATAAAGTTTTTCTAGTAACACTGATGCCTGGACGTCAATTTAGTTCAATTGCGCCATCAATACTATCATTAATGGCCGAGTTGTCACGTTTGCAGTGTTATGGCACAGGCCAAGCTCTTCCATTTGTACCGGTGTGTTTGACAACAAAATACAGAGCAAATCCTTTATTTTGGGACTTCGAAATAACTGTGTCATATCGCAAATTCAACTAATTATCCAGTTGTTCTGGTAACACTGATGCCTGGAAGTCAATTTAGTTCTATTGCGCCTTCAATACTATCATTAATGGCCGAGTTGTGACATTTGCAGTGTTATGGCACAGGCCAACCTCGTCCATTTGTACCGGTGTGTTTGACAACAAAACACAGAGCAAATCCTTTATATTAGGACTTCGAAATAACTGTCTTATATCGCAAATTCAACTAATTATAAAGTTTTTCTAGTAACACTGATGCCTGGACGTCAATTTAGTTCAATTGCGCCATCAATACTATCATTAATGGCCGAGTTGTCACGTTTGCAGTGTTATGGCACAGGCCAAGCTCTTCCATTTGTACCGCTGTGTTTGACAACAAAATACAGAGCAAATCCTTTATATTAGGACTTCCAAATAACTGTATTATATCGAATATTTAACTAATTATCAAGTTTTTCTAGTAACACTGATGCATGGAGGTCAATTTAGTTCTATTGCGCCTTCAATACTATCATTAATGGCCGAGTTGTCACGTTTGCAGTGTTATGGCACAGACCAAGCTCTTCCATTTGTAACGGTGTGTTTTAAAAAAACATACAGACCAAATCCTTTTTCTTGGGACTTCGAAATAACTGTGTCATATCGCAAATTCAACTAATTATCCAGATTTGCTAGTAACACTGATGCCTGGAGGTCATTTTAGTTCTATTGCGCCTTCAATACTATCATTACTGACCGAGTTGTCGCATTTTCAGTGTTATGGCACCACCAAGCTCTTCCATTTGTACCGCTGTATTTGACAACAAAATACAGAGCAAATCCTTTATCTTGGGACTTCGAAATAACTGTGTCATATCGCAAATTCAACTAATTATCCAGTTTTTTCTGGTAACACTGATGCCCGGAAGTCAATTTAGTTCTATTACGCCTTCAATACTATCATTAATGGCCGAGTTGTGACATTTGCAGTGTTATGGCACAGGCCAAGCTCTTCCATTTGTACCGCTGTGTTTGACAACAAAATTCAGAGCAAATCCTTTATCTTGGGACTTCGAAATAACTGTGTCATATCGCAAATTCAACTAATTATCCAGTTTTTCTGTTAACACTGATGGCTGGAGGTCAATTTAGTACTATTGCGCCTTCAATACTATCATTAATGGCCGAGTTGTGACATTTGCAGTGTTATGGCACAGGCCAAGCTCTTCCATTTGTACCGGTGTGTTTGACAACAAAACACAGAGCAAATCCTTTATATTAGGACTTCGAAATAACTGTATTATATCGCAAATTCAACTAATTATAAAGTTTTTCTAGTAACACTGATGCCTGGAGGTCAATTTAGTTCTATTGCGCCTTCAATACTATCATTAATGGCCGAGTTGTCAAGTTTGCAGTGTTATGGTACAGACCAAGCTCTTCCATTTGTAACGGTGTGTTTGACAACAAAATACAGAGCAAATCCTTTATCTTGGGACTTCGAAATAACTGTCTTATATCGCAAATTCAACTAATTATAAAGTTTTTCTAGTAACACTGATGCCTGGACGTCAATTTAGTTCAATTGCGCCATCAATACTATCATTAATGGCCGAGTTGTCACGTTTGCAGTGTTATGGCACAGGCCAAGCTCTTCCATTTGTACCGGTGTGTTTGACAACAAAATACAGAGCAAATCCTTTATTTTGGGACTTCGAAATAACTGTGTCATATCGCAAATTCAACTAATTATCCAGTTGTTCTGGTAACACTGATGCCTGGAAGTCAATTTAGTTCTATTGCGCCTTCAATACTATCATTAATGGCCGAGTTGTGACATTTGCAGTGTTATGGCACAGGCCAACCTCGTCCATTTGTACCGGTGTGTTTGACAACAAAACACAGAGCAAATCCTTTATATTAGGACTTCGAAATAACTGTCTTATATCGCAAATTCAACTAATTATAAAGTTTTTCTAGTAACACTGATGCCTGGACGTCAATTTAGTTCAATTGCGCCATCAATACTATCATTAATGGCCGAGTTGTCACGTTTGCAGTGTTATGGCACAGGCCAAGCTCTTCCATTTGTACCGCTGTGTTTGACAACAAAATACAGAGCAAATCCTTTATATTAGGACTTCCAAATAACTGTATTATATCGCAAATTCAACTAATTATCAAGTTTTTCTAGTAACACTGATGCATGGAGGTCAATTTAGTTCTATTGCGCCTTCAATACTATCATTAATGGCCGAGTTGTCACGTTTGCAATGTTATGGCACAGACCAAGCTCTTCCATTTGTAACGGTGTGTTTTACAAAAAAATACAGACCAAATCCTTTATCTTGGGACTTCGAAATAACTGTGTCATATCGCAAATTCAACTAATTATCCAGATTTGCTAGTAACACTGATGCCTGGAGGTCATTTTAGTTCTATTGCGCCTTCAATGCTATCATTACTGACCGAGTTGTCGCATTTTCAGTGTTATGGCACCACCAAGCTCTTCCATTTGTACCGCTGTATTTGACAACAAAATACAGAGCAAATCCTTTATCTTGGGACTTCGAAATAACTGTGTCATATCGCAAATTCAACTAATTATAAAGTTTTTCTAGTAACACTGATGCCTGGACGTCAATTTAGTTCAATTGCGCCATCAATACTATCATTAATGGCCGAGTTGTCACGTTTGCAGTGTTATGGCACAGGCCAAGCTCTTCCATTTGTACCGCTGTGTTTGACAACAAAATACAGAGCAAATCCTTTATCTTGGGACTTCGAAATAACTGTGTCATATCGCAAATTCAACCAATTATCAAGTTTTCCTAGTAATACTGATGCCTGGAGGTGAATTTAGTTCTATTGCGCCATCAATACCATCATTAATGGGCGAGTTATCACGTTTGCAGTGTTATAGCACAGGCCAAGCTCTTCCATTTGTACCGGTGTGTTTGACAACAAAATACAGACCAAATCCTTTATCTTGGGACTTCGAAATAACTGTATCAACTAATTATCCAGTTTTCCTAGAAATACTGATGCCTGGAGGTCAATTTAGTTCTATTGCGCCATCAATACTATCATTAAAGGGCGAGTTATCACGTTTGATGTGTTATAGCACAGGCCAAGCTCTTCCATTTGTACCGCTGTGTTTGACAACAAAATACAGAGCAAATCCTTTATCTTGAGACTTCGAAATAACTGTGTCATATCGCAAATTCAACTAATTATCCAGTTTATCTGGTAACACTGATGCCTGGAGGTGAATTTAGTTCTATTGCGCCATCAATACCATCATTAATGGGCGAGTTATCACGTTTGCAGTGTTATAGCACAGGCCAAGCTCTTCCATTTGTACCGCTGTGTTTGACAACAAAATACAGAGCAAATCCTTTATTTTGGGACTTCGAAATAACTGTGTCATATCGCAAATTCAACTAATTATCCAGTTGTTCTGGTAACACTGATGCCTGGAAGTCAATTTAGTTCTATTGCGCCTTCAATACTATCATTAATGGCCGAGTTGTGACATTTGCAGTGTTATGGCACAGGCCAACCTCGTCCATTTGTACCGGTGTGTTTGACAACAAAACACAGAGCAAATCCTTTATATTAGGACTTCGAAATAACTGTCTTATATCGCAAATTCAACTAATTATAAAGTTTTTCTAGTAACACTGATGCCTGGACGTCAATTTAGTTCAATTGCGCCATCAATACTATCATTAATGGCCGAGTTGTCACGTTTGCAGTGTTATGGCACAGGCCAAGCTCTTCCATTTGTACCGCTGTGTTTGACAACAAAATACAGAGCAAATCCTTTATATTAGGACTTCCAAATAACTGTATTATATCGCAAATTCAACTAATTATCAAGTTTTTCTAGTAACACTGATGCATGGAGGTCAATTTAGTTCTATTGCGCCTTCAATACTATCATTAATGGCCGAGTTGTCACGTTTGCAATGTTATGGCACAGACCAAGCTCTTCCATTTGTAACGGTGTGTTTTACAAAAAAATACAGACCAAATCCTTTATCTTGGGACTTCGAAATAACTGTGTCATATCGCAAATTCAACTAATTATCCAGATTTGCTAGTAACACTGATGCCTGGAGGTCATTTTAGTTCTATTGCGCCTTCAATGCTATCATTACTGACCGAGTTGTCGCATTTTCAGTGTTATGGCACCACCAAGCTCTTCCATTTGTACCGCTGTATTTGACAACAAAATACAGAGCAAATCCTTTATCTTGGGACTTCGAAATAACTGTGTCATATCGCAAATTCAACTAATTATAAAGTTTTTCTAGTAACACTGATGCCTGGACGTCAATTTAGTTCAATTGCGCCATCAATACTATCATTAATGGCCGAGTTGTCACGTTTGCAGTGTTATGGCACAGGCCAAGCTCTTCCATTTGTACCGCTGTGTTTGACAACAAAATACAGAGCAAATCCTTTATCTTGGGACTTCGAAATAACTGTGTCATATCGCAAATTCAACCAATTATCAAGTTTTCCTAGTAATACTGATGCCTGGAGGTGAATTTAGTTCTATTGCGCCATCAATACCATCATTAATGGGCGAGTTATCACGTTTGCAGTGTTATAGCACAGGCCAAGCTCTTCCATTTGTACCGGTGTGTTTGACAACAAAATACAGACCAAATCCTTTATCTTGGGACTTCGAAATAACTGTATCAACTAATTATCCAGTTTTCCTAGAAATACTGATGCCTGGAGGTCAATTTAGTTCTATTGCGCCATCAATACTATCATTAAAGGGCGAGTTATCACGTTTGATGTGTTATAGCACAGGCCAAGCTCTTCCATTTGTACCGCTGTGTTTGACAACAAAATACAGAGCAAATCCTTTATCTTGAGACTTCGAAATAACTGTGTCATATCGCAAATTCAACTAATTATCCAGTTTATCTGGTAACACTGATGCCTGGAGGTGAATTTAGTTCTATTGCGCCATCAATACCATCATTAATGGGCGAGTTATCACGTTTGCAGTGTTATAGCACAGGCCAAGCTCTTCCATTTGTACCGCTGTGTTTGACAACAAAATACAGAGCAAATCCTTTATCTTGAGACTTCGAAATAACTGTGTCATATCGCAAATTCAACTAATTATAAAGTTTTTCTAGTAACACTGATGCCTGGACGTCAATTTAGTTCAATTGCGCCATCAATACTATCATTAATGGCCGAGTTGTCACGTTTGCAGTGTTATGGCACAGGCCAAGCTCTTCCATTTGTACCGCTGTGTTTGACAACAAAATACAGAGCAAATCCTTTATCTTGGGACTTCGAAATAACTGTGTCATATCGCATATTCAACCAATTATCAAGTTTTCCTAGTAATACTGATGCCTGGAGGTGAATTTAGTTCTATTGCGCCATCAATACCATCATTAATGGGCGAGTTATCACGTTTGCAGTGTTATAGCACAGGCCAAGCTCTTCCATTTGTACCGGTGTGTTTGACAACAAAATACAGACCAAATCCTTTATCTTGGGACTTCGAAATAACTGTATCAACTAATTATCCAGTTTTCCTAGAAATACTGATGCCTGGAGGTCAATTTAGTTCTATTGCGCCATCAATACTATCATTAAAGGGCGAGTTATCACGTTTGATGTGTTATAGCACAGGCCAAGCTCTTCCATTTGTACCGCTGTGTTTGACAACAAAATACAGAGCAAATCATTTATCTTGAGACTTCGAAATAACTGTGTCATATCGCAAATTCAACTAATTATCCAGTTTATCTGGTAACACTGATGCCTGGAGGTGAATTTAGTTCTATTGCGCCATCAATACCATCATTAATGGGCGAGTTATCACGTTTGCAGTGTTATAGCACAGGCCAAGCTCTTCCATTTGTACCGCTGTGTTTGACAACAAAATACAGAGCAAATCCTTTATTTTGGGACTTCGAAATAACTGTGTCATATCGCAAATTCAACTAATTATCCAGTTGTTCTGGTAACACTGATGCCTGGAAGTCAATTTAGTTCTATTGCGCCTTCAATACTATCATTAATGGCCGAGTTGTGACATTTGCAGTGTTATGGCACAGGCCAACCTCGTCCATTTGTACCGGTGTGTTTGACAACAAAACACAGAGCAAATCCTTTATATTAGGACTTCGAAATAACTGTCTTATATCGCAAATTCAACTAATTATAAAGTTTTTCTAGTAACACTGACGCCTGGACGTCAATTTAGTTCAATTGCGCCATCAATACTATCATTAATGGCCGAGTTGTCACGTTTGCAGTGTTATGGCACAGGCCAAGCTCTTCCATTTGTACCGCTGTGTTTGACAACAAAATACAGAGCAAATCCTTTATATTAGGACTTCCAAATAACTGTATTATATCGCAAATTCAACTAATTATCAAGTTTTTCTAGTAACACTGATGCATGGAGGTCAATTTAGTTCTATTGCGCCTTCAATACTATCATTAATGGCCGAGTTGTCACGTTTGCAATGTTATGGCACAGACCAAGCTCTTCCATTTGTAACGGTGTGTTTTACAAAAAAATACAGACCAAATCCTTTATCTTGGGACTTCGAAATAACTGTGTCATATCGCAAATTCAACTAATTATCCAGATTTGCTAGTAACACTGATGCCTGGAGGTCATTTTAGTTCTATTGCGCCTTCAATGCTATCATTACTGACCGAGTTGTCGCATTTTCAGTGTTATGGCACCACCAAGCTCTTCCATTTGTACCGCTGTATTTGACAACAAAATACAGAGCAAATCCTTTATCTTGGGACTTCGAAATAACTGTGTCATATCGCAAATTCAACTAATTATAAAGTTTTTCTAGTAACACTGATGCCTGGACGTCAATTTAGTTCAATTGCGCCATCAATACTATCATTAATGGCCGAGTTGTCACGTTTGCAGTGTTATGGCACAGGCCAAGCTCTTCCATTTGTACCGCTGTGTTTGACAACAAAATACAGAGCAAATCCTTTATCTTGGGACTTCGAAATAACTGTGTCATATCGCAAATTCAACCAATTATCAAGTTTTCCTAGTAATACTGATGCCTGGAGGTGAATTTAGTTCTATTGCGCCATCAATACCATCATTAATGGGCGAGTTATCACGTTTGCAGTGTTATAGCACAGGCCAAGCTCTTCCATTTGTACCGGTGTGTTTGACAACAAAATACAGACCAAATCCTTTATCTTGGGACTTCGAAATAACTGTATCAACTAATTATCCAGTTTTCCTAGAAATACTGATGCCTGGAGGTCAATTTAGTTCTATTGCGCCATCAATACTATCATTAAAGGGCGAGTTATCACGTTTGATGTGTTATAGCACAGGCCAAGCTCTTCCATTTGTACCGCTGTGTTTGACAACAAAATACAGAGCAAATCCTTTATCTTGAGACTTCGAAATAACTGTGTCATATCGCAAATTCAACTAATTATCCAGTTTATCTGGTAACACTGATGCCTGGAGGTGAATTTAGTTCTATTGCGCCATCAATACCATCATTAATGGGCGAGTTATCACGTTTGCAGTGTTATAGCACAGGCCAAGCTCTTCCATTTGTACCGCTGTGTTTGACAACAAAATACAGAGCAAATCCTTTATCTTGAGACTTCGAAATAACTGTGTCATATCGCAAATTCAACTAATTATCCAGTTTATCTGGTAACACTGATGCCTGGAGGTGAATTTAGTTCTATTGCGCCATCAATACCATCATTAATGGGCGAGTTATCACGTTTGCAGTGTTATAGCACAGGCCAAGCTCTTCCATTTGTACCGGTGTGTTTGACAACAAAATACAGACCAAATCCTTTATCTTGGGACTTCGAAATAACTGTATCAACTAATTATCCAGTTTTCCTAGTAATACTGATGCCTGGAGGTGAATTTAGTTCTATTGCGCCATCAATACCATCATTAATGGGCGAGTTATCACGTTTGCAGTGTTATAGCACAGGCCAAGCTCTTCCATTTGTACCGGTGTGTTTGACAACAAAACACAGAGCAAATCCTTTATATTAGGACTTCCAAATAACTGTATTATATCGCAAATTCAACTAATTATCCAGTTTTTCTGGTAACACTGATGGCTGGAGGTCAATTTAGTTCAATTGCGCCATCAATACTATCATTAATGGCCGAGTTGTCACGTTTGCAGTGTTATTGCACAGGCCAAGCTCTTCCATTTGTACCGCTGTGTTTGACAACAAAATACAGAGCAAATCCTTTATCTTGGGACTTCGAAATAACTGTGTCATATCGCAAATTCAACCCATTATCAAGTTTTCCTAGTAATACTGATGCCTGGAGGTGAATTTAGTTCTATTGCGCCATCAATACCATCATTAATGGGCGAGTTATCACGTTTGCAGTGTTATAGCACAGGCCAAGCTCTTCCATTTGTACCGGTGTGTTTGACAACAAAATACAGACCAAATCCTTTATCTTGGGACTTCGAAATAACTTTATCAACTAATTATCCAGTTTTCCTAGTAATACTGATGCCTGGAGGTGAATTTAGTTCTATTGCGCCATCAATACCATCATTAATGGGCGAGTTATCACGTTTGCAGTGTTATAGCACAGGCCAAGCTCTTCCATTTGTACCGGTGTGTTTGACAACAAAACACAGAGCAAATCCTTTATATTAGGACTTCCAAATAACTGTATTATATCGCAAATTCAACTAATTATCCAGTTTTTCTGGTAACACTGATGCCTGGAAGTCAAATTAGTTATATTGCGCCTTCAATACTATCATTAATGGCCGAGTTGTCACGTTTGCAGTGTTATGGCACAGGCCAAGCTCTTCCATTTGTACCGCTGTGTTTGACAACAAAATACAGAGCAAATCCTTTATCTTGGGACTTCGAAATAACTGTGTCATATCGCAAATTCAACCCATTATCAAGTTTTCCTAGTAATACTGATGCCTGGAGGTGAATTTAGTTCTATTGCGCCATCAATACCATCATTAATGGGCGAGTTATCACGTTTGCAGTGTTATAGCACAGGCCAAGCTCTTCCATTTGTACCGGTGTGTTTGACAACAAAATACAGACCAAATCCTTTATCTTGGGACTTCGAAATAACTGTATCAACTAATTATCCAGTTTTCCTAGAAATACTGATGCCTGGAGGTCAATTTAGTTCTATTGCGCCATCAATACTATCATTAATGGGCGAGTTATCACGTTTGATGTGTTATAGCACAGGCCAAGCTCTTCCATTTGTACCGCTGTGTTTGACAACAAAATACAGAGCAAATCCTTTATCTTGGGACTTCGAAATAACTGTGTGATATCGCAAATTCAACTAATTATCCAGTTTTTCTGGTAACACTGATGCCTGGAGGTCAATTTAGTTCTATTGCGCCTTCAATACTATCATTAATGGCCGAGTTGTGATATTTGCAGTGTTATGGCACAGGCCAAGCTCTTCCATTTGTACCGGTGTGTTTGACAACAAAACACAGAGCAAATCCTTTATATTAGGACTTCGAAATAACTGTATTATATCGCAAATTCAACTAATTATAAAGTTTTTCTAGTAACACTGATGCCTGGAGGTCAATTTAGTTCTATTGCGCCTTCAATACTATCATTAATGGCCGAGTTGTCAAGTTTGCAGTGTTATGGTACAGACCAAGCTCTTCCATTTGTAACGGTGTGTTTGACAACAAAATACAGAGCAAATCCTTTATCTTGGGACTTCGAAATAACTGTCTTATATCGCAAATTCAACTAATTATAAAGTTTTTCTAGTAACACTGATGCCTGGACGTCAATTTAGTTCAATTGCGCCATCAATACTATCATTAATGGCCGAGTTGTCACGTTTGCAGTGTTATGGCACAGGCCAAGCTCTTCCATTTGTACCGGTGTGTTTGACAACAAAATACAGAGCAAATCCTTTATTTTGGGACTTCGAAATAACTGTGTCATATCGCAAATTCAACTAATTATCCAGTTGTTCTGGTAACACTGATGCCTGGAAGTCAATTTAGTTCTATTGCGCCTTCAATACTATCATTAATGGCCGAGTTGTGACATTTGCAGTGTTATGGCACAGGCCAACCTCGTCCATTTGTACCGGTGTGTTTGACAACAAAACACAGAGCAAATCCTTTATATTAGGACTTCGAAATAACTGTCTTATATCGCAAATTCAACTAATTATAAAGTTTTTCTAGTAACACTGATGCCTGGACGTCAATTTAGTTCAATTGCGCCATCAATACTATCATTAATGGCCGAGTTGTCACGTTTGCAGTGTTATGGCACAGGCCAAGCTCTTCCATTTGTACCGCTGTGTTTGACAACAAAATACAGAGCAAATCCTTTATATTAGGACTTCCAAATAACTGTATTATATCGCAAATTCAACTAATTATCAAGTTTTTCTAGTAACACTGATGCATGGAGGTCAATTTAGTTCTATTGCGCCTTCAATACTATCATTAATGGCCGAGTTGTCACGTTTGCAATGTTATGGCACAGACCAAGCTCTTCCATTTGTAACGGTGTGTTTTACAAAAAAATACAGACCAAATCCTTTATCTTGGGACTTCGAAATAACTGTGTCATATCGCAAATTCAACTAATTATCCAGATTTGCTAGTAACACTGATGCCTGGAGGTCATTTTAGTTCTATTGCGCCTTCAATGCTATCATTACTGACCGAGTTGTCGCATTTTCAGTGTTATGGCACCACCAAGCTCTTCCATTTGTACCGCTGTATTTGACAACAAAATACAGAGCAAATCCTTTATCTTGGGACTTCGAAATAACTGTGTCATATCGCAAATTCAACTAATTATAAAGTTTTTCTAGTAACACTGATGCCTGGACGTCAATTTAGTTCAATTGCGCCATCAATACTATCATTAATGGCCGAGTTGTCACGTTTGCAGTGTTATGGCACAGGCCAAGCTCTTCCATTTGTACCGCTGTGTTTGACAACAAAATACAGAGCAAATCCTTTATCTTGGGACTTCGAAATAACTGTGTCATATCGCAAATTCAACCAATTATCAAGTTTTCCTAGTAATACTGATGCCTGGAGGTGAATTTAGTTCTATTGCGCCATCAATACCATCATTAATGGGCGAGTTATCACGTTTGCAGTGTTATAGCACAGGCCAAGCTCTTCCATTTGTACCGGTGTGTTTGACAACAAAATACAGACCAAATCCTTTATCTTGGGACTTCGAAATAACTGTATCAACTAATTATCCAGTTTTCCTAGAAATACTGATGCCTGGAGGTCAATTTAGTTCTATTGCGCCATCAATACTATCATTAAAGGGCGAGTTATCACGTTTGATGTGTTATAGCACAGGCCAAGCTCTTCCATTTGTACCGCTGTGTTTGACAACAAAATACAGAGCAAATCCTTTATCTTGAGACTTCGAAATAACTGTGTCATATCGCAAATTCAACTAATTATCCAGTTTATCTGGTAACACTGATGCCTGGAGGTGAATTTAGTTCTATTGCGCCATCAATACCATCATTAATGGGCGAGTTATCACGTTTGCAGTGTTATAGCACAGGCCAAGCTCTTCCATTTGTACCGCTGTGTTTGACAACAAAATACAGAGCAAATCCTTTATCTTGAGACTTCGAAATAACTGTGTCATATCGCAAATTCAACTAATTATCCAGTTTATCTGGTAACACTGATGCCTGGAGGTGAATTTAGTTCTATTGCGCCATCAATACCATCATTAATGGGCGAGTTATCACGTTTGCAGTGTTATAGCACAGGCCAAGCTCTTCCATTTGTACCGGTGTGTTTGACAACAAAATACAGACCAAATCCTTTATCTTGGGACTTCGAAATAACTGTATCAACTAATTATCCAGTTTTCCTAGTAATACTGATGCCTGGAGGTGAATTTAGTTCTATTGCGCCATCAATACCATCATTAATGGGCGAGTTATCACGTTTGCAGTGTTATAGCACAGGCCAAGCTCTTCCATTTGTACCGGTGTGTTTGACAACAAAACACAGAGCAAATCCTTTATATTAGGACTTCCAAATAACTGTATTATATCGCAAATTCAACTAATTATCCAGTTTTTCTGGTAACACTGATGGCTGGAGGTCAATTTAGTTCAATTGCGCCATCAATACTATCATTAATGGCCGAGTTGTCACGTTTGCAGTGTTATTGCACAGGCCAAGCTCTTCCATTTGTACCGCTGTGTTTGACAACAAAATACAGAGCAAATCCTTTATCTTGGGACTTCGAAATAACTGTGTCATATCGCAAATTCAACCCATTATCAAGTTTTCCTAGTAATACTGATGCCTGGAGGTGAATTTAGTTCTATTGCGCCATCAATACCATCATTAATGGGCGAGTTATCACGTTTGCAGTGTTATAGCACAGGCCAAGCTCTTCCATTTGTACCGGTGTGTTTGACAACAAAATACAGACCAAATCCTTTATCTTGGGACTTCGAAATAACTGTATCAACTAATTATCCAGTTTTCCTAGAAATACTGATGCCTGGAGGTCAATTTAGTTCTATTGCGCCATCAATACTATCATTAATGGGCGAGTTATCACGTTTGATGTGTTATAGCACAGGCCAAGCTCTTCCATTTGTACCGCTGTGTTTGACAACAAAATAGAGAGCAAATCCTTTATCTTGGGACTTCGAAATAACTGTGTGATATCGCAAATTCAACTAATTATCCAGTTTTTCTGGTAACACTGATGCCTGGAGGTCAATTTAGTTCTATTGCGCCTTCAATACTATCATTAATGGCCGAGTTGTGATATTTGCAGTGTTATGGCACAGGCCAAGCTCTTCCATTTGTACCGGTGTGTTTGACAACAAAACACAGAGCAAATCCTTTATATTAGGACTTCGAAATAACTGTCTTATATCGCAAATTCAACTAATTATAAAGTTTTTCTAGTAACACTGATGCCTGGACGTCAATTTAGTTCAATTGCGCCATCAATACTATCATTAATGGCCGAGTTGTCACGTTTGCAGTGTTATGGCACAGGCCAAGCTCTTCCATTTGTACCGCTGTGTTTGACAACAAAATACAGAGCAAATCCTTTATCTTGGGACTTCGAAATAACTGTGTCATATCGCAAATTCAACCCATTATCAAGTTTTCCTAGTAATACTGATGCCTGGAGGTGAATTTAGTTCTATTGCGCCATCAATACCATCATTAATGGGCGAGTTATCACGTTTGCAGTGTTATAGCACAGGCCAAGCTCTTCCATTTGTACCGGTGTGTTTGACAACAAAATACAGACCAAATCCTTTATCTTGGGACTTCGAAATAACTGTATCAACTAATTATCCAGTTTTCCTAGAAATACTGATGCCTGGAGGTCAATTTAGTTCTATTGCGCCATCAATACTATCATTAATGGGCGAGTTATCACGTTTGATGTGTTATAGCACAGGCCAAGCTCTTCCATTTGTACCGCTGTGTTTGACAACAAAATACAGAGCAAATCCTTTATCTTGGGACTTCGAAATAACTGTGTGATATCGCAAATTCAACTAATTATCCAGTTTTTCTGGTAACACTGATGCCTGGAGGTCAATTTAGTTCTATTGCGCCTTCAATACTATCATTAATGGCCGAGTTGTGATATTTGCAGTGTTATGGCACAGGCCAAGCTCTTCCATTTGTACCGGTGTGTTTGACAACAAAACACAGAGCAAATCCTTTATATTAGGACTTCGAAATAACTGTCTTATATCGCAAATTCAACTAATTATAAAGTTTTTCTAGTAACACTGATGCCTGGACGTCAATTTAGTTCAATTGCGCCATCAATACTATCATTAATGGCCGAGTTGTCACGTTTGCAGTGTTATGGCACAGGCCAAGCTCTTCCATTTGTACCGCTGTGTTTGACAACAAAATACAGAGCAAATCCTTTATCTTGGGACTTCGAAATAACTGTGTCATATCGCAAATTCAACCAATTATCAAGTTTTCCTAGTAATACTGATGCCTGGAGGTGAATTTAGTTCTATTGCGCCATCAATACCATCATTAATGGGCGAGTTATCACGTTTGCAGTGTTATAGCACAGGCCAAGCTCTTCCATTTGTACCGGTGTGTTTGACAACAAAATACAGACCAAATCCTTTATCTTGGGACTTCGAAATAACTGTATCAACTAATTATCCAGTTTTCCTAGAAATACTGATGCCTGGAGGTCAATTTAGTTCTATTGCGCCATCAATACTATCATTAAAGGGCGAGTTATCACGTTTGATGTGTTATAGCACAGGCCAAGCTCTTCCATTTGTACCGCTGTGTTTGACAACAAAATACAGAGCAAATCCTTTATCTTGGGACTTCGAAATAACCGTGTCATATCGCAAATTCAACTAATTATCAAGTTTTTCTAGTAACACTGATGCCTGGACGTCAATTTAGTTCAATTGCGCCATCAATACTATCATTAATGGCCGAGTTGTCACGTTTGCAGTGTTATGACACAGGCCAAGCTCTTCCATTTGTACCGCTGTGTTTGACAACAATATACAGAGCAAATCCTTTATCTTGGGACTTCGAAATAACTGTGTCATATCGCAAATTCAACCAATTATCAAGTTTTCCTAGTAATACTGATGCCTGGAGGTGAATTTAGTTCTATTGCGCAATCAATACCATCATTAATGGGCGAGTTATCACGTTTGCAGTGTTATAGCACAGGCCAAGCTCTTCCATTTGTACCGGTGTGTTTGACAACAAAATACAGACCAAATCCTTTCTCTTGGGACTTCGAAATAACTGTATCAACTAATTATCCAGTTTTCCTAGAAATACTGATGCCTGGAGGTCAATTTAGTTCTATTACGCCATCAATACTATCATTAATGGGCAAGTTATCACGTTTGATGTGTTATAGCACAGGCCAAGCTCTTCCATTGGTACCGCTGTGTTTGACAACAAAACACAGAGCAAATCCTTTATCTTGGGACTTCGAAATAACTGTCTTATATCGCAAATTCAACTAATTATAAAGTTTTTCTAGTAACACTGATGCCTGGACGTCAATTTAGTTCAATTGCGCCATCAATACTATCATTAATGGCCGAGTTGTCACGTTTGCAGTGTTATGGCACAGGCCAAGCTCTTCCATTTGTACCGGTGTGTTTGACAACAAAATACAGAGCAATTCCTTTATTTTGGGACTTCGAAATAACTGTGTCATATCGCAAATTCAACTAATTATCCAGTTGTTCTGGTAACACTGATGCCTGGAAGTCAATTTAGTTCTATTGCGCCTTCAATACTATCATTAATGGCCGAGTTGTGACATTTGCAGTGTTATGGCACAGGCCAACCTCGTCCATTTGTACCGGTGTGTTTGACAACAAAACACAGAGCAAATCCTTTATATTAGGACTTCGAAATAACTGTCTTATATCGCAAATTCAACTAATTATAAAGTTTTTCTAGTAACACTGATGTCTGGACGTCAATTTAGTTCAATTGCGCCATCAATACTATCATTAATGGCCGAGTTGTCACGTTTGCAGTGTTATGGCACAGGCCAAGCTCTTCCATTTGTACCGCTGTGTTTGACAACAAAATACAGAGCAAATCCTTTATATTAGGACTTCCAAATAACTGTATTATATCGCAAATTCAACTAATTATCAAGTTTTTCTAGTAACACTGATGCCTGGAAGTCAATTTAGTTCTATTACGCCTTCAATACTATCATTAATGGCCCAGTTGTGACATTTGCAGTGTTATGGCACAGGCCAAGCTCTTCCATTTGTACCGCTGTGTTTGACAACAAAATTCAGAGCAAATCCTTTATCTTGGGACTTCGAAATAACTGTGTCATATCGCAAATTCAACTAATTATCCAGTTTTTCTGTTAACACTGATGGCTGGAGGTCAATTTAGTACTATTGCGCCTTCAATACTATCATTAATGGCCGAGTTGTGACATTTGCAGTGTTATGGCACAGGCCAAGCTCTTCCATTTGTACCGGTGTGTTTGACAACAAAACACAGAGCAAATCCTTTATATTAGGACTTCGAAATAACTGTATTATATCGCAAATTCAACTAATTATAAAGTTTTTTCTAGTAACACTGATGCCTGGAGGTCAATTTAGTTCTATTGCGCCTTCAATACTATCATTAATGGCCGAGTTGTCAAGTTTGCAGTGTTATGGTACAGACCAAGCTCTTCCATTTGTAACGGTGTGTTTGACAACAAAATACAGAGCAAATCCTTTATCTTGGGACTTCGAAATAACTGTCTTATATCGCAAATTCAACTAATTATAAAGTTTTTCTAGTAACACTGATGCCTGGACGTCAATTTAGTTCAATTGCGCCATCAATACTATCATTAATGGCCGAGTTGTCACGTTTGCAGTGTTATGGCACAGGCCAAGCTCTTCCATTTGTACCGGTGTGTTTGACAACAAAATACAGAGCAAATCCTTTATTTTGGGACTTCGAAATAACTGTGTCATATCGCAAATTCAACTAATTATCCAGTTGTTCTGGTAACACTGATGCCTGGAAGTCAATTTAGTTCTATTGCGCCTTCAATACTATCATTAATGGCCGAGTTGTGACATTTGCAGTGTTATGGCACAGGCCAACCTCGTCCATTTGTACCGGTGTGTTTGACAACAAAACACAGAGCAAATCCTTTATATTAGGACTTCGAAATAACTGTCTTATATCGCAAATTCAACTAATTATAAAGTTTTTCTAGTAACACTGATGCCTGGACGTCAATTTAGTTCAATTGCGCCATCAATACTATCATTAATGGCCGAGTTGTCACGTTTGCAGTGTTATGGCACAGGCCAAGCTCTTCCATTTGTACCGCTGTGTTTGACAACAAAATACAGAGCAAATCCTTTATATTAGGACTTCCAAATAACTGTATTATATCGCAAATTCAACTAATTATCAAGTTTTTCTAGTAACACTGATGCATGGAGGTCAATTTAGTTCTATTGCGCCTTCAATACTATCATTAATGGCCGAGTTGTCACGTTTGCAGTGTTATGGCACAGACCAAGCTCTTCCATTTGTAACGGTGTGTTTTACAAAAAAATACAGACCAAATCCTTTATCTTGGGACTTCGAAATAACTGTGTCATATCGCAAATTCAACTAATTATCCAGATTTGCTAGTAACACTGATGCCTGGAGGTCATTTTAGTTCTATTGCGCCTTCAATGCTATCATTACTGACCGAGTTGTCGCATTTTCAGTGTTATGGCACCACCAAGCTCTTCCATTTGTACCGCTGTATTTGACAACAAAATACAGAGCAAATCCTTTATCTTGGGACTTCGAAATAACTGTGTCATATCGCAAATTCAACTAATTATCCAGTTTTTCTGGTAACACTGATGCCTGGAAGTCAATTTAGTTATATTACGCCTTCAATACTATCATTAATGGCCGAGTTGTGACATTTGCAGTGTTATGGCACAGGCCAAGCTCTTCCATTTGTACCGCTGTGTTTGACAACAAAATACAGAGCAAATCCTTTATCTTGGGACTTCGAAATAACTGTGTCATATCGCAAATTCAACTAATTATCCAGTTTTTCTGTTAACACTGATGGCTGGAGGTCAATTTAGTACTATTGCGCCTTCAATACTATCATTAATGGCCGAGTTGTGACATTTGCAGTGTTATGGCACAGGCCAAGCTCTTCCATTTGTACCGGTGTGTTTGACAACAAAACACAGAGCAAATCCTTTATATTAGGACTTCGAAATAACTGTATTATATCGCAAATTCAACTAATTATAAAGTTTTTCTAGTAAAACTAATGCCTGGAGGTCAATTTAGTTCTATTGCGCCTTCAATACTATCATTAATGGCCGAGTTGTCAAGTTTGCAGTGTTATGGCACAGACCAAGCTCTTCCATTTGTAACGGTGTGTTTGACAACAAAATACAGAGCAAATCCTTTATCTTGGGACTTCGAAATAACTGTGACATATTGCAAATTCAACTAATTGTCCAGTTTCGCTAGTAACACTGATGCCTGGAGGTCATTTTAGTTCTATTACATCTTCAATACTATCATTAATGGCCGAGTTGTGACATTTGCAGTGTTATGGCACAGGCCAACCTCTTCCATTTGTACCGGTGTGTTTGACAACAAAACACAGAGCAAATCCTTTATATTAGGACTTCGAAATAACTGTCTTATATCGCAAATTCAACTAATTATAAAGTTTTTCTAGTAACACTGATGCCTGGACGTCAATTTAGTTCAATTGCGCCATCAATACTATCATTAATGGCCGAGTTGTCACGTTTGCAGTGTTATGGCACAGGCCAAGCTCTTCCATTTGTACCGCTTTGTTTGACAACAAAATACAGAGCAAATGCTTTATCTTGGGACTTCGAAATAACTGTGTCATATCGCAAATTCAACTAATTATCCAGTTTTTCTGGTAACACTGATGCCTGGAAGTCAATTTAGTTATATTACGCCTTCAATACTATCATTAATGGCCGAGTTGTGACATTTGCAGTGTTATGGCACAGGCCAAGCTCTTCCATTTGTACCGCTGTGTTTGACAACAAAATACAGAGCAAATCCTTTATCTTGGGACTTCGAAATAACTGTGTCATATCGCAAATTCAACTAATTATCCAGTTTTTCTGTTAACACTGATGGCTGGAGGTCAATTTAGTACTATTGCGCCTTCAATACTATCATTAATGGCCGAGTTGTGACATTTGCAGTGTTATGGCACAGGCCAAGCTCTTCCATTTGTACCGGTGTGTTTGACAACAAAACACAGAGCAAATCCTTTATATTAGGACTTCGAAATAACTGTATTATATCGCAAATTCAACTAATTATAAAGTTTTTCTAGTAAAACTAATGCCTGGAGGTCAATTTAGTTCTATTGCGCCTTCAATACTATCATTAATGGCCGAGTTGTCAAGTTTGCAGTGTTATGGCACAGACCAAGCTCTTCCATTTGTAACGGTGTGTTTGACAACAAAATACAGAGCAAATCCTTTATCTTGGGACTTCGAAATAACTGTGACATATTGCAAATTCAACTAATTGTCCAGTTTTGCTAGTAACACTGATGCCTGGAGGTCATTTTAGTTCTATTACATCTTCAATACTATCATTAATGGCCGAGTTGTGACATTTGCAGTGTTATGGCACAGGCCAACCTCTTCCATTTGTACCGGTGTGTTTGACAACAAAACACAGAGCAAATCCTTTATATTAGGACTTCGAAATAACTGTCCTATATCGCAAATTCAACTAATTATAAAGTTTTTCTAGTAACACTGATGCCTGGACGTCAATTTAGTTCAATTGCGCCATCAATACTATCATTAATGGCCGAGTTGTCACGTTTGCAGTGTTATGGCACAGGCCAAGCTCTTCCATTTGTACCGCTTTGTTTGACAACAAAATACAGAGCAAATCCTTTATCTTGGGACTTCGAAATAACTGTGTCATATCGCAAATTCAACTAATTATCCAGTTTTTCTGTTAACACTGATGCATGGAGGTCAATTTAGTTCTATTGCGCATTCAATACTATCATTAATGGCCGAGTTGTGACATTTGCAGTGTTATGGCACAGGCCAAGCTCTTCCATTTGTACCGGTGTGTTTGACAACAAAACACAGAGCAAATCCTTTATATTAGGACTTCGAAATAACTGTATTATATCGCAAATTCAACTAATTATAAAGTTTTTCTAGTAACACTGATGCCTGGAGGTCAATTTAGTTCTATTGCGCCTTCAATACTATCATTAATGGCCGAGTTGTCACGTTTGCAGTGTTATGGCACAGACCAAGCTCTTCCATTTGTAACGGTGTGTTTTACAACAAAATACAGACCAAATCTTTTATCTTGGGACTTCTTAATAACTGTGTTATCTTGCCAATTCAACTAATTATCTAGTTTTCCTAGTCACTCTGATGCCTGGAGGTCATTTTTGTTCTATTGCGCCATAAATACTATCATTAATGGCCGAGTTGTCACATTTTCAGTGTTGTGGCACCGCCAAGCTCTTCCATTTGTACCGCTGTGTTTGACAACAAAATACAGAGCAAATCCTTTATTTTGGGACTTCGAAATAACTGTGTCATATCGCAAATTCAACTAATTATCCAGTTTTTCTGGTAACACTGATGCCTGGAAGTCAATTTATTTCTATTGCGCCTTCAATACTATCATTAATGGCCGAGTTGTGACATTTGCAGTGTTATGGCACAGGCCAACCTCGTCCATTTGTACCGGTGTGTTTGACAACAAAACACAGAGCAAATCCTTTATATTAGGACTTCGAAATAACTGTCTTATATCGCAAATTCAACTAATTATAAAGTTTTTCTAGTAACACTGATGCCTGGACGTCAATTTAGTTCAATTGCGCCATCAATACTATCATTAATGGCCGAGTTGTCACGTTTGCAGTGTTATGGCACAGGCCAAGCTCTTCCATTTGTACCGCTGTGTTTGAGAACAAAATACAGAGCAACTCCTTTATATTAGGACTTCGAAATAACTGTATTATATGGCAAATTCAACTAATTATAAAGTTTTTCTAGTAACACTGATGCCTGGAGGTCAATTTAGTTCTATTGCGCCTTCAATACTATCATTAATGGCCGAGTTGTCAAGTTTGCAGTGTTATGGCACAGACCAAGCTCTTCCATTTGTAACGGTGTGTTTGACAACAAAATACAGAGCAAATCCTTTATCTTGGGACTTCGAAATAACTGTGACATATTGCAAATTCAACTAATTATCCAGTTTTGCTAGTAACACTGATGCCTGGAGGTCAATTTAATTCTATTGCGCCATCAATACTATCATTAATGGGCGAGTTATCACGTTAAATTTGATGTGTTATAGCACAGGCCAAGCTCTTCCATTTGTACCACTGTGTTTGACAAAAAAACACAGAGGAAATCCTTTATCTTGGGACTTCGAAATAACTGTCTTATATTGCAAATTCAACTAATTATCCAGTTTGCCTAGAAATACTGATGACTGGAGGTCAATTTAGTTCTATTGCGCCATCAATACCATCATTAATGGGCGAGTTATCACGTTTGCAGTGTTAAAGCACAGGCCAAGCTCTTCCATTTGTACCGGTGTGTTTGACAACAAAATACAGACCAAATCCTTTATCTTGGGACTTCGAAATAACTGTATCAACTAATTATCCAGTTTTCCTAGAAATACTGATGCCTGGAGGTCAATTTAGTTCTATTGCGCCATCAATACTATCATTAATGGGCGAGTTATCACGTTTGATGTGTTATAGCACAGGCCAAGGTCTTCCATTTGTACCGTTGTGTTTGACAACAAAATACAGAGGAAATCCTTTATTTTGCGACTTCGAAATAACTGTGTCATATCGCAAATTCAACTAATTATCAAGTTTTTCTGGTAACGCTGATGCCTGGAGGTCAATTTAGTTCTATTGCGCCAACAAAACTATCATTAATGGCCGAGTTGTCACACTTGCAGTGTTATGGCACAGGCCAAGCTCTTCCATTTGTACCGCTGTGTTTGACTACAAAACACAGAGCAAATCCTTTATCTTGGGACTTCGAAATAACTGTGTCATATCGCAAATTCAACTAATTATCAAGTTTTTCTAGTAACACTGATGCCTGGAGGTCAATTTAGTTCTATTGCGCCTTCAATACTATCATTAATGGCCGAGTTGTCACATTTGCAGTGTTATGGCACAGGCCAAGCTATTCCATTTGTACCGGTGTGTTTTACAACAAAAGAGAGAGCAACTCCTTTATATTAGGACTTCGAAATAACTGTATTATATGGCAAATTCAACCAATTATCTAGTTTTCCTAGTAATACTGATGCCTGGAGGTGAATTTAGTTCTATTGCGCCATCAATACTATCATTAATGGGCGAGTTATCACGTCTGCAGTGTTATAGCACAGGCCAAGCTCTTCCATTTGTACCGGTGTGTTTGACAACAAAATACAGACCAAATCCTTTATCTTGGGACTTCGAAATAACTGTGACATATTGCAAATTCAACTAATTATCCAGTTTTGCTAGTAAAACTGGTGCCTGGAGGTCATTTTAGTTCTATTGCGCCTTCAATACTATCATTAATGACCGAGTTGTCGCATTTTCAGTGTTATGGCACCACCAAGCTCTTCCATTTGTACCGGTGTGTTTGACAACAAAACACAGAGCAAATCCTTTATTTGGGACTTCGAAATAACTGTGTTATCTTGCCAATTCAACCAATTATCTAGTTTTCCTAGTAATACTGATGCCTGGAGGTGAATTTAGTTCTATTGCGCCATCAATACTATCATTAATGGGCGAGTTATCACATTTGCAGTGTTATAGCACAGGCCAAGCTGTTCCATTTGTACCGGTGTGTTTGACAACAAAATATAGACCAAATCCTTTATCTTGGGACTTCGAAATAACTGTGACATATTGCAAATTCAACTAATTATCCAGTTTTGCTAGTAACACTGATGCCTGGAGGTCATTTTTGTTCTATTGCGCCATAAATACTATCATTAATGGCCGAGTTGTCACATTTTCAGTGTTGTGGCACCGCCAAGCTCTTCCATTTGTACCGCTGTGTTTGACAACAAAATACAGAGCAAATCCTTTATTTTGGGACTTCGAAATAACTGTGTCATATCGCAAATTCAACTAATTATCCAGTTTTTCTGGTAACACTGATGCCTGGAAGTCAATTTATTTCTATTGCGCCTTCAATACTATCATTAATGGCCGAGTTGTGACATTTGCAGTGTTATGGCACAGGCCAACCTCGTCCATTTGTACCGGTGTGTTTGACAACAAAACACAGAGCAAATCCTTTATATTAGGACTTCGAAATAACTGTATTATATGGCAAATTCAACTAATTATAAAGTTTTTCTAGTAACACTGATGCCTGGAGGTCAATTTAGTTCTATTGCGCCTTCAATACTATCATTAATGGCCGAGTTGTCAAGTTTGCAGTGTTATGGCACAGACCAAGCTCTTCCATTTGTAACGGTGTGTTTGACAACAAAATACAGAGCAAATCCTTTATCTTGGGACTTCGAAATAACTGTGACATATTGCAAATTCAACTAATTATCCAGTTTTGCTAGTAACACTGATGCCTGGAGGTCATTTTTGTTCTATTGCGCCATAAATACTATCATTAATGGCCGAGTTGTCACATTTTCAGTGTTGTGGCACCGCCAAGCTCTTCCATTTGTACCGCTGTGTTTGACAACAAAATACAGAGCAAATCCTTTATTTTGGGACTTCGAAATAACTGTGTCATATCGCAAATTCAACTAATTATCCAGTTTTTCTGGTAACACTGATGCCTGGAAGTCAATTTATTTCTATTGCGCCTTCAATACTATCATTAATGGCCGAGTTGTGACATTTGCAGTGTTATGGCACAGGCCAACCTCGTCCATTTGTACCGGTGTGTTTGACAACAAAACACAGAGCAAATCCTTTATATTAGGACTTCGAAATAACTGTCTTATATCGCAAATTCAACTAATTATAAAGTTTTTCTAGTAACACTGATGCCTGGACGTCACCTTAGTTCAATTGCGCCATCAATACTATCATTAATGGCCGAGTTGTCACGTTTGCAGTGTTATGGCACAGGCCAAGCTCTTCCATTTGTACCGCTGTGTTTGAGAACAAAATACAGAGCAACTCCTTTATATTAGGACTTCGAAATAACTGTATTATATGGCAAATTCAACCAATTATCTAGTTTTCCTAGTAATACTGATGCCTGGAGGTGAATTTAGTTCTATTGCGCCATCAATACCATCATTAATGGGCGAGTTATCACGTTTGCAGTGTTATAGCACAGGCCAAGCTCTTCCATTTGTACCGGTGTGTTTGACAACAAAACAGAGAGCAACTCCTTTATATTAAGACTTCGAAATAACTGTATCAACTAATTATCCAGTTTTCCTAGAAATACTGTTGCCTGGAGGTCAATTTAATTCTATTGCGCCATCAATACTATCATTAATGGGCGAGTTATCACGTTAAATTTGATGTGTTATAGCACAGGCCAAGCTCTTCCATTTGTACCACTGTGTTTGACAAAAAAACACAGAGGAAATCCTTTATCTTGGGACTTCGAAATAACTGTCTTATATTGCAAATTCAACTAATTATCCAGTTTGCCTAGAAATACTGATGACTGGAGGTCAATTTAGTTCTATTGCGCCATCAATACCATCATTAATGGGCGAGTTATCACGTTTGCAGTGTTATAGCACAGGCCAAGCTCTTCCATTTGTACCGGTGTGTTTGACAACAAAATACAGACCAAATCCTTTATCTTGGGACTTCGAAATAACTGTATCAACTAATTATCCAGTTTTCCTAGAAATACTGATGCCTGGAGGTCAATTTAGTTCTATTGCGCCATCAATACTATCATTAATGGGCGAGTTATCACGTTTGATGTGTTATAGCACAGGCCAAGGTCTTCCATTTGTACCGTTGTGTTTGACAACAAAATACAGAGGAAATCCTTTATTTTGCGACTTCGAAATAACTGTGTCATATCGCAAATTCAACTAATTATCAAGTTTTTCTGGTAACGCTGATGCCTGGAGGTCAATTTAGTTCTATTGCGCCAACAAAACTATCATTAATGGCCGAGTTGTCACACTTGCAGTGTTATGGCACAGGCCAAGCTCTTCCATTTGTACCGCTGTGTTTGACTACAAAACACAGAGCAAATCCTTTATCTTGGGACTTCGAAATAACTGTGTCATATCGCAAATTCAACTAATTATCAAGTTTTTCTAGTAACACTGATGCCTGGAGGTCAATTTAGTTCTATTGCGCCTTCAATACTATCATTAATGGCCGAGTTGTCACATTTGCAGTGTTATGGCACAGGCCAAGCTATTCCATTTGTACCGGTGTGTTTTACAACAAAAGAGAGAGCAACTCCTTTATATTAGGACTTCGAAATAACTGTATTATATGGCAAATTCAACCAATTATCTAGTTTTCCTAGTAATACTGATGCCTGGAGGTGAATTTAGTTCTATTGGGCCATCAATACTATCATTAATGGGCGAGTTATCACGTCTGCAGTGTTATAGCACAGGCCAAGCTCTTCCATTTGTACCGGTGTGTTTGACAACAAAATACAGACCAAATCCTTTATCTTGGGACTTCGAAATAACTGTGACATATTGCAAATTCAACTAATTATCCAGTTTTGCTAGTAAAACTGATGCCTGGAGGTCATTTTAGTTCTATTGCGCCTTCAATACTATCATTAATGACCGAGTTGTCGCATTTTCAGTGTTATGGCACCACCAAGCTCTTCCATTTGTACCGGTGTGTTTGACAACAAAACACAGAGCAAATCCTTTATTTGGGACTTCGAAATAACTGTGTTATCTTGCCAATTCAACCAATTATCTAGTTTTCCTAGTAATACTGATGCCTGGAGGTGAATTTAGTTCTATTGCGCCATCAATACTATCATTAATGGGCGAGTTATCACATTTGCAGTGTTATAGCACAGGCCAAGCTGTTCCATTTGTACCGGTGTGTTTGACAACAAAATATAGACCAAATCCTTTATCTTGGGACTTCGAAATAACTGTGACATATTGCAAATTCAACTAATTAGCCAGTTTTGCTAGTAAAACTGATGCCTGGATGTCATTTTAGTTCTATTGCGCCTTCAATACTATCATTAATGACCGAGTTGTCGCATTTTCAGTGTTATGGCACCACCAAGCTCTTCCATTTGTACCGGTGTGTTTGACAACAAAACACAGAGCAAATCCTTTATTTGGGACTTCGAAATAACTGTGTTATCTTGCCAATTCAACTAATTATCTAGTTTTCCTAGTCACTCTGATGCCTGGAGGTCATTTTTGTTCTATTGCGCCATAAATACTATCATTAATGGCCGAGTTGTCACATTTTCAGTGTTGTGGCACCGCCAAGCCCTTCCATTTGTACCACCGGTGTGTTTGACAACAAAATACAGAGCAAATCCTTTATCTTGGGACTTCGAAATAACTGTGTCATATCGCAAATTCAACTAATTATCCAGTTTTTCTGGTAACACTGATGCCTGGAAGTCAATTTAGTTCTATTGCGCCTTCAATACTATCATTAATGGCCGAGTTGTGACATTTGCAGTGTTATGGCACAGGCCAACCTCGTCCATTTGTACCGGTGTGTTTGACAACAAAACACAGAGCAAATCCTTTATATTAGGACTTCGAAATAACTGTCTTATATCGCAAATTCAACTAATTATAAAGTTTTTCTAGTAACACTGATGCCTGGACGTCAATTTAGTTCAATTGCGCCTTCAATACTATCATTAATGGCCGAGTTGTTACGTTTGCAGTGTTATGGCACAGGCCAAGCTCTTCCATTTGTACCGCTGTGTTTGACAACAAAATACAGAGCAAATCCTTTATCTTGGGACTTCGAAATAACTGTGTCATATCGCAAATTCAACCCATTATCAAGTTTTCCTAGTAATACTGATGCCTGGAGGTGAATTTAGTTCTATTGCGCCATCAATACCATCATTAATGGGCGAGTTATCACGTTTGCAGTGTTATAGGACAGGCCAAGCTCTTCCATTCGTACCGGTGTGTTTGACAACAAAATACAGACCAAATACTTTATCTTGGGACTTCGAAATAACTGTATCAACTAATTATCCAGTTTTCCTAGAAATACTGATGCCTGGAGGTCAATTTAGTTCTATTGCGCCATCAATACTATCATTAATGGGCGAGTTATCACGTTTGATGTGTTATAGCACAGGCCAAGCTCTTCCATTTGTACCGCTGTGTTTGACAACAAAATACAGAGGAAATCCTTTATTTTGCGACTTCGAAATAACTGTGTCATATCGCAAATTGAACTAATTATCAAGTTTTTCTTGTAACACTGATGCCTGGAGGTCAATTTAGTTCTATTGCGCCATCAATACTATCATTAATGGCCGAGTTGTCACACTTGCAGTGTTATGGCACAGGCCAAGCTCTTCCATTTGTACCGCTGTGTTTGACAACAAAACACAGAGCAAATCCTTTATCTTGGGACTTCGAAATAACTGTGTCATATCGCAAATTCAACTAATTATCAAGTTTTTCTAGTAACACTGATGCCTGGAGGTCAATTTAGTTCTATTGCGCCTTCAATACTATCATTAATGGCCGAGTTGTCACATTTGCAGTGTTATGGCACAGGCCAAGCTATTCCATTTGTACCGGTGTGTTTTACAACAAAAGAGAGAGCAACTCCTTTATATTAGGACTTCGAAATAACTGTATTATATGGCAAATTCAACCAATTATCTAGTTTTCCTAGTAATACTGATGCCTGGAGGTGAATTTAGTTCTATTGCGCCATCAATACTATCATTAATGGCCGAGTTGTGACATTTGCAGTGTTATGGCACAGGCCAACCTCTTCCATTTGTACCGGTGTGTTTGACAACAAAACACAGAGCAAATCCTTTATATTAGGACTTCGAAATAACTGTCCTATATCGCAAATTCAACTAATTATCCAGTTTTTCTGGTAACACTGATGCCTGGAAGTCAATTTAGTTATATTACGCCTTCAATACTATCATTAATGGCCGAGTTGTGACATTTGCAGTGTTATGGCACAGGCCAAGCTCTTCCATTTGTACCGCTGTGTTTGACAACAAAATACAGAGCAACTCCTTTATATTAAGACTTCGAAATAACTGTATCAACTAATTATCCAGTTTTCCTAGAAATACTGTTGCCTGGAGGTCAATTTAATTCTATTGCGCCATCAATACTATCATTAATGGGCGAGTTATCACGTTAAATTTGATGTGTTATAGCACAGGCCAAGCTCTTCCATTTGTACCACTGTGTTTGACAAAAAAACACAGAGGAAATCCTTTATCTTGGGACTTCGAAATAACTGTCTTATATTGCAAATTCAACTAATTATCCAGTTTGCCTAGAAATACTGATGACTGGAGGTCAATTTAGTTATATTGCGCCATCAATACCATCATTAATGGGCGAGTTATCACGTTTGCAGTGTTATAGCACAGGCCAAGCTCTTCCATTTGTACCGGTGTGTTTGACAACAAAATACAGACCAAATCCTTTATCTTGGGACTTCGAAATAACTGTATCAACTAATTATCCAGTTTTCCTAGAAATACTGATGCCTGGAGGTCAATTTAGTTCTATTGCGCCATCAATACTATCATTAATGGGCGAGTTATCACGTTTGATGTGTTATAGCACAGGCCAAGGTCTTCCATTTGTACCGTTGTGTTTGACAACAAAATACAGAGGAAATCCTTTATTTTGCGACTTCGAAATAACTGTGTCATATCGCAAATTCAACTAATTATCAAGTTTTTCTGGTAACGCTGATGCCTGGAGGTCAATTTAGTTCTATTGCGCCAACAAAACTATCATTAATGGCCGAGTTGTCACACTTGCAGTGTTATGGCACAGGCCAAGCTCTTCCATTTGTACCGCTGTGTTTGACTACAAAACACAGAGCAAATCCTTTATCTTGGGACTTCGAAATAACTGTGTCATATCGCAAATTCAACTAATTATCAAGTTTTTCTAGTAACACTGATGCCTGGAGGTCAATTTAGTTCTATTGCGCCTTCAATACTATCATTAATGGCCGAGTTGTCACATTTGCAGTGTTATGGCACAGGCCAAGCTATTCCATTTGTACCGGTGTGTTTTACAACAAAAGAGAGAGCAACTCCTTTATATTAGGACTTCGAAATAACTGTATTATATGGCAAATTCAACCAATTATCTAGTTTTCCTAGTAATACTGATGCCTGGAGGTGAATTTAGTTCTATTGCGCCATCAATACTATCATTAATGGGCGAGTTATCACGTCTGCAGTGTTATAGCACAGGCCAAGCTCTTCCATTTGTACCGGTGTGTTTGACAACAAAATACAGACCAAATCCTTTATCTTGGGACTTCGAAATAACTGTGACATATTGCAAATTCAACTAATTATCCAGTTTTGCTAGTAAAACTGATGCCTGGAGGTCATTTTAGTTCTATTGCGCCTTCAATACTATCATTAATGACCGAGTTGTCGCATTTTCAGTGTTATGGCACCACCAAGCTCTTCCATTTGTACCGGTGTGTTTGACAACAAAACACAGAGCAAATCCTTTATTTGGGACTTCGAAATAACTGTGTTATCTTGCCAATTCAACCAATTATCTAGTTTTCCTAGTAATACTGATGCCTGGAGGTGAATTTAGTTCTATTGCGCCATCAATACTATCATTAATGGGCGAGTTATCACATTTGCAGTGTTATAGCACAGGCCAAGCTGTTCCATTTGTACCGGTGTGTTTGACAACAAAATATAGACCAAATCCTTTATCTTGGGACTTCGAAATAACTGTGACATATTGCAAATTCAACTAATTAGCCAGTTTTGCTAGTAAAACTGATGCCTGGATGTCATTTTAGTTCTATTGCGCCTTCAATACTATCATTAATGACCGAGTTGTCGCATTTTCAGTGTTATGGCACCACCAAGCTCTTCCATTTGTACCGGTGTGTTTGACAACAAAACACAGAGCAAATCCTTTATTTGGGACTTCGAAATAACTGTGTTATCTTGCCAATTCAACTAATTATCTAGTTTTCCTAGTCACTCTGATGCCTGGAGGTCATTTTTGTTCTATTGCGCCATAAATACTATCATTAATGGCCGAGTTGTCACATTTTCAGTGTTGTGGCACCGCCAAGCCCTTCCATTTGTACCACCGGTGTGTTTGACAACAAAATACAGAGCAAATCCTTTATCTTGGGACTTCGAAATAACTGTGTCATATCGCAAATTCAACTAATTATCCAGTTTTTCTGGTAACACTGATGCCTGGAAGTCAATTTAGTTCTATTGCGCCTTCAATACTATCATTAATGGCCGAGTTGTGACATTTGCAGTGTTATGGCACAGGCCAACCTCGTCCATTTGTACCGGTGTGTTTGACAACAAAACACAGAGCAAATCCTTTATATTAGGACTTCGAAATAACTGTCTTATATCGCAAATTCAACTAATTATAAAGTTTTTCTAGTAACACTGATGCCTGGACGTCAATTTAGTTCAATTGCGCCTTCAATACTATCATTAATGGCCGAGTTGTTACGTTTGCAGTGTTATGGCACAGGCCAAGCTCTTCCATTTGTACCGCTGTGTTTGACAACAAAATACAGAGCAAATCCTTTATCTTGGGACTTCGAAATAACTGTGTCATATCGCAAATTCAACCCATTATCAAGTTTTCCTAGTAATACTGATGCCTGGAGGTGAATTTAGTTCTATTGCGCCATCAATACCATCATTAATGGGCGAGTTATCACGTTTGCAGTGTTATAGGACAGGCCAAGCTCTTCCATTCGTACCGGTGTGTTTGACAACAAAATACAGACCAAATACTTTATCTTGGGACTTCGAAATAACTGTATCAACTAATTATCCAGTTTTCCTAGAAATACTGATGCCTGGAGGTCAATTTAGTTCTATTGCGCCATCAATACTATCATTAATGGGCGAGTTATCACGTTTGATGTGTTATAGCACAGGCCAAGCTCTTCCATTTGTACCGCTGTGTTTGACAACAAAATACAGAGGAAATCCTTTATTTTGCGACTTCGAAATAACTGTGTCATATCGCAAATTGAACTAATTATCAAGTTTTTCTTGTAACACTGATGCCTGGAGGTCAATTTAGTTCTATTGCGCCATCAATACTATCATTAATGGCCGAGTTGTCACACTTGCAGTGTTATGGCACAGGCCAAGCTCTTCCATTTGTACCGCTGTGTTTGACAACAAAACACAGAGCAAATCCTTTATCTTGGGACTTCGAAATAACTGTGTCATATCGCAAATTCAACTAATTATCAAGTTTTTCTAGTAACACTGATGCCTGGAGGTCAATTTAGTTCTATTGCGCCTTCAATACTATCATTAATGGCCGAGTTGTCACATTTGCAGTGTTATGGCACAGGCCAAGCTATTCCATTTGTACCGGTGTGTTTTACAACAAAAGAGAGAGCAACTCCTTTATATTAGGACTTCGAAATAACTGTATTATATGGCAAATTCAACCAATTATCTAGTTTTCCTAGTAATACTGATGCCTGGAGGTGAATTTAGTTCTATTGCGCCATCAATACTATCATTAATGGCCGAGTTGTGACATTTGCAGTGTTATGGCACAGGCCAACCTCTTCCATTTGTACCGGTGTGTTTGACAACAAAACACAGAGCAAATCCTTTATATTAGGACTTCGAAATAACTGTCCTATATCGCAAATTCAACTAATTATCCAGTTTTTCTGGTAACACTGATGCCTGGAAGTCAATTTAGTTATATTACGCCTTCAATACTATCATTAATGGCCGAGTTGTGACATTTGCAGTGTTATGGCACAGGCCAAGCTCTTCCATTTGTACCGCTGTGTTTGACAACAAAATACAGAGCAAATCCTTTATCTTGGGACTTCGAAATAACTGTGTCATATCGCAAATTCAACTAATTATCCAGTTTTTCTGTTAACACTGATGGCTGGAAGTCAATTTAGTACTATTGCGCCTTCAATACTATCATTAATGGCCGAGTTGTGACATTTGCAGTGTTATGGCACAGGCCAAGCTCTTCCATTTGTACCGGTGTGTTTGACAACAAAACACAGAGCAAATCCTTTATATTAGGACTTCGAAATAACTGTATTATATCGCAAATTCAACTAATTATAAAGTTTTTCTAGTAAAACTAATGCCTGGAGGTCAATTTAGTTCTATTGCGCCTTCAATACTATCATTAATGGCCGAGTTGTCAAGTTTGCAGTGTTATGGCACAGACCAAGCTCTTCCATTTGTAACGGTGTGTTTGACAACAAAATACAGAGCAAATCCTTTATCTTGGGACTTCGAAATAACTGTGACATATTGCAAATTCAACTAATTGTCCAGTTTTGCTAGTAACACTGATGCCTGGAGGTCATTTTAGTTCTATTACATCTTCAATACTATCATTAATGGCCGAGTTGTGACATTTGCAGTGTTATGGCACAGGCCAACCTCTTCCATTTGTACCGGTGTGTTTGACAACAAAACACAGAGCAAATCCTTTATATTAGGACTTCGAAATAACTGTCCTATATCGCAAATTCAACTAATTATAAAGTTTTTCTAGTAACACTGATGCCTGGACGTCAATTTAGTTCAATTGCGCCATCAATACTATCATTAATGGCCGAGTTGTCACGTTTGCAGTGTTATGGCACAGGCCAAGCTCTTCCATTTGTACCGCTTTGTTTGACAACAAAATACAGAGCAAATCCTTTATCTTGGGACTTCGAAATAACTGTGTCATATCGCAAATTCAACTAATTATCCAGTTTTTCTGTTAACACTGATGCATGGAGGTCAATTTAGTTCTATTGCGCATTCAATACTATCATTAATGGCCGAGTTGTGACATTTGCAGTGTTATGGCACAGGCCAAGCTCTTCCATTTGTACCGGTGTGTTTGACAACAAAACACAGAGCAAATCCTTTATATTAGGACTTCGAAATAACTGTATTATATCGCAAATTCAACTAATTATAAAGTTTTTCTAGTAACACTGATGCCTGGAGGTCAATTTAGTTCTATTGCGCCTTCAATACTATCATTAATGGCCGAGTTGTCACGTTTGCAGTGTTATGGCACAGACCAAGCTCTTCCATTTGTAACGGTGTGTTTTACAACAAAATACAGACCAAATCTTTTATCTTGGGACTTCTTAATAACTGTGTTATCTTGCCAATTCAACTAATTATCTAGTTTTCCTAGTCACTCTGATGCCTGGAGGTCATTTTTGTTCTATTGCGCCATAAATACTATCATTAATGGCCGAGTTGTCACATTTTCAGTGTTGTGGCACCGCCAAGCTCTTCCATTTGTACCGCTGTGTTTGACAACAAAATACAGAGCAAATCCTTTATTTTGGGACTTCGAAATAACTGTGTCATATCGCAAATTCAACTAATTATCCAGTTTTTCTGGTAACACTGATGCCTGGAAGTCAATTTATTTCTATTGCGCCTTCAATACTATCATTAATGGCCGAGTTGTGACATTTGCAGTGTTATGGCACAGGCCAACCTCGTCCATTTGTACCGGTGTGTTTGACAACAAAACACAGAGCAAATCCTTTATATTAGGACTTCGAAATAACTGTCTTATATCGCAAATTCAACTAATTATAAAGTTTTTCTAGTAACACTGATGCCTGGACGTCAATTTAGTTCAATTGCGCCATCAATACTATCATTAATGGCCGAGTTGTCACGTTTGCAGTGTTATGGCACAGGCCAAGCTCTTCCATTTGTACCGCTGTGTTTGAGAACAAAATACAGAGCAACTCCTTTATATTAGGACTTCGAAATAACTGTATTATATGGCAAATTCAACTAATTATAAAGTTTTTCTAGTAACACTGATGCCTGGAGGTCAATTTAGTTCTATTGCGCCTTCAATACTATCATTAATGGCCGAGTTGTCAAGTTTGCAGTGTTATGGCACAGACCAAGCTCTTCCATTTGTAACGGTGTGTTTGACAACAAAATACAGAGCAAATCCTTTATCTTGGGACTTCGAAATAACTGTGACATATTGCAAATTCAACTAATTATCCAGTTTTGCTAGTAACACTGATGCCTGGAGGTCATTTTTGTTCTATTGCGCCATAAATACTATCATTAATGGCCGAGTTGTCACATTTTCAGTGTTGTGGCACCGCCAAGCTCTTCCATTTGTACCGCTGTGTTTGACAACAAAATACAGAGCAAATCCTTTATTTTGGGACTTCGAAATAACTGTGTCATATCGCAAATTCAACTAATTATCCAGTTTTTCTGGTAACACTGATGCCTGGAAGTCAATTTATTTCTATTGCGCCTTCAATACTATCATTAATGGCCGAGTTGTGACATTTGCAGTGTTATGGCACAGGCCAACCTCGTCCATTTGTACCGGTGTGTTTGACAACAAAACACAGAGCAAATCCTTTATATTAGGACTTCGAAATAACTGTCTTATATCGCAAATTCAACTAATTATAAAGTTTTTCTAGTAACACTGATGCCTGGACGTCAACTTAGTTCAATTGCGCCATCAATACTATCATTAATGGCCGAGTTGTCACGTTTGCAGTGTTATGGCACAGGCCAAGCTCTTCCATTTGTACCGCTGTGTTTGAGAACAAAATACAGAGCAACTCCTTTATATTAGGACTTCGAAATAACTGTATTATATGGCAAATTCAACCAATTATCTAGTTTTCCTAGTAATACTGATGCCTGGAGGTGAATTTAGTTCTATTGCGCCATCAATACCATCATTAATGGGCGAGTTATCACGTTTGCAGTGTTATAGCACAGGCCAAGCTCTTCCATTTGTACCGGTGTGTTTGACAACAAAACAGAGAGCAACTCCTTAATATTAAGACTTCGAAATAACTGTATCAACTAATTATCCAGTTTTCCTAGAAATACTGTTGCCTGGAGGTCAATTTAATTCTATTGCGCCATCAATACTATCATTAATGGGCGAGTTATCACGTTAAATTTGATGTGTTATAGCACAGGCCAAGCTCTTCCATTTGTACCACTGTGTTTGACAAAAAAACACAGAGGAAATCCTTTATCTTGGGACTTCGAAATAACTGTCTTATATTGCAAATTCAACTAATTATCCAGTTTGCCTAGAAATACTGATGACTGGAGGTCAATTTAGTTCTATTGCGCCATCAATACCATCATTAATGGGCGAGTTATCACGTTTGCAGTGTTATAGCACAGGCCAAGCTCTTCCATTTGTACCGGTGTGTTTGACAACAAAATACAGACCAAATCCTTTATCTTGGGACTTCGAAATAACTGTATCAACTAATTATCCAGTTTTCCTAGAAATACTGATGCCTGGAGGTCAATTTAGTTCTATTGCGCCATCAATACTATCATTAATGGGCGAGTTATCACGTTTGATGTGTTATAGCACAGGCCAAGGTCTTCCATTTGTACCGTTGTGTTTGACAACAAAATACAGAGGAAATCCTTTATTTTGCGACTTCGAAATAACTGTGTCATATCGCAAATTCAACTAATTATCAAGTTTTTCTGGTAACGCTGATGCCTGGAGGTCAATTTAGTTCTATTGCGCCAACAAAACTATCATTAATGGCCGAGTTGTCACACTTGCAGTGTTATGGCACAGGCCAAGCTCTTCCATTTGTACCGCTGTGTTTGACTACAAAACACAGAGCAAATCCTTTATCTTGGGACTTCGAAATAACTGTGTCATATCGCAAATTCAACTAATTATCAAGTTTTTCTAGTAACACTGATGCCTGGAGGTCAATTTAGTTCTATTGCGCCTTCAATACTATCATTAATGGCCGAGTTGTCACATTTGCAGTGTTATGGCACAGGCCAAGCTATTCCATTTGTACCGGTGTGTTTTACAACAAAAGAGAGAGCAACTCCTTTATATTAGGACTTCGAAATAACTGTATTATATGGCAAATTCAACCAATTATCTAGTTTTCCTAGTAATACTGATGCCTGGAGGTGAATTTAGTTCTATTGCGCCATCAATACTATCATTAATGGGCGAGTTATCACGTCTGCAGTGTTATAGCACAGGCCAAGCTCTTCCATTTGTACCGGTGTGTTTGACAACAAAATACAGACCAAATCCTTTATCTTGGGACTTCGAAATAACTGTGACATATTGCAAATTCAACTAATTATCCAGTTTTGCTAGTAAAACTGATGCCTGGAGGTCATTTTAGTTCTATTGCGCCTTCAATACTATCATTAATGACCGAGTTGTCGCATTTTCAGTGTTATGGCACCACCAAGCTCTTCCATTTGTACCGGTGTGTTTGACAACAAAACACAGAGCAAATCCTTTATTTGGGACTTCGAAATAACTGTGTTATCTTGCCAATTCAACCAATTATCTAGTTTTCCTAGTAATACTGATGCCTGGAGGTGAATTTAGTTCTATTGCGCCATCAATACTATCATTAATGGGCGAGTTATCACATTTGCAGTGTTATAGCACAGGCCAAGCTGTTCCATTTGTACCGGTGTGTTTGACAACAAAATATAGACCAAATCCTTTATCTTGGGACTTCGAAATAACTGTGACATATTGCAAATTCAACTAATTAGCCAGTTTTGCTAGTAAAACTGATGCCTGGATGTCATTTTAGTTCTATTGCGCCTTCAATACTATCATTAATGACCGAGTTGTCGCATTTTCAGTGTTATGGCACCACCAAGCTCTTCCATTTGTACCGGTGTGTTTGACAACAAAACACAGAGCAAATCCTTTATTTGGGACTTCGAAATAACTGTGTTATCTTGCCAATTCAACTAATTATCTAGTTTTCCTAGTCACTCTGATGCCTGGAGGTCATTTTTGTTCTATTGCGCCATAAATACTATCATTAATGGCCGAGTTGTCACATTTTCAGTGTTGTGGCACCGCCAAGCCCTTCCATTTGTACCACCGGTGTGTTTGACAACAAAATACAGAGCAAATCCTTTATCTTGGGACTTCGAAATAACTGTGTCATATCGCAAATTCAACTAATTATCCAGTTTTTCTGGTAACACTGATGCCTGGAAGTCAATTTAGTTCTATTGCGCCTTCAATACTATCATTAATGGCCGAGTTGTGACATTTGCAGTGTTATGGCACAGGCCAACCTCGTCCATTTGTACCGGTGTGTTTGACAACAAAACACAGAGCAAATCCTTTATATTAGGACTTCGAAATAACTGTCTTATATCGCAAATTCAACTAATTATAAAGTTTTTCTAGTAACACTGATGCCTGGACGTCAATTTAGTTCAATTGCGCCTTCAATACTATCATTAATGGCCGAGTTGTTACGTTTGCAGTGTTATGGCACAGGCCAAGCTCTTCCATTTGTACCGCTGTGTTTGACAACAAAATACAGAGCAAATCCTTTATCTTGGGACTTCGAAATAACTGTGTCATATCGCAAATTCAACCCATTATCAAGTTTTCCTAGTAATACTGATGCCTGGAGGTGAATTTAGTTCTATTGCGCCATCAATACCATCATTAATGGGCGAGTTATCACGTTTGCAGTGTTATAGGACAGGCCAAGCTCTTCCATTCGTACCGGTGTGTTTGACAACAAAATACAGACCAAATACTTTATCTTGGGACTTCGAAATAACTGTATCAACTAATTATCCAGTTTTCCTAGAAATACTGATGCCTGGAGGTCAATTTAGTTCTATTGCGCCATCAATACTATCATTAATGGGCGAGTTATCACGTTTGATGTGTTATAGCACAGGCCAAGCTCTTCCATTTGTACCGCTGTGTTTGACAACAAAATACAGAGGAAATCCTTTATTTTGCGACTTCGAAATAACTGTGTCATATCGCAAATTGAACTAATTATCAAGTTTTTCTTGTAACACTGATGCCTGGAGGTCAATTTAGTTCTATTGCGCCATCAATACTATCATTAATGGCCGAGTTGTCACACTTGCAGTGTTATGGCACAGGCCAAGCTCTTCCATTTGTACCGCTGTGTTTGACAACAAAACACAGAGCAAATCCTTTATCTTGGGACTTCGAAATAACTGTGTCATATCGCAAATTCAACTAATTATCAAGTTTTTCTAGTAACACTGATGCCTGGAGGTCAATTTAGTTCTATTGCGCCTTCAATACTATCATTAATGGCCGAGTTGTCACATTTGCAGTGTTATGGCACAGGCCAAGCTATTCCATTTGTACCGGTGTGTTTTACAACAAAAGAGAGAGCAACTCCTTTATATTAGGACTTCGAAATAACTGTATTATATGGCAAATTCAACCAATTATCTAGTTTTCCTAGTAATACTGATGCCTGGAGGTGAATTTAGTTCTATTGCGCCATCAATACTATCATTAATGGGCGAGTTATCACGTTTGCAGTGTTATAGCACAGGCCAAGCTCTTCCATTTGTACCGGTGTGTTTGACAACAAAATACAGACCAAATCCTTTATCTTGGGACTTCGAAATAACTATGACATATTGCAAATTCAACTAATTATCCAGTTTTGCTAGGAAAACTGATGCCTGGAGGTCATTTTAGTTCTATTGCGCCTTCAATACTATCATTAATGACCGAGTTGTCGCATTTTCAGTGTTATGGCACCACCAAGCTCTTCCATTTGTACCGGTGTGTTTGACAACAAAACACAGAGCAAATCCTTTATTTGGGACTTCGAAATAACTGTGTTATCTTGCCAATTCAACTAATTATATAGTTTTCCTAGTCACTCTGATGCCTGGAGGTCATTTTTGTTCTATTGCGCCATAAATACTATCATTAATGGCCGAGTTGTCACATTTTCAGTGTTGTGGCACCGCCAAGCCCTTCCATTTGTACCACCGGTGTGTTTGACAACAAAATACAGAGCAAATCCTTTATCTTGGGACTTCGAAATAACTGTGTCATATCGCAAATTCAACTAATTATCCAGTTTTTCTGGTAACACTGATGCCTGGAAGTCAATTTAGTTCTATTGCGCCTTCAATACTATCATTAATGGCCGAGTTGTGACATTTGCAGTGTTATGGCACAGGCCAAGCTCTTCCATTTGTACCGGTGTGTTTTACAACAAAAGAGAGAGCAACTCCTTTATATTAGGACTTCGAAATAACTGTATTATATGGCAAATTCAACCAATTATCTAGTTTTCCTAGTAATACTGATGCCTGGAGGTGAATTTAGTTCTATTGCGCCATCAATACTATCATTAATGGGCGAGTTATCACGTTTGCAGTGTTATAGCACAGGCCAAGCTCTTCCATTTGTACCGGTGTGTTTGACAACAAAATACAGACCAAATCCTTTATCTTGGGACTTCGAAATAACTGTGACATATTGCAAATTCAACTAATTATCCAGTTTTGCTAGTAAAACTGATGCCTGGAGGTCATTTTAGTTCTATTGCGCCTTCAATACTATCATTAATGACCGAGTTGTCGCATTTTCAGTGTTATGGCACCACCAAGCTCTTCCATTTGTACCGGTGTGTTTGACAACAAAACACAGAGCAAATCCTTTATTTGGGACTTCGAAATAACTGTGTTATCTTGCCAATTCAACCAATTATCTAGTTTTCCTAGTAATACTGATGCCTGGAGGTGAATTTAGTTCTATTGCGCCATCAATACTATCATTAATGGGCGAGTTATCACATTTGCAGTGTTATAGCACAGGCCAAGCTGTTCCATTTGTACCGGTGTGTTTGACAACAAAATATAGACCAAATCCTTTATCTTGGGACTTCGAAATAACTGTGACATATTGCAAATTCAACTAATTAGCCAGTTTTGCTAGTAAAACTGATGCCTGGATGTCATTTTAGTTCTATTGCGCCTTCAATACTATCATTAATGACCGAGTTGTCGCATTTTCAGTGTTATGGCACCACCAAGCTCTTCCATTTGTACCGGTGTGTTTGACAACAAAACACAGAGCAAATCCTTTATTTGGGACTTCGAAATAACTGTGTTATCTTGCCAATTCAACTAATTATCTAGTTTTCCTAGTCACTCTGATGCCTGGAGGTCATTTTTGTTCTATTGCGCCATAAATACTATCATTAATGGCCGAGTTGTCACATTTTCAGTGTTGTGGCACCGCCAAGCCCTTCCATTTGTACCACCGGTGTGTTTGACAACAAAATACAGAGCAAATCCTTTATCTTGGGACTTCGAAATAACTGTGTCATATCGCAAATTCAACTAATTATCCAGTTTTTCTGGTAACACTGATGCCTGGAAGTCAATTTAGTTCTATTGCGCCTTCAATACTATCATTAATGGCCGAGTTGTGACATTTGCAGTGTTATGGCACAGGCCAACCTCGTCCATTTGTACCGGTGTGTTTGACAACAAAACACAGAGCAAATCCTTTATTTTAGGACTTCGAAATAACTGTCTTATATCGCAAATTCAACTAATTATAAAGTTTTTCTAGTAACACTGATGCCTGGACGTCAATTTAGTTCAATTGCGCCTTCAATACTATCATTAATGGCCGAGTTGTTACGTTTGCAGTGTTATGGCACAGGCCAAGCTCTTCCATTTGTACCGCTGTGTTTGACAACAAAATACAGAGCAAATCCTTTATCTTGGGACTTCGAAATAACTGTGTCATATCGCAAATTCAACCCATTATCAAGTTTTCCTAGTAATACTGATGCCTGGAGGTGAATTTAGTTCTATTGCGCCATCAATACCATCATTAATGGGCGAGTTATCACGTTTGCAGTGTTATAGGACAGGCCAAGCTCTTCCATTTGTACCGGTGTGTTTGACAACAAAATACAGACCAAATACTTTATCTTGGGACTTCGAAATAACTGTATCAACTAATTATCCAGTTTTCCTAGAAATACTGATGCCTGGAGGTCAATTTAGTTCTATTGCGCCATCAATACTATCATTAATGGGCGAGTTATCACGTTTGATGTGTTATAGCACAGGCCAAGCTCTTCCATTTGTACCGCTGTGTTTGACAACAAAATACAGAGGAAATCCTTTATTTTGCGACTTCGAAATAACTGTGTCATATCGCAAATTGAACTAATTATCAAGTTTTTCTTGTAACACTGATGCCTGGAGGTCAATTTAGTTCTATTGCGCCATCAATACTATCATTAATGGCCGAGTTGTCACACTTGCAGTGTTATGGCACAGGCCAAGCTCTTCCATTTGTACCGCTGTGTTTGACAACAAAACACAGAGCAAATCCTTTATCTTGGGACTTCGAAATAACTGTGTCATATCGCAAATTCAACTAATTATCAAGTTTTTCTAGTAACACTGATGCCTGGAGGTCAATTTAGTTCTATTGCGCCTTCAATACTATCATTAATGGCCGAGTTGTCACATTTGCAGTGTTATGGCACAGGCCAAGCTATTCCATTTGTACCGGTGTGTTTTACAACAAAAGAGAGAGCAACTCCTTTATATTAGGACTTCGAAATAACTGTATTATATGGCAAATTCAACCAATTATCTAGTTTTCCTAGTAATACTGATGCCTGGAGGTGAATTTAGTTCTATTGCGCCATCAATACTATCATTAATGGGCGAGTTATCACGTTTGCAGTGTTATAGCACAGGCCAAGCTCTTCCATTTGTACCGGTGTGTTTGACAACAAAATACAGACCAAATCCTTTATCTTGGGACTTCGAAATAACTGTGACATATTGCAAATTCAACTAATTATCCAGTTTTGCTAGTAAAACTGATGCCTGGAGGTCATTTTAGTTCTATTGCGCCTTCAATACTATCATTAATGACCGAGTTGTCGCATTTTCAGTGTTATGGCACCACCAAGCTCTTCCATTTGTACCGGTGTGTTTGACAACAAAACACAGAGCAAATCCTTTATTTGGGACTTCGAAATAACTGTGTTATCTTGCCAATTCAACCAATTATCTAGTTTTCCTAGTAATACTGATGCCTGGAGGTGAATTTAGTTCTATTGCGCCATCAATACTATCATTAATGGGCGAGTTATCACATTTGCAGTGTTATAGCACAGGCCAAGCTGTTCCATTTGTACCGGTGTGTTTGACAACAAAATATAGACCAAATCCTTTATCTTGGGACTTCGAAATAACTGTGACATATTGCAAATTCAACTAATTAGCCAGTTTTGCTAGTAAAACTGATGCCTGGATGTCATTTTAGTTCTATTGCGCCTTCAATACTATCATTAATGACCGAGTTGTCGCATTTTCAGTGTTATGGCACCACCAAGCTCTTCCATTTGTACCGGTGTGTTTGACAACAAAACACAGAGCAAATCCTTTATTTGGGACTTCGAAATAACTGTGTTATCTTGCCAATTCAACTAATTATCTAGTTTTCCTAGTCACTCTGATGCCTGGAGGTCATTTTTGTTCTATTGCGCCATAAATACTATCATTAATGGCCGAGTTGTCACATTTTCAGTGTTGTGGCACCGCCAAGCCCTTCCATTTGTACCACCGGTGTGTTTGACAACAAAATACAGAGCAAATCCTTTATCTTGGGACTTCGAAATAACTGTGTCATATCGCAAATTCAACTAATTATCCAGTTTTTCTGGTAACACTGATGCCTGGAAGTCAATTTAGTTCTATTGCGCCTTCAATACTATCATTAATGGCCGAGTTGTGACATTTGCAGTGTTATGGCACAGGCCAACCTCGTCCATTTGTACCGTTGTGTTTGACAACAAAACACAGAGCAAATCCTTTATTTTAGGACTTCGAAATAACTGTCTTATATCGCAAATTCAACTAATTATAAAGTTTTTCTAGTAACACTGATGCCTGGACGTCAATTTAGTTCAATTGCGCCTTCAATACTATCATTAATGGCCGAGTTGTTACGTTTGCAGTGTTATGGCACAGGCCAAGCTCTTCCATTTGTACCGCTGTGTTTGACAACAAAATACAGAGCAAATCCTTTATCTTGGGACTTCGAAATAACTGTGTCATATCGCAAATTCAACCCATTATCAAGTTTTCCTAGTAATACTGATGCCTGGAGGTGAATTTAGTTCTATTGCGCCATCAATACCATCATTAATGGGCGAGTTATCACGTTTGCAGTGTTATAGGACAGGCCAAGCTCTTCCATTTGTACCGGTGTGTTTGACAACAAAATACAGACCAAATACTTTATCTTGGGACTTCGAAATAACTGTATCAACTAATTATCCAGTTTTCCTAGAAATACTGATGCCTGGAGGTCAATTTAGTTCTATTGCGCCATCAATACTATCATTAATGGGCGAGTTATCACGTTTGATGTGTTATAGCACAGGCCAAGCTCTTCCATTTGTACCGCTGTGTTTGACAACAAAATACAGAGGAAATCCTTTATTTTGCGACTTCGAAATAACTGTGTCATATCGCAAATTGAACTAATTATCTAGTTTTCCTAGTAATACTGATGCCTGGAGGTGAATTTAGTTCTATTGCGCCATCAATACTATCATTAATGGGCGAGTTATCACATTTGCAGTGTTATAGCACAGGCCAAGCTGTTCCATTTGTACCGGTGTGTTTGACAACAAAATATAGACCAAATCCTTTATCTTGGGACTTCGAAATAACTGTGACATATTGCAAATTCAACTAATTAGCCAGTTTTGCTAGTAAAACTGATGCCTGGATGTCATTTTAGTTCTATTGCGCCTTCAATACTATCATTAATGACCGAGTTGTCGCATTTTCAGTGTTATGGCACCACCAAGCTCTTCCATTTGTACCGGTGTGTTTGACAACAAAACACAGAGCAAATCCTTTATTTGGGACTTCGAAATAACTGTGTTATCTTGCCAATTCAACTAATTATCTAGTTTTCCTAGTCACTCTGATGCCTGGAGGTCATTTTTGTTCTATTGCGCCATAAATACTATCATTAATGGCCGAGTTGTCACATTTTCAGTGTTGTGGCACCGCCAAGCCCTTCCATTTGTACCACCGGTGTGTTTGACAACAAAATACAGAGCAAATCCTTTATCTTGGGACTTCGAAATAACTGTGTCATATCGCAAATTCAACTAATTATCCAGTTTTTCTGGTAACACTGATGCCTGGAAGTCAATTTAGTTCTATTGCGCCTTCAATACTATCATTAATGGCCGAGTTGTGACATTTGCAGTGTTATGGCACAGGCCAACCTCGTCCATTTGTACCGGTGTGTTTGACAACAAAACACAGAGCAAATCCTTTATTTTAGGACTTCGAAATAACTGTCTTATATCGCAAATTCAACTAATTATAAAGTTTTTCTAGTAACACTGATGCCTGGACGTCAATTTAGTTCAATTGCGCCTTCAATACTATCATTAATGGCCGAGTTGTTACGTTTGCAGTGTTATGGCACAGGCCAAGCTCTTCCATTTGTACCGCTGTGTTTGACAACAAAATACAGAGCAAATCCTTTATCTTGGGACTTCGAAATAACTGTGTCATATCGCAAATTCAACCCATTATCAAGTTTTCCTAGTAATACTGATGCCTGGAGGTGAATTTAGTTCTATTGCGCCATCAATACCATCATTAATGGGCGAGTTATCACGTTTGCAGTGTTATAGGACAGGCCAAGCTCTTCCATTTGTACCGGTGTGTTTGACAACAAAATACAGACCAAATACTTTATCTTGGGACTTCGAAATAACTGTATCAACTAATTATCCAGTTTTCCTAGAAATACTGATGCCTGGAGGTCAATTTAGTTCTATTGCGCCATCAATACTATCATTAATGGGCGAGTTATCACGTTTGATGTGTTATAGCACAGGCCAAGCTCTTCCATTTGTACCGCTGTGTTTGACAACAAAATACAGAGGAAATCCTTTATTTTGCGACTTCGAAATAACTGTGTCATATCGCAAATTGAACTAATTATCAAGTTTTTCTTGTAACACTGATGCCTGGAGGTCAATTTAGTTCTATTGCGCCATCAATACTATCATTAATGGCCGAGTTGTCACACTTGCAGTGTTATGGCACAGGCCAAGCTCTTCCATTTGTACCGCTGTGTTTGACAACAAAACACAGAGCAAATCCTTTATTTTGGGACTTCGAAATAACTGTGTCATATCGCAAATTCAACTAATTATCAAGTTTTTCTAGTAACACTGATGCCTGGAGGTCAATTTAGTTCTATTGCGCCTTCAATACTATCATTAATGGCCGAGTTGTCACATTTGCAGTGTTATGGCACAGGCCAAGCTATTCCATTTGTACCGGTGTGTTTTACAACAAAAGAGAGAGCAACTCCTTTATATTAGGACTTCGAAATAACTGTATTATATGGCAAATTCAACCAATTATCTAGTTTTCCTAGTAATACTGATGCCTGGAGGTGAATTTAGTTCTATTGCGCCATCAATACTATCATTAATGGGCGAGTTATCACGTTTGCAGTGTTATAGCACAGGCCAAGCTCTTCCATTTGTACCGGTGTGTTTGACAACAAAATACAGACCAAATCCTTTATCTTGGGACTTCGAAATAACTGTGACATATTGCAAATTCAACTAATTATCCAGTTTTGCTAGTAAAACTGATGCCTGGAGGTCATTTTAGTTCTATTGCGCCTTCAATACTATCATTAATGACCGAGTTGTCGCATTTTCAGTGTTATGGCACCACCAAGCTCTTCCATTTGTACCGGTGTGTTTGACAACAAAACACAGAGCAAATCCTTTATTTGGGACTTCGAAATAACTGTGTTATCTTGCCAATTCAACCAATTATCTAGTTTTCCTAGTAATACTGATGCCTGGAGGTGAATTTAGTTCTATTGCGCCATAAATACTATCATTAATGGGCGAGTTATCACATTTGCAGTGTTATAGCACAGGCCAAGCTGTTCCATTTGTACCGGTGTGTTTGACAACAAAATATAGACCAAATCCTTTATCTTGGGACTTCGAAATAACTGTGACATATTGCAAATTCAACTAATTAGCCAGTTTTGCTAGTAAAACTGATGCCTGGATGTCATTTTAGTTCTATTGCGCCTTCAATACTATCATTAATGACCGAGTTGTCGCATTTTCAGTGTTATGGCACCACCAAGCTCTTCCATTTGTACCGGTGTGTTTGACAACAAAACACAGAGCAAATCCTTTATTTGGGACTTCGAAATAACTGTGTTATCTTGCCAATTCAACTAATTATCTAGTTTTCCTAGTCACTCTGATGCCTGGAGGTCATTTTTGTTCTATTGCGCCATAAATACTATCATTAATGGCCGAGTTGTCACATTTTCAGTGTTGTGGCACCGCCAAGCCCTTCCATTTGTACCACCGGTGTGTTTGACAACAAAATACAGAGCAAATCCTTTATCTTGGGACTTCGAAATAACTGTGTCATATCGCAAATTCAACTAATTATCCAGTTTTTCTGGTAACACTGATGCCTGGAAGTCAATTTAGTTCTATTGCGCCTTCAATACTATCATTAATGGCCGAGTTGTGACATTTGCAGTGTTATGGCACAGGCCAACCTCGTCCATTTGTACCGGTGTGTTTGACAACAAAACACAGAGCAAATCCTTTATTTTAGGACTTCGAAATAACTGTCTTATATCGCAAATTCAACTAATTATAAAGTTTTTCTAGTAACACTGATGCCTGGACGTCAATTTAGTTCAATTGCGCCTTCAATACTATCATTAATGGCCGAGTTGTTACGTTTGCAGTGTTATGGCACAGGCCAAGCTCTTCCATTTGTACCGCTGTGTTTGACAACAAAATACAGAGCAAATCCTTTATCTTGGGACTTCGAAATAACTGTGTCATATCGCAAATTCAACCCATTATCAAGTTTTCCTAGTAATACTGATGCCTGGAGGTGAATTTAGTTCTATTGCGCCATCAATACCATCATTAATGGGCGAGTTATCACGTTTGCAGTGTTATAGGACAGGCCAAGCTCTTCCATTTGTACCGGTGTGTTTGACAACAAAATACAGACCAAATACTTTATCTTGGGACTTCGAAATAACTGTATCAACTAATTATCCAGTTTTCCTAGAAATACTAATGCCTGGAGGTCAATTTAGTTCTATTGCGCCATCAATACTATCATTAATGGGCGAGTTATCACGTTTGATGTGTTATAGCACAGGCCAAGCTCTTCCATTTGTACCGCTGTGTTTGACAACAAAATACAGAGGAAATCCTTTATTTTGCGACTTCGAAATAACTGTGTCATATCGCAAATTGAACTAATTATCAAGTTTTTCTTGTAACACTGATGCCTGGAGGTCAATTTAGTTCTATTGCGCCATCAATACTATCATTAATGGCCGAGTTGTCACACTTGCAGTGTTATGGCACAGGCCAAGCTCTTCCATTTGTACCGCTGTGTTTGACAACAAAACACAGAGCAAATCCTTTATCTTGGGACTTCGAAATAACTGTGTCATATCGCAAATTCAACTAATTATCAAGTTTTTCTAGTAACACTGATGCCTGGAGGTCAATTTAGTTCTATTGCGCCTTCAATACTATCATTAATGGCCGAGTTGTCACATTTGCAGTGTTATGGCACAGGCCAAGGTATTCCATTTGTACCGGTGTGTTTTACAACAAAAGAGAGAGCAACTCCTTTATATTAGGACTTCGAAATAACTGTATTATATGGCAAATTCAACCAATTATCTAGTTTTCCTAGTAATACTGATGCCTGGAGGTGAATTTAGTTCTATTGCGCCATCAATACTATCATTAATGGGCGAGTTATCACGTTTGCAGTGTTATAGCACAGGCCAAGCTCTTCCATTTGTACCGGTGTGTTTGACAACAAAATACAGACCAAATCCTTTATCTTGGGACTTCGAAATAACTGTGACATATTGCAAATTCAACTAATTATCCAGTTTTGCTAGTAAAACTGATGCCTGGAGGTCATTTTAGTTCTATTGCGCCTTCAATACTATCATTAATGACCGAGTTGTCGCATTTTCAGTGTTATGGCACCGCCAAGCCCTTCCATTTGTACCACCGGTGTGTTTGACAACAAAATACAGAGCAAATCCTTTATTTTGGGACTTCGAAATAACTGTGTCATATCGCAAATTCAACTAATTATCCAGTTTTTCTGGTAACACTGATGCCTGGAAGTCAATTTATTTCTATTGCGCCTTCAATACTATCATTAATGGCCGAGTTGTGACATTTGCAGTGTTATGGCACAGGCCAACCTCGTCCATTTGTACCGGTGTGTTTGACAACAAAACACAGAGCAAATCCTTTATATTAGGACTTCGAAATAACTGTCTTATATCGCAAATTCAACTAATTATAAAGTTTTTCTAGTAACACTGATGCCTGGACGTCAATTTAGTTCAATTGCGCCATCAATACTATCATTAATGGCCGAGTTGTCACGTTTGCAGTGTTATGGCACAGGCCAAGCTCTTCCATTTGTACCGCTGTGTTTGAGAACAAAATACAGAGCAACTCCTTTATATTAGGACTTCGAAATAACTGTATTATATGGCAAATTCAACTAATTATAAAGTTTTTCTAGTAACACTGATGCCTGGAGGTCAATTTAGTTATATTGCGCCTTCAATACTATCATTAATGGCCGAGTTGTCAAGTTTGCAGTGTTATGGCACAGACCAAGCTCTTCCATTTGTAACGGTGTGTTTGACAACAAAATACAGAGCAAATCCTTTATCTTGGGACTTCGAAATAACTGTGACATATTGCAAATTCAACTAATTATCCAGTTTTGCTAGTAACACTGATGCCTGGAGGTCATTTTTGTTCTATTGCGCCATAAATACTATCATTAATGGCCGAGTTGTCACATTTTCAGTGTTGTGGCACCGCCAAGCTCTTCCATTTGTACCGCTGTGTTTGACAACAAAATACAGAGCAAATCCTTTATTTTGGGACTTCGAAATAACTGTGTCATATCGCAAATTCAACTAATTATCCAGTTTTTCTGGTAACACTGATGCCTGGAAGTCAATTTATTTCTATTGCGCCTTCAATACTATCATTAATGGCCGAGTTGTGACATTTGCAGTGTTATGGCACAGGCCAACCTCGTCCATTTGTACCGGTGTGTTTGACAACAAAACACAGAGCAAATCCTTTATATTAGGACTTCGAAATAACTGTCTTATATCGCAAATTCAACTAATTATAAAGTTTTTCTAGTAACACTGATGCCTGGACGTCAACTTAGTTCAATTGCGCCATCAATACTATCATTAATGGCCGAGTTGTCACGTTTGCAGTGTTATGGCACAGGCCAAGCTCTTCCATTTGTAACGCTGTGTTTGAGAACAAAATACAGAGCAACTCCTTTATATTAGGACTTCGAAATAACTGTATTATATGGCAAATTCAACCAATTATCTAGTTTTCCTAGTAATACTGATGCCTGGAGGTGAATTTAGTTCTATTGCGCCATCAATACCATCATTAATGGGCGAGTTATCACGTTTGCAGTGTTATAGCACAGGCCAAGCTCTTCCATTTGTACCGGTGTGTTTGACAACAAAACAGAGAGCAACTCCTTTATATTAAGACTTCGAAATAACTGTATCAACTAATTATCCAGTTTTCCTAGAAATACTGTTGCCTGGAGGTCAATTTAATTCTATTGCGCCATCAATACTATCATTAATGGGCGAGTTATCACGTTAAATTTGATGTGTTATAGCACAGGCCAAGCTCTTCCATTTGTACCACTGTGTTTGACAAAAAAACACAGAGGAAATCCTTTATCTTGGGACTTCGAAATAACTGTCTTATATTGCAAATTCAACTAATTATCCAGTTTGCCTAGAAATACTGATGACTGGAGGTCAATTTAGTTCTATTGCGCCATCAATACCATCATTAATGGGCGAGTTATCACGTTTGCAGTGTTATAGCACAGGCCAAGCTCTTCCATTTGTACCGGTGTGTTTGACAACAAAATACAGACCAAATCCTTTATCTTGGGACTTCGAAATAACTGTATCAACTAATTATCCAGTTTTCCTAGAAATACTGATGCCTGGAGGTCAATTTAGTTCTATTGCGCCATCAATACTATCATTAATGGGCGAGTTATCACGTTTGATGTGTTATAGCACAGGCCAAGGTCTTCCATTTGTACCGTTGTGTTTGACAACAAAATACAGAGGAAATCCTTTATTTTGCGACTTCGAAATAACTGTGTCATATCGCAAATTCAACTAATTATCAAGATTTTCTGGTAACGCTGATGCCTGGAGGTCAATTTAGTTCTATTGCGCCAACAAAACTATCATTAATGGCCGAGTTGTCACACTTGCAGTGTTATGGCACAGGCCAAGCTCTTCCATTTGTACCGCTGTGTTTGACTACAAAACACAGAGCAAATCCTTTATCTTGGGACTTCGAAATAACTGTGTCATATCGCAAATTCAACTAATTATCAAGTTTTTCTAGTAACACTGATGCCTGGAGGTCAATTTAGTTCTATTGCGCCTTCAATACTATCATTAATGGCCGAGTTGTCACATTTGCAGTGTTATGGCACAGGCCAAGCTATTCCATTTGTACCGGTGTGTTTTACAACAAAAGAGAGAGCAACTCCTTTATATTAGGACTTCGAAATAACTGTATTATATGGCAAATTCAACCAATTATCTAGTTTTCCTAGTAATACTGATGCCTGGAGGTGAATTTAGTTCTATTGCGCCATCAATACTATCATTAATGGGCGAGTTATCACGTCTGCAGTGTTATAGCACAGGCCAAGCTCTTCCATTTGTACCGGTGTGTTTGACAACAAAATACAGACCAAATCCTTTATCTTGGGACTTCGAAATAACTGTGACATATTGCAAATTCAACTAATTATCCAGTTTTGCTAGTAAAACTGATGCCTGGAGGTCATTTTAGTTCTATTGCGCCTTCAATACTATCATTAATGACCGAGTTGTCGCATTTTCAGTGTTATGGCACCACCAAGCTCTTCCATTTGTACCGGTGTGTTTGACAACAAAACACAGAGCAAATCCTTTATTTGGGACTTCGAAATAACTGTGTTATCTTGCCAATTCAACCAATTATCTAGTTTTCCTAGTAATACTGATGCCTGGAGGTGAATTTAGTTCTATTGCGCCATCAATACTATCATTAATGGGCGAGTTATCACATTTGCAGTGTTATAGCACAGGCCAAGCTGTTCCATTTGTACCGGTGTGTTTGACAACAAAATATAGACCAAATCCTTTATCTTGGGACTTCGAAATAACTGTGACATATTGCAAATTCAACTAATTAGCCAGTTTTGCTAGTAAAACTGATGCCTGGATGTCATTTTAGTTCTATTGCGCCTTCAATACTATCATTAATGACCGAGTTGTCGCATTTTCAGTGTTATGGCACCACCAAGCTCTTCCATTTGTACCGGTGTGTTTGACAACAAAACACAGAGCAAATCCTTTATTTGGGACTTCGAAATAACTGTGTTATCTTGCCAATTCAACTAATTATCTAGTTTTCCTAGTCACTCTGATGCCTGGAGGTCATTTTTGTTCTATTGCGCCATAAATACTATCATTAATGGCCGAGTTGTCACATTTTCAGTGTTGTGGCACCGCCAAGCCCTTCCATTTGTACCACCGGTGTGTTTGACAACAAAATACAGAGCAAATCCTTTATCTTGGGACTTCGAAATAACTGTGTCATATCGCAAATTCAACTAATTATCCAGTTTTTCTGGTAACACTGATGCCTGGAAGTCAATTTAGTTCTATTGCGCCTTCAATACTATCATTAATGGCCGAGTTGTGACATTTGCAGTATTATGGCACAGGCCAACCTCGTCCATTTGTACCGGTGTGTTTGACAACAAAACACAGAGCAAATCCTTTATATTAGGACTTCGAAATAACTGTCTTATATCGCAAATTCAACTAATTATAAAGTTTTTCTAGTAACACTGATGCCTGGACGTCAATTTAGTTCAATTGCGCCTTCAATACTATCATTAATGGCCGAGTTGTTACGTTTGCAGTGTTATGGCACAGGCCAAGCTCTTCCATTTGTACCGCTGTGTTTGACAACAAAATACAGAGCAAATCCTTTATCTTGGGACTTCGAAATAACTGTGTCATATCGCAAATTCAACCCATTATCAAGTTTTCCTAGTAATACTGATGCCTGGAGGTGAATTTAGTTCTATTGCGCCATCAATACCATCATTAATGGGCGAGTTATCACGTTTGCAGTGTTATAGGACAGGCCAAGCTCTTCCATTCGTACCGGTGTGTTTGACAACAAAATACAGACCAAATACTTTATCTTGGGACTTCGAAATAACTGTATCAACTAATTATCCAGTTTTCCTAGAAATACTGATGCCTGGAGGTCAATTTAGTTCTATTGCGCCATCAATACTATCATTAATGGGCGAGTTATCACGTTTGATGTGTTATAGCACAGGCCAAGCTCTTCCATTTGTACCGCTGTGTTTGACAACAAAATACAGAGGAAATCCTTTATTTTGCGACTTCGAAATAACTGTGTCATATCGCAAATTGAACTAATTATCAAGTTTTTCTTGTAACACTGATGCCTGGAGGTCAATTTAGTTCTATTGCGCCATCAATACTATCATTAATGGCCGAGTTGTCACACTTGCAGTGTTATGGCACAGGCCAAGCTCTTCCATTTGTACCGCTGTGTTTGACAACAAAACACAGAGCAAATCCTTTATCTTGGGACTTCGAAATAACTGTGTCATATCGCAAATTCAACTAATTATCAAGTTTTTCTAGTAACACTGATGCCTGGAGGTCAATTTAGTTCTATTGCGCCTTCAATACTATCATTAATGGCCGAGTTGTCACATTTGCAGTGTTATGGCACAGGCCAAGCTATTCCATTTGTACCGGTGTGTTTTACAACAAAAGAGAGAGCAACTCCTTTATATTAGGACTTCGAAATAACTGTATTATATGGCAAATTCAACCAATTATCTAGTTTTCCTAGTAATACTGATGCCTGGAGGTGAATTTAGTTCTATTGCGCCATCAATACTATCATTAATGGCCGAGTTGTGAGATTTGCAGTGTTATGGCACAGGCCAACCTCTTCCATTTGTACCGGTGTGTTTGACAACAAAACACAGAGCAAATCCTTTATATTAGGACTTCGAAATAACTGTCCTATATCGCAAATTCAACTAATTATCCAGTTTTTCTGGTAACACTGATGCCTGGAAGTCAATTTAGTTATATTACGCCTTCAATACTATCATTAATGGCCGAGTTGTGACATTTGCAGTGTTATGGCACAGGCCAAGCTCTTCCATTTGTACCGCTGTGTTTGACAACAAAATACAGAGCAAATCCTTTATCTTGGGACTTCGAAATAACTGTGTCATATCGCAAATTCAACTAATTATCCAGTTTTTCTGTTAACACTGATGGCTGGAGGTCAATTTAGTACTATTGCGCCTTCAATACTATCATTAATGGCCGAGTTGTGACATTTGCAGTGTTATGGCACAGGCCAAGCTCTTCCATTTGTACCGGTGTGTTTGACAACAAAACACAGAGCAAATCCTTTATATTAGGACTTCGAAATAACTGTATTATATCGCAAATTCAACTAATTATAAAGTTTTTCTAGTAAAACTAATGCCTGGAGGTCAATTTAGTTCTATTGCGCCTTCAATACTATCATTAATGGCCGAGTTGTCAAGTTTGCAGTGTTATGGCACAGACCAAGCTCTTCCATTTGTAACGGTGTGTTTGACAACAAAATACAGAGCAAATCCTTTATCTTGGGACTTCGAAATAACTGTGACATATTGCAAATTCAACTAATTGTCCAGTTTTGCTAGTAACACTGATGCCTGGAGGTCATTTTAGTTCTATTACATCTTCAATACTATCATTAATGGCCGAGTTGTGACATTTGCAGTGTTATGGCACAGGCCAACCTCTTCCATTTGTACCGGTGTGTTTGACAACAAAACACAGAGCAAATCCTTTATATTATGACTTCGAAATAACTGTCCTATATCGCAAATTCAACTAATTATAAAGTTTTTCTAGTAACACTGATGCCTGGACGTCAATTTAGTTCAATTGCGCCATCAATACTATCATTAATGGCCGAGTTGTCACGTTTGCAGTGTTATGGCACAGGCCAAGCTCTTCCATTTGTACCGCTTTGTTTGACAACAAAATACAGAGCAAATCCTTTATATTGGGACTTCGAAATAACTGTGTCATATCGCAAATTCAACTAATTATCCAGTTTTTCTGTTAACACTGATGCATGGAGGTCAATTTAGTTCTATTGCGCATTCAATACTATCATTAATGGCCGAGTTGTGACATTTGCAGTGTTATGGCACAGGCCAAGCTCTTCCATTTGTACCGGTGTGTTTGACAACAAAACACAGAGCAAATCCTTTATATTAGGACTTCGAAATAACTGTATTATATCGCAAATTCAACTAATTATAAAGTTTTTCTAGTAACACTGATGCCTGGAGGTCAATTTAGTTCTATTGCGCCTTCAATACTATCATTAATGGCCGAGTTGTCACGTTTGCAGTGTTATGGCACAGACCAAGCTCTTCCATTTGTAACGGTGTGTTTTACAACAAAATACAGACCAAATCTTTTATCTTGGGACTTCTTAATAACTGTGTTATCTTGCCAATTCAACTAATTATCTAGTTTTCCTAGTCACTCTGATGCCTGGAGGTCATTTTTGTTCTATTGCGCCATAAATACTATCATTAATGGCCGAGTTGTCACATTTTCAGTGTTGTGGCACCGCCAAGCTCTTCCATTTGTACCGCTGTGTTTGACAACAAAATACAGAGCAAATCCTTTATTTTGGGACTTCGAAATAACTGTGTCATATCGCAAATTCAACTAATTATCCAGTTGTTCTGGTAACACTGATGCCTGGACGTCAATTTAGTTCAATTGCGCCATCAATACTATCATTAATGGCCGAGTTGTCACGTTTGCAGTGTTATGGCACAGGCCAAGCTCTTCCATTTGTACCGCTTTGTTTGACAACAAAATACAGAGCAAAACCTTTATCTTGGGACTTCGAAATAACTGTGTCATATCGCAAATTCAACTAATTATCCAGTTTTTCTGTTAACACTGATGCATGGAGGTCAATTTAGTTCTATTGCGCATTCAATACTATCATTAATGGCCGAGTTGTGACATTTGCAGTGTTATGGCACAGGCCAAGCTCTTCCATTTGTACCGGTGTGTTTGACAACAAAACACAGAGCAAATCCTTTATATTAGGACTTCGAAATAACTGTATTATATCGCAAATTCAACTAATTATAAAGTTTTTCTAGTAACACTGATGCCTGGAGGTCAATTTAGTTCTATTGCGCCTTCAATACTATCATTAATGGCCGAGTTGTCACGTTTGCAGTGTTATGGCACAGACCAAGCTCTTCCATTTGTAACGGTGTGTTTTACAACAAAATACAGACCAAATCTTTTATCTTGGGACTTCTTAATAACTGTGTTATCTTGCCAATTCAACTAATTATCTAGTTTTCCTAGTCACTCTGATGCCTGGAGGTCATTTTTGTTCTATTGCGCCATAAATACTATCATTAATGGCCGAGTTGTCACATTTTCAGTGTTGTGGCACCGCCAAGCTCTTCCATTTGTACCGCTGTGTTTGACAACAAAATACAGAGCAAATCCTTTATTTTGGGACTTCGAAATAACTGTGTCATATCGCAAATTCAACTAATTATCCAGTTGTTCTGGTAACACTGATGCCTGGAAGTCAATTTATTTCTATTGCGCCTTCAATACTATCATTAATGGCCGAGTTGTCACACTTGCAGTGTTATGGCACAGGCCAAGCTCTTCCATTTGTACCGCTGTGTTTGACAACAAAACACAGAGCAAATCCTTTATCTTGGGACTTCGAAATAACTGTGTCATATCGCAAATTCAACTAATTATCAAGTTTTTCTAGTAACACTGATGCCTGGAGGTCAATTTAGTTCTATTGCGCCTTCAATACTATCATTAATGGCCGAGTTGTCACATTTGCAGTGTTATGGCACAGGCCAAGCTATTCCATTTGTACCGGTGTGTTTTACAACAAAAGAGAGAGCAACTCCTTTATATTAGGACTTCGAAATAACTGTATTATATGGCAAATTCAACCAATTATCTAGTTTTCCTAGTAATACTGATGCCTGGAGGTGAATTTAGTTCTATTGCGCCATCAATACTATCATTAATGGCCGAGTTGTGACATTTGCAGTGTTATGGCACAGGCCAACCTCTTCCATTTGTACCGGTGTGTTTGACAACAAAACACAGAGCAAATCCTTTATATTAGGACTTCGAAATAACTGTCCTATATCGCAAATTCAACTAATTATCCAGTTTTTCTGGTAACACTGATGCCTGGAAGTCAATTTAGTTATATTACGCCTTCAATACTATCATTAATGGCCGAGTTGTGACATTTGCAGTGTTATGGCACAGGCCAAGCTCTTCCATTTGTACCGCTGTGTTTGACAACAAAATACAGAGCAAATCCTTTATCTTGGGACTTCGAAATAACTGTGTCATATCGCAAATTCAACTAATTATCCAGTTTTTCTGTTAACACTGATGGCTGGAGGTCAATTTAGTACTATTGCGCCTTCAATACTATCATTAATGGCCGAGTTGTGACATTTGCAGTGTTATGGCACAGGCCAAGCTCTTCCATTTGTACCGGTGTGTTTGACAACAAAACACAGAGCAAATCCTTTATATTAGGACTTCGAAATAACTGTATTATATCGCAAATTCAACTAATTATAAAGTTTTTCTAGTAAAACTAATGCCTGGAGGTCAATTTAGTTCTATTGCGCCTTCAATACTATCATTAATGGCCGAGTTGTCAAGTTTGCAGTGTTATGGCACAGACCAAGCTCTTCCATTTGTAACGGTGTGTTTGACAACAAAATACAGAGCAAATCCTTTATCTTGGGACTTCGAAATAACTGTGACATATTGCAAATTCAACTAATTGTCCAGTTTTGCTAGTAACACTGATGCCTGGAGGTCATTTTAGTTCTATTACATCTTCAATACTATCATTAATGGCCGAGTTGTGACATTTGCAGTGTTATGGCACAGGCCAACCTCTTCCATTTGTACCGGTGTGTTTGACAACAAAACACAGAGCAAATCCTTTATATTATGACTTCGAAATAACTGTCCTATATCGCAAATTCAACTAATTATAAAGTTTTTCTAGTAACACTGATGCCTGGACGTCAATTTAGTTCAATTGCGCCATCAATACTATCATTAATGGCCGAGTTGTCACGTTTGCAGTGTTATGGCACAGGCCAAGCTCTTCCATTTGTACCGCTTTGTTTGACAACAAAATACAGAGCAAATCCTTTATATTGGGACTTCGAAATAACTGTGTCATATCGCAAATTCAACTAATTATCCAGTTTTTCTGTTAACACTGATGCATGGAGGTCAATTTAGTTCTATTGCGCATTCAATACTATCATTAATGGCCGAGTTGTGACATTTGCAGTGTTATGGCACAGGCCAAGCTCTTCCATTTGTACCGGTGTGTTTGACAACAAAACACAGAGCAAATCCTTTATATTAGGACTTCGAAATAACTGTATTATATCGCAAATTCAACTAATTATAAAGTTTTTCTAGTAACACTGATGCCTGGAGGTCAATTTAGTTCTATTGCGCCTTCAATACTATCATTAATGGCCGAGTTGTCACGTTTGCAGTGTTATGGCACAGACCAAGCTCTTCCATTTGTAACGGTGTGTTTTACAACAAAATACAGACCAAATCTTTTATCTTGGGACTTCTTAATAACTGTGTTATCTTGCCAATTCAACTAATTATCTAGTTTTCCTAGTCACTCTGATGCCTGGAGGTCATTTTTGTTCTATTGCGCCATAAATACTATCATTAATGGCCGAGTTGTCACATTTTCAGTGTTGTGGCACCGCCAAGCTCTTCCATTTGTACCGCTGTGTTTGACAACAAAATACAGAGCAAATCCTTTATTTTGGGACTTCGAAATAACTGTGTCATATCGCAAATTCAACTAATTATCCAGTTGTTCTGGTAACACTGATGCCTGGACGTCAATTTAGTTCAATTGCGCCATCAATACTATCATTAATGGCCGAGTTGTCACGTTTGCAGTGTTATGGCACAGGCCAAGCTCTTCCATTTGTACCGCTTTGTTTGACAACAAAATACAGAGCAAAACCTTTATCTTGGGACTTCGAAATAACTGTGTCATATCGCAAATTCAACTAATTATCCAGTTTTTCTGTTAACACTGATGCATGGAGGTCAATTTAGTTCTATTGCGCATTCAATACTATCATTAATGGCCGAGTTGTGACATTTGCAGTGTTATGGCACAGGCCAAGCTCTTCCATTTGTACCGGTGTGTTTGACAACAAAACACAGAGCAAATCCTTTATATTAGGACTTCGAAATAACTGTATTATATCGCAAATTCAACTAATTATAAAGTTTTTCTAGTAACACTGATGCCTGGAGGTCAATTTAGTTCTATTGCGCCTTCAATACTATCATTAATGGCCGAGTTGTCACGTTTGCAGTGTTATGGCACAGACCAAGCTCTTCCATTTGTAACGGTGTGTTTTACAACAAAATACAGACCAAATCTTTTATCTTGGGACTTCTTAATAACTGTGTTATCTTGCCAATTCAACTAATTATCTAGTTTTCCTAGTCACTCTGATGCCTGGAGGTCATTTTTGTTCTATTGCGCCATAAATACTATCATTAATGGCCGAGTTGTCACATTTTCAGTGTTGTGGCACCGCCAAGCTCTTCCATTTGTACCGCTGTGTTTGACAACAAAATACAGAGCAAATCCTTTATTTTGGGACTTCGAAATAACTGTGTCATATCGCAAATTCAACTAATTATCCAGTTGTTCTGGTAACACTGATGCCTGGAAGTCAATTTATTTCTATTGCGCCTTCAATACTATCATTAATGGCCGAGTTGTGACATTTGCAGTGTTATGGCACAGGCCAACCTCGTCCATTTGTACCGGTGTGTTTGACAACAAAACACAGAGCAAATCCTTTATATTAGGACTTCGAAATAACTGTCTTATATCGCAAATTCAACTAATTATAAAGTTTTTCTAGTAACACTGATGCCTGGACGTCAATTTAGTTCAATTGCGCCATCAATACTATCATTAATGGCCGAGTTGTCACGTTTGCAGTGTTATGGCACAGGCCAAGCTCTTCCATTTGTACCGCTGTGTTTGAGAACAAAATACAGAGCAACTCCTTTATATTAGGACTTCGAAATAACTGTATTATATGGCAAATTCAACTAATTATAAAGTTTTTCTAGTAACACTGATGCCTGGAGGTCAATTTAGTTCTATTGCGCCTTCAATACTATCATTAATGGCCGAGTTGTCAAGTTTGCAGTGTTATGGCACAGACCAAGCTCTTCCATTTGTAACGGTGTGTTTGACAACAAAATACAGAGCAAATCCTTTATCTTGGGACTTCGAAATAACTGTGACATATTGCAAATTCAACTAATTATCCAGTTTTGCTAGTAACACTGATGCCTGGAGGTCATTTTTGTTCTATTGCGCCATAAATACTATCATTAATGGCCGAGTTGTCACATTTTCAGTGTTGTGGCACCGCCAAGCTCTTCCATTTGTACCGCTGTGTTTGACAACAAAATACAGAGCAAATCCTTTATTTTGGGACTTCGAAATAACTGTGTCATATCGCAAATTCAACTAATTATCCAGTTTTTCTGGTAACACTGATGCCTGGAAGTCAATTTATTTCTATTGCGCCTTCAATACTATCATTAATGGCCGAGTTGTGACATTTGCAGTGTTATGGCACAGGCCAACCTCGTCCATTTGTACCGGTGTGTTTGACAACAAAACACAGAGCAAATCCTTTATATTAGGACTTCGAAATAACTGTCTTATATCGCAAATTCAACTAATTATAAAGTTTTTCTAGTAACACTGATGCCTGGACGTCAACTTAGTTCAATTGCGCCATCAATACTATCATTAATGGCCGAGTTGTCACGTTTGCAGTGTTATGGCACAGGCCAAGCTCTTCCATTTGTACCGCTGTGTTTGAGAACAAAATACAGAGCAACTCCTTTATATTAGGACTTCGAAATAACTGTATTATATGGCAAATTCAACCAATTATCTAGTTTTCCTAGTAATACTGATGCCTGGAGGTGAATTTAGTTCTATTGCGCCATCAATACCATCATTAATGGGCGAGTTATCACGTTTGCAGTGTTATAGCACAGGCCAAGCTCTTCCATTTGTACCGGTGTGTTTGACAACAAAACAGAGAGCAACTCCTTTATATTAAGACTTCGAAATAACTGTATCAACTAATTATCCAGTTTTCCTAGAAATACTGTTGCCTGGAGGTCAATTTAATTCTATTGCGCCATCAATACTATCATTAATGGGCGAGTTATCACGTTAAATTTGATGTGTTATAGCACAGGCCAAGCTCTTCCATTTGTACCACTGTGTTTGACAAAAAAACACAGAGGAAATCCTTTATCTTGGGACTTCGAAATAACTGTCTTATATTGCAAATTCAACTAATTATCCAGTTTGCCTAGAAATACTGATGACTGGAGGTCAATTTAGTTCTATTGCGCCATCAATACCATCATTAATGGGCGAGTTATCACGTTTGCAGTGTTATAGCACAGGCCAAGCTCTTCCATTTGTACCGGTGTGTTTGACAACAAAATACAGACCAAATCCTTTATCTTGGGACTTCGAAATAACTGTATCAACTAATTATCCAGTTTTCCTAGAAATACTGATGCCTGGAGGTCAATTTAGTTCTATTGCGCCATCAATACTATCATTAATGGGCGAGTTATCACGTTTGATGTGTTATAGCACAGGCCAAGGTCTTCCATTTGTACCGTTGTGTTTGACAACAAAATACAGAGGAAATCCTTTATTTTGCGACTTCGAAATAACTGTGTCATATCGCAAATTCAACTAATTATCAAGTTTTTCTGGTAACGCTGATGCCTGGAGGTCAATTTAGTTCTATTGCGCCAACAAAACTATCATTAATGGCCGAGTTGTCACACTTGCAGTGTTATGGCACAGGCCAAGCTCTTCCATTTGTACCGCTGTGTTTGACTACAAAACACAGAGCAAATCCTTTATCTTGGGACTTCGAAATAACTGTGTCATATCGCAAATTCAACTAATTATCAAGTTTTTCTAGTAACACTGATGCCTGGAGGTCAATTTAGTTCTATTGCGCATTCAATACTATCATTAATGGCCGAGTTGTGACATTTGCAGTGTTATGGCACAGGCCAAGCTCTTCCATTTGTACCGGTGTGTTTGACAACAAAACACAGAGCAAATCCTTTATATTAGGACTTCGAAATAACTGTATTATATCGCAAATTCAACTAATTATAAAGTTTTTCTAGTAACACTGATGCCTGGAGGTCAATTTAGTTCTATTGCGCCTTCAATACTATCATTAATGGCCGAGTTGTCACGTTTGCAGTGTTATGGCACAGACCAAGCTCTTCCATTTGTAACGGTGTGTTTTACAACAAAATACAGACCAAATCTTTTATCTTGGGACTTCTTAATAACTGTGTTATCTTGCCAATTCAACTAATTATCTAGTTTTCCTAGTCACTCTGATGCCTGGAGGTCATTTTTGTTCTATTGCGCCATAAATACTATCATTAATGGCCGAGTTGTCACATTTTCAGTGTTGTGGCACCGCCAAGCTCTTCCATTTGTACCGCTGTGTTTGACAACAAAATACAGAGCAAATCCTTTATTTTGGGACTTCGAAATAACTGTGTCATATCGCAAATTCAACTAATTATCCAGTTGTTCTGGTAACACTGATGCCTGGAAGTCAATTTATTTCTATTGCGCCTTCAATACTATCATTAATGGCCGAGTTGTGACATTTGCAGTGTTATGGCACAGGCCAACCTCGTCCATTTGTACCGGTGTGTTTGACAACAAAACACAGAGCAAATCCTTTATATTAGGACTTCGAAATAACTGTCTTATATCGCAAATTCAACTAATTATAAAGTTTTTCTAGTAACACTGATGCCTGGACGTCAATTTAGTTCAATTGCGCCATCAATACTATCATTAATGGCCGAGTTGTCACGTTTGCAGTGTTATGGCACAGGCCAAGCTCTTCCATTTGTACCGCTGTGTTTGAGAACAAAATACAGAGCAACTCCTTTATATTAGGACTTCGAAATAACTGTATTATATGGCAAATTCAACTAATTATAAAGTTTTTCTAGTAACACTGATGCCTGGAGGTCAATTTAGTTCTATTGCGCCTTCAATACTATCATTAATGGCCGAGTTGTCAAGTTTGCAGTGTTATGGCACAGACCAAGCTCTTCCATTTGTAACGGTGTGTTTGACAACAAAATACAGAGCAAATCCTTTATCTTGGGACTTCGAAATAACTGTGACATATTGCAAATTCAACTAATTATCCAGTTTTCCTAGTAACACTGATGCCTGGAGGTCATTTTTGTTCTATTGCGCCATAAATACTATCATTAATGGCCGAGTTGTCACATTTTCAGTGTTGTGGCACCGCCAAGCTCTTCCATTTGTACCGCTGTGTTTGACAACAAAATACAGAGCAAATCCTTTATTTTGGGACTTCGAAATAACTGTGTCATATCACAAATTCAACTAATTATCCAGTTTTTCTGGTAACACTGATGCCTGGAAGTCAATTTATTTCTATTGCGCCTTCAATACTATCATTAATGGCCGAGTTGTGACATTTGCAGTGTTATGGCACAGGCCAACCTCGTCCATTTGTACCGGTGTGTTTGACAACAAAACACAGAGCAAATCCTTTATATTAGGACTTCGAAATAACTGTCTTATATCGCAAATTCAACTAATTATAAAGTTTTTCTAGTAACACTGATGCCTGGACGTCAACTTAGTTCAATTGCGCCATCAATACTATCATTAATGGCCGAGTTGTCACGTTTGCAGTGTTATGGCACAGGCCAAGCTCTTCCATTTGTACCGCTGTGTTTGAGAACAAAATACAGAGCAACTCCTTTATATTAGGACTTCGAAATAACTGTATTATATGGCAAATTCAACCAATTATCTAGTTTTCCTAGTAATACTGATGCCTGGAGGTGAATTTAGTTCTATTGCGCCATCAATACCATCATTAATGGGCGAGTTATCACGTTTGCAGTGTTATAGCACAGGCCAAGCTCTTCCATTTGTACCGGTGTGTTTGACAACAAAACAGAGAGCAACTCCTTTATATTAAGACTTCGAAATAACTGTATCAACTAATTATCCAGTTTTCCTAGAAATACTGTTGCCTGGAGGTCAATTTAATTCTATTGCGCCATCAATACTATCATTAATGGGCGAGTTATCACGTTAAATTTGATGTGTTATAGCACAGGCCAAGCTCTTCCATTTGTACCACTGTGTTTGACAAAAAAACACAGAGGAAATCCTTTATCTTGGGACTTCGAAATAACTGTCTTATATTGCAAATTCAACTAATTATCCAGTTTGCCTAGAAATACTGATGACTGGAGGTCAATTTAGTTCTATTGCGCCATCAATACCATCATTAATGGGCGAGTTATCACGTTTGCAGTGTTATAGCACAGGCCAAGCTCTTCCATTTGTACCGGTGTGTTTGACAACAAAATACAGACCAAATCCTTTATCTTGGGACTTCGAAATAACTGTATCAACTAATTATCCAGTTTTCCTAGAAATACTGATGCCTGGAGGTCAATTTAGTTCTATTGCGCCATCAATACTATCATTAATGGGCGAGTTATCACGTTTGATGTGTTATAGCACAGGCCAAGGTCTTCCATTTGTACCGTTGTGTTTGACAACAAAATACAGAGGAAATCCTTTATTTTGCGACTTCGAAATAACTGTGTCATATCGCAAATTCAACTAATTATCAAGTTTTTCTGGTAACGCTGATGCCTGGAGGTCAATTTAGTTCTATTGCGCCAACAAAACTATCATTAATGGCCGAGTTGTCACACTTGCAGTGTTATGGCACAGGCCAAGCTCTTCCATTTGTACCGCTGTGTTTGACTACAAAACACAGAGCAAATCCTTTATCTTGGGACTTCGAAATAACTGTGTCATATCGCAAATTCAACTAATTATCAAGTTTTTCTAGTAACACTGATGCCTGGAGGTCAATTTAGTTCTATTGCGCCTTCAATACTATCATTAATGGCCGAGTTGTGACATTTGCAGTGTTATGGCACAGGCCAACCTCGTCCATTTGTACCGGTGTGTTTGACAACAAAACACAGAGCAAATCCTTTATATTAGGACTTCGAAATAACTGTCTTATATCGCAAATTCAACTAATTATAAAGTTTTTCTAGTAACACTGATGCCTGGACGTCAATTTAGTTCAATTGCGCCATCAATACTATCATTAATGGCCGAGTTGTCACGTTTGCAGTGTTATGGCACAGGCCAAGCTCTTCCATTTGTACCGCTGTGTTTGAGAACAAAATACAGAGCAACTCCTTTATATTAGGACTTCGAAATAACTGTATTATATGGCAAATTCAACTAATTATAAAGTTTTTCTAGTAACACTGATGCCTGGAGGTCAATTTAGTTCTATTGCGCCTTCAATACTATCATTAATGGCCGAGTTGTCAAGTTTGCAGTGTTATGGCACAGACCAAGCTCTTCCATTTGTAACGGTGTGTTTGACAACAAAATACAGAGCAAATCCTTTATCTTGGGACTTCGAAATAACTGTGACATATTGCAAATTCAACTAATTATCCAGTTTTGCTAGTAACACTGATGCCTGGAGGTCATTTTTGTTCTATTGCGCCATAAATACTATCATTAATGGCCGAGTTGTCACATTTTCAGTGTTGTGGCACCGCCAAGCTCTTCCATTTGTACCGCTGTGTTTGACAACAAAATACAGAGCAAATCCTTTATTTTGGGACTTCGAAATAACTGTGTCATATCGCAAATTCAACTAATTATCCAGTTTTTCTGGTAACACTGATGCCTGGAAGTCAATTTATTTCTATTGCGCCTTCAATACTATCATTAATGGCCGAGTTGTGACATTTGCAGTGTTATGGCACAGGCCAACCTCGTCCATTTGTACCGGTGTGTTTGACAACAAAACACAGAGCAAATCCTTTATATTAGGACTTCGAAATAACTGTCTTATATCGCAAATTCAACTAATTATAAAGTTTTTCTAGTAACACTGATGCCTGGACGTCAACTTAGTTCAATTGCGCCATCAATACTATCATTAATGGCCGAGTTGTCACGTTTGCAGTGTTATGGCACAGGCCAAGCTCTTCCATTTGTACCGCTGTGTTTGAGAACAAAATACAGAGCAACTCCTTTATATTAGGACTTCGAAATAACTGTATTATATGGCAAATTCAACCAATTATCTAGTTTTCCTAGTAATACTGATGCCTGGAGGTGAATTTAGTTCTATTGCGCCATCAATACCATCATTAATGGGCGAGTTATCACGTTTGCAGTGTTATAGCACAGGCCAAGCTCTTCCATTTGTACCGGTGTGTTTGACAACAAAACAGAGAGCAACTCCTTTATATTAAGACTTCGAAATAACTGTATCAACTAATTATCCAGTTTTCCTAGAAATACTGTTGCCTGGAGGTCAATTTAATTCTATTGCGCCATCAATACTATCATTAATGGGCGAGTTATCACGTTAAATTTGATGTGTTATAGCACAGGCCAAGCTCTTCCATTTGTACCACTGTGTTTGACAAAAAAACACAGAGGAAATCCTTTATCTTGGGACTTCGAAATAACTGTCTTATATTGCAAATTCAACTAATTATCCAGTTTGCCTAGAAATACTGATGACTGGAGGTCAATTTAGTTCTATTGCGCCATCAATACCATCATTAATGGGCGAGTTATCACGTTTGCAGTGTTATAGCACAGGCCAAGCTCTTCCATTTGTACCGGTGTGTTTGACAACAAAATACAGACCAAATCCTTTATCTTGGGACTTCGAAATAACTGTATCAACTAATTATCCAGTTTTCCTAGAAATACTGATGCCTGGAGGTCAATTTAGTTCTATTGCGCCATCAATACTATCATTAATGGGCGAGTTATCACGTTTGATGTGTTATAGCACAGGCCAAGGTCTTCCATTTGTACCGTTGTGTTTGACAACAAAATACAGAGGAAATCCTTTATTTTGCGACTTCGAAATAACTGTGTCATATCGCAAATTCAACTAATTATCAAGTTTTTCTGGTAACGCTGATGCCTGGAGGTCAATTTAGTTCTATTGCGCCAACAAAACTATCATTAATGGCCGAGTTGTCACACTTGCAGTGTTATGGCACAGGCCAAGCTCTTCCATTTGTACCGCTGTGTTTGACTACAAAACACAGAGCAAATCCTTTATCTTGGGACTTCGAAATAACTGTGTCATATCGCAAATTCAACTAATTATCAAGTTTTTCTAGTAACACTGATGCCTGGAGGTCAATTTAGTTCTATTGCGCCTTCAATACTATCATTAATGGCCGAGTTGTCACATTTGCAGTGTTATGGCACAGGCCAAGCTATTCCATTTGTACCGGTGTGTTTTAGAACAAAAGAGAGAGCAACTCCTTTATATTAGGACTTCGAAATAACTGTATTATATGGCAAATTCAACCAATTATCTAGTTTTCCTAGTAATACTGATGCCTGGAGGTGAATTTAGTTCTATTGCGCCATCAATACTATCATTAATGGGCGAGTTATCACGTCTGCAGTGTTATAGCACAGGCCAAGCTCTTCCATTTGTACCGGTGTGTTTGACAACAAAATACAGACCAAATCCTTTATCTTGGGACTTCGAAATAACTGTGACATATTGCAAATTCAACTAATTATCCAGTTTTGCTAGTAAAACTGATGCCTGGAGGTCATTTTAGTTCTATTGCGCCTTCAATACTATCATTAATGACCGAGTTGTCGCATTTTCAGTGTTATGGCACCACCAAGCTCTTCCATTTGTACCGGTGTGTTTGACAACAAAACACAGAGCAAATCCTTTATTTGGGACTTCGAAATAACTGTGTTATCTTGCCAATTCAACCAATTATCTAGTTTTCCTAGTAATACTGATGCCTGGAGGTGAATTTAGTTCTATTGCGCCATCAATACTATCATTAATGGGCGAGTTATCACATTTGCAGTGTTATAGCACAGGCCAAGCTGTTCCATTTGTACCGGTGTGTTTGACAACAAAATATAGACCAAATCCTTTATCTTGGGACTTCGAAATAACTGTGACATATTGCAAATTCAACTAATTAGCCAGTTTTGCTAGTAAAACTGATGCCTGGATGTCATTTTAGTTCTATTGCGCCTTCAATACTATCATTAATGACCGAGTTGTCGCATTTTCAGTGTTATGGCACCACCAAGCTCTTCCATTTGTACCGGTGTGTTTGACAACAAAACACAGAGCAAATCCTTTATTTGGGACTTCGAAATAACTGTGTTATCTTGCCAATTCAACTAATTATCTAGTTTTCCTAGTCACTCTGATGCCTGGAGGTCATTTTTGTTCTATTGCGCCATAAATACTATCATTAATGGCCGAGTTGTCACATTTTCAGTGTTGTGGCACCGCCAAGCCCTTCCATTTGTACCACCGGTGTGTTTGACAACAAAATACAGAGCAAATCCTTTATCTTGGGACTTCGAAATAACTGTGTCATATCGCAAATTCAACTAATTATCCAGTTTTTCTGGTAACACTGATGCCTGGAAGTCAATTTAGTTCTATTGCGCCTTCAATACTATCATTAATGGCCGAGTTGTGACATTTGCAGTGTTATGGCACAGGCCAACCTCGTCCATTTGTACCGGTGTGTTTGACAACAAAACACAGAGCAAATCCTTTATATTAGGACTTCGAAATAACTGTCTTATATCGCAAATTCAACTAATTATAAAGTTTTTCTAGTAACACTGATGCCTGGACGTCAATTTAGTTCAATTGCGCCTTCAATACTATCATTAATGGCCGAGTTGTTACGTTTGCAGTGTTATGGCACAGGCCAAGCTCTTCCATTTGTACCGCTGTGTTTGACAACAAAATACAGAGCAAATCCTTTATCTTGGGACTTCGAAATAACTGTGTCATATCGCAAATTCAACCCATTATCAAGTTTTCCTAGTAATACTGATGCCTGGAGGTGAATTTAGTTCTATTGCGCCATCAATACCATCATTAATGGGCGAGTTATCACGTTTGCAGTGTTATAGGACAGGCCAAGCTCTTCCATTCGTACCGGTGTGTTTGACAACAAAATACAGACCAAATACTTTATCTTGGGACTTCGAAATAACTGTATCAACTAATTATCCAGTTTTCCTAGAAATACTGATGCCTGGAGGTCAATTTAGTTCTATTGCGCCATCAATACTATCATTAATGGGCGAGTTATCACGTTTGATGTGTTATAGCACAGGCCAAGCTCTTCCATTTGTACCGCTGTGTTTGACAACAAAATACAGAGGAAATCCTTTATTTTGCGACTTCGAAATAACTGTGTCATATCGCAAATTGAACTAATTATCAAGTTTTTCTTGTAACACTGATGCCTGGAGGTCAATTTAGTTCTATTGCGCCATCAATACTATCATTAATGGCCGAGTTGTCACACTTGCAGTGTTATGGCACAGGCCAAGCTCTTCCATTTGTACCGCTGTGTTTGACAACAAAACACAGAGCAAATCCTTTATCTTGGGACTTCGAAATAACTGTGTCATATCGCAAATTCAACTAATTATCAAGTTTTTCTAGTAACACTGATGCCTGGAGGTCAATTTAGTTCTATTGCGCCTTCAATACTATCATTAATGGCCGAGTTGTCACATTTGCAGTGTTATGGCACAGGCCAAGCTATTCCATTTGTACCGGTGTGTTTTACAACAAAAGAGAGAGCAACTCCTTTATATTAGGACTTCGAAATAACTGTATTATATGGCAAATTCAACCAATTATCTAGTTTTCCTAGTAATACTGATGCCTGGAGGTGAATTTAGTTCTATTGCGCCATCAATACTATCATTAATGGGCGAGTTATCACGTTTGCAGTGTTATAGCACAGGCCAAGCTCTTCCATTTGTACCGGTGTGTTTGACAACAAAATACAGACCAAATCCTTTATCTTGGGACTTCGAAATAACTATGACATATTGCAAATTCAACTAATTATCCAGTTTTGGTAGGAAAACTGATGCCTGGAGGTCATTTTAGTTCTATTGCGCCTTCAATACTATCATTAATGACCGAGTTGTCGCATTTTCAGTGTTATGGCACCACCAAGCTCTTCCATTTGTACCGGTGTGTTTGACAACAAAACACAGAGCAAATCCTTTATTTGGGACTTCGAAATAACTGTGTTATCTTGCCAATTCAACTAATTATATAGTTTTCCTAGTCACTCTGATGCCTGGAGGTCATTTTTGTTCTATTGCGCCATAAATACTATCATTAATGGCCGAGTTGTCACATCTTCAGTGTTGTGGCACCGCCAAGCCCTTCCATTTGTACCACCGGTGTGTTTGACAACAAAATACAGAGCAAATCCTTTATCTTGGGACTTCGAAATAACTGTGTCATATCGCAAATTCAACTAATTATCCAGTTTTTCTGGTAACACTGATGCCTGGAAGTCAATTTAGTTCTATTGCGCCTTCAATACTATCATTAATGGCCGAGTTGTGACATTTGCAGTGTTATGGCACAGGCCAAGCTCTTCCATTTGTACCGGTGTGTTTTACAACAAAAGAGAGAGCAACTCCTTTATATTAGGACTTCGAAATAACTGTATTATATGGCAAATTCAACCAATTATCTAGTTTTCCTAGTAATACTGATGCCTGGAGGTGAATTTAGTTCTATTGCGCCATCAATACTATCATTAATGGGCGAGTTATCACGTTTGCAGTGTTATAGCACAGGCCAAGCTCTTCCATTTGTACCGGTGTGTTTGACAACAAAATACAGACCAAATCCTTTATCTTGGGACTTCGAAATAACTGTGACATATTGCAAATTCAACTAATTATCCAGTTTTGCTAGTAAAACTGATGCCTGGAGGTCATTTTAGTTCTATTGCGCCTTCAATACTATCATTAATGACCGAGTTGTCGCATTTTCAGTGTTATGGCACCACCAAGCTCTTCCATTTGTACCGGTGTGTTTGACAACAAAACACAGAGCAAATCCTTTATTTGGGACTTCGAAATAACTGTGTTATCTTGCCAATTCAACCAATTATCTAGTTTTCCTAGTAATACTGATGCCTGGAGGTGAATTTAGTTCTATTGCGCCATCAATACTATCATTAATGGGCGAGTTATCACATTTGCAGTGTTATAGCACAGGCCAAGCTGTTCCATTTGTACCGGTGTGTTTGACAACAAAATATAGACCAAATCCTTTATCTTGGGACTTCGAAATAACTGTGACATATTGCAAATTCAACTAATTAGCCAGTTTTGCTAGTAAAACTGATGCCTGGATGTCATTTTAGTTCTATTGCGCCTTCAATACTATCATTAATGACCGAGTTGTCGCATTTTCAGTGTTATGGCACCACCAAGCTCTTCCATTTGTACCGGTGTGTTTGACAACAAAACACAGAGCAAATCCTTTATTTGGGACTTCGAAATAACTGTGTTATCTTGCCAATTCAACTAATTATCTAGTTTTCCTAGTCACTCTGATGCCTGGAGGTCATTTTTGTTCTATTGCGCCATAAATACTATCATTAATGGCCGAGTTGTCACATTTTCAGTGTTGTGGCACCGCCAAGCCCTTCCATTTGTACCACCGGTGTGTTTGACAACAAAATACAGAGCAAATCCTTTATCTTGGGACTTCGAAATAACTGTGTCATATCGCAAATTCAACTAATTATCCAGTTTTTCTGGTAACACTGATGCCTGGAAGTCAATTTAGTTCTATTGCGCCTTCAATACTATCATTAATGGCCGAGTTGTGACATTTGCAGTGTTATGGCACAGGCCAACCTCGTCCATTTGTACCGGTGTGTTTGACAACAAAACACAGAGCAAATCCTTTATTTTAGGACTTCGAAATAACTGTCTTATATCGCAAATTCAACTAATTATAAAGTTTTTCTAGTAACACTGATGCCTGGACGTCAATTTAGTTCAATTGCGCCTTCAATACTATCATTAATGGCCGAGTTGTTACGTTTGCAGTGTTATGGCACAGGCCAAGCTCTTCCATTTGTACCGCTGTGTTTGACAACAAAATACAGAGCAAATCCTTTATCTTGGGACTTCGAAATAACTGTGTCATATCGCAAATTCAACCCATTATCAAGTTTTCCTAGTAATACTGATGCCTGGAGGTGAATTTAGTTCTATTGCGCCATCAATACCATCATTAATGGGCGAGTTATCACGTTTGCAGTGTTATAGGACAGGCCAAGCTCTTCCATTTGTACCGGTGTGTTTGACAACAAAATACAGACCAAATACTTTATCTTGGGACTTCGAAATAACTGTATCAACTAATTATCCAGTTTTCCTAGAAATACTGATGCCTGGAGGTCAATTTAGTTCTATTGCGCCATCAATACTATCATTAATGGGCGAGTTATCACGTTTGATGTGTTATAGCACAGGCCAAGCTCTTCCATTTGTACCGCTGTGTTTGACAACAAAATACAGAGGAAATCCTTTATTTTGCGACTTCGAAATAACTGTGTCATATCGCAAATTGAACTAATTATCAAGTTTTTCTTGTAACACTGATGCCTGGAGGTCAATTTAGTTCTATTGCGCCATCAATACTATCATTAATGGCCGAGTTGTCACACTTGCAGTGTTATGGCACAGGCCAAGCTCTTCCATTTGTACCGCTGTGTTTGACAACAAAACACAGAGCAAATCCTTTATCTTGGGACTTCGAAATAACTGTGTCATATCGCAAATTCAACTAATTATCAAGTTTTTCTAGTAACACTGATGCCTGGAGGTCAATTTAGTTCTATTGCGCCTTCAATACTATCATTAATGGCCGAGTTGTCACATTTGCAGTGTTATGGCACAGGCCAAGCTATTCCATTTGTACCGGTGTGTTTTACAACAAAAGAGAGAGCAACTCCTTTATATTAGGACTTCGAAATAACTGTATTATATGGCAAATTCAACCAATTATCTAGTTTTCCTAGTAATACTGATGCCTGGAGGTGAATTTAGTTCTATTGCGCCATCAATACTATCATTAATGGGCGAGTTATCACGTTTGCAGTGTTATAGCACAGGCCAAGCTCTTCCATTTGTACCGGTGTGTTTGACAACAAAATACAGACCAAATCCTTTATCTTGGGACTTCGAAATAACTGTGACATATTGCAAATTCAACTAATTATCCAGTTTTGCTAGTAAAACTGATGCCTGGAGGTCATTTTAGTTCTATTGCGCCTTCAATACTATCATTAATGACCGAGTTGTCGCATTTTCAGTGTTATGGCACCACCAAGCTCTTCCATTTGTACCGGTGTGTTTGACAACAAAACACAGAGCAAATCCTTTATTTGGGACTTCGAAATAACTGTGTTATCTTGCCAATTCAACCAATTATCTAGTTTTCCTAGTAATACTGATGCCTGGAGGTGAATTTAGTTCTATTGCGCCATCAATACTATCATTAATGGGCGAGTTATCACATTTGCAGTGTTATAGCACAGGCCAAGCTGTTCCATTTGTACCGGTGTGTTTGACAACAAAATATAGACCAAATCCTTTATCTTGGGACTTCGAAATAACTGTGACATATTGCAAATTCAACTAATTAGCCAGTTTTGCTAATAAAACTGATGCCTGGATGTCATTTTAGTTCTATTGCGCCTTCAATACTATCATTAATGACCGAGTTGTCGCATTTTCAGTGTTATGGCACCACCAAGCTCTTCCATTTGTACCGGTGTGTTTGACAACAAAACACAGAGCAAATCCTTTATTTGGGACTTCGAAATAACTGTGTTATCTTGCCAATTCAACTAATTATCTAGTTTTCCTAGTCACTCTGATGCCTGGAGGTCATTTTTGTTCTATTGCGCCATAAATACTATCCTTAATGGCCGAGTTGTCACATTTTCAGTGTTGTGGCACCGCCAAGCCCTTCCATTTGTACCACCGGTGTGTTTGACAACAAAATACAGAGCAAATCCTTTATCTTGGGACTTCGAAATAACTGTGTCATATCGCAAATTCAACTAATTATCCAGTTTTTCTGGTAACACTGATGCCTGGAAGTCAATTTAGTTCTATTGCGCCTTCAATACTATCATTAATGGCCGAGTTGTGACATTTGCAGTGTTATGGCACAGGCCAACCTCGTCCATTTGTACCGGTGTGTTTGACAACAAAACACAGAGCAAATCCTTTATTTTAGGACTTCGAAATAACTGTCTTATATCGCAAATTCAACTAATTATAAAGTTTTTCTAGTAACACTGATGCCTGGACGTCAATTTAGTTCAATTGCGCCTTCAATACTATCATTAATGGCCGAGTTGTTACGTTTGCAGTGTTATGGCACAGGCCAAGCTCTTCCATTTGTACCGCTGTGTTTGACAACAAAATACAGAGCAAATCCTTTATCTTGGGACTTCGAAATAAATGTGTCATATCGCAAATTCAACCCATTATCAAGTTTTCCTAGTAATACTGATGCCTGGAGGTGAATTTAGTTCTATTGCGCCATCAATACCATCATTAATGGGCGAGTTATCACGTTTGCAGTGTTATAGGACAGGCCAAGCTCTTCCATTTGTACCGGTGTGTTTGACAACAAAATACAGACCAAATACTTTATCTTGGGACTTCGAAATAACTGTATCAACTAATTATCCCGTTTTCCTAGAAATACTGATGCCTGGAGGTCAATTTAGTTCTATTGCGCCATCAATACTATCATTAATGGGCGAGTTATCACGTTTGATGTGTTATAGCACAGGCCAAGCTCTTCCATTTGTACCGCTGTGTTTGACAACAAAATACAGAGGAAATCCTTTATTTTGCGACTTCGAAATAACTGTGTCATATCGCAAATTGAACTAATTATCAAGTTTTTCTTGTAACACTGATGCCTGGAGGTCAATTTAGTTCTATTGCGCCATCAATACTATCATTAATGGCCGAGTTGTCACACTTGCAGTGTTATGGCACAGGCCAAGCTCTTCCATTTGTACCGCTGTGTTTGACAACAAAATACAGAGCAAATCCTTTATCTTGGGACTTCGAAATAACTGTGTCATATCGCAAATTCAACTAATTATCAAGTTTTTCTAGTAACACTGATGCCTGGAGGTCAATTTAGTTCTATTGCGCCTTCAATACTATCATTAATGGCCGAGTTGTCACATTTGCAGTGTTATGGCACAGGCCAAGGTATTCCATTTGTACCGGTGTGTTTTACAACAAAAGAGAGAGCAACTCCTTTATATTAGGACTTCGAAATAACTGTATTATATGGCAAATTCAACCAATTATCTAGTTTTCCTAGTAATACTGATGCCTGGAGGTGAATTTAGTTCTATTGCGCCATCAATACTATCATTAATGGGCGAGTTATCACGTTTGCAGTGTTATAGCACAGGCCAAGCTCTTCCATTTGTACCGGTGTGTTTGACAACAAAATACAGACCAAATCCTTTATCTTGGGACTTCGAAATAACTGTGACATATTGCAAATTCAACTAATTATCCAGTTTTGCTAGTAAAACTGATGCCTGGAGGTCATTTTAGTTCTATTGCGCCTTCAATACTATCATTAATGACCGAGTTGTCGCATTTTCAGTGTTATGGCACCACCAAGCTCTTCCATTTGTACCGGTGTGTTTGACAACAAAACACAGAGCAAATCCTTTATTTGGGACTTCGAAATAACTGTGTTATCTTGCCAATTCAACTAATTATATAGTTTTCCTAGTCACTCTGATGCCTGGAGGTAATTTTTGTTCTATTGCGCCATAAATACTATCATTAATGGCCGAGTTGTCACATTTTCAGTGTTGTGGCACCGCCAAGCCCTTCCATTTGTACCACCGGTGTGTTTGACAACAAAATACAGAGCAAATCCTTTATCTTGGGACTTCGAAATAACTGTGTCATATCGCAAATTCAACTAATTATCAAGTTTTTCTAGTAACACTGATGCCTGGAGGTCAATTTAGTTCTATTGCGCCTTCAATACTATCATTAATGGCCGAGTTGTCACATTTGCAGTGTTATGGCACAGGCCAAGCTATTCCATTTGTACCGGTGTGTTTTACAACAAAAGAGAGAGCAACTCCTTTATATTAGGACTTCGAAATAACTGTATTATATGGCAAATTCAACCAATTATCTAGTTTTCCTAGTAATACTGATGCCTGGAGGTGAATTTAGTTCTATTGCGCCATCAATACTATCATTAATGGGCGAGTTATCACGTTTGCAGTGTTATAGCACAGGCCAAGCTCTTCCATTTGTACCGGTGTGTTTGACAACAAAATACAGACCAAATCCTTTATCTTGGGACTTCGAAATAACTGTGACATATTGCAAATTCAACTAATTATCCAGTTTTGCTAGTAAAACTGATGCCTGGAAGTCAATTTAGTTCTATTGCGCCTTCAATACTATCATTAATGGCCGAGTTGTGACATTTGCAGTGTTATGGCACAGGCCAACCTCGTCCATTTGTACCGGTGTGTTTGACAACAAAACACAGAGCAAATCCTTTATTTTAGGACTTCGAAATAACTGTCTTATATCGCAAATTCAACTAATTATAAAGTTTTTCTAGTAACACTGATGCCTGGACGTCAATTTAGTTCAATTGCGCCTTCAATACTATCATTAATGGCCGAGTTGTTACGTTTGCAGTGTTATGGCACAGGCCAAGCTCTTCCATTTGTACCGCTGTGTTTGACAACAAAATACAGAGCAAATCCTTTATCTTGGGACTTCGAAATAACTGTGTCATATCGCAAATTCAACCCATTATCAAGTTTTCCTAGTAATACTGATGCCTGGAGGTGAATTTAGTTCTATTGCGCCATCAATACCATCATTAATGGGCGAGTTATCACGTTTGCAGTGTTATAGGACAGGCCAAGCTCTTCCATTTGTACCGGTGTGTTTGACAACAAAATACAGACCAAATACTTTATCTTGGGACTTCGAAATAACTGTATCAACTAATTATCCAGTTTTCCTAGAAATACTGATGCCTGGAGGTCAATTTAGTTCTATTGCGCCATCAATACTATCATTAATGGGCGAGTTATCACGTTTGATGTGTTATAGCACAGGCCAAGCTCTTCCATTTGTACCGCTGTGTTTGACAACAAAATACAGAGGAAATCCTTTATTTTGCGACTTCGAAATAACTGTGTCATATTGCAAATTGAACTAATTATCAAGTTTTTCTTGTAACACTGATGCCTGGAGGTCAATTTAGTTCTATTGCGCCATCAATACTATCATTAATGGCCGAGTTGTCACACTTGCAGTGTTATGGCACAGGCCAAGCTCTTCCATTTGTACCGCTGTGTTTGACAACAAAACACAGAGCAAATCCTTTATCTTGGGACTTCGAAATAACTGTGTCATATCGCAAATTCAACTAATTATCAAGTTTTTCTAGTAACACTGATGCCTGGAGGTCAATTTAGTTCTATTGCGCCTTCAATACTATCATTAATGGCCGAGTTGTCACATTTGCAGTGTTATGGCACAGGCCAAGGTATTCCATTTGTACCGGTGTGTTTTACAACAAAAGAGAGAGCAACTCCTTTATATTAGGACTTCGAAATAACTGTATTATATGGCAAATTCAACCAATTATCTAGTTTTCCTAGTAATACTGATGCCTGGAGGTGAATTTAGTTCTATTGCGCCATCAATACTATCATTAATGGGCGAGTTATCACGTTTGCAGTGTTATAGCACAGGCCAAGCTCTTCCATTTGTACCGGTGTGTTTGACAACAAAATACAGACGAAATCCTTTATCTTGGGACTTCGAAATAACTGTGACATATTGCAAATTCAACTAATTATCCAGTTTTGCTAGTAAAACTGATGCCTGGAGGTCATTTTAGTTCTATTGCGCCTTCAATACTATCATTAATGACCGAGTTGTCGCATTTTCAGTGTTATGGCACCACCAAGCTCTTCCATTTGTACCGGTGTGTTTGACAACAAAACACAGAGCAAATCCTTTATTTGGGACTTCGAAATAACTGTGTTATCTTGCCAATTCAACTAATTATATAGTTTTCCTAGTCACTCTGATGCCTGGAGGTAATTTTTGTTCTATTGCGCCATAAATACTATCATTAATGGCCGAGTTGTCACATTTTCAGTGTTGTGGCACCGCCAAGCCCTTCCATTTGTACCACCGGTGTGTTTGACAACAAAATACAGAGCAAATCCTTTATCTTGGGACTTCGAAATAACTGTGTCATATCGCAAATTCAACTAATTATCCAGTTTTTCTAGTAACACTGATGCCTGGAGGTCAATTTAGTTCTATTGCGCCTTCAATACTATCATTAATGGCCGAGTTGTCACATTTGCAGTGTTATGGCACAGGCCAACCTCGTCCATTTGTACCGGTGTGTTTGACAACAAAACACAGAGCAAATCCTTTATATTAGGACTTCGAAATAACTGTATTATATGGCAAATTCAACCAATTATCTAGTTTTCCTAGTAATACTGATGCCTGGAGGTGAATTTAGTTCTATTGCGCCATCAATACTATCATTAATGGGCGAGTTATCACGTTTGCAGTGTTATAGCACAGGCCAAGCTCTTCCATTTGTACCGGTGTGTTTGACAACAAAATACAGACCAAATCCTTTATCTTGGGACTTCGAAATAACTGTGACATATTGCAAATTCAACTAATTATCCAGTTTTGCTAGTAAAACTGATGCCTGGAGGTCATTTTAGTTCTATTGCGCCTTCAATACTATCATTAATGACCGAGTTGTCGCATTTTCAGTGTTATGGCAGCACCAAGCTCTTCCATTTGTACCGGTGTGTTTGACAACAAAACACAGAGCAAATCCTTTATTTGGGACTTCGAAATAACTGTGTTATCTTGCCAATTCAACTAATTATATAGTTTTCCTAGTCACTCTGATGCCTGGAGGTAATTTTTGTTCTATTGCGCCATAAATACTATCATTAATGGCCGAGTTGTCACATTTTCAGTGTTGTGGCACCGCCAAGCCCTACCATTTGTACCACCGGTGTGTTTGACAACAAAATACAGAGCAAATCCTTTATCTTGGGACTTCGAAATAACTGTGTCATATCGCAAATTCAACTAATTATCCAGTTTTTCTGGTAACACTGATGCCTGCAAGTCAATTTAGTTCTATTGCGCCTTCAATACTCTCATTAATGGCCGAGTTGTGACATTTGCAGTGTTATGGCACAGGCCAACCTCGTCCATTTGTACCGGTGTGTTTGACAACAAAACACAGAGCAAATCGTTTATATTAGGACTTCGAAATAACTGTCTTATATCGCAAATTCAACTAATTATAAAGTTTTTCTAGTAACACTGATGCCTGGACGTCAATTTAGTTCAATTGCGCCATCAATACTATCATTAATGGCCGAGTTGTCACGTTTGCAGTGTTATGGCACAGGCCAAGCTCTTCCATTTGTACCGCTGTGTTTGACAACAAAACACAGAGCAAATCCTTTATATTAGGACTTCCAAATAACTGTATTATATCGCAAATTCAACTAATTATCCAGTTTTTCTGGTAACACTGATGCCTGGAAGTCAATTTAGTTCTATTACGCCTTCAATACCATCATTAATGGCCGAGTTGTGACATTTGCAGTGTTATGGCACAGGCCAACCTCGTCCATTTGTACCGGTGTGTTTGACAACAAAACACAGAGCAAATCCTTTATATTAGGACTTCGAAACAACTGTCTTATATCGCAAATTCAACTAATTATAAAGTTTTTCTAGTAACACTGATGCCTGGACGTCAATTTAGTTCAATTGCGCCATCAATACTATCATTAATGGCCGAGTTGTCACGTTTGCAGTGTTATGGCACAGGCCAAGCTCTTCCATTTGTACCGCTGTATTTGACAACAAAATACAGAGCAAATCCTTTATCTTGGGACTTCGAAATAACTGTGTCATAACGCAAATTCAACCAATTATCAAGTTTTCCTAGTAATACTGATGCCTGGAGGTGAATTTAGTTCTATTGCGCGATCAATACCATCATTAATGGGCGAGTTATCACGTTTGCAGTGTTATAGCACAGGCCAAGCTCTTCCATTTGTAGCGGTGTGTTTGACAACAAAATACAGACCAAATCCTTTATCTTGGGACTTCGAAATAACTGTGACATATTGCAAATTCAACTAATTAGCCAGTTTTGCTAGTAAAACTGATGCCTGGATGTCATTTTAGTTCTATTGCGCCTTCAATACTATCATTAATGACCGAGTTGTCGCATTTTCAGTGTTATGGCACCACCAAGCTCTTCCATTTGTACCGGTGTGTTTGACAACAAAACACAGAGCAAATCCTTTATTTGGGACTTCGAAATAACTGTGTTATCTTGCCAATTCAACTAATTATCTAGTTTTCCTAGTCACTCTGATGCCTGGAGGTCATTTTTGTTCTATTGCGCCATAAATACTATCATTAATGGCCGAGTTGTAACATTTTCAGTGTTGTGGCACCGCCAAGCCCTTCCATTTGTACCACCGGTGTGTTTGACAACAAAATACAGAGCAAAGCCTTTATCTTGGGACTTCGAAATAACTGTGTCATATCGCAAATTCAACTAATTATCCAGTTTTTCTGGTAACACTGATGCCTGGAAGTCAATTTAGTTCTATTGCGCCTTCAATACTATCATTAATGGCCGAGTTGTGACATTTGCAGTGTTATGGCACAGGCCAACCTCGTCCATTTGTACCGGTGTGTTTGACAACAAAACACAGAGCAAATCCTTTATATTAGGACTTCGAAATAACTGTCTTATATCGCAAATTCAACTAATTATAAAGTTTTTCTAGTAACACTGATGCCTGGACGTCAATTTAGTTCAATTGCGCCTTCAATACTATCATTAATGGCCGAGTTGTCACGTTTGCAGTGTTATGGCACAGGCCAAGCTCTTCCATTTGTACCGCTGTGTTTGACAACAAAATACAGAGCAAATCCTTTATCTTGGGACTTCGAAATAACTGTGTCATATCGCAAATTCAACCCATTATCAAGTTTTCCTAGTAATACTGATGCCTGGAGGTGAATTTAGTTCTATTGCGCCATCAATACCATCATTAATGGGCGAGTTATCACGTTTGCAGTGTTATAGGACAGGCCAAGCTCTTCCATTTGTACCGGTGTGTTTGACAACAAAATACAGACCAAATCCTTTATCTTGGGACTTCCAAATAACTGTATTATATCGCAAATTCAACTAATTATCCAGTTTTTCTGGTAACACTGATGCCTGGAAGTCAATTTAGTTCTATTGCGCCTTCAATACTATCATTAATGGCCGAGTTGTGACATTTGCAGTGTTATGGCACAGGCCAACCTCGTCCATTTGTACCGGTGTGTTTGACAACAAAACACAGAGCAAATCCTTAATATTAGGACTTCAAAATAACTGTGTCATATCGCAAATTCAACCCATTATCAAGTTTTCCTAGTAATACTGATGCCTGGAGGTGAATTTAGTTCTATTGCGCCATCAATACCATCATTAATGGGCGAGTTATCACGTTTGCAGTGTTATAGCACAGGCCAAGCTCTTCCATTTGTACCGGTGTGTTTGACAACAAAATACAGACCAAATCCTTTATCTTGGGACTTCGAAATAACTGTATCAACTAATTATCCAGTTTTCCTAGTAATACTGATGCCTGGAGGTGAATTTAGTTCTATTGCGCCATCAATACCATCATTAATGGGCGAGTTATCACGTTTGCAGTGTTATAGCACAGGCCAAGCTCTTCCATTTGTACCGGTGTGTTTGACAACAAAACACAGAGCAAATCCTTTATATTAGGACTTCCAAATAACTGTATTATATCGCAAATTCAACTAATTATCCAGTTGTTCTGGTAACACTGATGCCTGGAAGTCAATTTAGTTCAATTGCGCCATCAATACTATCATTAATGGCCGAGTTGTGACATTTGCAGTGTTATGGCACAGGCCAACCTCGTCCATTTGTACCGGTGTGTTTGACAACAAAACACAGAGCAAATCCTTTATATTAGGACTTCAAAATAACTGTCTTATATCGCAAATTCAACTAATTATAAAGTTTTTCTAGTAACACTGATGCCTGGACGTCAATTTAGTTCAATTGCGCCATCAATACTATCATTAATGGCCGAGTTGTCACGTTTGCAGTGTTATGGCACAGGCCAAGCTCTTCCATTTGTACCGCTGTGTTTGACAACAAAACACAGAGCAAATCCTTTATATTAGGACTTCGAAATAACTGTATTATATCGCAAATTCAACTAATTATCCAGTTTTTCTGGTAACACTGATGCCTGGACGTCAATTTAGTTCTATTACGCCATCAATACTATCATTAATGGCCGAGTTGTCACGTTTGCAGTGTTATGGCACAGGCCAAGCTCTTCCATTTGTACCGCTGTATTTGACAACAAAATACAGAGCAAATCCTTTATCTTGGGACTTCGAAACAACTGTGTCATAACGCAAATTCAACCAATTATCAAGTTTTCCTAGTAATACTGATGCCTGGAGGTGAATTTAGTTCTATTGCGCCATCAATACCATCATTAATGGGCGAGTTATCACGTTTGCAGTGTTATAGCACAGGCCAAGCTCTTCCATTTGTAGCGGTGTGTTTGACAACAAAATACAGACCAAATCCTTTATCTTGGGACTTCGAAATAACTGTATCAACTAATTATCCAGTTTTCCTAGAAATACTGATGCCTGGAGGTCAATTTAGTTCTATTGCGCCATCAATACTATCATTAATGGGCGAGTTATCACGTTTGATGTGTTATAGCACAGGCCAAGCTCTTCCATTTGTACCGCTGTGTTTGACAACAAAATACAGAGCAAATCCTTTATTTTGCGACTTCGAAATAACTGTGTCATATCGCAAATTCAACTAATTATCAAGTTTTTCTGGTAACACTGATGCCTGGAGGTCAATTTAGTTCTATTGCGCCATCAATACTATCATTAATGGCCGAGTTGTCACACTTGCAGTGTTATGGCACAGGCCAAGCTCTTCCATTTGTACCGCTGTGTTTGACAACAAAACACAGAGCAAATCCTTTATCTTGGGACTTCGAAATAACTGTGTCATATCGCAAATTCAACTAATTATCAAGTTTTTCTAGTAACACTGATGCCTGGAGGTCAATTTAGTTCTATTGCGCCTTCAATACTATCATTAATGGCCGAGTTGTCACATTTGCAGTGTTATGGCACAGGCCAAGCTATTCCATTTGTACCGGTGTGTTTTACAACAAAAGAGAGATCAACTCCTTTATATTAGGACTTCGAAATAACTGTATTATATGGCAAATTCAACCAATTATCTAGTTTTCCTAGTAATACTGATGCCTGGAGGTGAATTTAGTTCTATTGCGCCATCAATACCATCATTAATGGGCGAGTTATCACGTTTGCAGTGTTATAGCACAGGCCAAGCTCTTCCATTTGTACCGGTGTGTTTGACAACAAAATACAGACCAAATCCTTTATCTTGGGACTTCGAAATAACTGTATCAACTAATTATCCAGTTTTCCTAGTAACACTGATGCCTGGACGTCAATTTAGTTCAATTGCGCCATCAATACTATCATTAATGGCCGAGTTGTCACGTTTGCAGTGTTATGGCACAGGCCAAGCTCTTCCATTTGTACCGCTGTGTTTGACAACAAAACACAGAGCAAATCCTTTATATTAGGACTTCGAAATAACTGTATTATATCGCAAATTCAACTAATTATCCAGTTTTTCTGGTAACACTGATGCCTGGACGTCAATTTAGTTCTATTACGCCATCAATACTATCATTAATGGCCGAGTTGTCACGTTTGCAGTGTTATGGCACAGGCCAAGCTCTTCCATTTGTACCGCTGTATTTGACAACAAAATACAGAGCAAATCCTTTATCTTGGGACTTCGAAACAACTGTGTCATAACGCAAATTCAACCAATTATCAAGTTTTCCTAGTAATACTGATGCCTGGAGGTGAATTTAGTTCTATTGCGCCATCAATACCATCATTAATGGGCGAGTTATCACGTTTGCAGTGTTATAGCACAGGCCAAGCTCTTCCATTTGTAGCGGTGTGTTTGACAACAAAATACAGACCAAATCCTTTATCTTGGGACTTCGAAATAACTGTATCAACTAATTATCCAGTTTTCCTAGAAATACTGATGCCTGGAGGTCAATTTAGTTCTATTGCGCCATCAATACTATCATTAATGGGCGAGTTATCACGTTTGATGTGTTATAGCACAGGCCAAGCTCTTCCATTTGTACCGCTGTGTTTGACAACAAAATACAGAGCAAATCCTTTATTTTGCGACTTCGAAATAACTGTGTCATATCGCAAATTCAACTAATTATCAAGTTTTTCTGGTAACACTGATGCCTGGAGGTCAATTTAGTTCTATTGCGCCATCAATACTATCATTAATGGCCGAGTTGTCACACTTGCAGTGTTATGGCACAGGCCAAGCTCTTCCATTTGTACCGCTGTGTTTGACAACAAAACACAGAGCAAATCCTTTATCTTGGGACTTCGAAATAACTGTGTCATATCGCAAATTCAACTAATTATCAAGTTTTTCTAGTAACACTGATGCCTGGAGGTCAATTTAGTTCTATTGCGCCTTCAATACTATCATTAATGGCCGAGTTGTCACATTTGCAGTGTTATGGCACAGGCCAAGCTATTCCATTTGTACCGGTGTGTTTTACAACAAAAGAGAGAGCAACTCCTTTATATTAGGACTTCGAAATAACTGTATTATATGGCAAATTCAACCAATTATCTAGTTTTCCTAGTAATACTGATGCCTGGAGGTGAATTTAGTTCTATTGCGCCATCAATACCATCATTAATGGGCGAGTTATCACGTTTGCAGTGTTATAGCACAGGCCAAGCTGTTCCATTTGTACCGGTGTGTTTGACAACAAAATATAGACCAAATCCTTTATCTTGGGACTTCGAAATAACTGTGACATATTGCAAATTCAACTAATTAGCCAGTTTTGCTAGTAAAACTGATGCCTGGATGTCATTTTATTTCTATTGCGCCTTCAATACTATCATTAATGACCGAGTTGTCGCATTTTCAGTGTTATGGCACCACCAAGCTCTTCCATTTGTACCGGTGTGTTTGACAACAAAACACAGAGCAAATCCTTTATTTGGGACTTCGAAATAACTGTGTTATCTTGCCAATTCAACTAATTATCTAGTTTTCCTAGTCACTCTGATGCCTGGAGGTCATTTTTGTTCTATTGCGCCATAAATACTATCATTAATGGCCGAGTTGTCACATTTTCAGTGTTGTGGCACCGCCAAGCCCTTCCATTTGTACCACCGGTGTGTTTGACAACAAAATACAGAGCAAATCCTTTATCTTGGGACTTCGAAATAACTGTGTCATATCGCAAATTCAACTAATTATCCAGTTTTTCTGGTAACACTGATGCCTGGAAGTCAATTTAGTTCTATTGCGCCTTCAATACTATCATTAATGGCCGAGTTGTGACATTTGCAGTGTTATGGCACAGGCCAACCTCGTCCATTTGTACCGGTGTGTTTGACAACAAAACACAGAGCAAATCCTTTATATTAGGACTTCGAAATAACTGTCTTATATCGCAAATTCAACTAATTATAAAGTTTTTCTAGTAACACTGATGCCTGGACGTCAATTTAGTTCAATTGCGCCTTCAATACTATCATTAATGGCCGAGTTGTCACGTTTGCAGTGTTATGGCACAGGCCAACCTCGTCCATTTGTACCGGTGTGTTTGACAACAAAACACAGATCAAATCCTTTATATTAGGACTTCGAAATAACTGTCTTATATCGCAAATTCAACTAATTATAAAGTTTTTCTAGTAACACTGATGCCTGGACGTCAATTTAGTTCAATTGCGCCTTCAATACTATCATTAATGGCCGAGTTGTCACGTTTGCAGTGTTATGGCACAGGCCAAGCTCTTCCATTTGTACCGCTGTGTTTGACAACAAAATACAGAGCAAATCCTTTATCTTGGGACTTCGAAATAACTGTGTCATATCGCAAATTCAACCCATTATCAAGTTTTCCTAGTAATACTGATGCCTGGAGGTGAATTTAGTTCTATTGCGCCATCAATACCATCATTAATGGGCGAGTTATCACGTTTGCAGTGTTATAGGACAGGCCAAGCTCTTCCATTTGTACCGGTGTGTTTGACAACAAAATACAGACCAAATCCTTTATCTTGGGACTTCCAAATAACTGTATTATATCGCAAATTCAACTTATTATCCAGTTTTTCTGGTAACACTGATGCCTGGAAGTCAATTTAGTTCTATTGCGCCTTCAATACTATCATTAATGGCCGAGTTGTGACATTTGCAGTGTTATGGCACAGGCCAACCTCGTCCATTTGTACCGGTGTGTTTGACAACAAAACACAGAGCAAATCCTTTATATTAGGACTTCAAAATAACTGTCTTATATCGCAAATTCAACTAATTATAAAGTTTTTCTAGTAACACTGATGCCTGGACGTCAATTTAGTTCAATTGCGCCATCAATACTATCATTAATGGCCGAGTTGTCACGTTTGCAGTGTTATTGCACAGGCCAAGCTCTTCCATTTGTACCGCTGTGTTTGACAACAAAATACAGAGCAAATCCTTTATCTTGGGACTTCGAAATAACTGTGTCATATCGCAAATTCAACCCATTATCAAGTTTTCCTAGTAATACTGATGCCTGGAGGTGAATTTAGTTCTATTGCGCCATCAATACCATCATTAATGGGCGAGTTATCACGTTTGCAGTGTTATAGGACAGGCCAAGCTCTTCCATTTGTACCGGTGTGTTTGACAACAAAATACAGACCAAATCCTTTATCTTGGGACTTCCAAATAACTGTATTATATCGCAAATTCAACTTATTATCCAGTTTTTCTGGTAACACTGATGCCTGGAAGTCAATTTAGTTCTATTGCGCCTTCAATACTATCATTAATGGCCGAGTTGTGACATTTGCAGTGTTATGGCACAGGCCAACCTCGTCCATTTGTACCGGTGTGTTTGACAACAAAACACAGAGCAAATCCTTTATATTAGGACTTCAAAATAACTGTCTTATATCGCAAATTCAACTAATTATAAAGTTTTTCTAGTAACACTGATGCCTGGACGTCAATTTAGTTCAATTGCGCCATCAATACTATCATTAATGGCCGAGTTGTCACGTTTGCAGTGTTATTGCACAGGCCAAGCTCTTCCATTTGTACCGCTGTGTTTGACAACAAAATACAGAGCAAATCCTTTATCTTGGGACTTCGAAATAACTGTGTCATATCGCAAATTCAACCCATTATCAAGTTTTCCTAGTAATACTGATGCCTGGAGGTGAATTTAGTTCTATTGCGCCATCAATACCATCATTAATGGGCGAGTTATCACGTTTGCAGTGTTATAGCACAGGCCAAGCTCTTCCATTTGTACCGGTGTGTTTGACAACAAAATACAGACCAAATCCTTTATCTTGGGACTTCGAAATAACTGTATCAACTAATTATCCAGTTTTCCTAGTAATACTGATGCCTGGAGGTGAATTTAGTTCTATTGCGCCATCAATACCATCATTAATGGGCGAGTTATCACGTTTGCAGTGTTATAGCACAGGCCAAGCTCTTCCATTTGTACCGGTGTGTTTGACAACAAAACACAGAGCAAATCCTTTATATTAGGACTTCCAAATAACTGTATTATATCGCAAATTCAACTAATTATCCAGTTGTTCTGGTAACACTGATGCCTGGAAGTCAATTTAGTTCTATTGCGCCTTCAATACTATCATTAATGGCCGAGTTGTAACATTTGCAGTGTTATGGCACAGGCCAACCTCGTCCATTTGTACCGGTGTGTTTGACAACAAAACACAGAGCAAATCCTTTATATTAGGACTTCAAAATAACTGTCTTATATCGCAAATTCAACTAATTATAAAGTTTTTCTAGTAACACTGATGCCTGGACGTCAATTTAGTTCAATTGCGCCATCAATACTATCATTAATGGCCGAGTTGTCACGTTTGCAGTGTTATTGCACAGGCCAAGCTCTTCCATTTGTACCGCTGTGTTTGACAACAAAATACAGAGCAAATCCTTTATCTTGGGACTTCGAAATAACTGTGTCATATCGCAAATTCAACCCATTATCAAGTTTTCCTAGTAATACTGATGCCTGGAGGTGAATTTAGTTCTATTGCGCCATCAATACCATCATTAATGGGCGAGTTATCACGTTTGCAGTGTTATAGCACAGGCCAAGCTCTTCCATTTGTACCGGTGTGTTTGACAACAAAATACAGACCAAATCCTTTATCTTGGGACTTCGAAATAACTGTATCAACTAATTATCCAGTTTTCCTAGTAATACTGATGCCTGGAGGTGAATTTAGTTCTATTGCGCCATCAATACCATCATTAATGGGCGAGTTATCACGTTTGCAGTGTTATAGCACAGGCCAAGCTCTTCCATTTGTACCGGTGTGTTTGACAACAAAACACAGAGCAAATCCTTTATATTAGGACTTCCAAATAACTGTATTATATCGCAAATTCAACTAATTATCCAGTTGTTCTGGTAACACTGATGCCTGGAAGTCAATTTAGTTCTATTGCGCCTTCAATACTATCATTAATGGCCGAGTTGTAACATTTGCAGTGTTATGGCACAGGCCAACCTCGTCCATTTGTACCGGTGTGTTTGACAACAAAACACAGAGCAAATCCTTTATATTAGGACTTCAAAATAACTGTCTTATATCGCAAATTCAACTAATTATAAAGTTTTTCTAGTAACACTGATGCCTGGACGTCAATTTAGTTCAATTGCGCCATCAATACTATCATTAATGGCCGAGTTGTCACGTTTGCAGTGTTATTGCACAGGCCAAGCTCTTCCATTTGTACCGCTGTGTTTGACAACAAAATACAGAGCAAATCCTTTATCTTGGGACTTCGAAATAACTGTGTCATATCGCAAATTCAACCCATTATCAAGTTTTCCTAGTAATACTGATGCCTGGAGGTGAATTTAGTTCTATTGCGCCATCAATACCATCATTAATGGGCGAGTTATCACGTTTGCAGTGTTATAGCACAGGCCAAGCTCTTCCATTTGTACCGGTGTGTTTGACAACAAAATACAGACCAAATCCTTTATCTTGGGACTTCGAAATAACTGTATCAACTAATTATCCAGTTTTCCTAGTAATACTGATGCCTGGAGGTGAATTTAGTTCTATTGCGCCATCAATACCATCATTAATGGGCGAGTTATCACGTTTGCAGTGTTATAGCACAGGCCAAGCTCTTCCATTTGTACCGGTGTGTTTGACAACAAAACACAGAGCAAATCCTTTATATTAGGACTTCCAAATAACTGTATTATATCGCAAATTCAACTAATTATCCAGTTTTTCTGGTAACACTGATGCCTGGAGGTCAATTTAGTTATATTGCGCCTTCAATACTATCATTAATGGCCGAGTTGTGATATTTGCAGTGTTATGGCACAGGCCAAGCTCTTCCATTTGTACCGGTGTGTTTGACAACAAAACACAGAGCAAATCCTTTATATTAGGACTTCGAAATAACTGTCTTATATCGCAAATTCAACTAATTATCAAGTTTTTCTAGTAACACTGATGCCTGGACGTCAATTTAGTTCAATTGCGCCATCAATACCATCATTAATGGGCGAGTTATCACGTTTGCAGTGTTATAGCACAGGCCAAGCTCTTCCATTTGTACCGGTGTGTTTGACAACAAAATACAGACCAAATCCTTTATCTTGGGACTTCGAAATAACTGTATCAACTAATTATCCAGTTTTCCTAGTAATACTGATGCCTGGAGGTGAATTTAGTTCTATTGCGCCATCAATACCATCATTAATGGGCGAGTTATCACGTTTGCAGTGTTATAGCACAGGCCAAGCTCTTCCATTTGTACCGGTGTGTTTGACAACAAAACACAGAGCAAATCCTTTATATTAGGACTTCCAAATAACTGTATTATATCGCAAATTCAACTAATTATCCAGTTTTTCTGGTAACACTGATGCCTGGAGGTCAATTTAGTTATATTGCGCCTTCAATACTATCATTAATGGCCGAGTTGTGATATTTGCAGTGTTATGGCACAGGCCAAGCTCTTCCATTTGTACCGGTGTGTTTGACAACAAAACACAGAGCAAATCCTTTATATTAGGACTTCGAAATAACTGTCTTATATCGCAAATTCAACTAATTATCAAGTTTTTCTAGTAACACTGATGCCTGGAGGTGAATTTAGTTCTATTGCGCCATCAATACCATCATTAATGGGCGAGTTATCACGTTTGCAGTGTTATAGCACAGGCCAAGCTCTTCCATTTGTACCGGTGTGTTTGACAACAAAATACAGACCAAATCCTTTATCTTGGGACTTCGAAATAACTGTGACATATTGCAAATTCAACTAATTATCCAGTTTTGCTAGTAAAACTGATGCCTGGAGGTCATTTTAGTTCTATTGCGCCTTCAATACTATCATTAATGACCGAGTTGTCGCATTTTCAGTGTTATGGCACCACCAAGCTCTTCCATTTGTACCGGTGTGTTTGACAACAAATCACAGAGCAAATCCTTTATTTGGGACTTCGAAATAACTGTGTTATCTTGCCAATTCAACTAATTATATAGTTTTCCTAGTCACTCTGATGCCTGGAGGTAATTTTTGTTCTATTGCGCCATAAATACTATCATTAATGGCCGAGTTGTCACATTTTCAGTGTTGTGGCACCGCCAAGCCCTTCCATTTGTACCACCGGTGTGTTTGACAACAAAATACAGAGCAAATCCTTTATCTTGGGACTTCGAAATAACTGTGTCATATCGCAAATTCAACTAATTATCCAGTTTTTCTGGTAACACTGATGCCTGGAAGTCAATTTAGTTCTATTGCGCCTTCAATACTATCATTAATGGCCGAGTTGTGACATTTGCAGTGTTATGGCACAGGCCAACCTCGTCCATTTGTACCGGTGTGTTTGACAACAAAACACAGAGCAAATCCTTTATATTAGGACTTCGAAATAACTGTCTTATATCGCAAATTCAACTAATTATAAAGTTTTTCTAGTAACACTGATGCCTGGACGTCAATTTAGTTCAACTGCGCCATCAATACTATCATTAATGACCGAGTTGTCACGTTTGCAGTGTTATGGCACAGGCCAAGCTCTTCCATTTGTACCGCTGTGTTTGACAACAAAACACAGAGCAAATCCTTTATATTAGGACTTCGAAATAACTGTATTATATCGCAAATTCAACTAATTATCCAGTTTTTCTGGTAACACTGATGCCTGGAAGTCAATTTAGTTCTATTACGCCTTCAATACTATCATTAATGGCCGAGTTGTGACATTTGCAGTGTTATGGCACAGGCCAACCTCGTCCATTTGTACCGGTGTGTTTGACAACAAAACACAGAGCAAATCCTTTATATTAGGACTTCGAAATAACTGTATTATATGGCAAATTCAACCAATTATCTAGTTTTCCTAGTAATACTGATGCCTGGAGGTGAATTTAGTTCTATTGCGCCATCAATACTATCATTAATGGGCGAGTTATCACGTTTGCAGTGTTATAGCACAGGCCAAGCTCTTCCATTTGTACCGGTGTGTTTGACAACAAAATACAGACCAAATCCTTTATCTTGGGACTTCGAAATAACTGTGACATATTGCAAATTCAACTAATTATCCAGTTTTGCTAGTAAAACTGATGCCTGGAGGTCATTTTAGTTCTATTGCGCCTTCAATACTATCATTAATGACCGAGTTGTCGCATTTTCAGTGTTATGGCAGCACCAAGCTCTTCCATTTGTACCGGTGTGTTTGACAACAAAACACAGAGCAAATCCTTTATTTGGGACTTCGAAATAACTGTGTTATCTTGCCAATTCAACTAATTATATAGTTTTCCTAGTCACTCTGATGCCTGGAGGTAATTTTTGTTCAATTGCGCCATCAATACTATCATTAATGGCCGAGTTGTCACGTTTGCAGTGTTATAGCACAGGCCAAGCTCTTCCATTTGTACCGCTGTGTTTGACAACAAAATACAGAGCAAATCCTTTATTTTGCGACTTCGAAATAACTGTGTCATATCGCAAATTCAACTAATTATCCAGTTTTTCTGGTAACACTGATGCCTGCAAGCCAATTTAGTTCTATTGCGCCTTCAATACTATCATTAATGGCCGAGTTGTGACATTTGCAGTGTTATGGCACAGGCCAACCTCGTCCATTTGTACCGGTGTGTTTGACAACAAAACACAGAGCAAATCCTTTATATTAGGACTTCGAAATAACTGTCTTATATCGCAAATTCAACTAATTATAAAGTTTTTCTAGTAACACTGATGCCTGGACGTCAATTTAGTTCAATTGCGCCATCAATACTATCATTAATGGCCGAGTTGTCACGTTTGCAGTGTTATTGCACAGGCCAAGCTCTTCCATTTGTACCGCTGTGTTTGACAACAAAATACAGAGCAAATCCTTTATCTTGGGACTTCGAAATAACTGTGTCATATCGCAAATTCAACCCATTATCAAGTTTTCCTAGTAATACTGATGCCTGGAGGTGAATTTAGTTCTATTGCGCCATCAATACCATCATTAATGGGCGAGTTATCACGTTTGCAGTGTTATAGCACAGGCCAAGCTCTTCCATTTGTACCGGTGTGTTTGACAACAAAATACAGACCAAATCCTTTATCTTGGGACTTCGAAATAACTGTATCAACTAATTATCCAGTTTTCCTAGTAATACTGATGCCTGGAGGTGAATTTAGTTCTATTGCGCCATCAATACCATCATTAATGGGCGAGTTATCACGTTTGCAGTGTTATAGCACAGGCCAAGCTCTTCCATTTGTACCGGTGTGTTTGACAACAAAACACAGAGCAAATCCTTTATATTAGGACTTCCAAATAACTGTATTATATCGCAAATTCAACTAATTATCCAGTTTTTCTGGTAACACTGATGCCTGGAGGTCAATTTAGTTATATTGCGCCTTCAATACTATCATTAATGGCCGAGTTGTGATATTTGCAGTGTTATGGCACAGGCCAAGCTCTTCCATTTGTACCGGTGTGTTTGACAACAAAACACAGAGCAAATCCTTTATATTAGGACTTCGAAATAACTGTCTTATATCGCAAATTCAACTAATTATCAAGTTTTTCTAGTAACACTGATGCCTGGACGTCAATTTAGTTCAATTGCGCCATCAATACCATCATTAATGGGCGAGTTATCACGTTTGCAGTGTTATAGCACAGGCCAAGCTCTTCCATTTGTACCGGTGTGTTTGACAACAAAATACAGACCAAATCCTTTATCTTGGGACTTCGAAATAACTGTATCAACTAATTATCCAGTTTTCCTAGTAATACTGATGCCTGGAGGTGAATTTAGTTCTATTGCGCCATCAATACCATCATTAATGGGCGAGTTATCACGTTTGCAGTGTTATAGCACAGGCCAAGCTCTTCCATTTGTACCGGTGTGTTTGACAACAAAACACAGAGCAAATCCTTTATATTAGGACTTCCAAATAACTGTATTATATCGCAAATTCAACTAATTATCCAGTTTTTCTGGTAACACTGATGCCTGGAGGTCAATTTAGTTATATTGCGCCTTCAATACTATCATTAATGGCCGAGTTGTGATATTTGCAGTGTTATGGCACAGGCCAAGCTCTTCCATTTGTACCGGTGTGTTTGACAACAAAACACAGAGCAAATCCTTTATATTAGGACTTCGAAATAACTGTCTTATATCGCAAATTCAACTAATTATCAAGTTTTTCTAGTAACACTGATGCCTGGACGTCAATTTAGTTCAATTGCGCCATCAATACTATCATTAATGGCCGAGTTGTCACGTTTGCAGTGTTATGGCACAGGCCAAGCTCTTCCATTTGTACCGCTGTGTTTGACAACAAAACACAGAGCAAATCCTTTATCTTGGGACTTCGAAATAACTGTGTCATATCGCAAATTCAACCAATTATCAAGTTTTCCTAGTAATACTGATGCCTGGAGGTGAATTTAGTTCTATTGCGCCATCAATACCATCATTAATGGGCGAGTTATCACGTTTGCAGTGTTATAGCACAGGCCAAGCTCTTCCATTTGTACCGGTGTGTTTGACAACAAAATACAGACCAAATCCTTTATCTTGGGACTTCGAAATAACTGTGACATATTGCAAATTCAACTAATTATCCAGTTTTGCTAGTAAAACTGATGCCTGGAGGTCATTTTAGTTCTATTGCGCCTTCAATACTATCATTAATGACCGAGTTGTCGCATTTTCAGTGTTATGGCACCACCAAGCTCTTCCATTTGTACCGGTGTGTTTGACAACAAAACACAGAGCAAATCCTTTATTTGGGACTTCGAAATAACTGTGTTATCTTGCCAATTCAACTAATTATATAGTTTTCCTAGTCACTCTGATGCCTGGAGGTAATTTTTGTTCTATTGCGCCATAAATACTATCATTAATGGCCGAGTTGTCACATTTTCAGTGTTGTGGCACCGCCAAGCCCTTCCATTTGTACCACCGGTGTGTTTGACAACAAAATACAGAGCAAATCCTTTATCTTGGGACTTCGAAATAACTGTGTCATATCGCAAATTCAACTAATTATCCAGTTTTTCTGGTAACACTGATGCCTGGAAGTCAATTTAGTTCTATTGCGCCTTCAATACTATCATTAATGGCCGAGTTGTGACATTTGCAGTGTTATGGCACAGGCCAACCTCGTCCATTTGTACCGGTGTGTTTGACAACAAAACACAGAGCAAATCCTTTATATTAGGACTTCGAAATAACTGTCTTATATCGCAAATTCAACTAATTATAAAGTTTTTCTAGTAACACTGATGCCTGGACGTCAATTTAGTTCAACTGCGCCATCAATACTATCATTAATGACCGAGTTGTCACGTTTGCAGTGTTATGGCACAGGCCAAGCTCTTCCATTTGTACCGCTGTGTTTGACAACAAAACACAGAGCAAATCCTTTATATTAGGACTTCGAAATAACTGTATTATATCGCAAATTCAACTAATTATCCAGTTTTTCTGGTAACACTGATGCCTGGAAGTCAATTTAGTTCTATTACGCCTTCAATACTATCATTAATGGCCGAGTTGTGACATTTGCAGTGTTATGGCACAGGCCAACCTCGTCCATTTGTACCGGTGTGTTTGACAACAAAACACAGAGCAAATCCTTTATATTAGGACTTCGAAATAACTGTATTATATGGCAAATTCAACCAATTATCTAGTTTTCCTAGTAATACTGATGCCTGGAGGTGAATTTAGTTCTATTGCGCCATCAATACTATCATTAATGGGCGAGTTATCACGTTTGCAGTGTTATAGCACAGGCCAAGCTCTTCCATTTGTACCGGTGTGTTTGACAACAAAATACAGACCAAATCCTTTATCTTGGGACTTCGAAATAACTGTGACATATTGCAAATTCAACTAATTATCCAGTTTTGCTAGTAAAACTGATGCCTGGAGGTCATTTTAGTTCTATTGCGCCTTCAATACTATCATTAATGACCGAGTTGTCGCATTTTCAGTGTTATGGCAGCACCAAGCTCTTCCATTTGTACCGGTGTGTTTGACAACAAAACACAGAGCAAATCCTTTATTTGGGACTTCGAAATAACTGTGTTATCTTGCCAATTCAACTAATTATATAGTTTTCCTAGTCACTCTGATGCCTGGAGGTAATTTTTGTTCAATTGCGCCATCAATACTATCATTAATGGCCGAGTTGTCACGTTTGCAGTGTTATAGCACAGGCCAAGCTCTTCCATTTGTACCGCTGTGTTTGACAACAAAATACAGAGCAAATCCTTTATTTTGCGACTTCGAAATAACTGTGTCATATCGCAAATTCAACTAATTATCAAGTTTTTCTGGTAACACTGATGCCTGCAAGCCAATTTAGTTCTATTGCGCCTTCAATACTATCATTAATGGCCGAGTTGTGACATTTGCAGTGTTATGGCACAGGCCAACCTCGTCCATTTGTACCGGTGTGTTTGACAACAAAACACAGAGCAAATCCTTTATATTAGGACTTCGAAATAACTGTCTTATATCGCAAATTCAACTAATTATAAAGTTTTTCTAGTAACACTGATGCCTGGACGTCAATTTAGTTCAATTGCGCCTTCAATACTATCATTAATGGCCGAGTTGTCACGTTTGCAGTGTTATGGCACAGGCCAAGCTCTTCCATTTGTACCGCTGTGTTTGACAACAAAATACAGAGCAAATCCTTTATCTTGGGACTTCGAAATAACTGTGTCATATCGCAAATTCAACCCATTATCAAGTTTTCCTAGTAATACTGATGCCTGGAGGTGAATTTAGTTCTATTGCGCCATCAATACCATCATTAATGGGCGAGTTATCACGTTTGCAGTGTTATAGGACAGGCCAAGCTCTTCCATTTGTACCGGTGTGTTTGACAACAAAATACAGACCAAATCCTTTATCTTGGGACTTCCAAATAACTGTATTATATCGCAAATTCAACTAATTATCCAGTTTTTCTGGTAACACTGATGCCTGGAAGTCAATTTAGTTCTATTGCGCCTTCAATACTATCATTAATGGCCGAGTTGTGACATTTGCAGTGTTATGGCACAGGCCAACCTCGTCCATTTGTACCGGTGTGTTTGACAACAAAACACAGAGCAAATCCTTAATATTAGGACTTCAAAATAACTGTGTCATATCGCAAATTCAACCCATTATCAAGTTTTCCTAGTAATACTGATGCCTGGAGGTGAATTTAGTTCTATTGCGCCATCAATACCATCATTAATGGGCGAGTTATCACGTTTGCAGTGTTATAGCACAGGCCAAGCTCTTCCATTTGTACCGGTGTGTTTGACAACAAAATACAGACCAAATCCTTTATCTTGGGACTTCGAAATAACTGTATCAACTAATTATCCAGTTTTCCTAGTAATACTGATGCCTGGAGGTGAATTTAGTTCTATTGCGCCATCAATACCATCATTAATGGGCGAGTTATCACGTTTGCAGTGTTATAGCACAGGCCAAGCTCTTCCATTTGTACCGGTGTGTTTGACAACAAAACACAGAGCAAATCCTTTATATTAGGACTTCCAAATAACTGTATTATATCGCAAATTCAACTAATTATCCAGTTGTTCTGGTAACACTGATGCCTGGAAGTCAATTTAGTTCAATTGCGCCATCAATACTATCATTAATGGCCGAGTTGTGACATTTGCAGTGTTATGGCACAGGCCAACCTCGTCCATTTGTACCGGTGTGTTTGACAACAAAACACAGAGCAAATCCTTTATATTAGGACTTCAAAATAACTGTCTTATATCGCAAATTCAACTAATTATAAAGTTTTTCTAGTAACACTGATGCCTGGACGTCAATTTAGTTCAATTGCGCCATCAATACTATCATTAATGGCCGAGTTGTCACGTTTGCAGTGTTATGGCACAGGCCAAGCTCTTCCATTTGTACCGCTGTGTTTGACAACAAAACACAGAGCAAATCCTTTATATTAGGACTTCGAAATAACTGTATTATATCGCAAATTCAACTAATTATCCAGTTTTTCTGGTAACACTGATGCCTGGACGTCAATTTAGTTCTATTACGCCATCAATACTATCATTAATGGCCGAGTTGTCACGTTTGCAGTGTTATGGCACAGGCCAAGCTCTTCCATTTGTACCGCTGTATTTGACAACAAAATACAGAGCAAATCCTTTATCTTGGGACTTCGAAACAACTGTGTCATAACGCAAATTCAACCAATTATCAAGTTTTCCTAGTAATACTGATGCCTGGAGGTGAATTTAGTTCTATTGCGCCATCAATACCATCATTAATGGGCGAGTTATCACGTTTGCAGTGTTATAGCACAGGCCAAGCTCTTCCATTTGTAGCGGTGTGTTTGACAACAAAATACAGACCAAATCCTTTATCTTGGGACTTCGAAATAACTGTATCAACTAATTATCCAGTTTTCCTAGAAATACTGATGCCTGGAGGTCAATTTAGTTCTATTGCGCCATCAATACTATCATTAATGGGCGAGTTATCACGTTTGATGTGTTATAGCACAGGCCAAGCTCTTCCATTTGTACCGCTGTGTTTGACAACAAAATACAGAGCAAATCCTTTATTTTGCGACTTCGAAATAACTGTGTCATATCGCAAATTCAACTAATTATCAAGTTTTTCTGGTAACACTGATGCCTGGAGGTCAATTTAGTTCTATTGCGCCATCAATACTATCATTAATGGCCGAGTTGTCACACTTGCAGTGTTATGGCACAGGCCAAGCTCTTCCATTTGTACCGCTGTGTTTGACAACAAAACACAGAGCAAATCCTTTATCTTGGGACTTCGAAATAACTGTGTCATATCGCAAATTCAACTAATTATCAAGTTTTTCTAGTAACACTGATGCCTGGAGGTCAATTTAGTTCTATTGCGCCTTCAATACTATCATTAATGGCCGAGTTGTCACATTTGCAGTGTTATGGCACAGGCCAAGCTATTCCATTTGTACCGGTGTGTTTTACAACAAAAGAGAGAGCAACTCCTTTATATTAGGACTTCGAAATAACTGTATTATATGGCAAATTCAACCAATTATCTAGTTTTCCTAGTAATACTGATGCCTGGAGGTGAATTTAGTTCTATTGCGCCATCAATACCATCATTAATGGGCGAGTTATCACGTTTGCAGTGTTATAGCACAGGCCAAGCTCTTCCATTTGTACCGGTGTGTTTGACAACAAAATACAGACCAAATCCTTTATCTTGGGACTTCGAAATAACTGTATCAACTAATTATCCAGTTTTCCTAGTAATACTGATGCCTGGAGGTGAATTTAGTTCTATTGCGCCATCAATACCATCATTAATGGGCGAGTTATCACGTTTGCAGTGTTATAGCACAGGCCAAGCTCTTCCATTTGTACCGGTGTGTTTGACAACAAAACACAGAGCAAATCCTTTATATTAGGACTTCCAAATAACTGTATTATATCGCAAATTCAACTAATTATCCAGTTGTTCTGGTAACACTGATGCCTGGAAGTCAATTTAGTTCAATTGCGCCATCAATACTATCATTAATGGCCGAGTTGTGACATTTGCAGTGTTATGGCACAGGCCAACCTCGTCCATTTGTACCGGTGTGTTTGACAACAAAACACAGAGCAAATCCTTTATATTAGGACTTCAAAATAACTGTCTTATATCGCAAATTCAACTAATTATAAAGTTTTTCTAGTAACACTGATGCCTGGACGTCAATTTAGTTCAATTGCGCCATCAATACTATCATTAATGGCCGAGTTGTCACGTTTGCAGTGTTATGGCACAGGCCAAGCTCTTCCATTTGTACCGCTGTGTTTGACAACAAAACACAGAGCAAATCCTTTATATTAGGACTTCGAAATAACTGTATTATATCGCAAATTCAACTAATTATCCAGTTTTTCTGGTAACACTGATGCCTGGACGTCAATTTAGTTCTATTACGCCATCAATACTATCATTAATGGCCGAGTTGTCACGTTTGCAGTGTTATGGCACAGGCCAAGCTCTTCCATTTGTACCGCTGTATTTGACAACAAAATACAGAGCAAATCCTTTATCTTGGGACTTCGAAACAACTGTGTCATAACGCAAATTCAACCAATTATCAAGTTTTCCTAGTAATACTGATGCCTGGAGGTGAATTTAGTTCTATTGCGCCATCAATACCATCATTAATGGGCGAGTTATCACGTTTGCAGTGTTATAGCACAGGCCAAGCTCTTCCATTTGTAGCGGTGTGTTTGACAACAAAATACAGACCAAATCCTTTATCTTGGGACTTCGAAATAACTGTATCAACTAATTATCCAGTTTTCCTAGAAATACTGATGCCTGGAGGTCAATTTAGTTCTATTGCGCCATCAATACTATCATTAATGGGCGAGTTATCACGTTTGATGTGTTATAGCACAGGCCAAGCTCTTCCATTTGTACCGCTGTGTTTGACAACAAAATACAGAGCAAATCCTTTATTTTGCGACTTCGAAATAACTGTGTCATATCGCAAATTCAACTAATTATCAAGTTTTTCTGGTAACACTGATGCCTGGAGGTCAATTTAGTTCTATTGCGCCATCAATACTATCATTAATGGCCGAGTTGTCACACTTGCAGTGTTATGGCACAGGCCAAGCTCTTCCATTTGTACCGCTGTGTTTGACAACAAAACACAGAGCAAATCCTTTATCTTGGGACTTCGAAATAACTGTGTCATATCGCAAATTCAACTAATTATCAAGTTTTTCTAGTAACACTGATGCCTGGAGGTCAATTTAGTTCTATTGCGCCTTCAATACTATCATTAATGGCCGAGTTGTCACATTTGCAGTGTTATGGCACAGGCCAAGCTATTCCATTTGTACCGGTGTGTTTTACAACAAAAGAGAGAGCAACTCCTTTATATTAGGACTTCGAAATAACTGTATTATATGGCAAATTCAACCAATTATCTAGTTTTCCTAGTAATACTGATGCCTGGAGGTGAATTTAGTTCTATTGCGCCATCAATACTATCATTAATGGGCGAGTTATCACGTTTGCAGTGTTATAGCACAGGCCAAGCTGTTCCATTTGTACCGGTGTGTTTGACAACAAAATATAGACCAAATCCTTTATCTTGGGACTTCGAAATAACTGTGACATATTGCAAATTCAACTAATTAGCCAGTTTTGCTAGTAAAACTGATGCCTGGATGTCATTTTATTTCTATTGCGCCTTCAATACTATCATTAATGACCGAGTTGTCGCATTTTCAGTGTTATGGCACCACCAAGCTCTTCCATTTGTACCGGTGTGTTTGACAACAAAACACAGAGCAAATCCTTTATTTGGGACTTCGAAATAACTGTGTTATCTTGCCAATTCAACTAATTATCTAGTTTTCCTAGTCACTCTGATGCCTGGAGGTCATTTTTGTTCTATTGCGCCATAAATACTATCATTAATGGCCGAGTTGTCACATTTTCAGTGTTGTGGCACCGCCAAGCCCTTCCATTTGTACCACCGGTGTGTTTGACAACAAAATACAGAGCAAATCCTTTATCTTGGGACTTCGAAATAACTGTGTCATATCGCAAATTCAACTAATTATCCAGTTTTTCTGGTAACACTGATGCCTGGAAGTCAATTTAGTTCTATTGCGCCTTCAATACTATCATTAATGGCCGAGTTGTGACATTTGCAGTGTTATGGCACAGGCCAACCTCGTCCATTTGTACCGGTGTGTTTGACAACAAAACACAGAGCAAATCCTTTATATTAGGACTTCGAAATAACTGTCTTATATCGCAAATTCAACTAATTATAAAGTTTTTCTAGTAACACTGATGCCTGGACGTCAATTTAGTTCAATTGCGCCTTCAATACTATCATTAATGGCCGAGTTGTCACGTTTGCAGTGTTATGGCACAGGCCAAGCTCTTCCATTTGTACCGCTGTGTTTGACAACAAAATACAGAGCATATCCTTTATCTTGGGACTTCGAAATAACTGTGTCATATCGCAAATTCAACCCATTATCAAGTTTTCCTAGTAATACTGATGCCTGGAGGTGAATTTAGTTCTATTGCGCCATCAATACCATCATTAATGGGCGAGTTATCACGTTTGCAGTGTTATAGGACAGGCCAAGCTCTTCCATTTGTACCGGTGTGTTTGACAACAAAATACAGAGCAAATCCTTTATCTTGGGACTTCGAAATAACTGTGTCATATCGCAAATTCAACTAATTATCCAGTTTTTCTGGTAACACTGATGCCTGGAAGTCAATTTAGTTCTATTGCGCCTTCAATACTATCATTAATGGCCGAGTTGTGACATTTGCAGTGTTATGGCACAGGCCAACCTCGTCCATTTGTACCGGTGTGTTTGACAACAAAACACAGAGCAAATCCTTTATATTAGGACTTCGAAATAACTGTCTTATATCGCAAATTCAACTAATTATAAAGTTTTTCTAGTAACACTGATGCCTGGACGTCAATTTAGTTCAATTGCGCCTTCAATACTATCATTAATGGCCGAGTTGTCACGTTTGCAGTGTTATGGCACAGGCCAAGCTCTTCCATTTGTACCGCTGTGTTTGACAACAAAATACAGAGCAAATCCTTTATCTTGGGACTTCGAAATAACTGTGTCATATCGCAAATTCAACCCATTATCAAGTTTTCCTAGTAATACTGATGCCTGGAGGTGAATTTAGTTCTATTGCGCCATCAATACCATCATTAATGGGCGAGTTATCACGTTTGCAGTGTTATAGGACAGGCCAAGCTCTTCCATTTGTACCGGTGTGTTTGACAACAAAATACAGACCAAATCCTTTATCTTGGGACTTCCAAATAACTGTATTATATCGCAAATTCAACTTATTATCCAGTTTTTCTGGTAACACTGATGCCTGGAAGTCAATTTAGTTCTATTGCGCCTTCAATACTATCATTAATGGCCGAGTTGTGACATTTGCAATGTTATGGCACAGGCCAACCTCGTCCATTTGTACCGGTGTGTTTGACAACAAAACACAGAGCAAATCCTTTATATTAGGACTTCAAAATAACTGTCTTATATCGCAAATTCAACTAATTATAAAGTTTTTCTAGTAACACTGATGCCTGGACGTCAATTTAGTTCAATTGCGCCATCAATACTATCATTAATGGCCGAGTTGTCACGTTTACAGTGTTATTGCACAGGCCAAGCTCTTCCATTTGTACCGCTGTGTTTGACAACAAAATACAGAGCAAATCCTTTATCTTGGGACTTCGAAATAACTGTGTCATATCGCAAATTCAACCCATTATCAAGTTTTCCTAGTAATACTGATGCCTGGAGGTGAATTTAGTTCTATTGCGCCATCAATACCATCATTAATGGGCGAGTTATCACGTTTGCAGTGTTATAGGACAGGCCAAGCTCTTCCATTTGTACCGGTGTGTTTGACAACAAAATACAGACCAAATCCTTTATCTTGGGACTTCCAAATAACTGTATTATATCGCAAATTCAACTTATTATCCAGTTTTTCTGGTAACACTGATGCCTGGAAGTCAATTTAGTTCTATTGCGCCTTCAATACTATCATTAATGGCCGAGTTGTGACATTTGCAGTGTTATGGCACAGGCCAACCTCGTCCATTTGTACCGGTGTGTTTGACAACAAAACACAGAGCAAATCCTTTATATTAGGACTTCAAAATAACTGTCTTATATCGCAAATTCAACTAATTATAAAGTTTTTCTAGTAACACTGATGCCTGGACGTCAATTTAGTTCAATTGCGCCATCAATACTATCATTAATGGCCGAGTTGTCACGTTTGCAGTGTTATTGCACAGGCCAAGCTCTTCCATTTGTACCGCTGTGTTTGACAACAAAATACAGAGCAAATCCTTTATCTTGGGACTTCGAAATAACTGTGTCATATCGCAAATTCAACCCATTATCAAGTTTTCCTAGTAATACTGATGCCTGGAGGTGAATTTAGTTCTATTGCGCCATCAATACCATCATTAATGGGCGAGTTATCACGTTTGCAGTGTTATAGCACAGGCCAAGCTCTTCCATTTGTACCGGTGTGTTTGACAACAAAATACAGACCAAATCCTTTATCTTGGGACTTCGAAATAACTGTATCAACTAATTATCCAGTTTTCCTAGTAATACTGATGCCTGGAGGTGAATTTAGTTCTATTGCGCCATCAATACCATCATTAATGGGCGAGTTATCACGTTTGCAGTGTTATAGCACAGGCCAAGCTCTTCCATTTGTACCGGTGTGTTTGACAACAAAACACAGAGCAAATCCTTTATATTAGGACTTCCAAATAACTGTATTATATCGCAAATTCAACTAATTATCCAGTTGTTCTGGTAACACTGATGCCTGGAAGTCAATTTAGTTCTATTGCGCCTTCAATACTATCATTAATGGCCGAGTTGTAACATTTGCAGTGTTATGGCACAGGCCAACCTCGTCCATTTGTACCGGTGTGTTTGACAACAAAACACAGAGCAAATCCTTTATATTAGGACTTCAAAATAACTGTCTTATATCGCAAATTCAACTAATTATAAAGTTTTTCTAGTAACACTGATGCCTGGACGTCAATTTAGTTCAATTGCGCCATCAATACTATCATTAATGGCCGAGTTGTCACGTTTGCAGTGTTATTGCACAGGCCAAGCTCTTCCATTTGTACCGCTGTGTTTGACAACAAAATACAGAGCAAATCCTTTATCTTGGGACTTCGAAATAACTGTGTCATATCGCAAATTCAACCCATTATCAAGTTTTCCTAGTAATACTGATGCCTGGAGGTGAATTTAGTTCTATTGCGCCATCAATACCATCATTAATGGGCGAGTTATCACGTTTGCAGTGTTATAGCACAGGCCAAGCTCTTCCATTTGTACCGGTGTGTTTGACAACAAAATACAGACCAAATCCTTTATCTTGGGACTTCGAAATAACTGTATCAACTAATTATCCAGTTTTCCTAGTAATACTGATGCCTGGAGGTGAATTTAGTTCTATTGCGCCATCAATACCATCATTAATGGGCGAGTTATCACGTTTGCAGTGTTATAGCACAGGCCAAGCTCTTCCATTTGTACCGGTGTGTTTGACAACAAAACACAGAGCAAATCCTTTATATTAGGACTTCCAAATAACTGTATTATATCGCAAATTCAACTAATTATCCAGTTTTTCTGGTAACACTGATGCCTGGAGGTCAATTTAGTGATATTGCGCCTTCAATACTATCATTAATGGCCGAGTTGTGATATTTGCAGTGTTATGGCACAGGCCAAGCTCTTCCATTTGTACCGGTGTGTTTGACAACAAAACACAGAGCAAATCCTTTATATTAGGACTTCGAAATAACTGTCTTTTATCGCAAATTCAACTAATTATCAAGTTTTTCTAGTAACACTGATGCCTGGACGTCAATTTAGTTCAATTGCGCCATCAATACCATCATTAATGGGCGAGTTATCACGTTTGCAGTGTTATAGCACAGGCCAAGCTCTTCCATTTGTACCGGTGTGTTTGACAACAAAATACAGACCAAATCCTTTATCTTGGGACTTCGAAATAACTGTATCAACTAATTATCCAGTTTTCCTAGTAATACTGATGCCTGGAGGTGAATTTAGTTCTATTGCGCCATCAATACCATCATTAATGGGCGAGGTATCACGTTTGCAGTGTTATAGCACAGGCCAAGCTCTTCCATTTGTACCGGTGTGTTTGACAACAAAACACAGAGCAAATCCTTTATATTAGGACTTCCAAATAACTGTATTATATCGCAAATTCAACTAATTATCCAGTTTTTCTGGTAACACTGATGCCTGGAGGTCAATTTAGTTATATTGCGCCTTCAATACTATCATTAATGGCCGAGTTGTGATATTTGCAGTGTTATGGCACAGGCCAAGCTCTTCCATTTGTACCGGTGTGTTTGACAACAAAACACAGAGCAAATCCTTTATATTAGGACTTCGAAATAACTGTCTTATATCGCAAATTCAACTAATTATCAAGTTTTTCTAGTAACACTGATGCCTGGACGTCAATTTAGTTCAATTGCGCCATCAATACTATCATTAATGGCCGAGTTGTCACGTTTGCAGTGTTATGGCACAGGCCAAGCTCTTCCATTTGTACCGCTGTGTTTGACAACAAAATACAGAGCAAATCCTTTATCTTGGGACTTCGAAATAACTGTGTCATATCGCAAATTCAACCAATTATCAAGTTTTCCTAGTAATACTGATGCCTGGAGGTGAATTTAGTTCTATTGCGCCATCAATACCATCATTAATGGGCGAGTTATCACGTTTGCAGTGTTATAGCACAGGCCAAGCTCTTCCATTTGTACCGGTGTGTTTGACAACAAAATACAGACCAAATCCTTTATCTTGGGACTTCGAAATAACTGTGACATATTGCAAATTCAACTAATTATCCAGTTTTGCTAGTAAAACTGATGCCTGGAGGTCATTTTAGTTCTATTGCGCCTTCAATACTATCATTAATGACCGAGTTGTCGCATTTTCAGTGTTATGGCACCACCAAGCTCTTCCATTTGTACCGGTGTGTTTGACAACAAAACACAGAGCAAATCCTTTATTTGGGACTTCGAAATAACTGTGTTATCTTGCCAATTCAACTAATTATATAGTTTTCCTAGTCACTCTGATGCCTGGAGGTAATTTTTGTTCTATTGCGCCATAAATACTATCATTAATGGCCGAGTTGTCACATTTTCAGTGTTGTGGCACCGCCAAGCCCTTCCATTTGTACCACCGGTGTGTTTGACAACAAAATACAGAGCAAATCCTTTATCTTGGGACTTCGAAATAACTGTGTCATATCGCAAATTCAACTAATTATCCAGTTTTTCTGGTAACACTGATGCCTGGAAGTCAATTTAGTTCTATTGCGCCTTCAATACTATCATTAATGGCCGAGTTGTGACATTTGCAGTGTTATGGCACAGGCCAACCTCGTCCATTTGTACCGGTGTGTTTGACAACAAAACACAGAGCAAATCCTTTATATTAGGACTTCGAAATAACTGTCTTATATCGCAAATTCAACTAATTATAAAGTTTTTCTAGTAACACTGATGCCTGGACGTCAATTTAGTTCAACTGCGCCATCACTACTATCATTAATGACCGAGTTGTCACGTTTGCAGTGTTATGGCACAGGCCAAGCTCTTCCATTTGTACCGCTGTGTTTGACAACAAAACACAGAGCAAATCCTTTATATTAGGACTTCGAAATAACTGTATTATATCGCAAATTCAACTAATTATCCAGTTTTTCTGGTAACACTGATGCCTGGAAGTCAATTTAGTTCTATTACGCCTTCAATACTATCATTAATGGCCGAGTTGTGACATTTGCAGTGTTATGGCACAGGCCAACCTCGTCCATTTGTACCGGTGTGTTTGACAACAAAACACAGAGCAAATCCTTTATATTAGGACTTCGAAATAACTGTATTATATGGCAAATTCAACCAATTATCTAGTTTTCCTAGTAATACTGATGCCTGGAGGTGAATTTAGTTCTATTGCGCCATCAATACTATCATTAATGGGCGAGTTATCACGTTTGCAGTGTTATAGCACAGGCCAAGCTCTTCCATTTGTACCGGTGTGTTTGACAACAAAATACAGACCAAATCCTTTATCTTGGGACTTCGAAATAACTGTGACATATTGCAAATTCAACTAATTATCCAGTTTTGCTAGTAAAACTGATGCCTGGAGGTCATTTTAGTTCTATTGCGCCTTCAATACTATCATTAATGACCGAGTTGTCGCATTTTCAGTGTTATGGCAGCACCAAGCTCTTCCATTTGTACCGGTGTGTTTGACAACAAAACACAGAGCAAATCCTTTATTTGGGACTTCGAAATAACTGTGTTATCTTGCCAATTCAACTAATTATATAGTTTTCCTAGTCACTCTGATGCCTGGAGGTAATTTTTGTTCAATTGCGCCATCAATACTATCATTAATGGCCGAGTTGTCACGTTTGCAGTGTTATAGCACAGGCCAAGCTCTTCCATTTGTACCGCTGTGTTTGACAACAAAATACAGAGCAAATCCTTTATTTTGCGACTTCGAAATAACTGTGTCATATCGCAAATTCAACTAATTATCCAGTTTTTCTGGTAACACTGATGCCTGCAAGCCAATTTAGTTCTATTGCGCCTTCAATACTCTCATTAATGGCCGAGTTGTGACATTTGCAGTGTTATGGCACAGGCCAACCTCGTCCATTTGTACCGGTGTGTTTGACAACAAAACACAGAGCAAATCCTTTATATTAGGACTTCGAAATAACTGTCTTATATCGCAAATTCAACTAATTATAAAGTTTTTCTAGTAACACTGATGCCTGGACGTCAATTTAGTTCAATTGCGCCATCAATACTATCATTAATGGCCGAGTTGTCACGTTTGCAGTGTTATGGCACAGGCCAAGCTCTTCCATTTGTACCGCTGTGTTTGACAACAAAACACAGAGCAAATCCTTTATATTAGGACTTCCAAATAACTGTATTATATCGCAAATTCAACTAATTATCCAGTTTTTCTGGTAACACTGATGCCTGGAAGTCAATTTAGTTCTATTACGCCTTTAATACCATCATTAATGGCCGAGTTGTGACATTTGCAGTGTTATGGCACAGGCCAACCTCGTCCATTTGTACCGGTGTGTTTGACAACAAAACACAGTTCAAATCCTTTATATTAGGACTTCGAAACAACTGTCTTATATCGCAAATTCAACTAATTATAAAGTTTTTCTAGTAACACTGATGCCTGGACGTCAATTTAGTTCAATTGCGCCATCAATACTATCATTAATGGCCGAGTTGTCACGTTTGCAGTGTTATGGCACAGGCCAAGCTCTTCCATTTGTACCGCTGTATTTGACAACAAAATACAGAGCAAATCCTTTATCTTGGGACTTCGAAATAACTGTGTCATAACGCAAATTCAACCAATTATCAAGTTTTCCTAGTAATACTGATGCCTGGAGGTGAATTTAGTTCTATTGCGCCATCAATACCATCATTAATGGGCGAGTTATCACGTTTGCAGTGTTATAGCACAGGCCAAGCTCTTCCATTTGTAGCGGTGTGTTTGACAACAAAATACAGACCAAATCCTTTATCTTGGGACTTCGAAATAACTGTATCAACTAATTATCCAGTTTTCCTAGAAATACTGATGCCTGGAGGTCAATTTAGTTCTATTGCGCCATCAATACTATCATTAATGGGCGAGTTATCACGTTTGATGTGTTATAGCACAGGCCAAGCTCTTCCATTTGTACCGCTGTGTTTGACAACAAAATACAGAGCAAATCCTTTATTTTGCGACTTCGAAATAACTGTGTCATATCGCAAATTCAACTAATTATCAAGTTTTTCTGGTAACACTGATGCCTGGAGGTGAATTTAGTTCTATTGCGCCATCAATACTATCATTAATGGGCGAGTTATCACGTTTGCAGTGTTATAGCACAGGCCAAGCTGTTCCATTTGTACCGGTGTGTTTGACAACAAAATATAGACCAAATCCTTTATCTTGGGACTTCGAAATAACTGTGACATATTGCAAATTCAACTAATTAGCCAGTTTTGCTAGTAAAACTGATGCCTGGATGTCATTTTAGTTCTATTGCGCCTTCAATACTATCATTAATGACCGAGTTGTCGCATTTTCAGTGTTATGGCACCACCAAGCTCTTCCATTTGTACCGGTGTGTTTGACAACAAAACACAGAGCAAATCCTTTATTTGGGACTTCGAAATAACTGTGTTATCTTGCCAATTCAACTAATTATCTAGTTTTCCTAGTCACTCTGATGCCTGGAGGTCATTTTTGTTCTATTGCGCCATAAATACTATCATTAATGGCCGAGTTGTAACATTTTCAGTGTTGTGGCACCGCCAAGCCCTTCCATTTGTACCACCGGTGTGTTTGACAACAAAATACAGAGCAAATCCTTTATCTTGGGACTTCGAAATAACTGTGTCATATCGCAAATTCAACTAATTATCCAGTTTTTCTGGTAACACTGATGCCTGGAAGTCAATTTAGTTCTATTGCGCCTTCAATACTATCATTAATGGCCGAGTTGTGACATTTGCAGTGTTATGGCACAGGCCAACCTCGTCCATTTGTACCGGTGTGTTTGACAACAAAACACAGAGCAAATCCTTTATATTAGGACTTCGAAATAACTGTCTTATATCGCAAATTCAACTAATTATAAAGTTTTTCTAGTAACACTGATGCCTGGACGTCAATTTAGTTCAATTGCGCCTTCAATACTATCATTAATGGCCGAGTTGTCACGTTTGCAGTGTTATGGCACAGGCCAAGCTCTTCCATTTGTACCGCTGTGTTTGACAACAAAATACAGAGCAAATCCTTTATCTTGGGACTTCGAAATAACTGTGTCATATCGCAAATTCAACCCATTATCAAGTTTTCCTAGTAATACTGATGCCTGGAGGTGAATTTAGTTCTATTGCGCCATCAATACCATCATTAATGGGCGAGTTATCACGTTTGCAGTGTTATAGGACAGGCCAAGCTCTTCCATTTGTACCGGTGTGTTTGACAACAAAATACAGACCAAATCCTTTATCTTGGGACTTCCAAATAACTGTATTATATCGCAAATTCAACTAATTATCCAGTTTTTCTGGTAACACTGATGCCTGGAAGTCAATTTAGTTCTATTGCGCCTTCAATACTATCATTAATGGCCGAGTTGTGACATTTGCAGTGTTATGGCACAGGCCAACCTCGTCCATTTGTACCGGTGTGTTTGACAACAAAACACAGAGCAAATCCTTAATATTAGGACTTCAAAATAACTGTCTTATATCGCAAATTCAAATAATTATCAAGTTTTTCTAGTAACACTTATGCCTGGACGTCAATTTAGTTCAATTGCGCCATCAATACTATCATTAATGGCCGAGTTGTCACGTTTGCAGTGTTATTGCACAGGCCAAGCTCTTCCATTTGTACCGCTGTGTTTGACAACAAAATACAGAGCAAATCCTTTATCTTGGGACTTCGAAATAACTGTGTCATATCGCAAATTCAACCCATTATCAAGTTTTCCTAGTAATACTGATGCCTGGAGGTGAATTTAGTTCTATTGCGCCATCAATACCATCATTAATGGGCGAGTTATCACGTTTGCAGTGTTATAGCACAGGCCAAGCTCTTCCATTTGTACCGGTGTGTTTGACAACAAAATACAGACCAAATCCTTTATCTTGGGACTTCGAAATAACTGTATCAACTAATTATCCAGTTTTCCTAGTAATACTGATGCCTGGAGGTGAATTTAGTTCTATTGCGCCATCAATACCATCATTAATGGGCGAGTTATCACGTTTGCAGTGTTATAGCACAGGCCAAGCTCTTCCATTTGTACCGGTGTGTTTGACAACAAAACACAGAGCAAATCCTTTATATTAGGACTTCCAAATAACTGTATTATATCGCAAATTCAACTAATTATCCAGTTGTTCTGGTAACACTGATGCCTGGAAGTCAATTTAGTTCAATTGCGCCATCAATACTATCATTAATGGCCGAGTTGTGACATTTGCAGTGTTATGGCACAGGCCAACCTCGTCCATTTGTACCGGTGTGTTTGACAACAAAACACAGAGCAAATCCTTTATATTAGGACTTCAAAATAACTGTGTCATATCGCAAATTCAACTAATTATCAAGTTTTTCTGGTAACACTGATGCCTGGAGGTCAATTTAGTTATATTGCGCCATCAATACTATCATTAATGGCCGAGTTGTCACACTTGCAGTGTTATGGCACAGGCCAAGCTCTTCCATTTGTACCGCTGTGTTTGACAACAAAACACAGAGCAAATCCTTTATCTTGGGACTTCGAAATAACTGTGTCATATCGCAAATTCAACTAATTATCAAGTTTTTCTAGTAACACTGATGCCTGGAGGTCAATTTAGTTCTATTGCGCCTTCAATACTATCATTAATGGCCGAGTTGTCACATTTGCAGTGTTATGGCACAGGCCAAGCTATTCCATTTGTACCGGTGTGTTTTACAACAAAAGAGAGAGCAACTCCTTTATATTAGGACTTCGAAATAACTGTATTATATGGCAAATTCAACCAATTATCTAGTTTTCCTAGTAATACTGATGCCTGGAGGTGAATTTAGTTCTATTGCGCCATCAATACTATCATTAATGGGCGAGTTATCACGTTTGCAGTGTTATAGCACAGGCCAAGCTGTTCCATTTGTACCGGTGTGTTTGACAACAAAATATAGACCAAATCCTTTATCTTGGGACTTCGAAATAACTGTGACATATTGCAAATTCAACTAATTAGCCAGTTTTGCTAGTAAAACTGATGCCTGGATGTCATTTTAGTTCTATTGCGCCTTCAATACTATCATTAATGACCGAGTTGTCGCATTTTCAGTGTTATGGCACCACCAAGCTCTTCCATTTGTACCGGTGTGTTTGACAACAAAACACAGAGCAAATCCTTTATTTGGGACTTCGAAATAACTGTGTTATCTTGCCAATTCAACTAATTATCTAGTTTTCCTAGTCACTCTGATGCCTGGAGGTCATTTTTGTTCTATTGCGCCATAAATACTATCATTAATGGCCGAGTTGTAACATTTTCAGTGTTGTGGCACCGCCAAGCCCTTCCATTTGTACCACCGGTGTGTTTGACAACAAAATACAGAGCAAATCCTTTATCTTGGGACTTCGAAATAACTGTGTCATATCGCAAATTCAACTAATTATCCAGTTTTTCTGGTAACACTGATGCCTGGAAGTCAATTTAGTTCTATTGCGCCTTCAATACTATCATTAATGGCCGAGTTGTGACATTTGCAGTGTTATGGCACAGGCCAACCTCGTCCATTTGTACCGGTGTGTTTGACAACAAAACACAGAGCAAATCCTTTATATTAGGACTTCGAAATAACTGTCTTATATCGCAAATTCAACTAATTATAAAGTTTTTCTAGTAACACTGATGCCTGGACGTCAATTTAGTTCAATTGCGCCTTCAATACTATCATTAATGGCCGAGTTGTCACGTTTGCAGTGTTATGGCACAGGCCAAGCTCTTCCATTTGTACCGCTGTGTTTGACAACAAAATACAGAGCAAATCCTTTATCTTGGGACTTCGAAATAACTGTGTCATATCGCAAATTCAACCCATTATCAAGTTTTCCTAGTAATACTGATGCCTGGAGGTGAATTTAGTTCTATTGCGCCATCAATACCATCATTAATGGGCGAGTTATCACGTTTGCAGTGTTATAGCACAGGCCAAGCTCTTCCATTTGTACCGGTGTGTTTGACAACAAAATACAGACCAAATCCTTTATCTTGGGACTTCGAAATAACTGTATCAACTAATTATCCAGTTTTCCTATTAATACTGATGCCTGGAGGTGAATTTAGTTCTATTGCGCCATCAATACCATCATTAATGGGCGAGTTATCACGTTTGCAGTGTTATAGCACAGGCCAAGCTCTTCCATTTGTACCGGTGTGTTTGACAACAAAACACAGAGCAAATCCTTTATATTAGGACTTCCAAATAACTGTATTATATCGCAAATTCAACTAATTATCCAGTTGTTCTGGTAACACTGATGCCTGGAAGTCAATTTAGTTCAATTGCGCCATCAATACTATCATTAATGGCCGAGTTGTGACATTTGCAGTGTTATGGCACAGGCCAACCTCGTCCATTTGTACCGGTGTGTTTGACAACAAAACACAGAGCAAATCCTTTATATTAGGACTTCAAAATAACTGTCTTATATCGCAAATTCAACTAATTATAAAGTTTTTCTAGTAACACTGATGCCTGGACGTCAATTTAGTTCAATTGCGCCATCAATACTATCATTAATGGCCGAGTTGTCACGTTTGCAGTGTTATGGCACAGGCCAAGCTCTTCCATTTGTACCGCTGTGTTTGACAACAAAACACAGAGCAAATCCTTTATATTAGGACTTCGAAATAACTGTATTATATCGCAAATTCAACTAATTATCCAGTTTTTCTGGTAACACTGATGCCTGGAAGTCAATTTAGTTCTATTACGCCTTCAATACTATCATTAATGGCCGAGTTGTGACATTTGCAGTGTTATGGCACAGGCCAACCTCGTCCATTTGTACCGGTGTGTTTGACAACAAAACACAGAGCAAATCCTTTATATTAGGACTTCGAAACAACTGTCTTATATCGCAAATTCAACTAATTATAAAGTTTTGCTAGTAACACTGATGCCTGGACGTCAATTTAGTTCAATTGCGCCATCAATACTATCATTAATGGCCGAGTTGTCACGTTTGCAGTGTTATGGCACAGGCCAAGCTCTTCCATTTGTACCGCTGTATTTGACAACAAAATACAGAGCAAATCCTTTATCTTGGGACTTCGAAATAACTGTGTCATAACGCAAATTCAACCAATTATCAAGTTTTCCTAGTAATACTGATGCCTGGAGGTGAATTTAGTTCTATTGCGCCATCAATACCATCATTAATGGGCGAGTTATCACGTTTGCAGTGTTATAGCACAGGCCAAGCTCTTCCATTTGTAGCGGTGTGTTTGAAAACAAAATACAGACCAAATCCTTTATCTTGGGACTTCGAAATAACTGTATCAACTAATTATCCAGTTTTCCTAGAAATACTGATGCCTGGAGGTCAATTTAGTTCTATTGCGCCATCAATACTATCATTAATGGGCGAGTTATCACGTTTGATGTGTTATAGCACAGGCCAAGCTCTTCCATTTGTACCGCTGTGTTTGACAACAAAATACAGAGCAAATCCTTTATTTTGCGACTTCGAAATAACTGTGTCATATCGCAAATTCAACTAATTATCAAGTTTTTCTGGTAACACTGATGCCTGGAGGTCAATTTAGTTCTATTGCGCCATCAATACTATCATTAATGGCCGAGTTGTCACACTTGCAGTGTTATGGCACAGGCCAAGCTCTTCCATTTGTACCGCTGTGTTTGACAACAAAACACAGAGCAAATCCTTTATCTTGGGACTTCGAAATAACTGTGTCATATCGCAAATTCAACTAATTATCAAGTTTTTCTAGTAACACTGATGCCTGGAGGTCAATTTAGTTCTATTGCGCCTTCAATACTATCATTAATGGCCGAGTTGTCACATTTGCAGTGTTATGGCACAGGCCAAGCTATTCCATTTGTACCGGTGTGTTTTACAACAAAAGAGAGAGCAACTCCTTTATACTAGGACTTCGAAATAACTGTATTATATGGCAAATTCAACCAATTATCTAGTTTTCCTAGTAATACTGATGCCTGGAGGTGAATTTAGTTCTATTGCGCCATCAATACTATCATTAATGGGCGAGTTATCACGTTTGCAGTGTTATAGCACAGGCCAAGCTGTTCCATTTGTACCGGTGTGTTTGACAACAAAATATAGACCAAATCCTTTATCTTGGGACTTCGAAATAACTGTGACATATTGCAAATTCAACTAATTAGCCAGTTTTGCTAGTAAAACTGATGCCTGGATGTCATTTTATTTCTATTGCGCCTTCAATACTATCATTAATGACCGAGTTGTCGCATTTTCAGTGTTATGGCACCACCAAGCTCTTCCATTTGTACCGGTGTGTTTGACAACAAAACACAGAGCAAATCCTTTATTTGGGACTTCGAAATAACTGTGTTATCTTGCCAATTCAACTAATTATCTAGTTTTCCTAGTCACTCTGATGCCTGGAGGTCATTTTTGTTCTATTGCGCCATAAATACTATCATTAATGGCCGAGTTGTCACATTTTCAGTGTTGTGGCACCGCCAAGCCCTTCCATTTGTACCACCGGTGTGTTTGACAACAAAATACAGAGCAAATCCTTTATCTTGGGACTTCGAAATAACTGTGTCATATCGCAAATTCAACTAATTATCCAGTTTTTCTGGTAACACTGATGCCTGGAAGTCAATTTAGTTCTATTGCGCCTTCAATACTATCATTAATGGCCGAGTTGTGACATTTGCAGTGTTATGGCACAGGCCAACCTCGTCCATTTGTACCGGTGTGTTTGACAACAAAACACAGAGCAAATCCTTTATATTAGGACTTCGAAATAACTGTCTTATATCGCAAATTCAACTAATTATAAAGTTTTTCTAGTAACACTGATGCCTGGACGTCAATTTAGTTCAATTGCGCCTTCAATACTATCATTAATGGCCGAGTTGTCACGTTTGCAGTGTTATGGCACAGGCCAAGCTCTTCCATTTGTACCGCTGTGTTTGACAACAAAATACAGAGCAAATCCTTTATCTTGGGACTTCGAAATAACTGTGTCATATCGCAAATTCAACCCATTATCAAGTTTTCCTAGTAATACTGATGCCTGGAGGTGAATTTAGTTCTATTGCGCCATCAATACCATCATTAATGGGCGAGTTATCACGTTTGCAGTGTTATAGGACAGGCCAAGCTCTTCCATTTGTACCGGTGTGTTTGACAACAAAATACAGAGCAAATCCTTTATCTTGGGACTTCGAAATAACTGTGTCATATCGCAAATTCAACTAATTATCCAGTTTTTCTGGTAACACTGATGCCTGGAAGTCAATTTAGTTCTATTGCGCCTTCAATACTATCATTAATGGCCGAGTTGTGACATTTGCAGTGTTATGGCACAGGCCAACCTCGTCCATTTGTACCGGTGTGTTTGACAACAAAACACAGAGCAAATCCTTTATATTAGGACTTCGAAATAACTGTCTTATATCGCAAATTCAACTAATTATAAAGTTTTTCTAGTAACACTGATGCCTGGACGTCAATTTAGTTCAATTGCGCCTTCAATACTATCATTAATGGCCGAGTTGTCACGTTTGCAGTGTTATGGCACAGGCCAAGCTCTTCCATTTGTACCGCTGTGTTTGACAACAAAATACAGAGCAAATCCTTTATCTTGGGACTTCGAAATAACTGTGTCATATCGCAAATTCAACCCATTATCAAGTTTTCCTAGTAATACTGATGCCTGGAGGTGAATTTAGTTCTATTGCGCCATCAATACCATCATTAATGGGCGAGTTATCACGTTTGCAGTGTTATAGGACAGGCCAAGCTCTTCCATTTGTACCGGTGTGTTTGACAACAAAATACAGACCAAATCCTTTATCTTGGGACTTCCAAATAACTGTATTATATCGCAAATTCAACTTATTATCCAGTTTTTCTGGTAACACTGATGCCTGGAAGTCAATTTAGTTCTATTGCGCCTTCAATACTATCATTAATGGCCGAGTTGTGACATTTGCAGTGTTATGGCACAGGCCAACCTCGTCCATTTGTACCGGTGTGTTTGACAACAAAACACAGAGCAAATCCTTTATATTAGGACTTCAAAATAACTGTCTTATATCGCAAATTCAACTAATTATAAAGTTTTTCTAGTAACACTGATGCCTGGACGTCAATTTAGTTCAATTGCGCCATCAATACTATCATTAATGGCCGAGTTGTCACGTTTGCAGTGTTATTGCACAGGCCAAGCTCTTCCATTTGTACCGCTGTGTTTGACAACAAAATACAGAGCAAATCCTTTATCTTGGGACTTCGAAATAACTGTGTCATATCGCAAATTCAACCCATTATCAAGTTTTCCTAGTAATACTGATGCCTGGAGGTGAATTTAGTTCTATTGCGCCATCAATACCATCATTAATGGGCGAGTTATCACGTTTGCAGTGTTATAGCACAGGCCAAGCTCTTCCATTTGTAGCGGTGTGTTTGACAACAAAATACAGACCAAATCCTTTATCTTGGGACTTCGAAATAACTGTATCAACTAATTATCCAGTTTTCCTAGAAATACTGATGCCTGGAGGTCAATTTAGTTCTATTGCGCCATCAATACCATCATTAATGGGCGAGTTATCACGTTTGCAGTGTTATAGCACAGGCCAAGCTCTTCCATTTGTACCGGTGTGTTTGACAACAAAACACAGAGCAAATCCTTTATATTAGGACTTCCAAATAACTGTATTATATCGCAAATTCAACTAATTATCCAGTTGTTCTGGTAACACTGATGCCTGGAAGTCAATTTAGTTCAATTGCGCCATCAATACTATCATTAATGGCCGAGTTGTGACATTTGCAGTGTTATGGCACAGGCCAACCTCGTCCATTTGTACCGGTGTGTTTGACAACAAAACACAGAGCAAATCCTTTATATTAGGACTTCAAAATAACTGTGTCATATCGCAAATTCAACTAATTATCAAGTTTTTCTGGTAACACTGATGCCTGGAGGTCAATTTAGTTCTATTGCGCCATCAATACTATCATTAATGGCCGAGTTGTCACACTTGCAGTGTTATGGCACAGGCCAAGCTCTTCCATTTGTACCGCTGTGTTTGACAACAAAACACAGAGCAAATCCTTTATCTTGGGACTTCGAAATAACTGTGTCATATCGCAAATTCAACTAATTATCAAGTTTTTCTAGTAACACTGATGCCTGGAGGTCAATTTAGTTCTATTGCGCCTTCAATACTATCATTAATGGCCGAGTTGTCACATTTGCAGTGTTATGGCACAGGCCAAGCTATTCCATTTGTACCGGTGTGTTTTACAACAAAAGAGAGAGCAACTCCTTTATATTAGGACTTCGAAATAACTGTATTATATGGCAAATTCAACCAATTATCTAGTTTTCCTAGTAATACTGATGCCTGGAGGTGAATTTAGTTCTATTGCGCCATCAATACTATCATTAATGGGCGAGTTATCACGTTTGCAGTGTTATAGCACAGGCCAAGCTGTTCCATTTGTACCGGTGTGTTTGACAACAAAATATAGACCAAATCCTTTATCTTGGGACTTCGAAATAACTGTGTCATATCGCAAATTCAACTAATTATCCAGTTTTTCTGGTAACACTGATGCCTGGAAGTCAATTTAGTTCTATTGCGCCTTCAATACTATCATTAATGGCCGAGTTGTGACATTTGCAGTGGTATGGCACAGGCCAACCTCGTCCATTTGTACCGGTGTGTTTGACAACAAAACACAGAGCAAATCCTTTATATTAGGACTTCGAAATAACTGTCTTATATCGCAAATTCAACTAATTATAAAGTTTTTCTAGTAACACTGATGCCTGGACGTCAATTTAGTTCAATTGCGCCTTCAATACTATCATTAATGGCCGAGTTGTCACGTTTGCAGTGTTATGGCACAGGCCAAGCTCTTCCATTTGTACCGCTGTGTTTGACAACAAAATACAGAGCAAATCCTTTATCTTGGGACTTCGAAATAACTGTGTCATATCGCAAATTCAACCCATTATCAAGTTTTCCTAGTAATACTGATGCCTGGAGGTGAATTTAGTTCTATTGCGCCATCAATACCATCATTAATGGGCGAGTTATCACGTTTGCAGTGTTATAGGACAGGCCAAGCTCTTCCATTTGTACCGGTGTGTTTGACAACAAAATACAGACCAAATCCTTTATCTTGGGACTTCCAAATAACTGTATTATATCGCAAATTCAACTAATTATCCAGTTTTTCTGGTAACACTGATGCCTGGAAGTCAATTTAGTTCTATTGCGCCTTCAATACTATCATTAATGGCCGAGTTGTGACATTTGCAGTGTTATGGCACAGGCCAACCTCGTCCATTTGTACCGGTGTGTTTGACAACAAAACACAGAGCAAATCCTTAATATTAGGACTTCAAAATAACTGTCTTATATCGCAAATTCAACTAATTATCAAGTTTTTCTAGTAACACTTATGCCTGGACGTCAATTTAGTTCAATTGCGCCATCAATACTATCATTAATGGCCGAGTTGTCACGTTTGCAGTGTTATTGCACAGGCCAAGCTCTTCCATTTGTACCGCTGTGTTTGACAACAAAATACAGAGCAAATCCTTTATCTTGGGACTTCGAAATAACTGTGTCATATCGCAAATTCAACCCATTATCAAGTTTTCCTAGTAATACTGATGCCTGGAGGTGAATTTAGTTCTATTGCGCCATCAATACCATCATTAATGGGCGAGTTATCACGTTTGCAGTGTTATAGCACAGGCCAAGCTCTTCCATTTGTAGCGGTGTGTTTGACAACAAAATACAGACCAAATCCTTTATCTTGGGACTTCGAAATAACTGTATCAACTAATTATCCAGTTTTCCTAGAAATACTGATGCCTGGAGGTCAATTTAGTTCTATTGCGCCATCAATACTATCATTAATGGGCGAGTTATCACGTTTGATGTGTTATAGCACAGGCCAAGCTCTTCCATTTGTACCGGTGTGTTTGACAACAAAACACAGAGCAAATCCTTAATATTAGGACTTCAAAATAACTGTCTTATATCGCAAATTCAACTAATTATCAAGTTTTTCTAGTAACACTTATGCCTGGACGTCAATTTAGTTCAATTGCGCCATCAATACTATCATTAATGGCCGAGTTGTCACGTTTGCAGTGTTATTGCACAGGCCAAGCTCTTCCATTTGTACCGCTGTGTTTGACAACAAAATACAGAGCAAATCCTTTATCTTGGGACTTCGAAATAACTGTGTCATATCGCAAATTCAACCCATTATCAAGTTTTCCTAGTAATACTGATGCCTGGAGGTGAATTTAGTTCTATTGCGCCATCAATACCATCATTAATGGGCGAGTTATCACGTTTGCAGTGTTATAGCACAGGCCAAGCTCTTCCATTTGTAGCGGTGTGTTTGACAACAAAATACAGACCAAATCCTTTATCTTGGGACTTCGAAATAACTGTATCAACTAATTATCCAGTTTTCCTAGAAATACTGATGCCTGGAGGTCAATTTAGTTCTATTGCGCCATCAATACTATCATTAATGGGCGAGTTATCACGTTTGATGTGTTATAGCACAGGCCAAGCTCTTCCATTTGTACCGCTGTGTTTGACAACAAAATACAGAGCAAATCCTTTATTTTGCGACTTCGAAATAACTGTGTCATATCGCAAATTCAACTAATTATCAAGTTTTTCTGGTAACACTGATGCCTGGAGGTCAATTTAGTTCTATTGCGCCATCAATACTATCATTAATGGCCGAGTTGTCACACTTGCAGTGTTATGGCACAGGCCAAGCTCTTCCATTTGTACCGCTGTGTTTGACAACAAAACACAGAGCAAATCCTTTATCTTGGGACTTCGAAATAACTGTGTCATATCGCAAATTCAACTAATTATCAAGTTTTTCTAGTAACACTGATGCCTGGAGGTCAATTTAGTTCTATTGCGCCTTCAATACTATCATTAATGGCCGAGTTGTCACATTTGCAGTGTTATGGCACAGGCCAAGCTATTCCATTTGTACCGGTGTGTTTTACAACAAAAGAGAGAGCAACTCCTTTATATTAGGACTTCGAAATAACTGTATTATATGGCAAATTCAACCAATTATCTAGTTTTCCTAGTAATACTGATGCCTGGAGGTGAATTTAGTTCTATTGCGCCATCAATACTATCATTAATGGGCGAGTTATCACGTTTGCAGTGTTATAGCACAGGCCAAGCTGTTCCATTTGTACCGGTGTGTTTGACAACAAAATATAGACCAAATCCTTTATCTTGGGACTTCGAAATAACTGTGACATATTGCAAATTCAACTAATTAGCCAGTTTTGCTAGTAAAACTGATGCCTGGATGTCATTTTATTTCTATTGCGCCTTCAATACTATCATTAATGACCGAGTTGTCGCATTTTCAGTGTTATGGCACCACCAAGCTCTTCCATTTGTACCGGTGTGTTTGACAACAAAACACAGAGCAAATCCTTTATTTGGGACTTCGAAATAACTGTGTTATCTTGCCAATTCAACTAATTATCTAGTTTTCCTAGTCACTCTGATGCCTGGAGGTCATTTTTGTTCTATTGCGCCATAAATACTATCATTAATGGCCGAGTTGTCACATTTTCAGTGTTGTGGCACCGCCAAGCCCTTCCATTTGTACCACCGGTGTGTTTGACAACAAAATACAGAGCAAATCCTTTATCTTGGGACTTCGAAATAACTGTGTCATATCGCAAATTCAACTAATTATCCAGTTTTTCTGGTAACACTGATGCCTGGAAGTCAATTTAGTTCTATTGCGCCTTCAATACTATCATTAATGGCCGAGTTGTGACATTTGCAGTGTTATGGCACAGGCCAACCTCGTCCATTTGTACCGGTGTGTTTGACAACAAAACACAGAGCAAATCCTTTATATTAGGACTTCGAAATAACTGTCTTATATCGCAAATTCAACTAATTATAAAGTTTTTCTAGTAACACTGATGCCTGGACGTCAATTTAGTTCAATTGCGCCTTCAATACTATCATTAATGGCCGAGTTGTCACGTTTGCAGTGTTATGGCACAGGCCAAGCTCTTCCATTTGTACCGCTGTGTTTGACAACAAAATACAGAGCAAATCCTTTATCTTGGGACTTCGAAATAACTGTGTCATATCGCAAATTCAACCCATTATCAAGTTTTCCTAGTAATACTGATGCCTGGAGGTGAATTTAGTTCTATTGCGCCATCAATACCATCATTAATGGGCGAGTTATCACGTTTGCAGTGTTATAGGACAGGCCAAGCTCTTCCATTTGTACCGGTGTGTTTGACAACAAAATACAGAGCAAATCCTTTATCTTGGGACTTCGAAATAACTGTGTCATATCGCAAATTCAACTAATTATCCAGTTTTTCTGGTAACACTGATGCCTGGAAGTCAATTTAGTTCTATTGCGCCTTCAATACTATCATTAATGGCCGAGTTGTGACATTTGCAGTGTTATGGCACAGGCCAACCTCGTCCATTTGTACCGGTGTGTTTGACAACAAAACACAGAGCAAATCCTTTATATTAGGACTTCAAAATAACTGTCTTATATCGCAAATTCAACTAATTATACAGTTTTTCTAGTAACACTGATGCCTGGACGTCAATTTAGTTCAATTGCGCCATCAATACTATCATTAATGGCCGAGTTGTCACGTTTGCAGTGTTATTGCACAGGCCAAGCTCTTCCATTTGTACCGCTGTGTTTGACAACAAAATACAGAGCAAATCCTTTATCTTGGGACTTCGAAATAACTGTGTCATATCGCAAATTCAACCCATTATCAAGTTTTCCTAGTAATACTGATGCCTGGAGGTGAATTTAGTTCTATTGCGCCATCAATACCATCATTAATGGGCGAGTTATCACGTTTGCAGTGTTATAGCACAGGCCAAGCTCTTCCATTTGTAGCGGTGTGTTTGACAACAGAATACAGACCAAATCCTTTATCTTGGGACTTCGAAATAACTGTATCAACTAATTATCCAGTTTTCCTAGAAATACTGATGCCTGGAGGTCAATTTAGTTCTATTGCGCCATCAATACTATCATTAATGGGCGAGTTATCACGTTTGATGTGTTATAGCACAGGCCAAGCTCTTCCATTTGTACCGCTGTGTTTGACAACAAAATACAGAGCAAATCCTTTATTTTGCGACTTCGAAATAACTGTGTCATATCGCAAATTCAACTAATTATCAAGTTTTTCTGGTAACACTGATGCCTGGAGGTCAATTTAGTTCTATTGCGCCATCAATACTATCATTAATGGCCGAGTTGTCACACTTGCAGTGTTATGGCACAGGCCAAGCTCTTCCATTTGTACCGCTGTGTTTGACAACAAAACACAGAGCAAATCCTTTATCTTGGGACTTCGAAATAACTGTGTCATATCGCAAATTCAACTAATTATCAAGTTTTTCTAGTAACACTGATGCCTGGAGGTCAATTTAGTTCTATTGCGCCTTCAATACTATCATTAATGGCCGAGTTGTCACATTTGCAGTGTTATGGCACAGGCCAAGCTATTCCATTTGTACCGGTGTGTTTTACAACAAAAGAGAGAGCAACTCCTTTATATTAGGACTTCGAAATAACTGTATTATATGGCAAATTCAACCAAATATCTAGTTTTCCTAGTAATACTGATGCCTGGAGGTGAATTTAGTTCTATTGCGCCATCAATACTATCATTAATGGGCGAGTTATCACGTTTGCAGTGTTATAGCACAGGCCAAGCTGTTCCATTTGTACCGGTGTGTTTGACAACAAAATATAGACCAAATCCTTTATCTTGGGACTTCGAAATAACTGTGACATATTGCAAATTCAACTAATTAGCCAGTTTTGCTAGTAAAACTGATGCCTGGATGTCATTTTATTTCTATTGCGCCTTCAATACTATCATTAATGACCGAGTTGTCGCATTTTCAGTGTTATGGCACCACCAAGCTCTTCCATTTGTACCGGTGTGTTTGACAACAAAACACAGAGCAAATCCTTTATTTGGGACTTCGAAATAACTGTGTTATCTTGCCAATTCAACTAATTATATAGTTTTCCTAGTCACTCTGATGCCTGGAGGTAATTTTGTTCTATTGCGCCATAAATACTATCATTAATGGCCGAGTTGTCACATTTTCAGTGTTGTGGCACCGCCAAGCCCTTCCATTTGTACCACCGGTGTGTTTGACAACAAAATACAGAGCAAATCCTTTATCTTGGGACTTCGAAATAACTGTGTCATATCGCAAATTCAACTAATTATCCAGTTTTTCTGGTAACACTGATGCCTGGAAGTCAATTTAGTTCTATTGCGCCTTCAATACTATCATTAATGGCCGAGTTGTGACATTTGCAGTGTTATGGCACAGGCCAACCTCGTCCATTTGTACCGGTGTGTTTGACAACAAAACACAGAGCAAATCCTTTATATTAGGACTTCGAAATAACTGTCTTATATCGCAAATTCAACTAATTATAAAGTTTTTCTAGTAACACTGATGCCTGGACGTCAATTTAGTTCAATTGCGCCTTCAATACTATCATTAATGGCCGAGTTGTCACGTTTGCAGTGTTATGGCACAGGCCAAGCTCTTCCATTTGTACCGCTGTGTTTGACAACAAAATACAGAGCAAATCCTTTATCTTGGGACTTCGAAATAACTGTGTCATATCGCAAATTCAACCCATTATCAAGTTTTCCTAGTAATACTGATGCCTGGAGGTGAATTTAGTTCTATTGCGCCATCAATACCATCATTAATGGGCGAGTTATCACGTTTGCAGTGTTATAGGACAGGCCAAGCTCTTCCATTTGTACCGGTGTGTTTGACAACAAAATACAGAGCAAATCCTTTATCTTGGGACTTCGAAATAACTGTGTCATATCGCAAATTCAACTAATTATCCAGTTTTTCTGGTAACACTGATGCCTGGAAGTCAATTTAGTTCTATTGCGCCTTCAATACTATCATTAATGGCCGAGTTGTGACATTTGCAGTGTTATGGCACAGGTCAACCTCGTCCATTTGTACCGGTGTGTTTGACAACAAAACACAGAGCAAATCCTTTATATTAGGACTTCGAAATAACTGTCTTATATCGCAAATTCAACTAATTATAAAGTTTTTCTAGTAACACTGATGCCTGGAGGTCAATTTAGTTCAATTGCGCCTTCAATACTATCATTAATGGCCGAGTTGTCACGTTTGCAGTGTTATGGCACAGGCCAAGCTCTTCCATTTGTACCGCTGTGTTTGACAACAAAATACAGAGCAAATCCTTTATCTTGGGACTTCGAAATAACTGTGTCATATCGCAAATTCAACCCATTATCAAGTTTTCCTAGTAATACTGATGCCTGGAGGTGAATTTAGTTCTATTGCGCCATCAATACCATCATTAATGGGCGAGTTATCACGTTTGCAGTGTTATAGGACAGGCCAAGCTCTTCCATTTGTACCGGTGTGTTTGACAACAAAATACAGACCAAATCCTTTATCTTGGGACTTCCAAATAACTGTATTATATCGCAAATTCAACTTATTATCCAGTTTTTCTGGTAACACTGATGCCTGGAAGTCAATTTAGTTCTATTGCGCCTTCAATACTATCATTAATGGCCGAGTTGTGACATTTGCAGTGTTATGGCATAGGCCAACCTCGTCCATTTGTACCGGTGTGTTTGACAACAAAACACAGAGCAAATCCTTTATATTAGGACTTCAAAATAACTGTCTTATATCGCAAATTCAACTAATTATAAAGTTTTTCTAGTAACACTGATGCCTGGACGTCAATTTAGTTCAATTGCGCCATCAATACTATCATTAATGGCCGAGTTGTCACGTTTGCAGTGTTATTGCACAGGCCAAGCTCTTCCATTTGTACCGCTGTGTTTGACAACAAAATACAGAGCAAATCCTTTATCTTGGGACTTCGAAATAACTGTGTCATATCGCAAATTCAACCCATTATCAAGTTTTCCTAGTAATACTGATGCCTGGAGGTGAATTTAGTTCTATTGCGCCATCAATACCATCATTAATGGGCGAGTTATCACGTTTGCAGTGTTATAGGACAGGCCAAGCTCTTCCATTTGTACCGGTGTGTTTGACAACAAAATACAGACCAAATCCTTTATCTTGGGACTTCCAAATAACTGTATTATATCGCAAATTCAACTTATTATCCAGTTTTTCTGGTAACACTGATGCCTGGAAGTCAATTTAGTTCTATTGCGCCTTCAATACTATCATTAATGGCCGAGTTGTGACATTTGCAGTGTTATGGCACAGGCCAACCTCGTCCATTTGTACCGGTGTGTTTGACAACAAAACACAGAGCAAATCCTTTATATTAGGACTTCAAAATAACTGTCTTATATCGCAAATTCAACTAATTATAAAGTTTTTCTAGTAACACTGATGCCTGGACGTCAATTTAGTTCAATTGCGCCATCAATACTATCATTAATGGCCGAGTTGTCACGTTTGCAGTGTTATTGCACAGGCCAAGCTCTTCCATTTGTACCGCTGTGTTTGACAACAAAATACAGAGCAAATCCTTTATCTTGGGACTTCGAAATAACTGTGTCATATCGCAAATTCAACCCATTATCAAGTTTTCCTAGTAATACTGATGCCTGGAGGTGAATTTAGTTCTATTGCGCCATCAATACCATCATTAATGGGCGAGTTATCACGTTTGCAGTGTTATAGCACAGGCCAAGCTCTTCCATTTGTACCGGTGTGTTTGACAACAAAATACAGACCAAATCCTTTATCTTGGGACTTCGAAATAACTGTATCAACTAATTATCCAGTTTTCCTAGTAATACTGATGCCTGGAGGTGAATTTAGTTCTATTGCGCCATCAATACCATCATTAATGGGCGAGTTATCACGTTTGCAGTGTTATAGCACAGGCCAAGCTCTTCCATTTGTACCGGTGTGTTTGACAACAAAACACAGAGCAAATCCTTTATATTAGGACTTCCAAATAACTGTATTATATCGCAAATTCAACTAATTATCCAGTTGTTCTGGTAACACTGATGCCTGGAAGTCAATTTAGTTCTATTGCGCCTTCAATACTATCATTAATGGCCGAGTTGTGACATTTGCAGTGTTATGGCACAGGCCAACCTCGTCCATTTGTACCGGTGTGTTTGACAACAAAACACAGAGCAAATCCTTTATATTAGGACTTCAAAATAACTGTCTTATATCGCAAATTCAACTAATTATAAAGTTTTTCTAGTAACACTGATGCCTGGACGTCAATTTAGTTCAATTGCGCCATCAATACTATCATTAATGGCCGAGTTGTCACGTTTGCAGTGTTATTGCACAGGCCAAGCTCTTCCATTTGTACCGCTGTGTTTGACAACAAAATACAGAGCAAATCCTTTATCTTGGGACTTCGAAATAACTGTGTCATATCGCAAATTCAACCCATTATCAAGTTTTCCTAGTAATACTGATGCCTGGAGGTGAATTTAGTTCTATTGCGCCATCAATACCATCATTAATGGGCGAGTTATCACGTTTGCAGTGTTATAGCACAGGCCAAGCTCTTCCATTTGTACCGGTGTGTTTGACAACAAAATACAGACCAAATCCTTTATCTTGGGACTTCGAAATAACTGTATCAACTAATTATCCAGTTTTCCTAGTAATACTGATGCCTGGAGGTGAATTTAGTTCTATTGCGCCATCAATACCATCATTAATGGGCGAGTTATCACGTTTGCAGTGTTATAGCACAGGCCAAGCTCTTCCATTTGTAGCGGTGTGTTTGACAACAAAATACAGACCAAATCCTTTATCTTGGGACTTCGAAATAACTGTATCAACTAATTATCCAGTTTTCCTAGAAATACTGATGCCTGGAGGTCAATTTAGTTCTATTGCGCCATCAATACTATCATTAATGGGCGAGTTATCACGTTTGATGTGTTATAGCACAGGCCAAGCTCTTCCATTTGTACCGCTGTGTTTGACAACAAAATACAGAGCAAATCCTTTATTTTGCGACTTCGAAATAACTGTGTCATATCGCAAATTCAACTAATTATCAAGTTTTTCTGGTAACACTGATGCCTGGAGGTCAATTTAGTTCTATTGCGCCATCAATACTATCATTAATGGCCGAGTTGTCACACTTGCAGTGTTATGGCACAGGCCAAGCTCTTCCATTTGTACCGCTGTGTTTGACAACAAAACACAGAGCAAATCCTTTATCTTGGGACTTCGAAATAACTGTGTCATATCGCAAATTCAACTAATTATCAAGTTTTTCTAGTAACACTGATGCCTGGAGGTCAATTTAGTTCTATTGCGCCTTCAATACTATCATTAATGGCCGAGTTGTCACATTTGCAGTGTTATGGCACAGGCCAAGCTATTCCATTTGTACCGGTGTGTTTTACAACAAAAGAGAGAGCAACTCCTTTATATTAGGACTTCGAAATAACTGTATTATATGGCAAATTCAACCAATTATCTAGTTTTCCTAGTAATACTGATGCCTGGAGGTGAATTTAGTTCTATTGCGCCATCAATACTATCATTAATGGGCGAGTTATCACGTTTGCAGTGTTATAGCACAGGCCAAGCTGTTCCATTTGTACCGGTGTGTTTGACAACAAAATATAGACCAAATCCTTTATCTTGGGACTTCGAAATAACTGTGACATATTGCAAATTCAACTAATTAGCCAGTTTTGCTAGTAAAACTGATGCCTGGATGTCATTTTATTTCTATTGCGCCTTCAATACTATCATTAATGACCGAGTTGTCGCATTTTCAGTGTTATGGCACCACCAAGCTCTTCCATTTGTACCGGTGTGTTTGACAACAAAACACAGAGCAAATCCTTTATTTGGGACTTCGAAATAACTGTGTTATCTTGCCAATTCAACTAATTATCTAGTTTTCCTAGTCACTCTGATGCCTGGAGGTCATTTTTGTTCTATTGCGCCATAAATACTATCATTAATGGCCGAGTTGTCACATTTTCAGTGTTGTGGCACCGCCAAGGCCTTCCATTTGTACCACCGGTGTGTTTGACAACAAAATACAGAGCAAATCCTTTATCTTGGGACTTCGAAATAACTGTGTCATATCGCAAATTCAACTAATTATCCAGTTTTTCTGGTAACACTGATGCCTGGAAGTCAATTTAGTTCTATTGCGCCTTCAATACTATCATTAATGGCCGAGTTGTGACATTTGCAGTGTTATGGCACAGGCCAACCTCGTCCATTTGTACCGGTGTGTTTGACAACAAAACACAGAGCAAATCCTTTATATTAGGACTTCGAAATAACTGTCTTATATCGCAAATTCAACTAATTATAAAGTTTTTCTAGTAACACTGATGCCTGGACGTCAATTTAGTTCAATTGCGCCTTCAATACTATCATTAATGGCCGAGTTGTCACGTTTGCAGTGTTATGGCACAGGCCAAGCTCTTCCATTTGTACCGCTGTGTTTGACAACAAAATACAGAGCAAATCCTTTATCTTGGGACTTCGAAATAACTGTGTCATATCGCAAATTCAACCCATTATCAAGTTTTCCTAGTAATACTGATGCCTGGAGGTGAATTTAGTTCTATTGCGCCATCAATACCATCATTAATGGGCGAGTTATCACGTTTGCAGTGTTATAGGACAGGCCAAGCTCTTCCATTTGTACCGGTGTGTTTGACAACAAAATACAGAGCAAATCCTTTATCTTGGGACTTCGAAATAACTGTGTCATATCGCAAATTCAACTAATTATCCAGTTTTTCTGGTAACACTGATGCCTGGAAGTCAATTTAGTTCTATTGCGCCTTCAATACTATCATTAATGGCCGAGTTGTGACATTTGCAGTGTTATGGCACAGGCCAACCTCGTCCATTTGTACCGGTGTGTTTGACAACAAAACACAGAGCAAATCCTTTATATTAGGACTTCAAAATAACTGTCTTATATCGCAAATTCAACTAATTATACAGTTTTTCTAGTAACACTGATGCCTGGACGTCAATTTAGTTCAATTGCGCCATCAATACTATCATTAATGGCCGAGTTGTCACGTTTGCAGTGTTATTGCACAGGCCAAGCTCTTCCATTTGTACCGCTGTGTTTGACAACAAAATACAGAGCAAATCCTTTATCTTGGGACTTCGAAATAACTGTGTCATATCGCAAATTCAACCCATTATCAAGTTTTCCTAGTAATACTGATGCCTGGAGGTGAATTTAGTTCTATTGCGCCATCAATACCATCATTAATGGGCGAGTTATCACGTTTGCAGTGTTATAGCACAGGCCAAGCTCTTCCATTTGTAGCGGTGTGTTTGACAACAGAATACAGACCAAATCCTTTATCTTGGGACTTCGAAATAACTGTATCAACTAATTATCCAGTTTTCCTAGAAATACTGATGCCTGGAGGTCAATTTAGTTCTATTGCGCCATCAATACTATCATTAATGGGCGAGTTATCACGTTTGATGTGTTATAGCACAGGCCAAGCTCTTCCATTTGTACCGCTGTGTTTGACAACAAAATACAGAGCAAATCCTTTATTTTGCGACTTCGAAATAACTGTGTCATATCGCAAATTCAACTAATTATCAAGTTTTTCTGGTAACACTGATGCCTGGAGGTCAATTTAGTTCTATTGCGCCATCAATACTATCATTAATGGCCGAGTTGTCACACTTGCAGTGTTATGGCACAGGCCAAGCTCTTCCATTTGTACCGCTGTGTTTGACAACAAAACACAGAGCAAATCCTTTATCTTGGGACTTCGAAATAACTGTGTCATATCGCAAATTCAACTAATTATCAAGTTTTTCTAGTAACACTGATGCCTGGAGGTCAATTTAGTTCTATTGCGCCTTCAATACTATCATTAATGGCCGAGTTGTCACATTTGCAGTGTTATGGCACAGGCCAAGCTATTCCATTTGTACCGGTGTGTTTTACAACAAAAGAGAGAGCAACTCCTTTATATTAGGACTTCGAAATAACTGTATTATATGGCAAATTCAACCAATTATCTAGTTTTCCTAGTAATACTGATGCCTGGAGGTGAATTTAGTTCTATTGCGCCATCAATACTATCATTAATGGGCGAGTTATCACGTTTGCAGTGTTATAGCACAGGCCAAGCTGTTCCATTTGTACCGGTGTGTTTGACAACAAAATATAGACCAAATCCTTTATCTTGGGACTTCGAAATAACTGTGACATATTGCAAATTCAACTAATTAGCCAGTTTTGCTAGTAAAACTGATGCCTGGATGTCATTTTATTTCTATTGCGCCTTCAATACTATCATTAATGACCGAGTTGTCGCATTTTCAGTGTTATGGCACCACCAAGCTCTTCCATTTGTACCGGTGTGTTTGACAACAAAACACAGAGCAAATCCTTTATTTGGGACTTCGAAATAACTGTGTTATCTTGCCAATTCAACTAATTATATAGTTTTCCTAGTCACTCTGATGCCTGGAGGTAATTTTGTTCTATTGCGCCATAAATACTATCATTAATGGCCGAGTTGTCACATTTTCAGTGTTGTGGCACCGCCAAGCCCTTCCATTTGTACCACCGGTGTGTTTGACAACAAAATACAGAGCAAATCCTTTATCTTGGGACTTCGAAATAACTGTGTCATATCGCAAATTCAACTAATTATCCAGTTTTTCTGGTAACACTGATGCCTGGAAGTCAATTTAGTTCTATTGCGCCTTCAATACTATCATTAATGGCCGAGTTGTGACATTTGCAGTGTTATGGCACAGGCCAACCTCGTCCATTTGTACCGGTGTGTTTGACAACAAAACACAGAGCAAATCCTTTATATTAGGACTTCGAAATAACTGTCTTATATCGCAAATTCAACTAATTATAAAGTTTTTCTAGTAACACTGATGCCTGGACGTCAATTTAGTTCAATTGCGCCTTCAATACTATCATTAATGGCCGAGTTGTCACGTTTGCAGTGTTATGGCACAGGCCAAGCTCTTCCATTTGTACCGCTGTGTTTGACAACAAAATACAGAGCAAATCCTTTATCTTGGGACTTCGAAATAACTGTGTCATATCGCAAATTCAACCCATTATCAAGTTTTCCTAGTAATACTGATGCCTGGAGGTGAATTTAGTTCTATTGCGCCATCAATACCATCATTAATGGGCGAGTTATCACGTTTGCAGTGTTATAGGACAGGCCAAGCTCTTCCATTTGTACCGGTGTGTTTGACAACAAAATACAGAGCAAATCCTTTATCTTGGGACTTCGAAATAACTGTGTCATATCGCAAATTCAACTAATTATCCAGTTTTTCTGGTAACACTGATGCCTGGAAGTCAATTTAGTTCTATTGCGCCTTCAATACTATCATTAATGGCCGAGTTGTGACATTTGCAGTGTTATGGCACAGGTCAACCTCGTCCATTTGTACCGGTGTGTTTGACAACAAAACACAGAGCAAATCCTTTATATTAGGACTTCGAAATAACTGTCTTATATCGCAAATTCAACTAATTATAAAGTTTTTCTAGTAACACTGATGCCTGGAGGTCAATTTAGTTCAATTGCGCCTTCAATACTATCATTAATGGCCGAGTTGTCACGTTTGCAGTGTTATGGCACAGGCCAAGCTCTTCCATTTGTACCGCTGTGTTTGACAACAAAATACAGAGCAAATCCTTTATCTTGGGACTTCGAAATAACTGTGTCATATCGCAAATTCAACCCATTATCAAGTTTTCCTAGTAATACTGATGCCTGGAGGTGAATTTAGTTCTATTGCGCCATCAATACCATCATTAATGGGCGAGTTATCACGTTTGCAGTGTTATAGGACAGGCCAAGCTCTTCCATTTGTACCGGTGTGTTTGACAACAAAATACAGACCAAATCCTTTATCTTGGGACTTCCAAATAACTGTATTATATCGCAAATTCAACTTATTATCCAGTTTTTCTGGTAACACTGATGCCTGGAAGTCAATTTAGTTCTATTGCGCCTTCAATACTATCATTAATGGCCGAGTTGTGACATTTGCAGTGTTATGGCACAGGCCAACCTCGTCCATTTGTACCGGTGTGTTTGACAACAAAACACAGAGCAAATCCTTTATATTAGGACTTCAAAATAACTGTCTTATATCGCAAATTCAACTAATTATAAAGTTTTTCTAGTAACACTGATGCCTGGACGTCAATTTAGTTCAATTGCGCCATCAATACTATCATTAATGGCCGAGTTGTCACGTTTGCAGTGTTATTGCACAGGCCAAGCTCTTCCATTTGTACCGCTGTGTTTGACAACAAAATACAGAGCAAATCCTTTATCTTGGGACTTCGAAATAACTGTGTCATATCGCAAATTCAACCCATTATCAAGTTTTCCTAGTAATACTGATGCCTGGAGGTGAATTTAGTTCTATTGCGCCATCAATACCATCATTAATGGGCGAGTTATCACGTTTGCAGTGTTATAGGACAGGCCAAGCTCTTCCATTTGTACCGGTGTGTTTGACAACAAAATACAGACCAAATCCTTTATCTTGGGACTTCCAAATAACTGTATTATATCGCAAATTCAACTTATTATCCAGTTTTTCTGGTAACACTGATGCCTGGAAGTCAATTTAGTTCTATTGCGCCTTCAATACTATCATTAATGGCCGAGTTGTGACATTTGCAGTGTTATGGCACAGGCCAACCTCGTACATTTGTACCGGTGTGTTTGACAACAAAACACAGAGCAAATCCTTTATATTAGGACTTCAAAATAACTGTCTTATATCGCAAATTCAACTAATTATAAAGTTTTTCTAGTAACACTGATGCCTGGACGTCAATTTAGTTCAATTGCGCCATCAATACTATCATTAATGGCCGAGTTGTCACGTTTGCAGTGTTATTGCACAGGCCAAGCTCTTCCATTTGTACCGCTGTGTTTGACAACAAAATACAGAGCAAATCCTTTATCTTGGGACTTCGAAATAACTGTGTCATATCGCAAATTCAACCCATTATCAAGTTTTCCTAGTAATACTGATGCCTGGAGGTGAATTTAGTTCTATTGCGCCATCAATACCATCATTAATGGGCGAGTTATCACGTTTGCAGTGTTATAGCACAGGCCAAGCTCTTCCATTTGTACCGGTGTGTTTGACAACAAAATACAGACCAAATCCTTTATCTTGGGACTTCGAAATAACTGTATCAACTAATTATCCAGTTTTCCTAGTAATACTGATGCCTGGAGGTGAATTTAGTTCTATTGCGCCATCAATACCATCATTAATGGGCGAGTTATCACGTTTGCAGTGTTATAGCACAGGCCAAGCTCTTCCATTTGTACCGGTGTGTTTGACAACAAAACACAGAGCAAATCCTTTATATTAGGACTTCCAAATAACTGTATTATATCGCAAATTCAACTAATTATCCAGTTGTTCTGGTAACACTGATGCCTGGAAGTCAATTTAGTTCTATTGCGCCTTCAATACTATCATTAATGGCCGAGTTGTGACATTTGCAGTGTTATGGCACAGGCCAACCTCGTCCATTTGTACCGGTGTGTTTGACAACAAAACACAGAGCAAATCCTTTATATTAGGACTTCAAAATAACTGTCTTATATCGCAAATTCAACTAATTATAAAGTTTTTCTAGTAACACTGATGCCTGGACGTCAATTTAGTTCAATTGCGCCATCAATACTATCATTAATGGCCGAGTTGTCACGTTTGCAGTGTTATTGCACAGGCCAAGCTCTTCCATTTGTACCGCTGTGTTTGACAACAAAATACAGAGCAAATCCTTTATCTTGGGACTTCGAAATAACTGTGTCATATCGCAAATTCAACCCATTATCAAGTTTTCCTAGTAATACTGATGCCTGGAGGTGAATTTAGTTCTATTGCGCCATCAATACCATCATTAATGGGCGAGTTATCACGTTTGCAGTGTTATAGCACAGGCCAAGCTCTTCCATTTGTACCGGTGTGTTTGACAACAAAATACAGACCAAATCCTTTATCTTGGGACTTCGAAATAACTGTATCAACTAATTATCCAGTTTTCCTAGTAATACTGATGCCTGGAGGTGAATTTAGTTCTATTGCGCCATCAATACCATCATTAATGGGCGAGTTATCACGTTTGCAGTGTTATAGCACAGGCCAAGCTCTTCCATTTGTACCGGTGTGTTTGACAACAAAACACAGAGCAAATCCTTTATATTAGGACTTCCAAATAACTGTATTATATCGCAAATTCAACTAATTATCCAGTTTTTCTGGTAACACTGATGCCTGGAGGTCAATTTAGTTATATTGCGCCTTCAATACTATCATTAATGGCCGAGTTGTGATATTTGCAGTGTTATGGCACAGGCCAAGCTCTTCCATTTGTACCGGTGTGTTTGACAACAAAACACAGAGCAAATCCTTTATATTAGGACTTCCAAATAACTGTCTTATATCGCAAATTCAACTAATTATCAAGTTTTTCTAGTAACACTGATGCCTGGACATCAATTTAGTTCAATTGCGCCATCAATACTATCATTAATGGCCGAGTTGTCACGTTTGCAGTGTTATGGCACAGGCCAAGCTCTTCCATTTGTACCGCTGTGTTTGACAACAAAATACAGAGCAAATCCTTTATCTTGGGACTTCGAAATAACTGTGTCATATCGCAAATTCAACCAATTATCAAGTTTTCCTAGTAATACTGATGCCTGGAGGTGAATTTAGTTCTATTGCGCCATCAATACCATCATTAATGGGCGAGTTATCACGTTTGCAGTGTTATAGCACAGGCCAAGCTCTTCCATTTGTACCGGTGTGTTTGACAACAAAATACAGACCAAATCCTTTATCTTGGGACTTCGAAATAACTGTATCAACTAATTATCCAGTTTTCCTAGAAATACTGATGCCTGGAGGTCAATTTAGTTCTATTGCGCCATCAATACTATCATTAAAGGGCGAGTTATCACGTTTGATGTGTTATAGCACAGGCCAAGCTCTTCCATTTGTACCGCTGTGTTTGACAACAAAATACAGAGCAAATCCTTTATCTTGGGACTTCGAAATAACTGTGTCATATCGCAAATTCAACTAATTATCCAGTTTTTCTGGTAACACTGATGCCTGGAAGTCAATTTAGTTCTATTGCGCCTTCAATACTATCATTAATGGCCGAGTTGTGACATTTGCAGTGTTATGGCACAGGCCAACCTCGTCCATTTGTACCGGTGTGTTTGACAACAAAACACAGAGCAAATCCTTTATATTAGGACTTCGAAATAACTGTCTTATATCGCAAATTCAACTAATTATAAAGTTTTTCTAGTAACACTGATGCCTGGACGTCAATTTAGTTCAATTGCGCCTTCAATACTATCATTAATGGCCGAGTTGTCACGTTTGCAGTGTTATGGCACAGGCCAAGCTCTTCCATTTGTACCGCTGTGTTTGACAACAAAATACAGAGCAAATCCTTTATCTTGGGACTTCGAAATAACTGTGTCATATCGCAAATTCAACCCATTATCAAGTTTTCCTAGTAATACTGATGCCTGGAGGTGAATTTAGTTCTATTGCGCCATCAATACCATCATTAATGGGCGAGTTATCACGTTTGCAGTGTTATAGGACAGGCCAAGCTCTTCCATTTGTACCGGTGTGTTTGACAACAAAATACAGAGCAAATCCTTTATCTTGGGACTTCGAAATAACTGTGTCATATCGCAAATTCAACTAATTATCCAGTTTTTCTGGTAACACTGATGCCTGGAAGTCAATTTAGTTCTATTGCGCCTTCAATACTATCATTAATGGCCGAGTTGTGACATTTGCAGTGTTATGGCACAGGCCAACCTCGTCCATTTGTACCGGTGTGTTTGACAACAAAACACAGAGCAAATCCTTTATATTAGGACTTCAAAATAACTGTCTTATATCGCAAATTCAACTAATTATACAGTTTTTCTAGTAACACTGATGCCTGGACGTCAATTTAGTTCAATTGCGCCATCAATACTATCATTAATGGCCGAGTTGTCACGTTTGCAGTGTTATTGCACAGGCCAAGCTCTTCCATTTGTACCGCTGTGTTTGACAACAAAATACAGAGCAAATCCTTTATCTTGGGACTTCGAAATAACTGTGTCATATCGCAAATTCAACCCATTATCAAGTTTTCCTAGTAATACTGATGCCTGGAGGTGAATTTAGTTCTATTGCGCCATCAATACCATCATTAATGGGCGAGTTATCACGTTTGCAGTGTTATAGCACAGGCCAAGCTCTTCCATTTGTAGCGGTGTGTTTGACAACAGAATACAGACCAAATCCTTTATCTTGGGACTTCGAAATAACTGTATCAACTAATTATCCAGTTTTCCTAGAAATACTGATGCCTGGAGGTCAATTTAGTTCTATTGCGCCATCAATACTATCATTAATGGGCGAGTTATCACGTTTGATGTGTTATAGCACAGGCCAAGCTCTTCCATTTGTACCGCTGTGTTTGACAACAAAATACAGAGCAAATCCTTTATTTTGCGACTTCGAAATAACTGTGTCATATCGCAAATTCAACTAATTATCAAGTTTTTCTGGTAACACTGATGCCTGGAGGTCAATTTAGTTCTATTGCGCCATCAATACTATCATTAATGGCCGAGTTGTCACACTTGCAGTGTTATGGCACAGGCCAAGCTCTTCCATTTGTACCGCTGTGTTTGACAACAAAACACAGAGCAAATCCTTTATCTTGGGACTTCGAAATAACTGTGTCATATCGCAAATTCAACTAATTATCAAGTTTTTCTAGTAACACTGATGCCTGGAGGTCAATTTAGTTCTATTGCGCCTTCAATACTATCATTAATGGCCGAGTTGTCACATTTGCAGTGTTATGGCACAGGCCAAGCTATTCCATTTGTACCGGTGTGTTTTACAACAAAAGAGAGAGCAACTCCTTTATATTAGGACTTCGAAATAACTGTATTATATGGCAAATTCAACCAATTATCTAGTTTTCCTAGTAATACTGATGCCTGGAGGTGAATTTAGTTCTATTGCGCCATCAATACTATCATTAATGGGCGAGTTATCACGTTTGCAGTGTTATAGCACAGGCCAAGCTGTTCCATTTGTACCGGTGTGTTTGACAACAAAATATAGACCAAATCCTTTATCTTGGGACTTCGAAATAACTGTGACATATTGCAAATTCAACTAATTAGCCAGTTTTGCTAGTAAAACTGATGCCTGGATGTCATTTTATTTCTATTGCGCCTTCAATACTATCATTAATGACCGAGTTGTCGCATTTTCAGTGTTATGGCACCACCAAGCTCTTCCATTTGTACCGGTGTGTTTGACAACAAAACACAGAGCAAATCCTTTATTTGGGACTTCGAAATAACTGTGTTATCTTGCCAATTCAACTAATTATATAGTTTTCCTAGTCACTCTGATGCCTGGAGGTAATTTTGTTCTATTGCGCCATAAATACTATCATTAATGGCCGAGTTGTCACATTTTCAGTGTTGTGGCACCGCCAAGCCCTTCCATTTGTACCACCGGTGTGTTTGACAACAAAATACAGAGCAAATCCTTTATCTTGGGACTTCGAAATAACTGTGTCATATCGCAAATTCAACTAATTATCCAGTTTTTCTGGTAACACTGATGCCTGGAAGTCAATTTAGTTCTATTGCGCCTTCAATACTATCATTAATGGCCGAGTTGTGACATTTGCAGTGTTATGGCACAGGCCAACCTCGTCCATTTGTACCGGTGTGTTTGACAACAAAACACAGAGCAAATCCTTTATATTAGGACTTCGAAATAACTGTCTTATATCGCAAATTCAACTAATTATAAAGTTTTTCTAGTAACACTGATGCCTGGACGTCAATTTAGTACAATTGCGCCTTCAATACTATCATTAATGGCCGAGTTGTCACGTTTGCAGTGTTATGGCACAGGCCAAGCTCTTCCATTTGTACCGCTGTGTTTGACAACAAAATACAGAGCAAATCCTTTATCTTGGGACTTCGAAATAACTGTGTCATATCGCAAATTCAACCCATTATCAAGTTTTCCTAGTAATACTGATGCCTGGAGGTGAATTTAGTTCTATTGCGCCATCAATACCATCATTAATGGGCGAGTTATCACGTTTGCAGTGTTATAGGACAGGCCAAGCTCTTCCATTTGTACCGGTGTGTTTGACAACAAAATACAGAGCAAATCCTTTATCTTGGGACTTCGAAATAACTGTGTCATATCGCAAATTCAACTAATTATCCAGTTTTTCTGGTAACACTGATGCCTGGAAGTCAATTTAGTTCTATTGCGCCTTCAATACTATCATTAATGGCCGAGTTGTGACATTTGCAGTGTTATGGCACAGGTCAACCTCGTCCATTTGTACCGGTGTGTTTGACAACAAAACACAGAGCAAATCCTTTATATTAGGACTTCGAAATAACTGTCTTATATCGCAAATTCAACTAATTATAAAGTTTTTCTAGTAACACTGATGCCTGGAGGTCAATTTAGTTCAATTGCGCCTTCAATACTATCATTAATGGCCGAGTTGTCACGTTTGCAGTGTTATGGCACAGGCCAAGCTCTTCCATTTGTACCGCTGTGTTTGACAACAAAATACAGAGCAAATCCTTTATCTTGGGACTTCGAAATAACTGTGTCATATCGCAAATTCAACCCATTATCAAGTTTTCCTAGTAATACTGATGCCTGGAGGTGAATTTAGTTCTATTGCGCCATCAATACCATCATTAATGGGCGAGTTATCACGTTTGCAGTGTTATAGGACAGGCCAAGCTCTTCCATTTGTACCGGTGTGTTTGACAACAAAATACAGACCAAATCCTTTATCTTGGGACTTCCAAATAACTGTATTATATCGCAAATTCAACTTATTATCCAGTTTTTCTGGTAACACTGATGCCTGGAAGTCAATTTAGTTCTATTGCGCCTTCAATACTATCATTAATGGCCGAGTTGTGACATTTGCAGTGTTATGGCACAGGCCAACCTCGTCCATTTGTACCGGTGTGTTTGACAACAAAACACAGAGCAAATCCTTTATATTAGGACTTCAAAATAACTGTCTTATATCGCAAATTCAACTAATTATAAAGTTTTTCTAGTAACACTGATGCCTGGACGTCAATTTAGTTCAATTGCGCCATCAATACTATCATTAATGGCCGAGTTGTCACGTTTGCAGTGTTATTGCACAGGCCAAGCTCTTCCATTTGTACCGCTGTGTTTGACAACAAAATACAGAGCAAATCCTTTATCTTGGGACTTCGAAATAACTGTGTCATATCGCAAATTCAACCCATTATCAAGTTTTCCTAGTAATACTGATGCCTGGAGGTGAATTTAGTTCTATTGCGCCATCAATACCATCATTAATGGGCGAGTTATCACGTTTGCAGTGTTATAGGACAGGCCAAGCTCTTCCATTTGTACCGGTGTGTTTGACAACAAAATACAGACCAAATCCTTTATCTTGGGACTTCCAAATAACTGTATTATATCGCAAATTCAACTTATTATCCAGTTTTTCTGGTAACACTGATGCCTGGAAGTCAATTTAGTTCTATTGCGCCTTCAATACTATCATTAATGGCCGAGTTGTGACATTTGCAGTGTTATGGCACAGGCCAACCTCGTCCATTTGTACCGGTGTGTTTGACAACAAAACACAGAGCAAATCCTTTATATTAGGACTTCAAAATAACTGTCTTATATCGCAAATTCAACTAATTATAAAGTTTTTCTAGTAACACTGATGCCTGGACGTCAATTTAGTTCAATTGCGCCATCAATACTATCATTAATGGCCGAGTTGTCACGTTTGCAGTGTTATTGCACAGGCCAAGCTCTTCCATTTGTACCGCTGTGTTTGACAACAAAATACAGAGCAAATCCTTTATCTTGGGACTTCGAAATAACTGTGTCATATCGCAAATTCAACCCATTATCAAGTTTTCCTAGTAATACTGATGCCTGGAGGTGAATTTAGTTCTATTGCGCCATCAATACCATCATTAATGGGCGAGTTATCACGTTTGCAGTGTTATAGCACAGGCCAAGCTCTTCCATTTGTACCGGTGTGTTTGACAACAAAATACAGACCAAATCCTTTATCTTGGGACTTCGAAATAACTGTATCAACTAATTATCCAGTTTTCCTAGTAATACTGATGCCTGGAGGTGAATTTAGTTCTATTGCGCCATCAATACCATCATTAATGGGCGAGTTATCACGTTTGCAGTGTTATAGCACAGGCCAAGCTCTTCCATTTGTACCGGTGTGTTTGACAACAAAACACAGAGCAAATCCTTTATATTAGGACTTCCAAATAACTGTATTATATCGCAAATTCAACTAATTATCCAGTTGTTCTGGTAACACTGATGCCTGGAAGTCAATTTAGTTCTATTGCGCCTTCAATACTATCATTAATGGCCGAGTTGTGACATTTGCAGTGTTATGGCACAGGCCAACCTCGTCCATTTGTACCGGTGTGTTTGACAACAAAACACAGAGCAAATCCTTTATATTAGGACTTCAAAATAACTGTCTTATATCGCAAATTCAACTAATTATAAAGTTTTTCTAGTAACACTGATGCCTGGACGTCAATTTAGTTCAATTGCGCCATCAATACTATCATTAATGGCCGAGTTGTCACGTTTGCAGTGTTATTGCACAGGCCAAGCTCTTCCATTTGTACCGCTGTGTTTGACAACAAAATACAGAGCAAATCCTTTATCTTGGGACTTCGAAATAACTGTGTCATATCGCAAATTCAACCCATTATCAAGTTTTCCTAGTAATACTGATGCCTGGAGGTGAATTTAGTTCTATTGCGCCATCAATACCATCATTAATGGGCGAGTTATCACGTTTGCAGTGTTATAGCACAGGCCAAGCTCTTCCATTTGTACCGGTGTGTTTGACAACAAAATACAGACCAAATCCTTTATCTTGGGACTTCGAAATAACTGTATCAACTAATTATCCAGTTTTCCTAGTAATACTGATGCCTGGAGGTGAATTTAGTTCTATTGCGCCATCAATACCATCATTAATGGGCGAGTTATCACGTTTGCAGTGTTATAGCACAGGCCAAGCTCTTCCATTTGTACCGGTGTGTTTGACAACAAAACACAGAGCAAATCCTTTATATTAGGACTTCCAAATAACTGTATTATATCGCAAATTCAACTAATTATCCAGTTTTTCTGGTAACACTGATGCCTGGAGGTCAATTTAGTTATATTGCGCCTTCAATACTATCATTAATGGCCGAGTTGTGATATTTGCAGTGTTATGGCACAGGCCAAGCTCTTCCATTTGTACCGGTGTGTTTGACAACAAAACACAGAGCAAATCCTTTATATTAGGACTTCCAAATAACTGTCTTATATCGCAAATTCAACTAATTATCAAGTTTTTCTAGTAACACTGATGCCTGGACATCAATTTAGTTCAATTGCGCCATCAATACTATCATTAATGGCCGAGTTGTCACGTTTGCAGTGTTATGGCACAGGCCAAGCTCTTCCATTTGTACCGCTGTGTTTGACAACAAAATACAGAGCAAATCCTTTATCTTGGGACTTCGAAATAACTGTGTCATATCGCAAATTCAACCAATTATCAAGTTTTCCTAGTAATACTGATGCCTGGAGGTGAATTTAGTTCTATTGCGCCATCAATACCATCATTAATGGGCGAGTTATCACGTTTGCAGTGTTATAGCACAGGCCAAGCTCTTCCATTTGTACCGGTGTGTTTGACAACAAAATACAGACCAAATCCTTTATCTTGGGACTTCGAAATAACTGTATCAACTAATTATCCAGTTTTCCTAGAAATACTGATGCCTGGAGGTCAATTTAGTTCTATTGCGCCATCAATACTATCATTAAAGGGCGAGTTATCACGTTTGATGTGTTATAGCACAGGCCAAGCTCTTCCATTTGTACCGCTGTGTTTGACAACAAAATACAGAGCAAATCCTTTATCTTGGGACTTCGAAATAACTGTGTCATATCGCAAATTCAACTAATTATCCAGTTTTTCTGGTAACACTGATGCCTGGAGGTCAATTTAGTTCTATTGCGCCTTCAATACTATCATTAATGGCCGAGTTGTGATATTTGCAGTGTTATGGCACAGGCCAAGCTCTTCCATTTGTACCAGTGTGTTTGACAACAAAACACAGAGCAAATCCTTTATATTAGGACTTCCAAATAACTGTCTTATATCGCAAATTCAACTAATTATCAAGTTTTTCTAGTAACACTGATGCCTGGACGTCAATTTAGTTCAATTGCGCCATCAATACTATCATTAATGGCCGAGTTGTCACGTTTGCAGTGTTATGACACAGGCCAAGCTCTTCCATTTGTACCGCTGTGTTTGACAACAATATACAGAGCAAATCCTTTATCTTGGGACTTCGAAATAACTGTGTCATATCGCAAATTCAACCAATTATCAAGTTTTCCTAGTAATACTGATGCCTGGAGGTGAATTTAGTTCTATTGCGCAATCAATACCATCATTAATGGGCGAGTTATCACGTTTGCAGTGTTATAGCACAGGCCAAGCTCTTCCATTTGTACCGGTGTGTTTGACAACAAAATACAGACCAAATCCTTTCTCTTGGGACTTCGAAATAACTGTATCAACTAATTATCCAGTTTTCCTAGAAATACTGATGCCTGGAGGTCAATTTAGTTCTATTACGCCATCAATACTATCATTAATGGGCAAGTTATCACGTTTGATGTGTTATAGCACAGGCCAAGCTCTTCCATTGGTACCGCTGTGTTTGACAACAAAACACAGAGCAAATCCTTTATCTTGGGACTTCGAAATAACTGTCTTATATCGCAAATTCAACTAATTATAAAGTTTTTCTAGTAACACTGATGCCTGGACGTCAATTTAGTTCAATTGCCCCATCAATACTATCATTAATGGCCGAGTTGTCACGTTTGCAGTGTTATGGCACAGGCCAAGCTCTTCCATTTGTACCGGTGTGTTTGACAACAAAATACAGAGCAAATCCTTTATTTTGGGACTTCGAAATAACTGTGTCATATCGCAAATTCAACTAATTATCCAGTTGTTCTGGTAACACTGATGCCTGGAAGTCAATTTAGTTCTATTGCGCCTTCAATACTATCATTAATGGCCGAGTTGTGACATTTGCAGTGTTATGGCACAGGCCAACCTCGTCCATTTGTACCGGTGTGTTTGACAACAAAACACAGAGCAAATCCTTTATATTAGGACTTCGAAATAACTGTCTTATATCGCAAATTCAACTAATTATAAAGTTTTTCTAGTAACACTGATGCCTGGACGTCAATTTAGTTCAATTGCGCCATCAATACTATCATTAATGGCCGAGTTGTCACGTTTGCAGTGTTATGGCACAGGCCAAGCTCTTCCATTTTTAACCGCTGTGTTTGACAACAAAATACAGAGCAAATCCTTTATATTAGGACTTCCAAATAACTGTATTATATCACAAATTCAACTAATTATCAAGTTTTTCTAGTAACACTGATGCATGGAGGTCAATTTAGTTCTATTGCGCCTTCAATACTATCATTAATGGCCGAGTTATCACGTTTGCAGGGTTATGGCACAGACCAAGCTCTTCCATTTGTAACGGTGTGTTTGACAACAAAATACAGACCAAATCCTTTATCTTGGGACTTCGAAATAACTGTATCAACTAATTATCCAGATTTGCTAGTAACACTGATGCCTGGAGGTCATTTTAGTTCTATTGCGCCTTCAATACTATCATTACTGACCGAGTTGTCGCATTTTCAGTGTTATGGCACCACCAAGCTCTTCCATTTGTACCGCTGTGTTTGACAACAAAATACAGAGCAAATCCTTTATCTTGGGACTTCGAAATAACTGTGTCATATCGCAAATTCAACTAATTATCCAGTTTTTCTGGTAACACTGATGCCTGGAGGTCAATTTAGTTCTATTGCGCCTTCAATACTATCATTAATGGCCGAGTTGTGATATTTGCAGTGTTATGGCACAGGCCAAGCTCTTCCATTTGTACCAGTGTGTTTGACAACAAAACACAGAGCAAATCCTTTATATTAGGACTTCCAAATAACTGTCTTATATCGCAAATTCAACTAATTATCAAGTTTTTCTAGTAACACTGATGCCTGGACGTCAATTTAGTTCAATTGCGCCATCAATACTATCATTAATGGCCGAGTTGTCACGTTTGCAGTGTTATGACACAGGCCAAGCTCTTCCATTTGTACCGCTGTGTTTGACAACAATATACAGAGCAAATCCTTTATCTTGGGACTTCGAAATAACTGTGTCATATCGCAAATTCAACCAATTATCAAGTTTTCCTAGTAATACTGATGCCTGGAGGTGAATTTAGTTCTATTGCGCAATCAATACCATCATTAATGGGCGAGTTATCACGTTTGCAGTGTTATAGCACAGGCCAAGCTCTTCCATTTGTACCGGTGTGTTTGACAACAAACTACAGACCAAATCCTTTCTCTTGGGACTTCGAAATAACTGTATCAACTAATTATCCAGTTTTCCTAGAAATACTGATGCCTGGAGGTCAATTTAGTTCTATTACGCCATCAATACTATCATTAATGGGCAAGTTGTCACGTTTGCAGTGTTATGGCACAGGCCAAGCTCTTCCATTTTTAACCGCTGTGTTTGACAACAAAATACAGAGCAAATCCTTTATATTAGGACTTCCAAATAACTGTATTATATCGCAAATTCAACTAATTATCAAGTTTTTCTAGTAACACTGATGCATGGAGGTCAATTTAGTTCTATTGCGCCTTCAATACTATCATTAATGGCCGAGTTATCACGTTTGCAGTGTTATGGCACAGACCAAGCTCTTCCATTTGTAACGGTGTGTTTTACAAGAAAATACAGACCAAATCCTTTATCTTGGGACTTCGAAATAACTGTGTCATATCGCAAATTCAACTAATTATCCAGATTTGCTAGTAACACTGATGCCCGGAGGTCATTTTAGTTCTATTGCGCCTTCAATACTATCATTACTGACCGAGTTGTCGCATTTTCAGTGTTATGGCACCACCAAGCTCTTCCATTTGTACCGCTGTGTTTGACAACAAAATACAGAGCAAATCCTTTATCTTGGGACTTCGAAATAACTGTGTCATATCGCAAATTCAACTAATTATCCAGTTTTTCTGGTAACACTGATGCCTGGAAGTCAATTTAGTTCTATTACGCCTTCAATACTATCATTAATGGCCGAGTTGTGACATTTGCAGTGTTATGGCACAGGCCAAGCTCTTCCATTTGTACGGCTGTGTTTGACAACAAAATACAGAGCAAATCCTTTATCTTGGGACTTCGAAATAACTGTATCAACTAATTATCCAGTTTTCCTAGAAATACTGATGCCTGGAGGTCAATTTAGTTCTATTGCGCCATCAATACTATCATTAATGGGCGAGTTATCACGTTTGATGTGTTCTAGCACAGGCCAAGCTCTTCCATTGTTACCGCTGTGTTTGACAACAAAACACAGAGCAAATCCTTTATCTTGGGACTTCGAAATAACTGTCTTATATCGCAAATTCAACTAATTATAAAGTTTTTCTAGTAACACTGATGCCTGGACGTCAATTTAGTTCAATTGCGCCATCAATACTATCATTAATGGGCGAGTTATCACGTTTGCAGTGTTATAGCACAGGCCAAGCTCTTCCATTTGTACCGGTGTGTTTGACAACAAAATACAGACCAAATCCTTTATCTTGGGACTTCGAAATAACTGTGACATATTGCAAATTCAACTAATTATCCAGTTTTGCTAGTAAAACTGATGCCTGGAGGTCATTTTAGTTCTATTGCGCCTTCAATACTATCATTAATGACCGAGTTGTCGCATTTTCAGTGTTATGGCACCACCAAGCTCTTCCATTTGTACCGGTGTGTTTGACAACAAAACACAGAGCAAATCCTTTATTTGGGACTTCGAAATAACTGTGTTATCTTGCCAATTCAACTAATTATATAGTTTTCCTAGTCACTCTGATGCCTGGAGGTAATTTTTGTTCTATTGCGCCATAAATACTATCATTAATGGCCGAGTTGTCACATTTTCAGTGTTGTGGCACCGCCAAGCCCTACCATTTGTACCACCGGTGTGTTTGACAACAAAATACAGAGCAAATCCTTTATCTTGGGACTTCGAAATAACTGTGTCATATCGCAAATTCAACTAATTATCCAGTTTTTCTGGTAACACTGATGCCTGGACGTCAATTTAGTTCAATTGCGCCATCAATACTATCATTAATGGCCGAGTTGTCACGTTTGCAGTGTTATTGCACAGGCCAAGCTCTTCCATTTGTACCGCTGTGTTTGACAACAAAATACAGAGCAAATCCTTTATCTCGGGACTTCGAAATAACTGTGTCATATCGCAAATTCAACCCATTATCAAGTTTTCCTAGTAATACTGATGCCTGGAGGTGAATTTAGTTCTATTGCGCCATCAATACCATCATTAATGGGCGAGTTATCACGTTTGCAGTGTTATAGGACAGGCCAAGCTCTTCCATTTGTACCGGTGTGTTTGACAACAAAATACAGACCAAATCCTTTATCTTGGGACTTCCAAATAACTGTATTATATCGCAAATTCAACTTATTATCCAGTTTTTCTGGTAACACTGATGCCTGGAAGTCAATTTAGTTCTATTGCGCCTTCAATACTATCATTAATGGCCGAGTTGTGACATTTGCAGTGTTATGGCACAGGCCAACCTCGTCCATTTGTACCGGTGTGTTTGACAACAAAACACAGAGCAAATCCTTTATATTAGGACTTCAAAATAACTGTCTTATATCGCAAATTCAACTAATTATAAAGTTTTTCTAGTAACACTGATGCCTGGACGTCAATTTAGTTCAATTGCGCCATCAATACTATCATTAATGGCCGAGTTGTCACGTTTGCAGTGTTATTGCACAGGCCAAGCTCTTCCATTTGTACCGCTGTGTTTGACAACAAAATACAGAGCAAATCCTTTATCTTGGGACTTCGAAATAACTGTGTCATATCGCAAATTCAACCCATTATCAAGTTTTCCTAGTAATACTGATGCCTGGAGGTGAATTTAGTTCTATTGCGCCATCAATACCATCATTAATGGGCGAGTTATCACGTTTGCAGTGTTATAGCACAGGCCAAGCTCTTCCATTTGTACCGGTGTGTTTGACAACAAAATACAGACCAAATCCTTTATCTTGGGACTTCGAAATAACTGTATCAACTAATTATCCAGTTTTCCTAGTAATACTGATGCCTGGAGGTGAATTTAGTTCTATTGCGCCATCAATACCATCATTAATGGGCGAGTTATCACGTTTGCAGTGTTATAGCACAGGCCAAGCTCTTCCATTTGTACCGGTGTGTTTGACAACAAAACACAGAGCAAATCCTTTATATTAGGACTTCCAAATAACTGTATTATATCGCAAATTCAACTAATTATCCTGTTGTTCTGGTAACACTGATGCCTGGAAGTCAATTTAGTTCTATTGCGCCTTCAATACTATCATTAATGGCCGAGTTGTGACATTTGCAGTGTTATGGCACAGGCCAACCTCGTCCATTTGTACCGGTGTGTTTGACAACAAAACACAGAGCAAATCCTTTATATTAGGACTTCAAAATAACTGTCTTATATCGCAAATTCAACTAATTATAAAGTTTTTCTAGTAACACTGATGCCTGGACGTCAATTTAGTTCAATTGCGCCATCAATACTATCATTAATGGCCGAGTTGTCACGTTTGCAGTGTTATTGCACAGGCCAAGCTCTTCCATTTGTACCGCTGTGTTTGACAACAAAATACAGAGCAAATCCTTTATCTTGGGACTTCGAAATAACTGTGTCATATCGCAAATTCAACCCATTATCAAGTTTTCCTAGTAATACTGATGCCTGGAGGTGAATTTAGTTCTATTGCGCCATCAATACCATCATTAATGGGCGAGTTATCACGTTTGCAGTGTTATAGCACAGGCCAAGCTCTTCCATTTGTACCGGTGTGTTTGACAACAAAATACAGACCAAATCCTTTATCTTGGGACTTCGAAATAACTGTATCAACTAATTATCCAGTTTTCCTAGTAATACTGATGCCTGGAGGTGAATTTAGTTCTATTGCGCCATCAATACCATCATTAATGGGCGAGTTATCACGTTTGCAGTGTTATAGCACAGGCCAAGCTCTTCCATTTGTACCGGTGTGTTTGACAACAAAACACAGAGCAAATCCTTTATATTAGGACTTCCAAATAACTGTATTATATCGCAAATTCAACTAATTATCCAGTTTTTCTGGTAACACTGATGCCTGGAGGTCAATTTAGTTATATTGCGCCTTCAATACTATCATTAATGGCCGAGTTGTGATATTTGCAGTGTTATGGCACAGGCCAAGCTCTTCCATTTGTACCGGTGTGTTTGACAACAAAACACAGAGCAAATCCTTTATATTAGGACTTCGAAATAACTGTCTTATATCGCAAATTCAACTAATTATCAAGTTTTTCTAGTAACACTGATGCCTGGACGTCAATTTAGTTCAATTGCGCCATCAATACTATCATTAATGGCCGAGTTGTCACGTTTGCAGTGTTATGGCACAGGCCAAGCTCTTCCATTTGTACCGCTGTGTTTGACAACAAAATACAGAGCAAATCCTTTATCTTGGGACTTCGAAATAACTGTGTCATATCGCAAATTCAACCAATTATCAAGTTTTCCTAGTAATACTGATGCCTGGAGGTGAATTTAGTTCTATTGCGCCATCAATACCATCATTAATGGGCGAGTTATCACGTTTGCAGTGTTATAGCACAGGCCAAGCTCTTCCATTTGTACCGGTGTGTTTGACAACAAAATACAGACCAAATCCTTTATCTTGGGACTTCGAAATAACTGTATCAACTAATTATCCAGTTTTCCTAGAAATACTGATGCCTGGAGGTCAATTTAGTTCTATTGCGCCATCAATACTATCATTAAAGGGCGAGTTATCACGTTTGATGTGTTATAGCACAGGCCAAGCTCTTCCATTTGTACCGCTGTGTTTGACAACAAAATACAGAGCAAATCCTTTATCTTGGGACTTCGAAATAACTGTGTCATATCGCAAATTCAACTAATTATCCAGTTTTTCTGGTAACACTGATGCCTGGAGGTCAATTTAGTTCTATTGCGCCTTCAATACTATCATTAATGGCCGAGTTGTGATATTTGCAGTGTTATGGCACAGGCCAAGCTCTTCCATTTGTACCAGTGTGTTTGACAACAAAACACAGAGCAAATCCTTTATATTAGGACTTCCAAATAACTGTCTTATATCGCAAATTCAACTAATTATCAAGTTTTTCTAGTAACACTGATGCCTGGACGTCAATTTAGTTCAATTGCGCCATCAATACTATCATTAATGGCCGAGTTGTCACGTTTGCAGTGTTATGACACAGGCCAAGCTCTTCCATTTGTACCGCTGTGTTTGACAACAATATACAGAGCAAATCCTTTATCTTGGGACTTCGAAATAACTGTGTCATATCGCAAATTCAACCAATTATCAAGTTTTCCTAGTAATACTGATGCCTGGAGGTGAATTTAGTTCTATTGCGCAATCAATACCATCATTAATGGGCGAGTTATCACGTTTGCAGTGTTATAGCACAGGCCAAGCTCTTCCATTTGTACCGGTGTGTTTGACAACAAAATACAGACCAAATCCTTTCTCTTGGGACTTCGAAATAACTGTATCAACTAATTATCCAGTTTTCCTAGAAATACTGATGCCTGGAGGTCAATTTAGTTCTATTACGCCATCAATACTATCATTAATGGGCAAGTTATCACGTTTGATGTGTTATAGCACAGGCCAAGCTCTTCCATTGGTACCGCTGTGTTTGACAACAAAACACAGAGCAAATCCTTTATCTTGGGACTTCGAAATAACTGTCTTATATCGCAAATTCAACTAATTATAAAGTTTTTCTAGTAACACTGATGCCTGGACGTCAATTTAGTTCAATTGCGCCATCAATACTATCATTAATGGCCGAGTTGTCACGTTTGCAGTGTTATGGCACAGGCCAAGCTCTTCCATTTGTACCGGTGTGTTTGACAACAAAATACAGAGCAAATCCTTTATTTTGGGACTTCGAAATAACTGTGTCATATCGCAAATTCAACTAATTATCCAGTTGTTCTGGTAACACTGATGCCTGGAAGTCAATTTAGTTCTATTGCGCCTTCAATACTATCATTAATGGCCGAGTTGTGACATTTGCAGTGTTATGGCACCACCAAGCTCTTCCATTTGTACCGCTGTGTTTGACAACAATATACAGAGCAAATCCTTTATCTTGGGACTTCGAAATAACTGTGTCATATCGCAAATTCAATCAATTATCAAGTTTTCCTAGTAATACTGATGCCTGGAGGTGAATTTAGTTCTATTGCGCTATCAATACCATCATTAATGGGCGAGTTATCACGTTTGCAGTGTTATAGCACAGGCCAAGCTCTTCCATTTGTACCGGTGTGTTTGACAACAAACTACAGACCAAATCCTTTCTCTTGGGACTTCGAAATAACTGTATCAACTAATTATCCAGTTTTCCTAGAAATACTGATGCCTGGAGGTCAATTTAGTTCTATTACGCCATCAATACTATCATTAATGGGCAAGTTATCACGTTTGATGTGTTATAGCACAGGCCAAGCTCTTCCATTGGTACCGCTGTGTTTGACAACAAAACACAGAGCAAATCCTTTATCTTGGGACTTCGAAATAACTGTCTTATATCGCAAATTCAACTAATTATAAAGTTTTTCTAGTAACACTGATGCCTGGACGTCAATTTAGTTCAATTGCGCCATCAATACTATCATTAATGGCCGAGTTGTCACGTTTGCAGTGTTATGGCACAGGCCAAGCTCTTCCATTTGTACCGGTGTGTTTGACAACAAAATACAGAGCAAATCCTTTATTTTGGGACTTCGAAATAACTGTGTCATATCGCAAATTCAACTAATTATCCAGTTGTTCTGGTAACACTGATGCCTGGAAGTCAATTTAGTTCTATTGCGCCTTCAATACTATCATTAATGGCCGAGTTGTGACATTTGCAGTGTTATGGCACAGGCCAACCTCGTCCATTTGTACCGGTGTGTTTGACAACAAAACACAGAGCAAATCCTTTATATTAGGACTTCGAAATAACTGTCTTATATCGCAAATTCAACTAATTATAAAGTTTTTCTAGTAACACTGATGCCTGGACGTCAATTTAGTTCAATTGCGCCATCAATACTATCATTAATGGCCGAGTTGTCACGTTTGCAGTGTTATGGCACAGGCCAAGCTCTTCCATTTTTAACCGCTGTGTTTGACAACAAAATACAGAGCAAATCCTTTATATTAGGACTTCCAAATAACTGTATTATATCGCAAATTCAACTAATTATCAAGTTTTTCTAGTAACACTGATGCATGGAGGTCAATTTAGTTCTATTGCGCCTTCAATACTATCATTAATGGCCGAGTTATCACGTTTGCAGTGTTATGGCACAGACCAAGCTCTTCCATTTGTAACGGTGTGTTTTACAAGAAAATACAGACCAAATCCTTTATCTTGGGACTTCGAAATAACTGTGTCATATCGCAAATTCAACTAATTATCCAGATTTGCTAGTAACACTGATGCCTGGAGGTCATTTTAGTTCTATTGCGCCTTCAATACTATCATTACTGACCGAGTTGTCGCATTTTCAGTGTTATGGCACCACCAAGCTCTTCCATTTGTACCGCTGTGTTTGACAACAAAATACAGAGCAAATCCTTTATCTTGGGACTTCGAAATAACTGTGTCATATCGCAAATTCAACTAATTATCCAGTTTTTCTGGTAACACTGATGCCTGGAAGTCAATTTAGTTCTATTACGCCTTCAATACTATCATTAATGGCCGAGTTGTGACATTTGCAGTGTTATGGCACAGGCCAAGCTCTTCCATTTGTACGGCTGTGTTTGACAACAAAATACAGAGCAAATCCTTTATCTTGGGACTTCGAAATAACTGTATCAACTAATTATCCAGTTTTCCTAGAAATACTGATGCCTGGAGGTCAATTTAGTTCTATTGCGCCATCAATACTATCATTAATGGGCGAGTTATCACGTTTGATGTGTTCTAGCACAGGCCAAGCTCTTCCATTGTTACCGCTGTGTTTGACAACAAAACACAGAGCAAATCCTTTATCTTGCGACTTCGAAATAACTGTCTTATATCGCAAATTCAACTAATTATAAAGTTTTTCTAGTAACACTGATGCCTGGACGTCAATTTAGTTCAATTGCGCCATCAATACTATCATTAATGGGCGAGTTATCACGTTTGCAGTGTTATAGCACAGGCCAAGCTCTTCCATTTGTACCGGTGTGTTTGACAACAAAATACAGACCAAATCCTTTATCTTGGGACTTCGAAATAACTGTGACATATTGCAAATTCAACTAATTATCCAGTTTTGCTAGTAAAACTGATGCCTGGAGGTCATTTTAGTTCTATTGCGCCTTCAATACTATCATTAATGACCGAGTTGTCGCATTTTCAGTGTTATGGCACCACCAAGCTCTTCCATTTGTACCGGTGTGTTTGACAACAAAACACAGAGCAAATCCTTTATTGGGACTTCGAAATAACTGTGTTATCTTGCCAATTCAACTAATTATATAGTTTTCCTAGTCACTCTGATGCCTGGAGGTAATTTTTGTTCTATTGCGCCATAAATACTATCATTAATGGCCGAGTTGTCACATTTTCAGTGTTGTGGCACCGCCAAGCCCTACCATTTGTACCACCGGTGTGTTTGACAACAAAATACAGAGCAAATCCTTTATCTTGGGACTTCGAAATAACTGTGTCATATCGCAAATTCAACTAATTATCCAGTTTTTCTGGTAACACTGATGCCTGCAAGTCAATTTAGTTCTATTGCGCCATCAATACTATCATTAATGGCCGAGTTGTCACGTTTGCAGTGTTATGACACAGGCCAAGCTCTTCCATTTGTACCGCTGTGTTTGACAACAATATACAGAGCAAATCCTTTATCTTGGGACTTCGAAATAACTGTGTCATATCGCAAATTCAACCAATTATCAAGTTTTCCTAGTAATACTGATGCCTGGAGGTGAATTTAGTTCTATTGCGCAATCAATACCATCATTAATGGGCGAGTTATCACGTTTGCAGTGTTATAGCACAGGCCAAGCTCTTCCATTTGTACCGGTGTGTTTGACAACAAACTACAGACCAAATCCTTTCTCTTGGGACTTCGAAATAACTGTATCAACTAATTATCCAGTTTTCCTAGAAATACTGATGCCTGGAGGTCAATTTAGTTCTATTACGCCATCAATACTATCATTAATGGGCAAGTTATCACGTTTGATGTGTTATAGCACAGGCCAAGCTCTTCCATTGGTACCGCTGTGTTTGACAACAAAACACAGAGCAAATCCTTTATCTTGGGACTTCGAAATAACTGTCTTATATCGCAAATTCAACTAATTATAAAGTTTTTCTAGTAACACTGATGCCTGGACGTCAATTTAGTTCAATTGCGCCATCAATACTATCATTAATGGCCGAGTTGTCACGTTTGCAGTGTTATGGCACAGGCCAAGCTCTTCCATTTGTACCGGTGTGTTTGACAACAAAATACAGAGCAAATCCTTTATTTTGGGACTTCGAAATAACTGTGTCATATCGCAAATTCAACTAATTATCCAGTTGTTCTGGTAACACTGATGCCTGGAAGTCAATTTAGTTATATTGCGCCTTCAATACTATCATTAATGGCCGAGTTGTGACATTTGCAGTGTTATGGCACAGGCCAACCTCGTCCATTTGTACCGGTGTGTTTGACAACAAAACACAGAGCAAATCCTTTATATTAGGACTTCGAAATAACTGTCTTATATCGCAAATTCAACTAATTATAAAGTTTTTCTAGTAACACTGATTCCTGGACGTCAATTTAGTTCAATTGCGCCATCAATACTATCATTAATGGCCGAGTTGTCACGTTTGCAGTGTTATGGCACAGGCCAAGCTCTTCCATTTTTAACCGCTGTGTTTGACAACAAAATACAGAGCAAATCCTTTATATTAGGACTTCCAAATAACTGTATTATATCGCAAATTCAACTAATTATCAAGTTTTTCTAGTAACACTGATGCATGGAGGTCAATTTAGTTCTATTGCGCCTTCAATACTATCATTAATGGCCGAGTTATCACGTTTGCAGTGTTATGGCACAGACCAAGCTCTTCCATTTGTAACGGTGTGTTTTACAAGAAAATACAGACCAAATCCTTTATCTTGGGACTTCGAAATAACTGTGTCATATCGCAAATTCAACTAATTATCCAGATTTGCTAGTAACACTGATGCCTGGAGGTCATTTTAGTTCTATTGCGCCTTCAATACTATCATTACTGACCGAGTTGTCGCATTTTCAGTGTTATGGCACCACCAAGCTCTTCCATTTGTACCGCTGTGTTTGACAACAAAATACAGAGCAAATCCTTTATCTTGGGACTTCGAAATAACTGTGTCATATCGCAAATTCAACTAATTATCCAGTTTTTCTGGTAACACTGATGCCTGGAAGTCAATTTAGTTCTATTACGCCTTCAATACTATCATTAATGGCCGAGTTGTGACATTTGCAGTGTTATGGCACAGGCCAAGCTCTTCCATTTGTACCGCTGTGTTTGACAACAAAATACAGAGCAAATCCTTTATCTTGGGACTTCGAAATAACTGTATCAACTAATTATCCAGTTTTCCTAGAAATACTGATGCCTGGAGGTCAATTTAGTTCTATTGCGCCATCAATACTATCATTAATGGGCGAGTTATCACGTTTGATGTGTTCTAGCACAGGCCAAGCTCTTCCATTGTTACCGCTGTGTTTGACAACAAAACACAGAGCAAATCCTTTATCTTGGGACCTCGAAATAACTGTCTTATATCGCAAATTCAACTAATTATAAAGTTTTTCTAGTAACACTGATGCCTGGACGTCAATTTAGTTCAATTGCGCCATCAATACTATCATTAATGGCCGAGTTGTCACGTTTGCAGTGTTATGGCACAGGCCAAGCTCTTCCATTTGTACCGCTGTGTTTGACAACAAAACACAGAGCAAATCCTTTATATTAGGACTTCGAAATAACTGTATTATATCGCAAATTCAACTAATTATCCAGTTTTTCTGGTAACACTGATGCCTGGAAGTCAATTTAGTTCTATTACGCCTTCAATACTATCATTAATGGCCGAGTTGTGACATTTGCAGTGTTATGGCACAGGCCAACCTCGTCCATTTGTACCGGTGTGTTTGACAACAAAACACAGAGCAAATCCTTTATATTAGGACTTCGAAACAACTGTCTTATATCGCAAATTCAACTAATTATAAAGTGTTTCTAGTAACACTGATGCCTGGACGTCAATTTAGTTCAATTGCGCCATCAATACTATCATTAATGGCCGAGTTGTCACGTTTGCAGTGTTATGGCACAGGCCAAGCTCTTCCATTTGTACCGCTGTATTTGACAACAAAATACAGAGCAAATCCTTTATCTTGGGACTTCGAAATAACTGTGTCATAACGCAAATTCAACCAATTATCAAGTTTTCCTAGTAATACTGATGCCTGGAGGTGAATTTAGTTCTATTGCGCCATCAATACCATCATTAATGGGCGAGTTATCACGTTTGCAGTGTTATAGCACAGGCCAAGCTCTTCCATTTGTAGCGGTGTGTTTGACAACAAAATACAGAGCAAATCCTTTATCTTGGGACTTCGAAATAACTGTGTCATATCGCAAATTCAACCCATTATCAAGTTTTCCTAGTAATACTGATGCCTGGAGGTGAATTTAGTTCTATTGCGCCATCAATACCATCATTAATGGGCGAGTTATCACGTTTGCAGTGTTATAGGACAGGCCAAGCTCTTCCATTTGTACCGGTGTGTTTGACAACAAAATACAGACCAAATCCTTTATCTTGGGACTTCCAAATAACTGTATTATATCGCAAATTCAACTAATTATCCAGTTTTTCTGGTAACACTGATGCCTGGAAGTCAATTTAGTTCTATTGCGCCTTCAATACTATCATTAATGGCCGAGTTGTGACATTTGTAGTGTTATGGCACAGGCCAACCTCGTCCATTTGTACCGGTGTGTTTGACAACAAAACACAGAGCAAATCCTTTATATTAGGACTTCAAAATAACTGTCTTATATCGCAAATTCAACTAATTATAAAGTTTTTCTAGTAACACTGATGCCTGGACGTCAATTTAGTTCAATTGCGCCATCAATACTATCATTAATGGCCGAGTTGTCACGTTTGCAGTGTTATTGCACAGGCCAAGCTCTTCCATTTGTACCGCTGTGTTTGACAACAAAATACAGAGCAAATCCTTTATTTTGGGACTTCGAAATAACTGTGTCATATCGCAAATTCAACCCATTATCAAGTTTTCCTAGTAATACTGATGCCTGGAGGTGAATTTAGTTCTATTGCGCCATCAATACCATCATTAATGGGCGAGTTATCACGTTTGCAGTGTTATAGCACAGGCCAAGCTCTTCCATTTGTACCGGTGTGTTTGACAACAAAATACAGACCAAATCCTTTATCTTGGGACTTCGAAATAACTGTATCAACTAATTATCAAGTTTTCCTAGTAATACTGATGCCTGGAGGTGAATTTAGTTCTATTGCGCCATCAATACCATCATTAATGGGCGAGTTATCACGTTTGCAGTGTTATAGCACAGGCCAAGCTCTTCCATTTGTACCGGTGTGTTTGACAACAAAACACAGAACAAATCCTTTATATTAGGACTTCCAAATAACTGTATTATATCGCAAATTCAACTAATTATCCAGTTTTTCTGGTAACACTGATGCCTGGAAGTCAATTTAGTTCTATTGCGCCTTCAATACTATCATTAATGGCCGAGTTGTGACATTTGCAGTGTTATGGCACAGGCCAACCTCGTCCATTTGTACCGGTGTGTTTGACAACAAAACACAGAGCAAATCCTTTATATTAGGACTTCAAAATAACTGTCTTATATCGCAAATTCAACTAATTATAAAGTTTTTCTAGTAACACTGATGCCTGGACGTCAATTTAGTTCAATTGCGCCATCAATACTATCATTAATGGGCGAGTTGTCACGTTTGCAGTGTTATTGCACAGGCCAAGCTCTTCCATTTGTACCGCTGTGTTTGACAACAAAATACAGAGCAAATCCTTTATCTTGGGACTTCGAAATAACTGTGTCATATCGCAAATTCAACCCATTATCAAGTTTTCCTAGTAATACTGATGCCTGGAGGTGAATTTAGTTCTATTGCGCCATCAATACCATCATTAATGGGCGAGTTATCACGTTTGCAGTGTTATAGCACAGGCCAAGCTCTTCCATTTGTACCGGTGTGTTTGACAACAAAATACAGACCAAATCCTTTATCTTGGGACTTCGAAATAACTGTATCAACTAATTATCCAGTTTTCCTAGTAATACTGATGCCTGGAGGTGAATTTAGTTCTATTGCGCCATCAATACCATCATTAATGGGCGAGTTATCACGTTTGCAGTGTTATAGCACAGGCCAAGCTCTTCCATTTGTACCGGTGTGTTTGACAACAAAACACAGAGCAAATCCTTTATATTAGGACTTCCAAATAACTGTATTATATCGCAAATTCAACTAATTATCCAGTTTTTCTGGTAACACTGATGCCTGGAAGTCAATTTAGTTATATTGCGCCTTCAATACTATCATTAATGGCCGCGTTGTGACATTTGCAGTGTTATGGCACAGGCCAACCTCGTCCATTTGTACCGGTGTGTTTGACAACAAAACACAGAGCAAATCCTTTATATTAGGACTTCAAAATAACTGTCTTATATCGCAAATTCAACTAATTATAAAGTTTTTCTAGTAACACTGATGCCTGGACGTCAATTTAGTTCAATTGCGCCATCAATACTATCATTAATGGCCGAGTTGTCACGTTTGCAGTGTTATGGCACAGGCCAAGCTCTTCCATTTGTACCGCTGTGTTTGACAACAAAATACAGAGCAAATCCTTTATCTTGGGACTTCGAAATAACTGTGTCATATCGCAAATTCAACCCATTATCAAGTTTTCCTAGTAATACTGATGCCTGGAGGTGAATTTAGTTCTATTGCGCCATCAATACCATCATTAATGGGCGAGTTATCACGTTTGCAGTGTTATAGCACAGGCCAAGCTCTTCCATTTGTACCGGTGTGTTTGACAACAAAATACAGACCAAATCCTTTATCTTGGGACTTCGAAATAACTGTATCAACTAATTATCCAGTTTTCCTAGTAATACTGATGCCTGGAGGTGAATTTAGTTCTATTGCGCCATCAATACCATCATTAATGGGCGAGTTATCACGTTTGCAGTGTTATAGCACAGGCCAAGCTCTTCCATTTGTACCGGTGTGTTTGACAACAAAACACAGAGCAAATCCTTTATATTAGGACTTCCAAATAACTGTATTATATCGCAAATTCAACTAATTATCCAGTTTTTCTGGTAACACTGATGCCTGGAAGTCAATTTAGTTCTATTGCGCCTTCAATACTATCATTAATGGCCGAGTTGTGACATTTGCAGTGTTATGGCACAGGCCAAGCTCTTCCATTTGTACCGCTGTGTTTGACAACAAAACACAGAGCAAATCCTTTATCTTGGGACTTCGAAATAACTGTGTCATATCGCAAATTCAACTAATTATCAAGTTTTTCTAGTAACACTGATGCCTGGAGGTCAATTTAGTTCTATTGCGCCTTCAATACTATCATTAATGGCCGAGTTGTCACATTTGCAGTGTTATGGCACAGGCCAAGCTATTCCATTTGTACCGGTGTGTTTTACAACAAAAGAGAGAGCAACTCCTTTATATTAGGACTTCGAAATAACTGTATTATATGGCAAATTCAACCAATTATCTAGTTTTCCTAGTAATACTGATGCCTGGAGGTGAATTTAGTTCTATTGCGCCATCAATACTATCATTAATGGGCGAGTTATCACGTTTGCAGTGTTATAGCACAGGCCAAGCTGTTCCATTTGTACCGGTGTGTTTGACAACAAAATATAGACCAAATCCTTTATCTTGGGACTTCGAAATAACTGTGACATATTGCAAATTCAACTAATTAGCCAGTTTTGCTAGTAAAACTGATGCCTGGATGTCATTTTAGTTCTATTGCGCCTTCAATACTATCATTAATGACCGAGTTGTCGCATTTTCAGTGTTATGGCACCACCAAGCTCTTCCATTTGTACCGGTGTGTTTGACAACAAAACACAGAGCAAATCCTTTATTTGGGACTTCGAAATAACTGTGTTATCTTGCCAATTCAACTAATTATCTAGTTTTCCTAGTCACTCTGATGCCTGGAGGTCATTTTTGTTCTATTGCGCCATAAATACTATCATTAATGGCCGAGTTGTCACATTTTCAGTGTTGTGGCACCGCCAAGCCCTTCCATTTGTACCACCGGTGTGTTTGACAACAAAATACAGAGCAAATCCTTTATCTTGGGACTTCCAAATAACTGTGTCATATCGCAAATTCAACTAATTATCCAGTTTTTCTGGTAACACTGATGCCTGGAAGTCAATTTAGTTCTATTGCGCCTTCAATACTATCATTAATGGCCGAGTTGTGACATTTGCAGTGTTATGGCACAGGCCAACCTCGTCCATTTGTACCGGTGTGTTTGACAACAAAACACAGAGCAAATCCTTTATATTAGGACTTCGAAATAACTGTCTTATATCGCAAATTCAACTAATTATAAAGTTTTTCTAGTAACACTGATGCCTGGACGTCAATTTAGTTCAATTGCGCGTTCAATACTATCATTAATGGCCGAGTTGTCACGTTTGCAGTGTTATGGCACAGGCCAAGCTCTTCCATTTTTAACCGCTGTGTTTGACAACAAAATACAGAGCAAATCCTTTATCTTGGGACTTCCAAATAACTGTATTATATCGCAAATTCAACTAATTATCAAGTTTTTCTAGTAACACTGATGCATGGAGGTCAATTTAGTTCTATTGCGCCTTCAATACTATCATTAATGGCCGAGTTATCACGTTTGCAGTGTTATGGCACAGACCAAGCTCTTCCATTTGTAACGGTGTGTTTTACAAGAAAATACAGACCAAATCCTTTATCTTGGGACTTCGAAATAACTGTGTCATATCGCAAATTCAACTAATTATCCAGATTTGCTAGTAACACTGATGCCTGGAAGTCAATTTAGTTCTATTGCGCCTTCAATACTATCATTAATGGCCGAGTTGTGACATTTGCAGTGTTATGGCACAGGCCAACCTCGTCCATTTGTACCGGTGTGTTTGACAACAAAACACAGAGCAAATCCTTTATATTAGGACTTCGAAATAACTGTCTTATATCGCAAATTCAACTAATTATAAAGTTTTTCTAGTAACACTGATGCCTGGACGTCAATTTAGTTCAATTGCGCCATCAATACTATCATTAATGGCCGAGTTGTCACGTTTGCAGTGTTATGGCACAGGCCAAGCTCTTCCATTTTTAACCGCTGTGTTTGACAACAAAATACAGAGCAAATCCTTTATATTAGGACTTCCAAATAACTGTATTATATCGCAAATTCAACTAATTATCAAGTTTTTCTAGTAACACTGATGCATGGAGGTCAATTTAGTTCTATTGCGCCTTCAATACTATCATTAATGGCCGAGTTATCACGTTTGCAGTGTTATGGCACAGACCAAGCTCTTCCATTTGTAACGGTGTGTTTTACAAGAAAATACAGACCAAATCCTTTATCTTGGGACTTCGAAATAACTGTGTCATATCGCAAATTCAACTAATTATCCAGATTTGCTAGTAACACTGATGCCTGGAGGTCATTTTAGTTCTATTGCGCCTTCAATACTATCATTACTGACCGAGTTGTCGCATTTTCAGTGTTATGGCACCACCAAGCTCTTCCATTTGTACCGCTGTGTTTGACAACAAAATACAGAGCAAATCCTTTATCTTGGGACTTCGAAATAACTGTGTCATATCGCAAATTCAACTAATTATCCAGTTTTTCTGGTAACACTGATGCCTGGAAGTCAATTTAGTTCTATTACGCCTTCAATACTATCATTAATGGCCGAGTTGTGACATTTGCAGTGTTATGGCACAGGCCAAGCTCTTCCATTTGTACCGCTGTGTTTGACAACAAAATACAGAGCAAATCCTTTATCTTGGGACTTCGAAATAACTGTATCAACTAATTATCCAGTTTTCCTAGAAATACTGATGCCTGGAGGTCAATTTAGTTCTATTGCGCCATCAATACTATCATTAATGGGCGAGTTATCACGTTTGATGTGTTCTAGCACAGGCCAAGCTCTTCCATTGTTACCGCTGTGTTTGACAACAAAACACAGAGCAAATCCTTTATCTTGGGACTTCGAAATAACTGTCTTATATCGCAAATTCAACTAATTATAAAGTTTTTCTAGTAACACTGATGCCTGGACGTCAATTTAGTTCAATTGCGCCATCAATACTATCATTAATGGGCGAGTTATCACGTTTGCAGTGTTATAGCACAGGCCAAGCTCTTCCATTTGTACCGGTGTGTTTGACAACAAAATACAGACCAAATCCTTTATCTTGGGACTTCGAAATAACTGTGACATATTGCAAATTCAACTAATTATCCAGTTTTGCTAGTAAAACTGATGCCTGGAGGTCATTTTAGTTCTATTGCGCCTTCAATACTATCATTAATGACCGAGTTGTCGCATTTTCAGTGTTATGGCACCACCAAGCTCTTCCATTTGTACCGGTGTGTTTGACAACAAAACACAGAGCAAATCCTTTATTTGGGACTTCGAAATAACTGTGTTATCTTGCCAATTCAACTAATTATATAGTTTTCCTAGTCACTCTGATGCCTGGAGGTAATTTTTGTTCTATTGCGCCATAAATACTATCATTAATGGCCGAGTTGTCACATTTTCAGTGTTGTGGCACCGCCAAGCCCTACCATTTGTACCACCGGTGTGTTTGACAACAAAATACAGAGCAAATCCTTTATCTTGGGACTTCGAAATAACTGTGTCATATCGCAAATTCAACTAATTATCCAGTTTTTCTGGTAACACTGATGCCTGCAAGTCAATTTAGTTCTATTGCGCCATCAATACTATCATTAATGGCCGAGTTGTCACGTTTGCAGTGTTATGGCACCACCAAGCTCTTCCATTTGTACCGCTGTGTTTGACAACAAAATACAGAGCAAATCCTTTATCTTGGGACTTCGAAATAACTGTGTCATATCGCAAATTCAACTAATTATCCAGTTTTTCTGGTAACACTGATGCCTGGAAGTCAATTTAGTTCTATTACGCCTTCAATACTATCATTAATGGCCGAGTTGTGACATTTGCAGTGTTATGGCACAGGCCAAGCTCTTCCATTTGTACCGCTGTGTTTGACAACAAAATACAGAGCAAATCCTTTATCTTGGGACTTCGAAATAACTGTATCAACTAATTATCCAGTTTTCCTAGAAATACTGATGCCTGGAGGTCAATTTAGTTCTATTGCGCCATCAATACTATCATTAATGGGCGAGTTATCACGTTTGATGTGTTCTAGCACAGGCCAAGCTCTTCCATTGTTACCGCTGTGTTTGACAACAAAACACAGAGCAAATCCTTTATCTTGGGACTTCGAAATAACTGTCTTATATCGCAAATTCAACTAATTATAAAGTTTTTCTAGTAACACTGATGCCTGGACGTCAATTTAGTTCAATTGCGCCATCAATACTATCATTAATGGGCGAGTTATCACGTTTGCAGTGTTATAGCACAGGCCAAGCTCTTCCATTTGTACCGGTGTGTTTGACAACAAAATACAGACCAAATCCTTTATCTTGGGACTTCGAAATAACTGTGACATATTGCAAATTCAACTAATTATCCAGTTTTGCTAGTAAAACTGATGCCTGGAGGTCATTTTAGTTCTATTGCGCCTTCAATACTATCATTAATGACCGAGTTGTCGCATTTTCAGTGTTATGGCACCACCAAGCTCTTCCATTTGTACCGGTGTGTTTGACAACAAAACACAGAGCAAATCCTTTATTTGGGACTTCGAAATAACTGTGTTATCTTGCCAATTCAACTAATTATATAGTTTTCCTAGTCACTCTGATGCCTGGAGGTAATTTTTGTTCTATTGCGCCATAAATACTATCATTAATGGCCGAGTTGTCACATTTTCAGTGTTGTGGCACCGCCAAGCCCTACCATTTGTACCACCGGTGTGTTTGACAACAAAATACAGAGCAAATCCTTTATCTTGGGACTTCGAAATAACTGTGTCATATCGCAAATTCAACTAATTATCCAGTTTTTCTGGTAACACTGATGCCTGCAAGTCAATTTAGTTCTATTGCGCCATCAATACTATCATTAATGGCCGAGTTGTCACGTTTGCAGTGTTATGACACAGGCCAAGCTCTTCCATTTGTACCGCTGTGTTTGACAACAATATACAGAGCAAATCCTTTATCTTGGGACTTCGAAATAACTGTGTCATATCGCAAATTCAACCAATTATCAAGATTTCCTAGTAATACTGATGCCTGGAGGTGAATTTAGTTCTATTGCGCAATCAATACCATCATTAATGGGCGAGTTATCACGTTTGCAGTGTTATAGCACAGGCCAAGCTCTTCCATTTGTACCGGTGTGTTTGACAACAAAATACAGAGCAAATCCTTTATCTTGGGACTTCGAAATAACTGTATCAACTAATTATCCAGTTTTCCTAGAAATACTGATGCCTGGAGGTCAATTTAGTTCTATTGCGCCATCAATACTATCATTAATGGGCGAGTTATCACGTTTGATGTGTTCTAGCACAGGCCAAGCTCTTCCATTGTTACCGCTGTGTTTGACAACAAAACACAGAGCAAATCCTTTATCTTGGGACTTCGAAATAACTGTCTTATATCGCAAATTCAACTAATTATAAAGTTTTTCTAGTAACACTGATGCCTGGACGTCAATTTAGTTCAATTGCGCCATCAATACTATCATTAATGGGCGAGTTATCACGTTTGCAGTGTTATAGCACAGGCCAAGCTCTTCCATTTGTACCGGTGTGTTTGACAACAAAATACAGACCAAATCCTTTATCTTGGGACTTCGAAATAACTGTGACATATTGCAAATTCAACTAATTATCCAGTTTTGCTAGTAAAACTGATGCCTGGAGGTCATTTTAGTTCTATTGCGCCTTCAATACTATCATTAATGACCGAGTTGTCGCATTTTCAGTGTTATGGCACCACCAAGCTCTTCCATTTGTACCGGTGTGTTTGACAACAAAACACAGAGCAAATCCTTTATTTGGGACTTCGAAATAACTGTGTTATCTTGCCAATTCAACTAATTATATAGTTTTCCTAGTCACTCTGATGCCTGGAGGTAATTTTTGTTCTATTGCGCCATAAATACTATCATTAATGGCCGAGTTGTCACATTTTCAGTGTTGTGGCACCGCCAAGCCCTACCATTTGTACCACCGGTGTGTTTGACAACAAAATACAGAGCAAATCCTTTATCTTGGGACTTCGAAATAACTGTGTCATATCGCAAATTCAACTAATTATCCAGTTTTTCTGGTAACACTGATGCCTGCAAGTCAATTTAGTTCTATTGCGCCATCAATACTATCATTAATGGCCGAGTTGTCAGGTTTGCAGTGTTATGACACAGGCCAAGCTCTTCCATTTGTACCGGTGTGTTTGACAACAAAACACAGAGCAAATCCTTTATATTAGGACTTCCAAATAACTGTATTATATCGCAAATTCAACTAATTATCCAGTTTTTCTGGTAACACTGATGCCTGGAAGTCAATTTAGTTGTATTGCGCCTTCAATACTATCATTAATGGCCGCGTTGTGACATTTGCAGTGTTATGGCACAGGCCAACCTCGTCCATTTGTACCGGTGTGTTTGACAACAAAACACAGAGCAAATCCTTTATATTAGGACTTCAAAATAACTGTCTTATATCGCAAATTCAACTAATTATAAAGTTTTTCTAGTAACACTGATGCCTGGACGTCAATTTAGTTCAATTGCGCCATCAATACTATCATTAATGGCCGAGTTGTCACGTTTGCAGTGTTATGGCACAGGCCAAGCTCTTCCATTTGTACCGCTGTGTTTGACAACAAAATACAGAGCAAATCCTTTATCTTGGGACTTCGAAATAACTGTGTCATATCGCAAATTCAACCCATTATCAAGTTTTCCTAGTAATACTGATGCCTGGAGGTGAATTTAGTTCTATTGCGCCATCAATACCATCATTAATGGGCGAGTTATCACGTTTGCAGTGTTATAGCACAGGCCAAGCTCTTCCATTTGTACCGGTGTGTTTGACAACAAAATACAGACCAAATCCTTTATCTTGGGACTTCGAAATAACTGTATCAACTAATTATCCAGTTTTCCTAGTAATACTGATGCCTGGAGGTGAATTTAGTTCTATTGCGCCATCAATACCATCATTAATGGGCGAGTTATCACGTTTGCAGTGTTATAGCACAGGCCAAGCTCTTCCATTTGTACCGGTGTGTTTGACAACAAAACACAGAGCAAATCCTTTATATTAGGACTTCGAAATAACTGTCTTATATCGCAAATTCAACTAATTATAAAGTTTTTCTAGTAACACTGATGCCTGGACGTCAATTTAGTTCAATTGCGCCATCAATACTATCATTAATGGCCGAGTTGTCACGTTTGCAGTGTTATGGCACAGGCCAAGCTCTTCCATTTTTAACCGCTGTGTTTGACAACAAAATACAGAGCAAATCCTTTATATTAGGACTTCCAAATAACTGTATTATATCGCAAATTCAACTAATTATCAAGTTTTTCTAGTAACACTGATGCATGGAGGTCAATTTAGTTCTATTGCGCCTTCAATACTATCATTAATGGCCGAGTTATCACGTTTGCAGTGTTATGGCACAGACCAAGCTCTTCCATTTGTAACGGTGTGTTTTACAAGAAAATACAGACCAAATCCTTTATCTTGGGACTTCGAAATAACTGTGTCATATCGCAAATTCAACTAATTATCCAGATTTGCTAGTAACACTGATGCCTGGAGGTCATTTTAGTTCTATTGCGCCTTCAATACTATCATTACTGACCGAGTTGTCGCATTTTCAGTGTTATGGCACCACCAAGCTCTTCCATTTGTACCGCTGTGTTTGACAACAAAATACAGAGCAAATCCTTTATCTTGGGACTTCGAAATAACTGTGTCATATCGCAAATTCAACTAATTATCCAGTTTTTCTGGTAACACTGATGCCTGGAAGTCAATTTAGTTCTATTACGCCTTCAATACTATCATTAATGGCCGAGTTGTGACATTTGCAGTGTTATGGCACAGGCCAAGCTCTTCCATTTGTACCGCTGTGTTTGACAACAAAATACAGAGCAAATCCTTTATCTTGGGACTTCGAAATAACTGTATCAACTAATTATCCAGTTTTCCTAGAAATACTGATGCCTGGAGGTCAATTTAGTTCTATTGCGCCATCAATACTATCATTAATGGGCGAGTTATCACGTTTGATGTGTTCTAGCACAGGCCAAGCTCTTCCATTGTTACCGCTGTGTTTGACAACAAAACACAGAGCAAATCCTTTATCTTGGGACTTCGAAATAACTGTCTTATATCGCAAATTCAACTAATTATAAAGTTTTTCTAGTAACACTGATGCCTGGACGTCAATTTAGTTCAATTGCGCCATCAATACTATCATTAATGGGCGAGTTATCACGTTTGCAGTGTTATAGCACAGGCCAAGCTCTTCCATTTGTACCGGTGTGTTTGACAACAAAATACAGACCAAATCCTTTATCTTGGGACTTCGAAATAACTGTGACATATTGCAAATTCAACTAATTATCCAGTTTTGCTAGTAAAACTGATGCCTGGAGGTCATTTTAGTTCTATTGCGCCTTCAATACTATCATTAATGACCGAGTTGTCGCATTTTCAGTGTTATGGCACCACCAAGCTCTTCCATTTGTACCGGTGTGTTTGACAACAAAACACAGAGCAAATCCTTTATTTGGGACTTCGAAATAACTGTGTTATCTTGCCAATTCAACTAATTATATAGTTTTCCTAGTCACTCTGATGCCTGGAGGTAATTTTTGTTCTATTGCGCCATAAATACTATCATTAATGGCCGAGTTGTCACATTTTCAGTGTTGTGGCACCGCCAAGCCCTACCATTTGTACCACCGGTGTGTTTGACAACAAAATACAGAGCAAATCCTTTATCTTGGGACTTCGAAATAACTGTGTCATATCGCAAATTCAACTAATTATCCAGTTTTTCTGGTAACACTGATGCCTGCAAGTCAATTTAGTTCTATTGCGCCATCAATACTATCATTAATGGCCGAGTTGTCACGTTTGCAGTGTTATGACACAGGCCAAGCTCTTCCATTTGTACCGCTGTGTTTGACAACAATATACAGAGCAAATCCTTTATCTTGGGACTTCGAAATAACTGTGTCATATCGCAAATTCAACCAATTATCAAGTTTTCCTAGTAATACTGATGCCTGGAGGTGAATTTAGTTCTATTGCGCAATCAATACCATCATTAATGGGCGAGTTATCACGTTTGCAGTGTTATAGCACAGGCCAAGCTCTTCCATTTGTACCGGTGTGTTTGACAACAAACTACAGACCAAATCCTTTCTCTTGGGACTTCGAAATAACTGTATCAACTAATTATCCAGTTTTTCTAGAAATACTGATGCCTGGAGGTCAATTTAGTTCTATTGCGCCATCAATACTATCATTAATGGGCGAGTTATCACGTTGGATGTGTTCTAGCACAGGCCAAGCTCTTCCATTGTTACCGCTGTGTTTGACAACAAAACACAGAGCAAATCCTTTATCTTGGGACTTCGAAATAACTGTCTTATATCGCAAATTCAACTAATTATAAAGTTTTTCTAGTAACACTGATGCCTGGACGTCAATTTAGTTCAATTGCGCCATCAATACTATCATTAATGGGCGAGTTATCACGTTTGCAGTGTTATAGCACAGGCCAAGCTCTTCCATTTGTACCGGTGTGTTTGACAACAAAATACAGACCAAATCCTTTATCTTGGGACTTCGAAATAACTGTGACATATTGCAAATTCAACTAATTATCCAGTTGTTCTGGTAACACTGATGCCTGGAAGTCAATTTAGTACTATTGCGCCTTCAATACTATCATTAATGGCCGAGTTGTGACATTTGCAGTGTTATGGCACAGGCCAACCTCGTCCATTTGTACCGGTGTGTTTGACAACAAAACACAGAGCAAATCCTTTATATTAGGACTTCGAAATAACTGTCTTATATCGAAAATTCAACTAATTATAAAGTTTTTCTAGTAACACTGATGCCTGGACGTCTATTTAGTTCAATTGCGCCATCAATACTATCATTAATGGCCGAGTTGTCACGTTTGCAGTGTTATGGCACAGGCCAAGCTCTTCCATTTTTAACCGCTGTGTTTGACAACAAAATACAGAGCAAATCCTTTATATTAGGACTTCCAAATAACTGTATTATATCGCAAATTCAACTAATTATCAAGTTTTTCTAGTAACACTGATGCATGGAGGTCAATTTAGTTCTATTGCGCCTTCAATACTATCATTAATGGCCGAGTTATCACGTTTGCAGTGTTATGGCACAGACCAAGCTCTTCCATTTGTAACGGTGTGTTTTACAAGAAAATACAGACCAAATCCTTTATCTTGGGACTTCGAAATAACTGTGTCATATCGCAAATTCAACTAATTATCCAGATTTGCTAGTAACACTGATGCCTGGAGGTCATTTTAGTTCTATTGCGCCTTCAATACTATCATTACTGACCGAGTTGTCGCATTTTCAGTGTTATGGCACCACCAAGCTCTTCCATTTGTACCGCTGTGTTTGACAACAAAATACAGAGCAAATCCTTTATCTTGGGACTTCGAAATAACTGTGTCATATCGCAAATTCAACTAATTATCCAGTTTTTTTTTTAACACTGATGCCTGGAAGTCAATTTAGTTCTATTACGCCTTCAATACTATCATTAATGGCCGAGTTGTGACATTTGCAGTGTTATGGCACAGGCCAAGCTCTTCCATTTGTACCGCTGTGTTTGACAACAAAATACAGAGCAAATCCTTTATATTGGGACTTCGAAATAACTGTATCAACTAATTATCCAGTTTTCCTAGAAATACTGATGCCTGGAGGTCAATTTAGTTCTATTGCGCTATCAATACTATCATTAATGGGCGAGTTATCACGTTTGATGTGTTCTAGCACAGGCCAAGCTCTTCCATTGTTACCGCTGTGTTTGACAACAAAACACAGAGCAAATCCTTTATCTTGGGACTTCGAAATAACTGTCTTATATCGCAAATTCAACTAATTATAAAGTTTTTCTAGTAACACTGATGCCTGGACGTCAATTTAGTTCAATTGCGCCATCAATACTATCATTAATGGGCGAGTTATCACGTTTGCAGTGTTATAGCACAGGCCAAGCTCTTCCATTTGTACCGGTGTGTTTGACAACAAAATACAGACCAAATCCTTTATCTTGGGACTTCGAAATAACTGTGACATATTGCAAATTCAACTAATTATCCAGTTTTGCTAGTAAAACTGATGCCTGGAGGTCATTTTAGTTCTATTGCGCCTTCAATACTATCATTAATGACCGAGTTGTCGCATTTTCAGTGTTATGGCACCACCAAGCTCTTCCATTTGTACCGGTGTGTTTGACAACAAAACACAGAGCAAATCCTTTATATTAGGACTTCGAAATAACTGTCTTATATCGCAAATTCAACTAATTATAAAGTTTTTCTAGTAACACTGATGCCTGGACGTCAATTTAGTTCAATTGCGCCATCAATACTATCATTAATGGCCGAGTTGTCACGTTTGCAGTGTTATGGCACAGGCCAAGCTCTTCCATTTGTACCGCTGTGTTTGACAACAAAATACAGAGCAAATCCTTTATCTTGGGACTTCGAAATAACTGTGTCATATCGCAAATTCAACTAATTATCCAGTTTTTCTGGTAACACTGATGCCTGGAAGTCAATTTAGTTCTATTGCGCCTTCAATACTATCATTAATGGCCGAGTTGTGACATTTGCAGTGTTATGGCACAGGCCAACCTCGTCCATTTGTACCGGTGTGTTTGACAACAAAATACAGAGCAAATCCTTTATCTTGGGACTTCGAAATAACTGTGTCATATCGCAAATTCAACCCATTATCAAGTTTTCCTAGTAATACTGATGCCTGGAGGTGAATTTAGTTCTATTGCGCCATCAATACCATCATTAATGGGCGAGTTATCACGTTTGCAGTGTTATAGGACAGGCCAAGCTCTTCCATTTGTACCGGTGTGTTTGACAACAAAATACAGACCAAATCCTTTATCTTGGGATTTCCAAATAACTGTATTATATCGCAAATTCAACTAATTATCCAGTTTTTCTGGTAACACTGATGCCTGGACGTCAACTTAGTTCAATTGCGCCATCAATACTATCATTAATGGCCGAGTTGTCACGTTTGCAGTGTTATGGCACAGGCCAAGCTCTTCCATTTGTACCGCTGTGTTTGACAACAAAATACAGAGCAAATCCTTTATCTTGGGACTTCGAAATAACTGTGTCATATCGCAAATTCAACTAATTATCCAGTTTTTCTGGTAACACTGATGCCTGGAAGTCAATTTAGTTCTATTGCGCCTTCAATACTATCATTAATGGCCGAGTTGTGACATTTGCAGTGTTATGGCACAGGCCAACCTCGTCCATTTGTACCGGTGTGTTTGACAACAAAATACAGAGCAAATCCTTTATCTTGGGACTTCGAAATAACTGTGTCATATCGCAAATTCAACCCATTATCAAGTTTTCCTAGTAATACTGATGCCTGGAGGTGAATTTAGTTCTATTGCGCCATCAATACCATCATTAATGGGCGAGTTATCACGTTTGCAGTGTTATAGGACAGGCCAAGCTCTTCCATTTGTACCGGTGTGTTTGACAACAAAATACAGACCAAATCCTTTATCTTGGGACTTCCAAATAACTGTATTATATCGCAAATTCAACTAATTATCCAGTTTTTCTGGTAACACTGATGCCTGGAAGTCAATTTAGTTCTATTGCGCCTTCAATACTATCATTAATGGCCGAGTTGTGACATTTGCAGTGTTATGGCACAGGCCAACCTCGTCCATTTGTACCGGTGTGTTTGACAACAAAACACAGAGCAAATCCTTTATATTAGGACTTCAAAATAACTGTCTTATATCGCAAATTCAACTAATTATAAAGTTTTTCTAGTAACACTGATGCCTGGACGTCAATTTAGTTCAATTGCGCCATCAATACTATCATTAATGGCCGAGTTGTCACGTTTGCAGTGTTATTGCACAGGCCAAGCTCTTCCATTTGTACCGCTGTGTTTGACAACAAAATACAGAGCAAATCCTTTATTTTGTGACTTCGAAATAACTCTGTCATATCGCAAATTCAACCCATTATCAAGTTTTCCTAGTAATACTGATGCCTGGAGGTGAATTTAGTTCTATTGCGCCATCAATACCATCATTAATGGGCGAGTTATCACGTTTGCAGTGTTATAGCACAGGCCAAGCTCTTCCATTTGTACCGGTGTGTTTGACAACAAAATACAGACCAAATCCTTTATCTTGGGACTTCGAAATAACTGTATCAACTAATTATCCAGTTTTCCTAGTAATACTGATGCCTGGAGGTGAATTTAGTTCTATTGCGCCATCAATACCATCATTAATGGGCGAGTTATCACGTTTGCAGTGTTATAGCACAGGCCAAGCTCTTCCATTTGTACCGGTGTGTTTGACAACAAAACACAGAGCAAATCCTTTATATTAGGACTTCCAAATAACTGTATTATATCGCAAATTCAACTAATTATCCAGTTTTTCTGGTAACACTGATGCCTGGAAGTCAATTTAGTTCTATTGCGCCTTCAATACTATCATTAATGGCCGAGTTGTGACATTTGCAGTGTTATGGCACAGGCCAACCTCGTCCATTTGTACCGGTGTGTTTGACAACAAAACACAGAGCAAATCCTTTATATTAGGACTTCAAAATAACTGTCTTATATCGCAAATTCAACTAATTATAAAGTTTTTCTAGTAACACTGATGCCTGGACGTCAATTTAGTTCAATTGCGCCATCAATACTATCATTAATGGCCGAGTTGTCACGTTTGCAGTGTTATTGCACAGGCCAAGCTCTTCCATTTGTACCGCTGTGTTTGACAACAAAATACAGAGCAAATCCTTTATCTTGGGACTTCGAAATAACTGTGTCATATCGCAAATTCAACCCATTATCAAGTTTTCCTAGTAATACTGATGCCTGGAGGTGAATTTAGTTCTATTGCGCCATCAATACCATCATTAATGGGCGAGTTATCACGTTTGCAGTGTTATAGCACAGGCCAAGCTCTTCCATTTGTACCGGTGTGTTTGACAACAAAATACAGACCAAATCCTTTATCTTGGGACTTCGAAATAACTGTATCAACTAATTATCCAGTTTTCCTAGTAATACTGATGCCTGGAGGTGAATTTAGTTCTATTGCGCCATCAATACCATCATTAATGGGCGAGTTATCACGTTTGCAGTGTTATAGCACAGGCCAAGCTCTTCCATTTGTACCGGTGTGTTTGACAACAAAACACAGAGCAAATCCTTTATATTAGGACTTCCAAATAACTGTATTATATCGCAAATTCAACTAATTATCCAGTTTTTCTGGTAACACTGATGCCTGGAAGTCAATTTAGTTATATTGCGCCTTCAATACTATCATTAATGGCCGCGTTGTGACATTTGCAGTGTTATGGCACAGGCCAACCTCGTCCATTTGTACCGGTGTGTTTGACAACAAAACACAGAGCAAATCCTTTATATTAGGACTTCAAAATAACTGTCTTATATCGCAAATTCAACTAATTATAAAGTTTTTCTAGTAACACTGATGCCTGGACGTCAATTTAGTTCAATTGCGCCATCAATACTATCATTAATGGCCGAGTTGTCACGTTTGCAGTGTTATGGCACAGGCCAAGCTCTTCCATTTGTACCGCTGTGTTTGACAACAAAATACAGAGCAAATCCTTTATCTTGGGACTTCGAAATAACTGTGTCATATCGCAAATTCAACCCATTATCAAGTTTTCCTAGTAATACTGATGCCTGGAGGTGAATTTAGTTCTATTGCGCCATCAATACCATCATTAATGGGCGAGTTATCACGTTTGCAGTGTTATAGCACAGGCGAAGCTCTTCCATTTGTACCGGTGTGTTTGACAACAAAATACAGACCAAATCCTTTATCTTGGGACTTCGAAATAACTGTATCAACTAATTATCCAGTTTTCCTAGTAATACTGATGCCTGGAGGTGAATTTAGTTCTATTGCGCCATCAATACCATCATTAATGGGCGAGTTATCACGTTTGCAGTGTTATAGCACAGGCCAAGCTCTTCCATTTGTACCGGTGTGTTTGACAACAAAACACAGAGCAAATCCTTTATATTAGGACTTCCAAATAACTGTATTATATCGCAAATTCAACTAATTATCCAGTTTTTCTGGTAACACTGATGCCTGGAAGTCAATTTAGTTCTATTGCGCCTTCAATACTATCATTAATGGCCGAGTTGTGACATTTGCAGTGTTATGGCACAGGCCAACCTCGTCCATTTGTACCGGTGTGTTTGACATCAAAACACAGAGCAAATCCTTTATATTAGGACTTCAAAATAACTGTCTTATATCGCAAATTCAACTAATTATAAAGTTTTCCTAGTAATACTGATGCCTGGAGGTGAATTTAGTTCTATTGCGCCATCAATACCATCATTAATGGGCGAGTTATCACGTTTGCAGTGTTATAGCACAGGCCAAGCTCTTCCATTTGTACCGGTGTGTTTGACAACAAAATACAGACCAAATCCTTTATCTTGGGACTTCGAAATAACTGTATCAACTAATTATCCAGTTTTCCTAGTAATACTGATGCCTGGAGGTGAATTTAGTTCTATTGCGCCATCAATACCATCATTAATGGGCGAGTTATCACGTTTGCAGTGTTATAGCACAGGCCAAGCTCTTCCATTTGTACCGGTGTGTTTGACAACAAAACACAGAGCAAATCCTTTATATTAGGACTTCGAAATAACTGTCTTATATCGCAAATTCAACTAATTATAAAGTTTTTCTAGTAACACTGATGCCTGGACGTCAATTTAGTTCAATTGCGCCATCAATACTATCATTAATGGCCGAGTTGTCACGTTTGCAGTGTTATGGCACAGGCCAAGCTCTTCCATTTTTAACCGCTGTGTTTGACAACAAAATACAGAGCAAATCCTTTATATTAGGACTTCCAAATAACTGTATTATATCGCAAATTCAACTAATTATCAAGTTTTTCTAGTAACACTGATGCATGGAGGTCAATTTAGTTCTATTGCGCCTTCAATACTATCATTAATGGCCGAGTTATCACGTTTGCAGTGTTATGGCACAGACCAAGCTCTTCCATTTGTAACGGTGTGTTTTACAAGAAAATACAGACCAAATCCTTTATCTTGGGACTTCGAAATAACTGTGTCATATCGGAAATTCAACTAATTATCCAGATTTGCTAGTAACACTGATGCCTGGAGGTCATTTTAGTTCTATTGCGCCTTCAATACTATCATTACTGACCGAGTTGTCGCATTTTCAGTGTTATGGCACCACCAAGCTCTTCCATTTGTACCGCTGTGTTTGACAACAAAATACAGAGCAAATCCTTTATCTTGGGACTTCGAAATAACTGTGTCATATCGCAAATTCAACTAATTATCCAGTTTTTCTGGTAACACTGATGCCTGGAAGTCAATTTAGTTCTATTACGCCTTCAATACTATCATTAATGGCCGAGTTGTGACATTTGCAGTGTTATGGCACAGGCCAAGCTCTTCCATTTGTACCGCTGTGTTTGACAACAAAATACAGAGCAAATCCTTTATCTTGGGACTTCGAAATAACTGTATCAACTAATTATCCAGTTTTTCTAGAAATACTGATGCCTGGAGGTCAATTTAGTTCTATTGCGCCATCAATACTATCATTAATGGGCGAGTTATCACGTTTGATGTGTTATAGCACAGGCCAAGCTCTTCCATTGGTACCGCTGTGTTTGACAACAAAACACAGAGCAAATCCTTTATCTTGGGACTTCGAAATAACTGTCTTATATCGCAAATTCAACTAATTATAAAGTTTTTCTAGTAACACTGATGCCTGGACGTCAATTTAGTTCAATTGTGCCATCAATACTATCATTAATGGCCGAGTTGTCACGTTTGCAGTGTTATGGCACAGGCCAAGCTCTTCCATTTGTACCGGTGTGTTTGACAACAAAATACAGAGCAAATCCTTTATTTTGGGACTTCGAAATAACTGTGTCATATCGCAAATTCAACTAATTATCCAGTTGTTCTGGTAACACTGATGCCTGGAAGTCAATTTAGTTCTATTGCGCCTTCAATACTATCATTAATGGCCGAGTTGTGACATTTGCAGTGTTATGGCACAGGCCAACCTCGTCCATTTGTACCGGTGTGTTTGACAACAAAACACAGAGCAAATCCTTAATATTAGGACTTCGAAATAACTGTCTTATATCGCAAATTCAACTAATTATAAAGTTTTTCTAGTAACACTGATGCCTGGACGTCAATTTAGTTCAATTGCGCCATCAATACTATCATTAATGGCCGAGTTGTCACGTTTGCAGTGTTATGGCACAGGCCAAGCTCTTCCATTTTTAACCGCTGTGTTTGACAACAAATTACAGAGCAAATCCTTTATATTAGGACTTCCAAATAACTGTATTATATCGCAAATTCAACTAATTATCAAGTTTTTCTAGTAACACTGATGCATGGAGGTCAATTTAGTTCTATTGCGCCTTCAATACTATCATTAATGGCCGAGTTATCACGTTTGCAGTGTTATGGCACAGACCAAGCTCTTCCATTTGTAACGGTGTGTTTTACAAGAAAATACAGACCAAATCCTTTATCTTGGGACTTCGAAATAACTGTGTCATATCGCAAATTCAACTAATTATCCAGATTTGCTAGTAACACTGATGCCTGGAGGTCATTTTAGTTCTATTGCGCCTTCAATACTATCATTACTGACCGAGTTGTCGCATTTTCAGTGTTATGGCACCACCAAGCTCTTCCATTTGTACCGCTGTGTTTGACAACAAAATACAGAGCAAATCCTTTATCTTGGGACTTCGAAATAACTGTGTCATATCGCAAATTCAACTAATTATCCAGTTTTTCTGGTAACACTGATGCCTGGAAGTCAATTTAGTTCTATTACGCCTTCAATACTATCATTAATGGCCGAGTTGTGACATTTGCAGTGTTATGGCACAGGCCAAGCTCTTCCATTTGTACCGCTGTGTTTGACAACAAAATACAGACCAAATCCTTTATCTTGGGACTTCGAAATAACTGTATCAACTAATTATCCAGTTTTTCTAGTAATACTGATGCCTGGAGGTGAATTTAGTTCTATTGCGCCATCAATACCATCATTAATGGGCGAGTTATCACGTTTGCAGTGTTATAGCACAGGCCAAGCTCTTCCATTTGTACCGGTGTGTTTGACAACAAAACACAGAGCAAATCCTTTATATTAGGACTTCCAAATAACTGTATTATATCGCAAATTCAACTAATTATCCAGTTTTTCTGGTAACACTGATGCCTGGAAGTCAATTTAGTTATATTGCGCCTTCAATACTATCATTAATGGCCGCGTTGTGACATTTGCAGTGTTATGGCACAGGCCAACCTCGTCCATTTGTACCGGTGTGTTTGACAACAAAACACAGAGCAAATCCTTTATATTAGGACTTCAAAATAACTGTCTTATATCGCAAATTCAACTAATTATAAAGTTTTTCTAGTAACACTGATGCCTGGACGTCAATTTAGTTCAATTGCGCCATCAATACTATCATTAATGGCCGAGTTGTCACGTTTGCAGTGTTATGGCACAGGCCAAGCTCTTCCATTTGTACCGCTGTGTTTGACAACAAAATACAGAGCAAATCCTTTATCTTGGGACTTCGAAATAACTGTGTCATATCGCAAATTCAACCCATTATCAAGTTTTCCTAGTAATACTGATGCCTGGAGGTGAATTTAGTTATATTGCGCCATCAATACCATCATTAATGGGCGAGTTATCACGTTTGCAGTGTTATAGCACAGGCCAAGCTCTTCCATTTGTACCGGTGTGTTTGACAACAAAATACAGACCAAATCCTTTATCTTGGGACTTCGAAATAACTGTATCAACTAATTATCCAGTTTTCCTAGTAATACTGATGCCTGGAGGTGAATTTAGTTCTATTGCGCCATCAATACCATCATTAATGGGCGAGTTATCACGTTTGCAGTGTTATAGCACAGGCCAAGCTCTTCCATTTGTACCGGTGTGTTTGACAACAAAACACAGAGCAAATCCTTTATATTAGGACTTCCAAATAACTGTATTATATCGCAAATTCAACTAATTATCCAGTTTTTCTGGTAACACTGATGCCTGGAAGTCAATTTAGTTCTATTGCGCCTTCAATACTATCATTAATGGCCGAGTTGTGATATTTGCAGTGTTATGGCACAGGCCAACCTCGTCCATTTGTACCGGTGTGTTTGACAACAAAACACAGAGCAAATCCTTTATATTAGGACTTCAAAATAACTGTCTTATATCGCAAATTCAACTAATTATAAAGTTTTTCTAGTAACACTGATGCCTGGACGTCAATTTAGTTCAATTGCGCCATCAATACTATCATTAATGGCCGAGTTGTCACGTTTGCAGTGTTATTGCACAGGCCAAGCTCTTCCATTTGTACCGCTGTGTTTGACAACAAAATACAGAGCAAATCCTTTATCTTGGGACTTCGAAATAACTGTGTCATATCGCAAATTCAACCCATTATCAAGTTTTCCTAGTAATACTGATGCCTGGAGGTGAATTTAGTTCTATTGCGCCATCAATACCATCATTAATGGGCGAGTTATCACGTTTGCAGTGTTATAGCACAGGCCAAGCTCTTCCATTTGTACCGGTGTGTTTGACAACAAAATACAGACCAAATCCTTTATCTTGGGACTTCGAAATAACTGTATCAACTAATTATCCAGTTTTCCTAGTAATACTGATGCCTGGAGGTGAATTTAGTTCTATTGCGCCATAAATACCATCATTAATGGGCGAGTTATCACGTTTGCAGTGTTATAGCACAGGCCAAGCTCTTCCATTTGTACCGGTGTGTTTGACAACAAAACACAGAGCAAATCCTTTATATTAGGACTTCGAAATAACTGTCTTATATCGCAAATTCAACTAATTATAAAGTTTTTCTAGTAACACTGATGCCTGGACGTCAATTTAGTTCAATTGCGCCATCAATACTATCATTAATGGCCGAGTTGTCACGTTTGCAGTGTTATGGCACAGGCCAAGCTCTTCCATTTTTAACCGCTGTGTTTGACAACAAAATACAGAGCAAATCCTTTATATTAGGACTTCCAAATAACTGTATTATATCGCAAATTCAACTAATTATCAAGTTTTTCTAGTAACACTGATGCATGGAGGTCAATTTAGTTCTATTGCGCCTTCAATACTATCATTAATGGCCGAGTTATCACGTTTGCAGTGTTATGGCACAGACCAAGCTCTTCCATTTGTAACGGTGTGTTTTACAAGAAAATACAGACCAAATCCTTTGTCTTGGGACTTCGAAATAACTGTGTCATATCGCAAATTCAACTAATTATCCAGATTTGCTAGTAACACTGATGCCTGGAGGTCATTTTAGTTCTATTGCGCCTTCAATACTATCATTACTGACCGAGTTGTCGCATTTTCAGTGTTATGGCACCACCAAGCTCTTCCATTTGTACCGCTGTGTTTGACAACAAAATACAGAGCAAATCCTTTATCTTGGGACTTCGAAATAACTGTGTCATATCGCAAATTCAACTAATTATCCAGTTTTTCTGGTAACACTGATGCCTGGAAGTCAATTTAGTTATATTACGCCTTCAATACTATCATTAATGGCCGAGTTGTGACATTTGCAGTGTTATGGCACAGGCCAAGCTCTTCCATTTGTACCGCTGTGTTTGACAACAAAATACAGAGCAAATCCTTTATCTTGGGACTTCGAAATAACTGTATCAACTAATTATCCAGTTTTCCTAGAAATACTGATGCCTGGAGGTCAATTTAGTTCTATTGCGCCATCAATACTATCATTAATGGGCGAGTTATCACGTTTGATGTGTTATAGCACAGGCCAAGCTCTTCCATTGGTACCGCTGTGTTTGACAACAAAACACAGAGCAAATCCTTTATCTTGGGACTTCGAAATAACTGTCTTATATCGCAAATTCAACTAATTATAAAGTTTTTCTAGTAACACTGATGCCTGGACGTCAATTTAGTTCAATTGTGCCATCAATACTATCATTAATGGCCGAGTTGTCACGTTTGCAGTGTTATGGCACAGGCCAAGCTCTTCCATTTGTACCGGTGTGTTTGACAACAAAATACAGAGCAAATCCTTTATTTTGGGACTTCGAAATAACTGTGTCATATCGCAAATTCAACTAATTATCCAGTTGTTCTGGTAACACTGATGCCTGGAAGTCAATTTAGTTCTATTGCGCCTTCAATACTATCATTAATGGCCGAGTTGTGACATTTGCAGTGTTATGGCACAGGCCAACCTCGTCCATTTGTACCGGTGTGTTTGACAACAAAACACAGAGCAAATCGTTTATATTAGGACTTCGAAATAACTGTCTTATATCGCAAATTCAACTAATTATAAAGTTTTTCTAGTAACACTGATGCCTGGACGTCAATTTAGTTCAATTGCGCCATCAATACTATCATTAATGGCCGAGTTGTCACGTTTGCAGTGTTATGGCACAGGCCAAGCTCTTCCATTTTTAACCGCTGTGTTTGACAACAAATTACAGAGCAAATCCTTTATATTAGGACTTCCAAATAACTGTATTATATCGCAAATTCAACTAATTATCAAGTTTTTCTAGTAACACTGATGCATGGAGGTCAATTTAGTTCTATTGCGCCTTCAATACTATCATTAATGGCCGAGTTATCACGTTTGCAGTGTTATGGCACAGACCAAGCTCTTCCATTTGTAACGGTGTGTTTTACAAGAAAATACAGACCAAATCCTTTATCTTGGGACTTCGAAATAACTGTGTCATATCGCAAATTCAACTAATTATCCAGATTTGCTAGTAACACTGATGCCTATAGGTCATTTTAGTTATATTGCGCCTTCAATACTATCATTACTGACCGAGTTGTCGCATTTTCAGTGTTATGGCACCACCAAGCTCTTCCATTTGTACCGCTGTGTTTGACAACAAAATACAGAGCAAATCCTTTATCTTGGGACTTCGAAATAACTGTGTCATATCGCAAATTCAACTAATTATCCAGTTTTTCTGGTAACACTGATGCCTGGAAGTCAATTTAGTTCTATTACGCCTTCAATACTATCATTAATGGCCGAGTTGTGACATTTGCAGTGTTATGGCACAGGCCAAGCTCTTCCATTTGTACCGCTGTGTTTGACAACAAAATACAGAGCAAATCCTTTATCTTGGGACTTCGAAATAACTGTATCAACTAATTATCCGGTTTTCCTAGAAATACTGATGCCTGGAGGTCAATTTAGTTCTATTGCGCCATCAATACTATCATTAATGGGCGAGTTATCACGTTTGATGTGTTCTAGCACAGGCCAAGCTCTTCCATTGTTACCGCTGTGTTTGACAACAAAACACAGAGCAAATCCTTTATCTTGGGACTTCGAAATAACTGTCTTATATCGCAAATTCAACTAATTATAAAGTTTTTCTAGTAACACTGATGCCTGGACGTCAATTTAGTTCAATTGTGCCATCAATACTATCATTAATGGCCGAGTTGTCACGTTTGCAGTGTTATGGCACAGGCCAAGCTCTTCCATTTGTACCGGTGTGTTTGACAACAAAATACAGAGCAAATCCTTTATTTTGGGACTTCGAAATAACTGTGTCATATCGCAAATTCAACTAATTATCCAGTTGTTCTGGTAACACTGATGCCTGGAAGTCAATTTAGTTCTATTGCGCCTTCAATACTATCATTAATGGCCGAGTTGTGACATTTGCAGTGTTATGGCACAGGCCAACCTCGTCCATTTGTACCGGTGTGTTTGACAACAAAACACAGAGCAAATCGTTTATATTAGGACTTCGAAATAACTGTCTTATATCGCAAATTCAACTAATTATAAAGTTTTTCTAGTAACACTGATGCCTGGACGTCAATTTAGTTCAATTGCGCCATCAATACTATCATTAATGGCCGAGTTGTCACGTTTGCAGTGTTATGGCACAGGCCAAGCTCTTCCATTTTTAACCGCTGTGTTTGACAACAAATTACAGAGCAAATCCTTTATATTAGGACTTCCAAATAACTGTATTATATCGCAAATTCAACTAATTATCAAGTTTTTCTAGTAACACTGATGCATGGAGGTCAATTTAGTTCTATTGCGCCTTCAATACTATCATTAATGGCCGAGTTATCACGTTTGCAGTGTTATGGCACAGACCAAGCTCTTCCATTTGTAACGGTGTGTTTTACAAGAAAATACAGACCAAATCCTTTATCTTGGGACTTCGAAATAACTGTGTCATATCGCAAATTCAACTAATTATCCAGATTTGCTAGTAACACTGATGCCTATAGGTCATTTTAGTTATATTGCGCCTTCAATACTATCATTACTGACCGAGTTGTCGCATTTTCAGTGTTATGGCACCACCAAGCTCTTCCATTTGTACCGCTGTGTTTGACAACAAAATACAGAGCAAATCCTTTATCTTGGGACTTCGAAATAACTGTGTCATATCGCAAATTCAACTAATTATCCAGTTTTTCTGGTAACACTGATGCCTGGAAGTCAATTTAGTTCTATTACGCCTTCAATACTATCATTAATGGCCGAGTTGTGACATTTGCAGTGTTATGGCACAGGCCAAGCTCTTCCATTTGTACCGCTGTGTTTGACAACAAAATACAGAGCAAATCCTTTATCTTGGGACTTCGAAATAACTGTATCAACTAATTATCCGGTTTTCCTAGAAATACTGATGCCTGGAGGTCAATTTAGTTCTATTGCGCCATCAATACTATCATTAATGGGCGAGTTATCACGTTTGATGTGTTCTAGCACAGGCCAAGCTCTTCCATTGTTACCGCTGTGTTTGACAACAAAACACAGAGCAAATCCTTTATCTTGGGACTTCGAAATAACTGTCTTATATCGCAAATTCAACTAATTATAAAGTTGTTCTAGTAACACTGATGCCTGGACGTCAATTTAGTTCAATTGCGCCATCAATACTATCATTAATGGGCGAGTTATCACGTTTGCAGTGTTATAGCACAGGCCAAGCTCTTCCATTTGTACCGGTGTGTTTGACAACAAAATACAGACCAAATCCTTTATCTTGGGACTTCGAAATAACTGTGACATATTGCAAATTCAACTAATTATCCAGTTTTGCTAGTAAAACTGATGCCTGGAGGTCATTTTAGTTCTATTGCGCCTTCAATACTATCATTAATGACCGAGTTGTCGCATTTTCAGTGTTATGGCACCACCAAGCTCTTCCATTTGTACCGGTGTGTTTGACAACAAAACACAGAGCAAATCCTTTATATTAGGACTTCGAAATAACTGTCTTATATCGCAAATGCAACTAATTATAAAGTTTTTCTAGTAACACTGATGCCTGGACGTCAATTTAGTTCAATTGCGCCATCAATACTATCATTAATGGCCGAGTTGTCACGTTTGCAGTGTTATGGCACAGGCCAAGCTCTTCCATTTGTACCGCTGTGTTTGACAACAAAACACAGAGCAAATCCTTTATATTAGGACTTCGAAATAACTGTATTATATCGCAAATTCAACTAATTATCCAGTTTTTCTGGTAACACTGATGCCTGGAAGTCAATTTAGTTCTATTACGCCTTCAATACTATCATTAATGGCCGAGTTGTGACATTTGCAGTGTTATGGCACAGGCCAACCTCGTCCATTTGTACCGGTGTGTTTGACAACAAAACACAGAGCAAATCCTTTATATTAGGACTTCGAAACAACTGTCTTATATCGCAAATTCAACTAATTATAAAGTTTTTCTAGTAACACTGATGCCTGGACGTCAATTTAGTTCAATTGCGCCATCAATACTATCATTAATGGCCGAGTTGTCACGTTTGCAGTGTTATGGCACAGGCCAAGCTCTTCCATTTGTACCGCTGTATTTGACAACAAAATACAGAGCAAATCCTTTATCTTGGGACTTCGAAATAACTGTGTCATAACGCAAATTCAACCAATTATCAAGTTTTTCTAGTAATACTGATGCCTGGAGGTGAATTTAGTTCTATTGCGCCATCAATACCATCATTAATGGGCGAGTTATCACGTTTGCAGTGTTATAGCACAGGCCAAGCTCTTCCATTTGTAGCGGTGTGTTTGACAACAAAATACAGACCAAATCCTTTATCTTGGGACTTCGAAATAACTGTATCAACTAATTATCCAGTTTTTCTAAAAATACTGATGCCTGGAGGTCAATTTAGTTCTATTGCGCCATCAATACTATCATTAATGGGCGAGTTATCACGTTTGATGTGTTATAGCACAGGCCAAGCTCTTCCATTTGTACCGCTGTGTTTGACAACAAAATACAGAGCAAATCCTTTATTTTGCGACTTCGAAATAACTGTGTCATATCGCAAATTCAACTAATTATCAAGTTTGTCTGGTAACACTGATGCCTGGAGGTCAATTTAGTTCTATTGCGCCTTCAATACTATCATTAATGGCCGAGTTGTGACATTTGCAGTGTTATGGCACAGGCCAACCTCGTCCATTTGTACCGGTGTGTTTGACAACAAAATACAGAGCAAATCCTTTATCTTGGGACTTCGAAATAACTGTGTCATATCGCAAATTCAACCCATTATCAAGTTTTCCTAGTAATACTGATGCCTGGAGGTGAATTTAGTTCTATTGCGCCATCAATACCATCATTAATGGGCGAGTTATCACGTTTGCAGTGTTATAGGACAGGCCAAGCTCTTCCATTTGTACCGGTGTGTTTGACAACAAAATACAGACCAAATCCTTTATCTTGGGACTTCCAAATAACTGTATTATATCGCAAATTCAACTAATTATCCAGTTTTTCTGGTAACACTGATGCCTGGAAGTCAATTTAGTTCTATTGCGCCTTCAATACTATCATTAATGGCCGAGTTGTGACATTTTCAGTGTTGTGGCACCGCCAAGCCCTTCCATTTGTACCACCGGTGTGTTTGACAACAAAATACAGAGCAAATCCTTTATCTTGGGACTTCGAAATAACTGTGTCATATCGCAAATTCAACTAATTATCCAGTTTTTCTGGTAACACTGATGCCTGGAAGTCAATTTAGTTCTATTGCGCCTTCAATACTATCATTAATGGCCGAGTTGTGACATTTGCAGTGTTATGGCACAGGCCAACCTCGTCCATTTGTACCGGTGTGTTTGACAACAAAATACAGAGCAAATCCTTTATCTTGGGACTTCGAAATAACTGTGTCATATCGCAAATTCAACCCATTATCAAGTTTTCCTAGTAATACTGATGCCTGGAGGTGAATTTAGTTCTATTGCGCCATCAATACCATCATTAATGGGCGAGTTATCACGTTTGCAGTGTTATAGGACAGGCCAAGCTCTTCCATTTGTACCGGTGTGTTTGACAACAAAATAGAGACCAAATCCTTTATCTTGGGACTTCCAAATAACTGTATTATATCGCAAATTCAACTAATTATCCAGTTTTTCTGGTAACACTGATGCCTGGAAGTCAATTTAGTTCTATTGCGCCTTCAATACTATCATTAATGGCCGAGTTGTGACATTTGCAGTGTTATGGCACAGGCCAACCTCGTCCATTTGTACCGGTGTGTTTGACAACAAAACACAGAGCAAATCCTTTATATTAGGACTTCAAAATAACTGTCTTATATCGCAAATTCAACTAATTATAAAGTTGTTCTAGTAACACTGATGCCTGGACGTCAATTTAGTTCAATTGCGCCATCAATACTATCATTAATGGCCGAGTTGTCACGTTTGCAGTGTTATTGCACAGGCCAAGCTCTTCCATTTGTACCGCTGTGTTTGACAACAAAATACAGAGCAAATCCTTTATCTTGGGACTTCGAAATAACTGTGTCATATCGCAAATTCAACCCATTATCAAGTTTTCCTAGTAATACTGATGCCTGGAGGTGAATTTAGTTCTATTGCGCCATCAATACCATCATTAATGGGCGAGTTATCACGTTTGCAGTGTTATAGCACAGGCCAAGCTCTTCCATTTGTACCGGTGTGTTTGACAACAAAATACAGACCAAATCCTTTATCTTGGGACTTCGAAATAACTGTATCAACTAATTATCCAGTTTTCCTAGTAATACTGATGCCTGGAGGTGAATTTAGTTCTATTGCGCCATCAATACCATCATTAATGGGCGAGTTATCACGTTTGCAGTGTTATAGCACAGGCCAAGCTCTTCCATTTGTACCGGTGTGTTTGACAACAAAACACAGAGCAAATCCTTTATATTAGGACTTCCAAATAACTGTATTATATCGCAAATTCAACTAATTATCCAGTTTTTCTGGTAACACTGATGCCTGGAAGTCAATTTAGTTCTATTGCGCCTTCAATACTATCATTAATGGCCGAGTTGTGACATTTGCAGTGTTATGGCACAGGCCAACCTCGTCCATTTGTACCGGTGTGTTTGACAACAAAACACAGAGCAAATCCTTTATATTAGGACTTCAAAATAACTGTCTTATATCGCAAATTCAACTAATTATAAAGTTTTTCTAGTAACACTGATGCCTGGACGTCAATTTAGTTCAATTGCGCCATCAATACTATCATTAATGGCCGAGTTGTCACGTTTGCAGTGTTATTGCACAGGCCAAGCTCTTCCATTTGTACCGCTGTGTTTGACAACAAAATACAGAGCAAATCCTTTATCTTGGGACTTCGAAATAACTGTGTCATATCGCAAATTCAACCCATTATCAAGTTTTCCTAGTAATACTGATGCCTGGAGGTGAATTTAGTTCTATTGCGCCATCAATACCATCATTAATGGGCGAGTTATCACGTTTGCAGTGTTATAGCACAGGCCAAGCTCTTCCATTTGTACCGGTGTGTTTGACAACAAAATACAGACCAAATCCTTTATCTTGGGACTTCGAAATAACTGTATCAACTAATTATCCAGTTTTCCTAGTAATACTGATGCCTGGAGGTGAATTTAGTTCTATTGCGCCATCAATACCATCATTAATGGGCGAGTTATCACGTTTGCAGTGTTATAGCACAGGCCAAGCTCTTCCATTTGTACCGGTGTGTTTGACAACAAAACACAGAGCAAATCCTTTATATTAGGACTTCCAAATAACTGTATTATATCGCAAATTCAACTAATTATCCAGTTTTTCTGGTAACACTGATGCCTGGAAGTCAATTTAGTTATATTGCGCCTTCAATACTATCATTAATGGCCGCGTTGTGACATTTGCAGTGTTATGGCACAGGCCAACCTCGTCCATTTGTACCGGTGTGTTTGACAACAAAACACAGAGCAAATCCTTTATATTAGGACTTCAAAATAACTGTCTTATATCGCAAATTCAACTAATTATAAAGTTTTTCTAGTAACACTGATGCCTGGACGTCAATTTAGTTCAATTGCGCCATCAATACTATCATTAATGGCCGAGTTGTCACGTTTGCAGTGTTATGGCACAGGCCAAGCTCTTCCATTTGTACCGCTGTGTTTGACAACAAAATACAGAGCAAATCCTTTATCTTGGGACTTCGAAATAACTGTGTCATATCGCAAATTCAACCCATTATCAAGTTTTCCTAGTAATACTGATGCCTGGAGGTGAATTTAGTTCTATTGCGCCATCAATACCATCATTAATGGGCGAGTTATCACGTTTGCAGTGTTATAGCACAGGCCAAGCTCTTCCATTTGTACCGGTGTGTTTGACAACAAAATACAGACCAAATCCTTTATCTTGGGACTTCGAAATAACTGTATCAACTAATTATCCAGTTTTCCTAGTAATACTGATGCCTGGAGGTGAATTTAGTTCTATTGCGCCATCAATACCATCATTAATGGGCGAGTTATCACGTTTGCAGTGTTATAGCACAGGCCAAGCTCTTCCATTTGTACCGGTGTGTTTGACAACAAAACACAGAGCAAATCCTTTATATTAGGACTTCCAAATAACTGTATTATATCGCAAATTCAACTAATTATCCAGTTTTTCTGGTAACACTGATGCCTGGAAGTCAATTTAGTTCTATTGCGCCTTCAATACTATCATTAATGGCCGAGTTGTGACATTTGCAGTGTTATGGCACAGGCCAACCTCGTCCATTTGTACCGGTGTGTTTGACAACAAAACACAGAGCAAATCCTTTATATTAGGACTTCAAAATAACTGTCTTATATCGCAAATTCAACTAATTATAAAGTTTTTCTAGTAACACTGATGCCTGGACGTCAATTTAGTTCAATTGCGCCATCAATACTATCATTAATGGCCGAGTTGTCACGTTTGCAGTGTTATTGCACAGGCCAAGCTCTTCCACTTGTACCGCTGTGTTTGACAACAAAATACAGAGCAAATCCTTTATCTTGGGACTTCGAAATAACTGTGTCATATCGCAAATTCAACCCATTATCAAGTTTTCCTAGTAATACTGATGCCTGGAGGTGAATTTAGTTCTATTGCGCCATCAATACCATCATTAATGCGCGAGTTATCACGTTTGCAGTGTTATAGCACAGGCCAAGCTCTTCCATTTGTACCGGTGTGTTTGACAACAAAATACAGACCAAATCCTTTATCTTGGGACTTCGAAATAACTGTATCAACTAATTATCCAGTTTTCCTAGTAATACTGATGCCTGGAGGTGAATTTAGTTCTATTGCGCCATCAATACCATCATTAATGGGCGAGTTATCACGTTTGCAGTGTTATAGCACAGGCCAAGCTCTTCCATTTGTACCGGTGTGTTTGACAACAAAACACAGAGCAAATCCTTTATATTAGGACTTCCAAATAACTGTATTATATCGCAAATTCAACTAATTATCCAGTTTTTCTGGTAACACTGATGCCTGGAAGTCAATTTAGTTATATTGCGCCTTCAATACTATCATTAATGGCCGCGTTGTGACATTTGCAGTGTTATGGCACAGGCCAACCTCGTCCATTTGTACCGGTGTGTTTGACAACAAAACACAGAGCAAATCCTTTATATTAGGACTTCAAAATAACTGTCTTATATCGCAAATTCAACTAATTATAAAGTTTTTCTAGTAACACTGATGCCTGGACGTCAATTTAGTTCAATTGCGCCATCAATACCATCATTAATGGGCGAGTTATCACGTTTGCAGTGTTATTGCACAGGCCAAGCTCTTCCATTTGTACCGCTGTGTTTGACAACAAAATACAGAGCAAATCCTTTATCTTGGGACTTCGAAATAACTGTGTCATATCGCAAATTCAACCCATTATCAAGTTTTCCTAGTAATACTGATGCCTGGAGGTGAATTTAGTTCTATTGCGCCATCAATACCATCATTAATGGGCGAGTTATCACGTTTGCAGTGTTATAGCACAGGCCAAGCTCTTCCATTTGTACCGGTGTGTTTGACAACAAAATACAGACCAAATCCTTTATCTTGGGACTTCGAAATAACTGTATCAACTAATTATCCAGTTTTCCTAGTAATACTGATGCCTGGAGGTGAATTTAGTTCTATTGCGCCATCAATACCATCATTAATGGGCGAGTTATCACGTTTGCAGTGTTATAGCACAGGCCAAGCTCTTCCATTTGTACCGGTGTGTTTGACAACAAAACACAGAGCAAATCCTTTATATTAGGACTTCCAAATAACTGTATTATATCGCAAATTCAACTAATTATCCAGTTTTTCTGGTAACACTGATGCCTGGAAGTCAATTTAGTTCTATTGCGCCTTCAATACTATCATTAATGGCCGAGTTGTGACATTTGCAGTGTTATGGCACAGGCCAACCTCGTCCATTTGTACCGGTGTGTTTGACAACAAAACACAGAGCAAATCCTTTATATTAGGACTTCAAAATAACTGTCTTATATCGCAAATTCAACTAATTATAAAGTTTTTCTAGTAACACTGATGCCTGGACGTCAATTTAGTTCAATTGCGCCATCAATACTATCATTAATGGCCGAGTTGTCACGTTTGCAGTGTTATTGCACAGGCCAAGCTCTTCCATTTGTACCGCTGTGTTTGACTACAAAATACAGAGCAAATCCTTTATCTTGGGACTTCGAAATAACTGTGTCATATCGCAAATTCAACCCATTATCAAGTTTTCCTAGTAATACTGATGCCTGGAGGTGAATTTAGTTCTATTGCGCCATCAATACCATCATTAATGGGCGAGTTATCACGTTTGCAGTGTTATAGCACAGGCCAAGCTCTTCCATTTGTACCGGTGTGTTTGACAACAAAATACAGACCAAATCCTTTATCTTGGGACTTCGAAATAACTGTATCAACTAATTATCCAGTTTTCCTAGTAATACTGATGCCTGGAGGTGAATTTAGTTCTATTGCGCCATCAATACCATCATTAATGGGCGAGTTATCACGTTTGCAGTGTTATAGCACAGGCCAAGCTCTTCCATTTGTACCGGTGTGTTTGACAACAAAACACAGAGCAAATCCTTTATATTAGGACTTCCAAATAACTGTATTATATCGCAAATTCAACTAATTATCCAGTTTTTCTGGTAACACTGATGCCTGGAAGTCAATTTAGTTATATTGCGCCTTCAATACTATCATTAATGGCCGCGTTGTGACATTTGCAGTGTTATGGCACAGGCCAACCTCGTCCATTTGTACCGGTGTGTTTGACAACAAAACACAGAGCAAATCCTTTATATTAGGACTTCAAAATAACTGTCTTATATCGCAAATTCAACTAATTATAAAGTTTTTCTAGTAACACTGATGCCTGGACGTCAATTTAGTTCAATTGCGCCATCAATACTATCATTAATGGCCGAGTTGTCACGTTTGCAGTGTTATGGCACAGGCCAAGCTCTTCCATTTGTACCGCTGTGTTTGACAACAAAATACAGAGCAAATCCTTTATCTTGGGACTTCGAAATAACTGTGTCATATCGCAAATTCAACCCATTATCAAGTTTTCCTAGTAATACTGATGCCTGGAGGTGAATTTAGTTCTATTGCGCCATCAATACCATCATTAATGGGCGAGTTATCACGTTTGCAGTGTTATAGCACAGGCCAAGCTCTTCCATTTGTACCGGTGTGTTTGACAACAAAATACAGACCAAATCCTTTATCTTGGGACTTCGAAATAACTGTATCAACTAATTATCCAGTTTTCCTAGTAATACTGATGCCTGGAGGTGAATTTAGTTCTATTGCGCCATCAATACCATCATTAATGGGCGAGTTATCACGTTTGCAGTGTTATAGCACAGGCCAAGCTCTTCCATTTGTACCGGTGTGTTTGACAACAAAACACAGAGCAAATCCTTTATATTAGGACTTCCAAATAACTGTATTATATCGCAAATTCAACTAATTATCCAGTTTTTCTGGTAACACTGATGCCTGGAAGTCAATTTAGTTCTATTGCGCCTTCAATACTATCATTAATGGCCGAGTTGTGACATTTGCAGTGTTATGGCACAGGCCAACCTCGTCCATTTGTACCGGTGTGTTTGACAACAAAACACAGAGCAAATCCTTTATATTAGGACTTCAAAATAACTGTCTTATATCGCAAATTCAACTAATTATAAAGTTTTTCTAGTAACACTGATGCCTGGACGTCAATTTAGTTCAATTGCGCCATCAATACTATCATTAATGGCCGAGTTGTCACGTTTGCAGTGTTATGGCACAGGCCAAGCTCTTCCATTTGTACCGCTGTGTTTGACAACAAAATACAGAGCAAATCCTTTATCTTGGGACTTCGAAATAACTGTGTCATATCGCAAATTCAACCCATTATCAAGTTTTCCTAGTAATACTGATGCCTGGAGGTGAATTTAGTTCTATTGCGCCATCAATACCATCATTAATGGGCGAGTTATCACGTTTGCAGTGTTATAGCACAGGCCAAGCTCTTCCATTTGTACCGGTGTGTTTGACAACAAAATACAGACCAAATCCTTTATCTTGGGACTTCGAAATAACTGTATCAACTAATTATCCAGTTTTCCTAGTAATACTGATGCCTGGAGGTGAATTTAGTTCTATTGCGCCATCAATACCATCATTAATGGGCGAGTTATCACGTTTGCAGTGTTATAGCACAGGCCAAGCTCTTCCATTTGTACCGGTGTGTTTGACAACAAAACACAGAGCAAATCCTTTATATTAGGACTTCCAAATAACTGTATTATATCGCAAATTCAACTAATTATCCAGTTTTTCTGGTAACACTGATGCCTGGAAGTCAATTTAGTTCTATTGCGCCTTCAATACTATCATTAATGGCCGAGTTGTGACATTTGCAGTGTTATGGCACAGGCCAACCTCGTCCATTTGTACCGGTGTGTTTGACAACAAAACACAGAGCAAATCCTTTATATTAGGACTTCAAAATAACTGTCTTATATCGCAAATTCAACTAATTATAAAGTTTTTCTAGTAACACTGATGCCTGGACGTCAATTTAGTTCAATTGCGCCATCAATACTATCATTAATGGCCGAGTTGTCACGTTTGCAGTGTTATTGCACAGGCCAAGCTCTTCCACTTGTACCGCTGTGTTTGACAACAAAATACAGAGCAAATCCTTTATCTTGGGACTTCGAAATAACTGTGTCATATCGCAAATTCAACCCATTATCAAGTTTTTCTAGTAATACTGATGCCTGGAGGTGAATTTAGTTCTATTGCGCCATCAATATCATCATTAATGGGCGAGTTATCACGTTTGCAGTGTTATAGCACAGGCCAAGCTCTTCCATTTGTACCGGTGTGTTTGACAACAAAATACAGACCAAATCCTTTATCTTGGGACTTCGAAATAACTGTATCAACTAATTATCCAGTTTTCCTAGTAATACTGATGCCTGGAGGTGAATTTAGTTCTATTGCGCCATCAATACCATCATTAATGGGCGAGTTATCACGTTTGCAGTGTTATAGCACAGGCCAAGCTCTTCCATTTGTACCGGTGTGTTTGACAACAAAACACAGAGCAAATCCTTTATATTAGGACTTCCAAATAACTGTATTATATCGCAAATTCAACTAATTATCCAGTTTTTCTGGTAACACTGATGCCTGGAAGTCAATTTAGTTCTATTGCGCCTTCAATACTATCATTAATGGCCGAGTTGTGACATTTGCAGTGTTATGGCACAGGCCAACCTCGTCCATTTGTACCGGTGTGTTTGACAACAAAACACAGAGCAAATCCTTTATATTAGGACTTCAAAATAACTGTCTTATATCGCAAATTCAACTAATTATAAAGTTTTTCTAGTAACACTGATGCCTGGACGTCAATTTAGTTCAATTGCGCCATCAATACTATCATTAATGGCCGAGTTGTCACGTTTGCAGTGTTATTGCACAGGCCAAGCTCTTCCATTTGTACCGCTGTGTTTGACAACAAAATACAGAGCAAATCCTTTATCTTGGGACTTCGAAATAACTGTGTCATATCGCAAATTCAACCCATTATCAAGTTTTCCTAGTAATACTGATGCCTGGAGGTGAATTTAGTTCTATTGCGCCATCAATACCATCATTAATGGGCGAGTTATCACGTTTGCAGTGTTATAGCACAGGCCAAGCTCTTCCATTTGTACCGGTGTGTTTGACAACAAAATACAGACCAAATCCTTTATCTTGGGACTTCGAAATAACTGTATCAACTAATTATCCAGTTTTCCTAGTAATACTGATGCCTGGAGGTGAATTTAGTTCTATTGCGCCATCAATACCATCATTAATGGGCGAGTTATCACGTTTGCAGTGTTATAGCACAGGCCAAGCTCTTCCATTTGTACCGGTGTGTTTGACAACAAAACACAGAGCAAATCCTTTATATTAGGACTTCCAAATAACTGTATTATATCGCAAATTCAACTAATTATCCAGTTTTTCTGGTAACACTGATGCCTGGAAGTCAATTTAGTTATATTGCGCCTTCAATACTATCATTAATGGCCGCGTTGTGACATTTGCAGTGTTATGGCACAGGCCAACCTCGTCCATTTGTACCGGTGTGTTTGACAACAAAACACAGAGCAAATCCTTTATATTAGGACTTCAAAATAACTGTCTTATATCGCAAATTCAACTAATTATAAAGTTTTTCTAGTAACACTGATGCCTGGACGTCAATTTAGTTCAATTGCGCCATCAATACTATCATTAATGGCCGAGTTGTCACGTTTGCAGTGTTATGGCACAGGCCAAGCTCTTCCATTTGTACCGCTGTGTTTGACAACAAAATACAGAGCAAATCCTTTATCTTGGGACTTCGAAATAACTGTGTCATATCGCAAATTCAACCCATTATCAAGTTTTCCTAGTAATACTGATGCCTGGAGGTGAATTTAGTTCTATTGCGCCATCAATACCATCATTAATGGGCGAGTTATCACGTTTGCAGTGTTATAGCACAGGCCAAGCTCTTCCATTTGTACCGGTGTGTTTGACAACAAAATACAGACCAAATCCTTTATCTTGGGACTTCGAAATAACTGTATCAACTAATTATCCAGTTTTCCTAGTAATACTGATGCCTGGAGGTGAATTTAGTTCTATTGCGCCATCAATACCATCATTAATGGGCGAGTTATCACGTTTGCAGTGTTATAGCACAGGCCAAGCTCTTCCATTTGTACCGGTGTGTTTGACAACAAAACACAGAGCAAATCCTTTATATTAGGACTTCCAAATAACTGTATTATATCGCAAATTCAACTAATTATCCAGTTTTTCTGGTAACACTGATGCCTGGAAGTCAATTTAGTTATATTGCGCCTTCAATACTATCATTAATGGCCGCGTTGTGACATTTGCAGTGTTATGGCACAGGCCAACCTCGTCCATTTGTACCGGTGTGTTTGACAACAAAACACAGAGCAAATCCTTTATATTAGGACTTCAAAATAACTGTCTTATATCGCAAATTCAACTAATTATAAAGTTTTTCTAGTAACACTGATGCCTGGACGTCAATTTAGTTCAATTGCGCCATCAATACTATCATTAATGGCCGAGTTGTCACGTTTGCAGTGTTATGGCACAGGCCAAGCTCTTCCATTTGTACCGCTGTGTTTGACAACAAAATACAGAGCAAATCCTTTATCTTGGGACTTCGAAATAACTGTGTCATATCGCAAATTCAACCCATTATCAAGTTTTCCTAGTAATACTGATGCCTGGAGGTGAATTTAGTTCTATTGCGCCATCAATACCATCATTAATGGGCGAGTTATCACGTTTGCAGTGTTATAGCACAGGCCAAGCTCTTCCATTTGTACCGGTGTGTTTGACAACAAAATACAGACCAAATCCTTTATCTTGGGACTTCGAAATAACTGTATCAACTAATTATCCAGTTTTCCTAGTAATACTGATGCCTGGAGGTGAATTTAGTTCTATTGCGCCATCAATACCATCATTAATGGGCGAGTTATCACGTTTGCAGTGTTATAGCACAGGCCAAGCTCTTCCATTTGTACCGGTGTGTTTGACAACAAAACACAGAGCAAATCCTTTATATTAGGACTTCCAAATAACTGTATTATATCGCAAATTCAACTAATTATCCAGTTTTTCTGGTAACACTGATGCCTGGAAGTCAATTTAGTTCTATTGCGCCTTCAATACTATCATTAATGGCCGAGTTGTGACATTTGCAGTGTTATGGCACAGGCCAACCTCGTCCATTTGTACCGGTGTGTTTGACAACAAAACACAGAGCAAATCCTTTATATTAGGACTTCAAAATAACTGTCTTATATCGCAAATTCAACTAATTATAAAGTTTTTCTAGTAACACTGATGCCTGGACGTCAATTTAGTTCAATTGCGCCATCAATACTATCATTAATGGCCGAGTTGTGACATTTGCAGTGTTATTGCACAGGCCAAGCTCTTCCATTTGTACCGCTGTGTTTGACAACAAAATACAGAGCAAATCCGTTATCTTGGGACTTCGAAATAACTGTCTTATATCGCAAATTCAACCCATTATCAAGTTTTCCTAGTAATACTGATGCCTGGAGGTGAATTTAGTTCTATTGCGCCATCAATACCATCATTAATGGGCGAGTTATCACGTTTGCAGTGTTATAGCACAGGCCAAGCTCTTCCATTTGTACCGGTGTGTTTGACAACAAAATACAGACCAAATCCTTTATCTTGGGACTTCGAAATAACTGTATCAACTAATTATCCAGTTTTCCTAGTAATACTGATGCCTGGAGGTGAATTTAGTTCTATTGCGCCATCAATACCATCATTAATGGGCGAGTTATCACGTTTGCAGTGTTATAGCACAGGCCAAGCTCTTCCATTTGTACCGGTGTGTTTGACAACAAAACACAGAGCAAATCCTTTATATTAGGACTTCCAAATAACTGTATTATATCGCAAATTCAACTAATTATCCAGTTTTTCTGGTAACACTGATGCCTGGAAGTCAATTTAGTTATATTGCGCCTTCAATACTATCATTAATGGCCGCGTTGTGACATTTGCAGTGTTATGGCACAGGCCAACCTCGTCCATTTGTACCGGTGTGTTTGACAACAAAACACAGAGCAAATCCTTTATATTAGGACTTCAAAATAACTGTCTTATATCGCAAATTCAACTAATTATAAAGTTTTTCTAGTAACACTGATGCCTGGACGTCAATTTAGTTCAATTGCGCCATCAATACTATCATTAATGGCCGAGTTGTCACGTTTGCAGTGTTATGGCACAGGCCAAGCTCTTCCATTTGTACCGCTGTGTTTGACAACAAAATACAGAGCAAATCCTATATCTTGGGACTTCGAAATAACTGTGTCATATCGCAAATTCAACCCATTATCAAGTTTTCCTAGTAATACTGATGCCTGGAGGTGAATTTAGTTCTATTGCGCCATCAATACCATCATTAATGGGCGAGTTATCACGTTTGCAGTGTTATAGCACAGGCCAAGCTCTTCCATTTGTACCGGTGTGTTTGACAACAAAATACAGACCAAATCCTTTATCTTGGGACTTCGAAATAACTGTATCAACTAATTATCCAGTTTTCCTAGAAATACTGATGCCTGGAGGTCAATTTAGTTCTATTGCGCCATCAATACTATCATTAAAGGGCGAGTTATCACGTTTGATGTGTTATAGCACAGGCCAAGCTCTTCCATTTGTACCGCTGTGTTTGACAACAAAATACAGAGCAAATCCTTTATCTTGGGACTTCGAAATAACTGTGTCATATCGCAAATTCAACTAATTATCCAGTTTTTCTGGTAACACTGATGCCTGGAGGTCAATTTAGTTCTATTGCGCCTTCAATACTATCATTAATGGCCGAGTTGTGATATTTGCAGTGTTATGGCACAGGCCAAGCTCTTCCATTTGTACCAGTGTGTTTGACAACAAAACACAGAGCAAATCCTTTATATTAGGACTTCCAAATAACTGTCTTATATCGCAAATTCAACTAATTATCAAGTTTTTCTAGTAACACTGATGCCTGGACGTCAATTTAGTTCAATTGCGCCATCAATACTATCATTAATGGCCGAGTTGTCACGTTTGCAGTGTTATGACACAGGCCAAGCTCTTCCATTTGTACCGCTGTGTTTGACAACAATATACAGAGCAAATCCTTTATCTTGGGACTTCGAAATAACTGTGTCATATCGCAAATTCAACCAATTATCAAGTTTTCCTAGTAATACTGATGCCTGGAGGTGAATTTAGTTCTATTGCGCAATCAATACCATCATTAATGGGCGAGTTATCACGTTTGCAGTGTTATAGCACAGGCCAAGCTCTTCCATTTGTACCGGTGTGTTTGACAACAAAATACAGACCAAATCCTTTCTCTTGGGACTTCGAAATAACTGTATCAACTAATTATCCAGTTTTCCTAGAAATACTGATGCCTGGAGGTCAATTTAGTTCTATTACGCCATCAATACTATCATTAATGGGCAAGTTATCACGTTTGATGTGTTATAGCACAGGCCAAGCTCTTCCATTGGTACCGCTGTGTTTGACAACAAAACACAGAGCAAATCCTTTATCTTGGGACTTCGAAATAACTGTCTTATATCGCAAATTCAACTAATTATAAAGTTGTTCTAGTAACACTGATGCCTGGACGTCAATTTAGTTCAATTGCGCCATCAATACTATCATTAATGGCCGAGTTGTCACGTTTGCAGTGTTATGGCACAGGCCAAGCTCTTCCATTTGTACCGGTGTGTTTGACAACAAAATACAGAGCAAATCCTTTATTTTGGGACTTCGAAATAACTGTGTCATATCGCAAATTCAACTAATTATCCAGTTTTTCTGGTAACACTGATGCCTGGAGGTCAATTTAGTTCTATTGCGCCTTCAATACTATCATTAATGGCCGAGTTGTGATATTTGCAGTGTTATGGCACAGGCCAAGCTCTTCCATTTGTACCAGTGTGTTTGACAACAAAACACAGAGCAAATCCTTTATATTAGGACTTCGAAATAACTGTCTTATATCGCAAATTCAACTAATTATCAAGTTTTTCTAGTAACACTGATGCCTGGACGTCAATTTAGTTCAATTGCGCCATCAATACTATCATTAATGGCCGAGTTGTCACGTTTGCAGTGTTATGACACAGGCCAAGCTCTTCCATTTGTACCGCTGTGTTTGACAACAATATACAGAGCAAATCCTTTATCTTGGGACTTCGAAATAACTGTGTCATATCGCAAATTCAACCCATTATCAAGTTTTCCTAGTAATACTGATGCCTGGAGGTGAATTTAGTTCTATTGCGCAATCAATACCATCATTAATGGGCGAGTTATCACGTTTGCAGTGTTATAGCACAGGCCAAGCTCTTCCATTTGTACCGGTGTCTTTGACAACAAAATACAGACCAAATCCTTTCTCTTGGGACTTCGAAATAACTGTATCAACTAATTATCCAGTTTTCCTAGAAATACTGATGCCTGGAGGTCAATTTAGTTCTATTACGCCATCAATACTATCATTAATGGGCAAGTTATCACGTTTGATGTGTTATAGCACAGGCCAAGCTCTTCCATTGGTACCGCTGTGTTTGACAACAAAACACAGAGCAAATCCTTTATCTTGGGACTTCGAAATAACTGTCTTATATCGCAAATTCAACTAATTATAAAGTTTTTCTAGTAACACTGATGCCTGGACGTCAATTTAGTTCAATTGCGCCATCAATACTATCATTAATGGCCGAGTTGTCACGTTTGCAGTGTTATGGCACAGGCCAAGCTCTTCCATTTGTACCGGTGTGTTTGACAACAAAATACAGAGCAAATCCTTTATTTTGGGACTTCGAAATAACTGGGTCATATCGCAAATTCAACTAATTATCCAGTTGTTCTGGTAACACTGATGCCTGGAAGTCAATTTAGTTCTATTGCGCCTTCAATACTATCATTAATGGCCGAGTTGTGACATTTGCAGTGTTATGGCACAGGCCAACCTCGTCCATTTGTACCGGTGTGTTTGACAACAAAACACAGAGCAAATCCTTTATATTAGGACTTCGAAATAACTGTCTTATATCGCAAATTCAACTAATTATAAAGTTTTTCTAGTAACACTGATGCCTGGACGTCAATTTAGTTCAATTGCGCCATCAATACTATCATTAATGGCCGAGTTGTCACGTTTGCAGTGTTATGGCACAGGCCAAGCTCTTCCATTTGTACCGCTGTGTTTGACAACAAAATACAGAGCAAATCCTTTATATTAGGACTTCCAAATAACTGTATTATATCGCAAATTCAACTAATTATCAAGTTTTTCTAGTAACACTGATGCATGGAGGTCAATTTAGTTCTATTGCGCCTTCAATACTATCATTAATGGCCGAGTTATCACGTTTGCAGTGTTATGGCACAGACCAAGCTCTTCCATTTGTAACGGTGTGTTTTACAAGAAAATACAGACCAAATCCTTTATCTTGGGACTTCGAAATAACTGTGTCATATCGGAAATTCAACTAATTATCCAGATTTGCTAGTAACACTGATGCCTGGAGGTCATTTTAGTTCTATTGCGCCTTCAATACTATCATTACTGACCGAGTTGTCGCATTTTCAGTGTTATGGCACCACCAAGCTCTTCCATTTGTACCGCTGTGTTTGACAACAAAATACAGAGCAAATCCTTTATCTTGGGACTTCGAAATAACTGTGTCATATCGCAAATTCAACTAATTATCCAGTTTTTCTGGTAACACTGATGCCTGGAAGTCAATTTAGTTCTATTACGCCTTCAATACTATCATTAATGGCCGAGTTGTGACATTTGCAGTGTTATGGCACAGGCCAAGCTCTTCCATTTGTACCGCTGTGTTTGACAACAAAATACAGAGCAAATCCTTTATCTTGGGACTTCGAAATAACTGTATCAACTAATTATCCAGTTTTCCTAGAAATACTGATGCCTGGAGGTCAATTTAGTTCTATTGCGCCATCAATTACTATCATTAATGGGCGAGTTATCACGTTTGATGTGTTATAGCACAGGCCAAGCTCTTCCATTGTTACCGCTGTGTTTGACAACAAAACACAGAGCAAATCCTTTATCTTGGGACTTCGAAATAACTGTCTTATATCGCAAATTCAACTAATTATAAAGTTTTTCTAGTAACACTGATGCCTGGACGTCAATTTAGTTCAATTGCGCCATCAATACTATCATTAATGGCCGAGTTGTCACGTTTGCAGTGTTATGGCACAGGCCAAGCTCTTCCATTTGTACCGGTGTGTTTGACAACAAAATACAGAGCAAATCCTTTATTTTGGGACTTCGAAATAACTGTGTCATATCGCAAATTCAACTAATTATCCAGTTGTTCTGGTAACACTGATGCCTGGAAGTCAATTTAGTTCTATTGCGCCTTCAATACTATCATTAATGGCCGAGTTGTGACATTTGCAGTGTTATGGCACAGGCCAACCTCGTCCATTTGTACCGGTGTGTTTGACAACAAAACACAGAGCAAATCCTTTATATTAGGACTTCGAAATAACTGTCTTATATCGCAAATTCAACTAATTATAAAGTTTTTCTAGTAACACTGATGCCTGGACGTCAATTTAGTTCAATTGCGCCATCAATACTATCATTAATGGCCGAGTTGTCACGTTTGCAGTGTTATGGCACAGGCCAATCTCTTCCATTTGTACCGCTGTGTTTGACAACAAAATACAGAGCAAATCCTTTATATTAGGACTTCCAAATAACTGTATTATATCGCAAATTCAACTAATTATCAAGTTTTTCTAGTAACACTGATGCATGGAGGTCAATTTAGTTCTATTGCGCCTTCAATACTATCATTAATGGCCGAGTTGTCACGTTTGCAGTGTTATGGCACAGACCAAGCTCTTCCATTTGTAATGGTGTGTTTTACAAACAAATACAGACCAAATCCTTTATCTTGGGACTTCGAAATAACTGTGTCATATCGCAAATTCAACTAATTATTCAGATTTGCTAGTAACACTGATGCCTGGAGGTCATTTTAGTTCTATTGCGCCTTCAATACTATCATTACTGACCGAGTTGTCGCATTTTCAGTGTTATGGCACCACCAAGCTCTTCCATTTGCACCGCTGTATTTGACAACAAAATACAGAGCAAATCCTTTATCTTGGGACTTCGAAATAACTGTGTCATATCGCAAATTCAACTAATTATCCAGTTTTTCTGGTAACACTGATGCCTGGAAGTCAATTTAGTTCTATTACGCCTTCAATACTATCATTAATGGCCGAGTTGTGACATTTGCAGTGTTATGGCACAGGCCAAGCTCTTCCATTTGTACCGCTGTGTTTGACAACAAAATACAGAGCAAATCCTTTATCTTGGGACTTCGAAATAACTGTGTCATATCGCAAATTCAACTAATTATCCAGTTTTTCTGTTAACACTGATGGCTGGAGGTCAATTTAGTACTATTGCGCCTTCAATACTATCATTAATGGCCGAGTTGTGACATTTGCAGTGTTATGGCACAGGCCAAGCTCTTCCATTTGTACCGGTGTGTTTGACAACAAAACACAGAGCAAATCCTTTATATTAGGACTTCGAAATAACTGTATTATATCGCAAATTCAACTAATTATAAAGTTTTTCTAGTAACACTGATGCCTGGAGGGCAATTTAGTTCTATTGCGCCTTCAATACTATCATTAATGGCCGAGTTGTCAAGTTTGCAGTGTTATGGCACAGACCAAGCTCTTCCATTTGTACCGGTGTGTTTGACAACAAAACACAGAGCAAATCCTTTATCTTGGGACTTCGAAATAACTGTCTTATATCGCAAATTCAACTAATTATAAAGTTTTTCTAGTAACACTGATGCCTGGACGTCAATTTAGTTCAATTGCGCCATCAATACTATCATTAATGGCCGAGTTGTCACGTTTGCAGTGTTATGGCACAGGCCAATCTCTTCCATTTGTACCGCTGTGTTTGACAACAAAATACAGAGCAAATCCTTTATATTAGGACTTCCAAATAACTGTATTATATCGCAAATTCAACTAATTATCAAGTTTTTCTAGTAACACTGATGCCTGGAGGTGAATTTAGTTCTATTACGCCTTCAATACTATCATTAATGGCCGAGTTGTGACATTTGCAGTGTTATGGCACAGGCCAAGCTCTTCCATTTGTATCGCTGTGTTTGACAACAAAATACAGAGCAAATCCTTTATCTTGGGACTTCGAAATAACTGTATCAACTAATTATCCAGTTTTCCTAGAAATACTGATGCCTGGAGGTCAATTTAGTTCTATTGCGCCATCAATTACTATCATTAATGGGCGAGTTATCACGTTTGATGTGTTATAGCACAGGCCAAGCTCTTCCATTGTTACCGCTGTGTTTGACAACAAAACACAGAGCAAATCCTTTATCTTGGGACTTCGAAATAACTGTCTTATATCGCAAATTCAACTAATTATAAAGTTTTTCTAGTAACACTGATGCCTGGACGTCAATTTAGTTCAATTGCGCCATCAATACTATCATTAATGGCCGAGTTGTCACGTTTGCAGTGTTATGGCACAGGCCAAGCTCTTCCATTTGTACCGGTGTGTTTGACAACAAAATACAGAGCAAATCCTTTATTTTGGGACTTCGAAATAACTGTGTCATATCGCAAATTCAACTAATTATCCAGTTGTTCTGGTAACACTGATGCCTGGAAGTCAATTTAGTTCTATTGCGCCTTCAATACTATCATTAATGGCCGAGTTGTGACATTTGCAGTGTTATGGCACAGGCCAACCTCGTCCATTTGTACCGGTGTGTTTGACAACAAAACACAGAGCAAATCCTTTATATTAGGACTTCGAAATAACTGTCTTATATCGCAAATTCAACTAATTATAAAGTTTTTCTAGTAACACTGATGCCTGGACGTCAATTTAGTTCAATTGCGCCATCAATACTATCATTAATGGCCGAGTTGTCACGTTTGCAGTGTTATGGCACAGGCCAATCTCTTCCATTTGTACCGCTGTGTTTGACAACAAAATACAGAGCAAATCCTTTATATTAGGACTTCCAAATAACTGTATTATATCGCAAATTCAACTAATTATCAAGTTTTTCTAGTAACACTGATGCATGGAGGTCAATTTAGTTCTATTGCGCCTTCAATACTATCATTAATGGCCGAGTTGTCACGTTTGCAGTGTTATGGCACAGACCAAGCTCTTCCATTTGTAACGGTGTGTTTTACAAACAAATACAGACCAAATCCTTTATCTTGGGACTTCGAAATAACTGTGTCATATCGCAAATTCAACTAATTATTCAGATTTGCTAGTAACACTGATGCCTGGAGGTCATTTTAGTTCTATTGCGCCTTCAATACTATCATTACTGACCGAGTTGTCGCATTTTCAGTGTTATGGCACCACCAAGCTCTTCCATTTGCACCGCTGTATTTGACAACAAAATACAGAGCAAATCCTTTATCTTGGGACTTCGAAATAACTGTGTCATATCGCAAATTCAACTAATTATCCAGTTTTTCTGGTAACACTGATGCCTGGAAGTCAATTTAGTTCTATTACGCCTTCAATACTATCATTAATGGCCGAGTTGTGACATTTGCAGTGTTATGGCACAGGCCAAGCTCTTCCATTTGTACCGCTGTGTTTGACAACAAAATACAGAGCAAATCCTTTATCTTGGGACTTCGAAATAACTGTGTCATATCGCAAATTCAACTAATTATCCAGTTTTTCTGTTAACACTGATGGCTGGAGGTCAATTTAGTACTATTGCGCCTTCAATACTATCATTAATGGCCGAGTTGTGACATTTGCAGTGTTATGGCACAGGCCAAGCTCTTCCATTTGTACCGGTGTGTTTGACAACAAAACACAGAGCAAATCCTTTATATTAGGACTTCGAAATAACTGTATTATATCGCAAATTCAACTAATTATAAAGTTTTTCTAGTAACACTGATGCCTGGAGGGCAATTTAGTTCTATTGCGCCTTCAATACTATCATTAATGGCCGAGTTGTCAAGTTTGCAGTGTTATGGCACAGACCAAGCTCTTCCATTTGTACCGGTGTGTTTGACAACAAAACACAGAGCAAATCCTTTATCTTGGGACTTCGAAATAACTGTCTTATATCGCAAATTCAACTAATTATAAAGTTTTTCTAGTAACACTGATGCCTGGACGTCAATTTAGTTCAATTGCGCCATCAATACTATCATTAATGGCCGAGTTGTCACGTTTGCAGTGTTATGGCACAGGCCAATCTCTTCCATTTGTACCGCTGTGTTTGACAACAAAATACAGAGCAAATCCTTTATATTAGGACTTCCAAATAACTGTATTATATCGCAAATTCAACTAATTATCAAGTTTTTCTAGTAACACTGATGCATGGAGGTCAATTTAGTTCTATTGCGCCTTCAATACTATCATTAATGGCCGAGTTGTCACGTTTGCAGTGTTATGGCACAGACCAAGCTCTTCCATTTGTAACGGTGTGTTTTACAAAAAAATACAGACCAAATCCTTTATCTTGGGACTTCGAAATAACTGTGTCATATCGCAAATTCAACTAATTATTCAGATTTGCTAGTAACACTGATGCCTGGAGGTCATTTTAGTTCTATTGCGCCTTCAATACTATCATTACTGACCGAGTTGTCGCATTTTCAGTGTTATGGCACCACCAAGCTCTTCCATTTGCACCGCTGTATTTGACAACAAAATACAGAGCAAATCCTTTATCTTGGGACTTCGAAATAACTGTGTCATATCGCAAATTCAACTAATTATCCAGTTTTTCTGGTAACACTGATGCCTGGAAGTCAATTTAGTTCTATTACGCCTTCAATACTATCATTAATGGCCGAGTTGTGACATTTGCAGTGTTATGGCACAGGCCAAGCTCTTCCATTTGTACCGCTGTGTTTGACAACAAAATACAGAGCAAATCCTTTATCTTGGGACTTCGAAATAACTGTGTCATATCGCAAATTGAACTAATTATCCAGTTTTTCTGTTAACACTGATGGCTGGAGGTCAATTTAGTACTATTGCGCCTTCAATACTATCATTAATGGCCGAGTTGTGACATTTGCAGTGTTATGGCACAGGCCAAGCTCTTCCATTTGTACCGGTGTGTTTGACAACAAAACACAGAGCAAATCCTTTATATTAGGACTTCGAAATAACTGTATTATATCGCAAATTCAACTAATTATAAAGTTTTTCTAGTAACACTGATGCCTGGAGGGCAATTTAGTTCTATTGCGCCTTCAATACTATCATTAATGGCCGAGTTGTCAAGTTTGCAGTGTTATGGCACAGACCAAGCTCTTCCATTTGTAACGGTGTGTTTGACAACAAAATACAGAGCAAATCCTTTATCTTGGGACTTCGAAATAACTGTCTTACATCGCAAATTCAACTAATTATAAAGTTTTTCTAGTAACACTGATGCCTGGACGTCAATTTAGTTCAATTGCGCCATCAATACTATCATTAATGGCCGAGTTGTCACGTTTGCAGTGTTATGGCACAGGCCAAGCTCTTCCATTTGTACCGGTGTGTTTGACAACAAAATACAGAGCAAATCCTTTATTTTGGGACTTCGAAATAACTGTGCCATATCGCAAATGCAACTAATTATCCAGTTGTTCTGGTAACACTGATGCCTGGAAGTCAATTTAGTTCTATTGCGCCTTCAATACTATCATTAATGGCCGAGTTGTGACATTTGCAGTGTTATGGCACAGGCCAACCTCGTCCATAAGTACCGGTGTGTTTGACAACAAAACACAGAGCAAATCCTTTATATTAGGACTTCGAAATAACTGTCTTATATCGCAAATTCAACTAATTATAAAGTTTTTCTAGTAACACTGATGCCTGGACGTCAATTTAGTTCAATTGCGCCATCAATACTATCATTAATGGCCGAGTTGTCACGTTTGCAGTGTTATGGCACAGGCCAAGCTCTTCCATTTGTACCGCTGTGTTTGACAACAAAATACAGAGCAAATCCTTTATATTAGGACTTCCAAATAACTGTATTATATCGCAAATTCAACTAATTATCAAGTTTTTCTAGTAACACTGATGCATGGAGGTCAATTTAGTTCTATTGCGCCTTCAATACTATCATTAATGGCCGAGTTGTCACGTTTGCAGTGTTATGGCACAGACCAAGCTCTTCCATTTGTAACGGTGTGTTTTACAAAAAAATACAGACCAAATCCTTTATCTTGGGACTTCGAAATAACTGTGTCATATCGCAAATTCAACTAATTATCCAGATTTGCTAGTAACACTGATGCCTGGAGGTCATTTTAGTTCTATTGCGCCTTCAATACTATCATTACTGACCGAGTTGTCGCATTTTCAGTGTTATGGCACCACCAAGCTCTTCCATTTGTACCGCTGTATTTGACAACAAAATACAGAGCAAATCCTTTATCTTGGGACTTCGAAATAACTGTGTCATATCGCAAATTCAACTAATTATCCAGTTTTTCTGGTAACACTGATGCCTGGAAGTCAATTTAGTTCTATTACGCCTTCAATACTATCATTAATGGCCGAGTTGTGACATTTGCAGTGTTATGGCACAGGCCAAGCTCTTCCATTTGTACCGCTGTGTTTGACAACAAAATACAGAGCAAATCCTTTATCTTGGGACTTCGAAATAACTGTGTCATATCGCAAATTCAAATAATTATCCAGTTTTTCTGTTAACACTGATGGCTGGAGGTCAATTTAGTACTATTGCGCCTTCAATACTATCATTAATGGCCGAGTTGTGACATTTGGCAGTGTTATGGCACAGGCCAAGCTCTTCCATTTGTACCGGTGTGTTTGACAACAAAACACAGAGCAAATCCTTTATATTAGGACTTCGAAATAACTGTATTATATCGCAAATTCAACTAATTATAAAGTTTTTCTAGTAACACTGATGCCTGGAGGTCAATTTAATTCTATTGCGCCTTCAATACTATCATTAATGGCCGAGTTGTCAAGTTTGCAGTGTTATGGCACAGACCAAGCTCTTCCATTTGTAACGGTGTGTTTGACAACAAAATACAGAGCAAATCCTTTATCTTGGGACTTCGAAATAACTGTGACATATTGCAAATTCAACTAATTATCCAGTTTTGCTAGTAACACTGATGCCTGGAGGTCATTTTAGTTCTATTACGCCTTCAATACTATCATTAATGGCCGAGTTGTGACATTTGCAGTGTTATGGCACAGGCCAACCTCTTCCATTTGTACCGGTGTGTTTGACAACAAAACACAGAGCAAATCCTTTATATTAGGACTTCGAAATAACTGTCTTATATCGCAAATTCAACTAATTATAAAGTTTTTCTAGTAACACTGATGCCTGGACGTCAATTTAGTTCAATTGCGCCATCAATACTATCATTAATGGCCGAGTTGTTACGTTTGCAGTGTTATGGCACAGGCCAAGCTCTTCCATTTGTACCGCTGTGTTTGACAACAAAATACAGAGCAAATCCTTTATCTTGGGACTTCGAAATAACTGTGTCATATCGCAAATTCAACCCATTATCAAGTTTTCCTAGTAATACTGATGCCTGGAGGTGAATTTAGTTCTATTGCGCCATCAATACCATCATTAATGGGCGAGTTATCACGTTTGCAGTGTTATAGCACAGGCCAAGCTCTTCCATTTGTACCGGTGTGTTTGACAACAAAATACAGACCAAATCCTTTATCTTGGGACTTCGAAATAACTGTATCAACTAATTATCCAGTTTTCCTAGTAATACTGATGCCTGGAGGTGAATTTAGTTCTATTGCGCCATCAATACCATCATTAATGGGCGAGTTATCACGTTTGCAGTGTTATAGCACAGGCCAAGCTCTTCCATTTGTACCGGTGTGTTTGACAACAAAACACAGAGCAAATCCTTTATATTAGGACTTCCAAATAACTGTATTATATCGCAAATTCAACTAATTATCCAGTTTTTCTGGTAACACTGATGCCTGGAAGTCAATTTAGTTCTATTGCGCCTTCAATACTATCATTAATGGCCGAGTTGTGACATTTGCAGTGTTATGGCACAGGCCAACCTCGTCCATTTGTACCGGTGTGTTTGACAACAAAACACAGAGCAAATCCTTTATATTAGGACTTCAAAATAACTGTCTTATATCGCAAATTCAACTAATTATAAAGTTTTTCTAGTAACACTGATGCCTGGACGTCAATTTAGTTCAATTGCGCCATCAATACTATCATTAATGGCCGAGTTGTGACATTTGCAGTGTTATTGCACAGGCCAAGCTCTTCCATTTGTACCGCTGTGTTTGACAACAAAATACAGAGCAAATCCTTTATCTTGGGACTTCGAAATAACTGTCTTATATCGCAAATTCAACCCATTATCAAGTTTTCCTAGTAATACTGATGCCTGGAGGTGAATTTAGTTCTATTGCGCCATCAATACCATCATTAATGGGCGAGTTATCACGTTTGCAGTGTTATAGCACAGGCCAAGCTCTTCCATTTGTACCGGTGTGTTTGACAACAAAATACAGACCAAATCCTTTATCTTGGGACTTCGAAATAACTGTATCAACTAATTATCCAGTTTTCCTAGTAATACTGATGCCTGGAGGTGAATTTAGTTCTATTGCGCCATCAATACCATCATTAATGGGCGAGTTATCACGTTTGCAGTGTTATAGCACAGGCCAAGCTCTTCCATTTGTACCGGTGTGTTTGACAACAAAACACAGAGCAAATCCTTTATATTAGGACTTCCAAATAACTGTATTATATCGCAAATTCAACTAATTATCCAGTTTTTCTGGTAACACTGATGCCTGGAAGTCAATTTAGTTATATTGCGCCTTCAATACTATCATTAATGGCCGCGTTGTGACATTTGCAGTGTTATGGCACAGGCCAACCTCGTCCATTTGTACCGGTGTGTTTGACAACAAAACACAGAGCAAATCCTTTATATTAGGACTTCAAAATAACTGTCTTATATCGCAAATTCAACTAATTATAAAGTTTTTCTAGTAACACTGATGCCTGGACGTCAATTTAGTTCAATTGCGCCATCAATACTATCATTAATGGCCGAGTTGTCACGTTTGCAGTGTTATGGCACAGGCCAAGCTCTTCCATTTGTACCGCTGTGTTTGACAACAAAATACAGAGCAAATCCTATATCTTGGGACTTCGAAATAACTGTGTCATATCGCAAATTCAACCCATTATCAAGTTTTCCTAGTAATACTGATGCCTGGAGGTGAATTTAGTTCTATTGCGCCATCAATACCATCATTAATGGGCGAGTTATCACGTTTGCAGTGTTATAGCACAGGCCAAGCTCTTCCATTTGTACCGGTGTGTTTGACAACAAAATACAGACCAAATCCTTTATCTTGGGACTTCGAAATAACTGTATCAACTAATTATCCAGTTTTCCTAGAAATACTGATGCCTGGAGGTCAATTTAGTTCTATTGCGCCATCAATACTATCATTAAAGGGCGAGTTATCACGTTTGATGTGTTATAGCACAGGCCAAGCTCTTCCATTTGTACCGCTGTGTTTGACAACAAAATACAGAGCAAATCCTTTATCTTGGGACTTCGAAATAACTGTGTCATATCGCAAATTCAACTAATTATCCAGTTTTTCTGGTAACACTGATGCCTGGAGGTCAATTTAGTTCTATTGCGCCTTCAATACTATCATTAATGGCCGAGTTGTGATATTTGCAGTGTTATGGCACAGGCCAAGCTCTTCCATTTGTACCAGTGTGTTTGACAACAAAACACAGAGCAAATCCTTTATATTAGGACTTCCAAATAACTGTCTTATATCGCAAATTCAACTAATTATCAAGTTTTTCTAGTAACACTGATGCCTGGACGTCAATTTAGTTCAATTGCGCCATCAATACTATCATTAATGGCCGAGTTGTCACGTTTGCAGTGTTATGACACAGGCCAAGCTCTTCCATTTGTACCGCTGTGTTTGACAACAATATACAGAGCAAATCCTTTATCTTGGGACTTCGAAATAACTGTGTCATATCGCAAATTCAACCAATTATCAAGTTTTCCTAGTAATACTGATGCCTGGAGGTGAATTTAGTTCTATTGCGCAATCAATACCATCATTAATGGGCGAGTTATCACGTTTGCAGTGTTATAGCACAGGCCAAGCTCTTCCATTTGTACCGGTGTGTTTGACAACAAAATACAGACCAAATCCTTTCTCTTGGGACTTCGAAATAACTGTATCAACTAATTATCCAGTTTTCCTAGAAATACTGATGCCTGGAGGTCAATTTAGTTCTATTACGCCATCAATACTATCATTAATGGGCAAGTTATCACGTTTGATGTGTTATAGCACAGGCCAAGCTCTTCCATTGGTACCGCTGTGTTTGACAACAAAACACAGAGCAAATCCTTTATCTTGGGACTTCGAAATAACTGTCTTATATCGCAAATTCAACTAATTATAAAGTTGTTCTAGTAACACTGATGCCTGGACGTCAATTTAGTTCAATTGCGCCATCAATACTATCATTAATGGCCGAGTTGTCACGTTTGCAGTGTTATGGCACAGGCCAAGCTCTTCCATTTGTACCGGTGTGTTTGACAACAAAATACAGAGCAAATCCTTTATTTTGGGACTTCGAAATAACTGTGTCATATCGCAAATTCAACTAATTATCCAGTTTTTCTGGTAACACTGATGCCTGGAGGTCAATTTAGTTCTATTGCGCCTTCAATACTATCATTAATGGCCGAGTTGTGATATTTGCAGTGTTATGGCACAGGCCAAGCTCTTCCATTTGTACCAGTGTGTTTGACAACAAAACACAGAGCAAATCCTTTATATTAGGACTTCGAAATAACTCTCTTATATCGCAAATTCAACTAATTATCAAGTTTTTCTAGTAACACTGATGCCTGGACGTCAATTTAGTTCAATTGCGCCATCAATACTATCATTAATGGCCGAGTTGTCACGTTTGCAGTGTTATGACACAGGCCAAGCTCTTCCATTTGTACCGCTGTGTTTGACAACAATATACAGAGCAAATCCTTTATCTTGGGACTTCGAAATAACTGTGTCATATCGCAAATTCAACCCATTATCAAGTTTTCCTAGTAATACTGATGCCTGGAGGTGAATTTAGTTCTATTGCGCAATCAATACCATCATTAATGGGCGAGTTATCACGTTTGCAGTGTTATAGCACAGGCCAAGCTCTTCCATTTGTACCGGTGTCTTTGACAACAAAATACAGACCAAATCCTTTCTCTTGGGACTTCGAAATAACTGTATCAACTAATTATCCAGTTTTCCTAGAAATACTGATGCCTGGAGGTCAATTTAGTTCTATTACGCCATCAATACTATCATTAATGGGCAAGTTATCACGTTTGATGTGTTATAGCACAGGCCAAGCTCTTCCATTGGTACCGCTGTGTTTGACAACAAAACACAGAGCAAATCCTTTATCTTGGGACTTCGAAATAACTGTCTTATATCGCAAATTCAACTAATTATAAAGTTTTTCTAGTAACACTGATGCCTGGACGTCAATTTAGTTCAATTGCGCCATCAATACTATCATTAATGGCCGAGTTGTCACGTTTGCAGTGTTATGGCACAGGCCAAGCTCTTCCATTTGTACCGCTGTGTTTGACAACAAAATACAGAGCAAATCCTTTATTTTGGGACTTCGAAATAACTGGGTCATATCGCAAATTCAACTAATTATCCAGTTGTTCTGGTAACACTGATGCCTGGAAGTCAATTTAGTTCTATTGCGCCTTCAATACTATCATTAATGGCCGAGTTGTGACATTTGCAGTGTTATGGCACAGGCCAACCTCGTCCATTTGTACCGGTGTGTTTGACAACAAAACACAGAGCAAATCCTTTATATTAGGACTTCGAAATAACTGTCTTATATCGCAAATTCAACTAATTATAAAGTTTTTCTAGTAACACTGATGCCTGGACGTCAATTTAGTTCAATTGCGCCATCAATACTATCATTAATGGCCGAGTTGTCACGTTTGCAGTGTTATGGCACAGGCCAAGCTCTTCCATTTGTACCGCTGTGTTTGACAACAAAATACAGAGCAAATCCTTTATATTAGGACTTCCAAATAACTGTATTATATCGCAAATTCAACTAATTATCAAGTTTTTCTAGTAACACTGATGCATGGAGGTCAATTTAGTTCTATTGCGCCTTCAATACTATCATTAATGGCCGAGTTATCACGTTTGCAGTGTTATGGCACAGACCAAGCTCTTCCATTTGTAACGGTGTGTTTTACAAGAAAATACAGACCAAATCCTTTATCTTGGGACTTCGAAATAACTGTGTCATATCGGAAATTCAACTAATTATCCAGATTTGCTAGTAACACTGATGCCTGGAGGTCATTTTAGTTCTATTGCGCCTTCAATACTATCATTACTGACCGAGTTGTCGCATTTTCAGTGTTATGGCACCACCAAGCTCTTCCATTTGTACCGCTGTGTTTGACAACAAAATACAGAGCAAATCCTTTATCTTGGGACTTCGAAATAACTGTGTCATATCGCAAATTCAACTAATTATCCAGTTTTTCTGGTAACACTGATGCCTGGAAGTCAATTTAGTTCTATTACGCCTTCAATACTATCATTAATGGCCGAGTTGTGACATTTGCAGTGTTATGGCACAGGCCAAGCTCTTCCATTTGTACCGCTGTGTTTGACAACAAAATACAGAGCAAATCCTTTATCTTGGGACTTCGAAATAACTGTATCAACTAATTATCCAGTTTTCCTAGAAATACTGATGCCTGGAGGTCAATTTAGTTCTATTGCGCCTTCAATACTATCATTAATGGCCGAGTTGTCACGTTTGCAGTGTTATGGCACAGACCAAGCTCTTCCATTTGTAACGGTGTGTTTTACAAACAAATACAGACCAAATCCTTTATCTTGGGACTTCGAAATAACTGTGGCATATCGCAAATTCAACTAATTATTCAGATTTGCTAGTAACACTGATGCCTGGAGGTCATTTTAGTTCTATTGCGCCTTCAATACTATCATTACTGACCGAGTTGTCGCATTTTCAGTGTTATGGCACCACCAAGCTCTTCCATTTGCACCGCTGTATTTGACAACAAAATACAGAGCAAATCCTTTATCTTGGGACTTCGAAATAACTGTGTCATATCGCAAATTCAACTAATTATCCAGTTTTTCTGGTAACACTGATGCCTGGAAGTCAATTTAGTTCTATTACGCCTTCAATACTATCATTAATGGCCGAGTTGTGACATTTGCAGTGTTATGGCACAGGCCAAGCTCTTCCATTTGTACCGCTGTGTTTGACAACAAAATACAGAGCAAATCCTTTATCTTGGGACTTCGAAATAACTGTGTCATATCGCAAATTCAACTAATTATCCAGTTTTTCTGTTAACACTGATGGCTGGAGGTCAATTTAGTACTATTGCGCCTTCAATACTATCATTAATGGCCGAGTTGTGACATTTGCAGTGTTATGGCACAGGCCAAGCTCTTCCATTTGTACCGGTGTGTTTGACAACAAAACACAGAGCAAATCCTTTATATTAGGACTTCGAAATAACTGTATTATATCGCAAATTCAACTAATTATAAAGTTTTTCTAGTAACACTGATGCCTGGAGGGCAATTTAGTTCTATTGCGCCTTCAATACTATCATTAATGGCCGAGTTGTCAAGTTTGCAGTGTTATGGCACAGACCAAGCTCTTCCATTTGTACCGGTGTGTTTGACAACAAAACACAGAGCAAATCCTTTATCTTGGGACTTCGAAATAACTGTCTTATATCGCAAATTCAACTAATTATAAAGTTTTTCTAGTAACACTGATGCCTGGACGTCAATTTAGTTCAATTGCGCCATCAATACTATCATTAATGGCCGAGTTGTCACGTTTGCAGTGTTATGGCACAGGCCAATCTCTTCCATTTGTACCGCTGTGTTTGACAACAAAATACAGAGCAAATCCTTTATATTAGGACTTCCAAATAACTGTATTATATCGCAAATTCAACTAATTATCAAGTTTTTCTAGTAACACTGATGCATGGAGGTCAATTTAGTTCTATTGCGCCTTCAATACTATCATTAATGGCCGAGTTGTCACGTTTGCAGTGTTATGGCACAGACCAAGCTCTTCCATTTGTAACGGTGTGTTTTACAAAAAAATACAGACCAAATCCTTTATCTTGGGACTTCGAAATAACTGTGTCATATCGCAAATTCAACTAATTATTCAGATTTGCTAGTAACACTGATGCCTGGAGGTCATTTTAGTTCTATTGCGCCTTCAATACTATCATTACTGACCGAGTTGTCGCATTTTCAGTGTTATGGCACCACCAAGCTCTTCCATTTGCACCGCTGTATTTGACAACAAAATGCAGAGCAAATCCTTTATCTTGGGACTTCGAAATAACTGTGTCATATCGCAAATTCAACTAATTATCCAGTTTTTCTGGTAACACTGATGCCTGGAAGTCAATTTAGTTCTATTACGCCTTCAATACTATCATTAATGGCCGAGTTGTGACATTTGCAGTGTTATGGCACAGGCCAAGCTCTTCCATTTGTACCGCTGTGTTTGACAACAAAATACAGAGCAAATCCTTTATCTTGGGACTTCGAAATAACTGTGTCATATCGCAAATTCAACTAATTATCCAGTTTTTCTGTTAACATTGATGGCTGGAGGTCAATTTAGTACTATTGCGCCTTCAATACTATCATTAATGGCCGAGTTGTGACATTTGCAGTGTTATGGCACAGGCCAAGCTCTTCCATTTGTACCGGTGTGTTTGACAACAAAACACAGAGCAAATCCTTTATATTAGGACTTCGAAATAACTGTATTATATCGCAAATTCAACTAATTATAAAGTTTTTCTAGTAACACTGATGCCTGGAGGGCAATTTAGTTCTATTGCGCCTTCAATACTATCATTAATGGCCGAGTTGTCAAGTTTGCAGTGTTATGGCACAGACCAAGCTCTTCCATTTGTAACGGTGTGTTTGACAACAAAATACAGAGCAAATCCTTTATCTTGGGACTTCGAAATAACTGTCTTATATCGCAAATTCAACTAATTATAAAGTTTTTCTAGTAACACTGATGCCTGGACGTCAATTTAGTTCAATTGCGCCATCAATACTATCATTAATGGCCGAGTTGTCACGTTTGCAGTGTTATGGCACAGGCCAAGCTCTTCCATTTGTACCGGTGTGTTTGACAACAAAATACAGAGCAAATCCTTTATTTTGGGACTTCGAAATAACTGTGCCATATCGCAAATGCAACTAATTATCCAGTTGTTCTGGTAACACTGATGCCTGGAAGTCAATTTAGTTCTATTGCGCCTTCAATACTATCATTAATGGCCGAGTTGTGACATTTGCAGTGTTATGGCACAGGCCAACCTCGTCCATAAGTACCGGTGTGTTTGACAACAAAACACAGAGCAAATCCTTTATATTAGGACTTCGAAATAACTGTCTTATATCGCAAATTCAACTAATTATAAAGTTTTTCTAGTAACACTGATGCCTGGACGTCAATTTAGTTCAATTGCGCCATCAATACTATCATTAATGGCCGAGTTGTCACGTTTGCAGTGTTATGGCACAGGCCAAGCTCTTCCATTTGTACCGCTGTGTTTGACAACAAAATACAGAGCAAATCCTTTATATTAGGACTTCCAAATAACTGTATTATATCGCAAATTCAACTAATTATCAAGTTTTTCTAGTAACACTGATGCATGGAGGTCAATTTAGTTCTATTGCGCCTTCAATACTATCATTAATGGCCGAGTTGTCACGTTTGCAGTGTTATGGCACAGACCAAGCTCTTCCATTTGTAACGGTGTGTTTTACAAAAAAATACAGACCAAATCCTTTATCTTGGGACTTCGAAATAACTGTGTCATATCGCAAATTCAACTAATTATCCAGATTTGCTAGTAACACTGATGCCTGGAGGTCATTTTAGTTCTATTGCGCCTTCAATACTATCATTACTGACCGAGTTGTCGCATTTTCAGTGTTATGGCACCACCAAGCTCTTCTATTTGTACCGCTGTATTTGACAACAAAATACAGAGCAAATCCTTTATCTTGGGACTTCGAAATAACTGTGTCATATCGCAAATTCAACTAATTATCCAGTTTTTCTGGTAACACTGATGCCTGGAAGTCAATTTAGTTCTATTACGCCTTCAATACTATCATTAATGGCCGAGTTGTGACATTTGCAGTGTTATGGCACAGGCCAAGCTCTTCCATTTGTACCGCTGTGTTTGACAACAAAATACAGAGCAAATCCTTTATCTTGGGACTTCGAAATAACTGTGTCATATCGCAAATTCAAATAATTATCCAGTTTTTCTGTTAACACTGATGGCTGGAGGTCAATTTAGTACTATTGCGCCTTCAATACTATCATTAATGGCCGAGTTGTGACATTTGGCAGTGTTATGGCACAGGCCAAGCTCTTCCATTTGTACCGGTGTGTTTGACAACAAAACACAGAGCAAATCCTTTATATTAGGACTTCGAAATAACTGTATTATATCGCAAATTCAACTAATTATAAAGTTTTTCTAGTAACACTGATGCCTGGAGGTCAATTTAATTCTATTGCGCCTTCAATACTATCATTAATGGCCGAGTTGTCAAGTTTGCAGTGTTATGGCACAGACCAAGCTCTTCCATTTGTAACGGTGTGTTTGACAACAAAATACAGAGCAAATCCTTTATCTTGGGACTTCGAAATAACTGTGACATATTGCAAATTCAACTAATTATCCAGTTTTGCTAGTAACACTGATGCCTGGAGGTCATTTTAGTTCTATTACGCCTTCAATACTATCATTAATGGCCGAGTTGTGACATTTGCAGTGTTATGGCACAGGCCAACCTCTTCCATTTGTACCGGTGTGTTTGACAACAAAACACAGAGCAAATCCTTTATATTAGGACTTCGAAATAACTGTCTTATATCGCAAATTCAACTAATTATAAAGTTTTTCTAGTAACACTGATGCCTGGACGTCAATTTAGTTCAATTGCGCCATCAATACTATCATTAATGGCCGAGTTGTTACGTTTGCAGTGTTATGGCACAGGCCAAGCTCTTCCATTTGTACCGCTTTGTTTGACAACAAAATACAGAGCAAATCCTTTATCTTGGGACTTCGAAATAACTGTGTCATATCGCAAATTCAACTAATTATCCAGTTTTTCTGTTAACACTGATGCATGGAGGTCAATTTAGTTCTATTGCGCATTCAATACTATCATTAATGGCCGAGTTGTGACATTTGCAGTGTTATGGCACAGGCCAAGCTCTTCCATTTGTACCGGTGTGTTTGACAACAAAACACAGAGCAAATCCTTTATATTAGGACTTCGAAACAACTGTATTATATCGCAAATTCAACTAATTATAAAGTTTTTCTAGTAACACTGATGCCTGGAGGTCAATTTAGTTCTATTGCGCCTTCAATACTATCATTAATGGCCGAGTTGTCACGTTTGCAGTGTTATGGCACAGACCAAGCTCTTCCATTTGTAACGGTGTGTTTTACAACAAAATACAGACCAAATCTTTTATCTTGGGACTTCGTAATAACTGTGTTATCTTGCCAATTCAACTAATTATCTAGTTTTCCTAGTCACTCTGATGCCTGGAGGTCATTTTTGTTCTATTGCGCCATAAATACTATCATTAATGGCCGAGTTGTCACATTTTCAGTGTTGTGGCACCGCCAAGCTCTTCCATTTGTACCGCTGTGTTTGACAACAAAATACAGAGCAAATCCTTTATTTTGGGACTTCGAAATAACTGTGTCATATCGCAAATTCAACTAATTATCCAGTTTTTCTGGTAACACTGATGCCTGGAAGTCAATTTATTTCTATTGCGCCTTCAATACTATCATTAATGGCCGAGTTGTGACATTTGCAGTGTTATGGCACAGGCCAACCTCGTCCATTTGTACCGGTGTGTTTGACAACAAAACACAGAGCAAATCCTTTATATTAGGACTTCGAAATACAGTACCGCCAAGAAACATATGTACATTTATCGCGATTTGCTCGCGAGCAGATCGCGATCACTTAGTGTGATCTGCTCGCGATCTGCTCGCACCCTGCTCGCGATCTGCTCGCACCCTGCTCGCGATCTGCTCGCACCCTGCTCGCGATCTGCTCGCACCTTGCTCGCGATCTGCTCGCACCTTGCTCGCGATCTGCTCGCATCGTGCTCGCAATATGCTCGCGATCACATCGCAAAATGATCGCGATCAACTGGTGATCGCGGTCACAGAATCGATTCTCAACAGAAAAAAACTTAATGTATCTGACTGCAATTTCTGACCGTTTAGCAAAATGTTTAATTCGAAGCAGTTGGCTTCGTTTGTTGACGGTGGTGTTGAGTAAGAAAGACAACGCATCGAGTGTGAACGAGAACAACATATTTTGGTCAAAGATTGTTCTTAAAGAATGTTTACTTCGAAGCAGTTGGCTTCGTTTGTTAATAAGAACGCGAACGGCGGTATTGAGTAAGAAAGACAACTCATCTAGTGTGAACAAGAATACATGTTTAGTCGAAGATTGTTAGCGGGCCGCCTCTCTTGAAGAATGTTTACTTCGAAGCAGTTTGCGTCGTTTGTTAATAAGAACGCGAACGGCGGTGTTGAGTAAGAAAGACAACTCATCAATTGTGAACAGGAATACGAGTTTAGTCGAAGATTGTTAGCGTGCCGCCTTTACTTCGAAATGCCTGCAATAAATATCTCATTTACTATAAACTTTGAATTGTGAATAAAATAATTGTGTGGATGAATTCTGGTGGTCTTGTCCTTATTATGAATGTTGAACGCAATATGCTAATTTCGCACCAGTTGTTGTCAATGTAGTAACGGAAGCTAAAATAATTCAAGTATAGACGTTTTTGCGCGTCTTTCATTAGAAACGTGGCTTTAGAAACGTGGCTTTAGAAACGTGGCTTCAAACCTGGCTTCAAAACACACTTCAAACTTCACGTTCCCATATAGTTTCAGCGATTTTGACAGACCTGTCAAAAATCGAGACTAATTGCACGTGGGAATTCAGACTCCGAGAAGTTGAGATTTTAATTTCGAACACATGCCTTTAATAGCACTGCAAACATTTGCAATGATTTTAACCGAAACCTCTAACAACACAAGGATTGAAACTACAGAAGCAAAAGTTTATTTGCTGTTTAGCTTTGCGCTTTAAGCGGGTCCCGCACCGCTGTTCGGGGAACTAATTAATATAAGCGAGCGGCCGTTGTTTTGTGATTATTTTGTTTCGCTAGTTCAGGATTACATATTTTATGCTAGTTCTAGAATATTTGGTATAGATTTTCAGTAAGGTTATCAGAAGAAATGCAAGGACGCATTACAAGCAAGCTGTGAAGCAGGATGGATAGAAGTGCCTTCCCCAACAAACAAACTGCAGTGTTGAATAAAAGAACACAACTCTTCCAAGGGTTTCCTTCCAAGTGTGAAATGATCGAAAATACACTTTTTCCGAATTCTGAACGGTGTCTCGACAACTGTCTCGAGAAGTTTAAATTTTCGGAAGCGCTTGTGTCTTAGTCAACTGTAATACACGAACAGTGGTGGGAGTGTTTGCTAAAAGAGTGGGCTTGATTTCTAATATGCATTTGTAAGACGTGAAATAAGCGATATTCCATTGCTGTATAAAGTGAAATTTCACTTTTACAAATGTAGATCTTAACGGAGACGTTAATATTTATTTGGTGAATGACAGGCACTATATGAAGCTGTATTCTCACAAGATCATATACAAAGTCCGCAAAGTTATGGTTAAGCAACGTGGAATCAGAATTGCTTCGTTTTCTGCTCAACTTACCATGTTTCATACACTTCTTATTCTTACACATGTAAAGTAGAAAGAAAAATATTTTACCGCGACTTTTTTGCTTGCGGACGTTTGCTCGCGATCAGCTTTTGATCGCAAGCAAATCGCGAGCAAGGTGCGAGCGGATCGCGGGCAAGGTGCGAGCAGATCGCGGGCAAGGTGCGAGCAGATCGCGAGCAAAGTGCGAGCAGATCGCGAGCAAAGTGCGAGCAGATCGCGAGCAAAGTGCGAGCAGATCGCGAGCAAAGTGCGAGCAGATCGCACTTCATGATCGCGATCTGCTCGCGATCTGCTCGCGATCAAATGTACATATGTTTCTTGGCGGTACTGTAACTGTCTTATATCGCAAATTCAACTAATTATAAAGTTTTTCTAGTAACACTGATGCCTGGACGTCAATTTAGTTCAATTGCGCCATCAATACTATCATTAATGGCCGAGTTGCCACGTTTGCAGTGTTATGGCACAGGCCAAGCTCTTCCATTTGTACCGCTGTGTTTGAGAACAAAATACAGAGCAACTCCTTTATATTAGGACTTCGAAATAACTGTATTATATGGCAAATTCAACCAATTATCTAGTTTTCCTAGTAATACTGATGCCTGGAGGTGAATTTAGTTCTATTGCGCCATCAATACCATCATTAATGGGCGAGTTATCACGTTTGCAGTGTTATAGCACAGGCCAAGCTCTTCCATTTGTACCGGTGTGTTTGACAACAAAACAGAGAGCAACTCCTTTATATTAAGACTTCGAAATAACTGTATCAACTAATTATCCAGTTTTCCTAGAAATACTGTTGCCTGGAGGTCAATTTAATTCTATTGCGCCATCAATACTATCATTAATGGGCGAGTTATCACGTTAAATTTGATGTGTTATAGCACAGGCCAAGCTCTTCCATTTGTACCACTGTGTTTGACAAAAAAACACGGAGGAAATCCTTTATCTTGGGACTTCGAAATAACTGTCTTATATCGCAAATTCAACTAATTATAAAGTTTTTCTAGAAATACTGATGACTGGAGGTCAATTTAGTTCTATTGCGCAATCAATACTATCATTAATGGGCGAGTTATCACGTTTGATGTGTTATAGCACAGGCCAAGCTCTTCCATTTGTACCGCTGTGTTTGACAACAAAATACAGAGCAAATCCTTTATCTTGGGACTTCGAAATAACTGTGTCATATCGCAAATTCAACTAATTATCAAGTTTTTCTAGTAACACTGATGCCTGGAGGTCAATTTAGTTCTATTGCGCCTTCAATACTATCATTAATGGCCGAGTTGTGACATTTGCAGTGTTATGGCACAGGCCAAGCTATTCCATTTGTACCGGTGTGTTTTACAACAAAAGAGAGAGCAACTCCTTTATATTAGGACTTCGAAATAACTGTATTATATGGCAAATTCAAACAATTATCTAGTTTTCCTAGTAATACTGATGCCTGGAGGTGAATTTAGTTCTATTGCGCCATCAATACCATCATTAATGGGCGAGTTATCACGTTTGCAGTGTTATAGCACAGGCCAAGCTCTTCCATTTGTACCGGTGTGTTTGACAACAAAACAGAGAGAAACTCCTTTATATTAAGACTTCGAAATAACTGTATCAACTAATTATCCAGTTTTCCTAGAAATACTGATGCCTGGAGGTCAATTTAATTCTATTGCGCCATCAATACTATCATTAATGGGCGAGTTATCACGTTTGATGTGTTATAGCACAGGCCAAGCTCTTCCATTTGTACCGCTGTGTTTGACAAAAAAACAGAGGAAATCATTTATCTTGGGACTTCGAAATAACTGTCTTATATCGCAAATTCAACTAATTATAAAGTTTTTCTAGTAACACTGATGCCTGGACGTCAATTTAGTTCAATTGCGCCATCAATACTATCATTAATGGCCGAGTTGTCACGTTTGCAGTGATATGGCACAGGCCAAGCTCTTCCATTTGTACCGGTGTGTTTGACAACAAAACACAGAGCAAATCCTTTATATTAGGACTTCGAAATAACTGTATTATATCGCAAATTCAACTAATTATCCAGTTTTCCTAGTAATACTGATGCCTGGAGGTGAATTTAGTTCTATTGCGCCATCAATACCATCATTAATGGGCGAGTTATCACGTTTGCAGTGTTATAGCACAGGCCAAGCTCTTCCATTTGTACCGGTGTGTTTGACAACAAAATACAGACCAAATCCTTTATCTTGGGACTTCGAAATAACTGTGACATATTGCAAATTCAACTAATTAGCCAGTTTTGCTAGTAAAACTGATGCCTGGATGTCATTTTAGTTCTATTGCGCCTTCAATACTATCATTAATGACCGAGTTGTCGCATTTTCAGTGTTATGGCACCACCAAGCTCTTCCATTTGTACCGGTGTGTTTGACAACAAAACACAGAGCAAATCCTTTATTTGGGACTTCGAAATAACTGTGTTATCTTGCAAATTCAACTAATTATCTAGTTTTCCTAGTCACTCTGATGCCTGGAGGTCATTTTTGTTCTATTGCGCCATAAATACTATCATTAATGGCCGAGTTGTCACATTTTCAGTGTTGTGGCACCGCCAAGCCCTTCCATTTGTACCACCGGTGTGTTTGACAACAAAATACAGAGCAAATCCTTTATCTTGGGACTTCGAAATAACTGTGTCATATCGCAAATTCAACTAATTATCCAGTTTTTCTGGTAACACTGATGCCTGGAAGTCAATTTAGTTCTATTGCGCCTTCAATACTATCATTAATGGCCGAGTTGTGACATTTGCAGTGTTATGGCACAGGCCAACCTCGTCCATTTGTACCGGTGTGTTTGACAACAAAACACAGAGCAAATCCTTTATATTAGGACTTCGAAATAACTGTCTTATATCGCAAATTCAACTAATTATAAAGTTTTTCTAGTAACACTGATGCCTGGACGTCAATTTAGTTCAATTGCGCCTTCAATACTATCATTAATGGCCGAGTTGTCACGTTTGCAGTGTTATGGCACAGGCCAAGCTCTTCCATTTGTACCGCTGTGTTTGACAACAAAATACAGAGCAAATCCTTTATCTTGGGACTTCGAAATAACTGTGTCATATCGCAAATTCAACCCATTATCAAGTTTTCCTAGTAATACTGATGCCTGGAGGTGAATTTAGTTCTATTGCGCCATCAATACCATCATTAATGGGCGAGTTATCACGTTTGCAGTGTTATAGGACAGGCCAAGCTCTTCCATTTGTACCGGTGTGTTTGACAACAAAATACAGACCAAATCCTTTATCTTGGGACTTCGAAATAACTGTATCAACTAATTATCCAGTTTTCCTAGAAATACTGATGCCTGGAGGTCAATTTAGTTCTATTGCGCCATCAATACCATCATTAATGGGCGAGTTATCACGTTTGATGTGTTATAGCACAGGCCAAGCTCTTCCATTTGTACCGCTGTGTTTGACAACAAAATACAGAGGAAATCCTTTATTTTGCGACTTCGAAATAACTGTGTCATATCGCAAATTCAACTAATTATCAAGTTTTTCTTGTAACACTGATGCCTGGAGGTCAATTTAGTTCTATTGCGCCATCAATACTATCATTAATGGCCGAGTTGTCACACTTGCAGTGTTATGGCACAGGCCAAGCTCTTCCATTTGTACCGCTGTGTTTGACAACAAAACACAGAGCAAATCCTTTATCTTGGGACTTCGAAATAACTGTGTCATATCGCAAATTCAACTAATTATCAAGTTTTTCTAGTAACACTGACGCCTGGAGGTCAATTTAGTTCTATTGCGCCTTCAATACTATCATTAATGGCCGAGTTGTCACGTTTGCAGTGTTATGGCACAGGCCAAGCTATTCCATTTGTACCGGTGTGTTTTACAACAAAAGAGAGAGCAACTCCTTTATATTAGGACTTCGAAATAACTGTATTATATGGCAAATTCAACCAATTATCTAGTTTTCCTAGTAATACTGATGCCTGGAGGTGAATTTAGTTCTATTGCGCCATCAATACTATCATTAATGGGCGAGTTATCACGTTTGCAGTGTTATAGCACAGGCCAAGCTCTTCCATTTGTACCGGTGTGTTTGACAACAAAATACAGACCAAATCCTTTATCTTGGGACTTCGAAATAACTGTGACATATTGCAAATTCAACTAATTATCCAGTTTTGCTAGTAAAACTGATGCCTGGAGGTCATTTTAGTTCTATTGCGCCTTCAATACTATCATTAATGACCGAGTTGTCGCATTTTCAGTGTTATGGCACCACCAAGCTCTTCCATTTGTACCGGTGTGTTTGACAACAAAACACAGAGCAAATCCTTTATTTGGGACTTCGAAATAACTGTGTTATCTTGCCAATTCAACTAATTATATAGTTTTCCTAGTCACTCTGATGCCTGGAAGTCAATTTATTTCTATTGCGCCATAAATACTATCATTAATGGCCGAGTTGTCACATTTTCAGTGTTATGGCACAGGCCAACCTCGTCCATTTGTACCGGTGTGTTTGACAACAAAACACAGAGCAAATCCTTTATATTAGGACTTCGAAATAACTGTCTTATATCGCAAATTCAACTAATTATAAAGTTTTTCTAGTAACACTGATGCCTGGACGTCAATTTAGTTCAATTGCGCCATCAATACTATCATTAATGGCCGAGTTGCCACGTTTGCAGTGTTATGGCACAGGCCAAGCTCTTCCATTTGCACCGCTGTGTTTGAGAACAAAATACAGAGCAACTCCTTTATATTAGGACTTCGAAATAACTGTATTATATGGCAAATTCAACCAATTATCTAGTTTTCCTAGTAATACTGATGCCTGGAGGTGAATTTAGTTCTATTGCGCCATCAATACCATCATTAATGGGCGAGTTATCACGTTTGTAGTGTTATAGCACAGGCCAAGCTCTTCCATTTGTACCGGTGTGTTTGACAACAAAACAGAGAGCAACTCCTTTATATTAAGACTTCGAAATAACTGTATCAACTAATTATCCAGTTTTCCTAGAAATACTGTTGCCTGGAGGTCAATTTAATTCTATTGCGCCATCAATACTATCATTAATGGGCGAGTTATCACGATAAATTTGATGTGTTATAGCACAGGCCAAGCTCTTCCATTTGTACCACTGTGTTTGACAAAAAAACACAGAGGAAATCCTTTATCTTGGGACTTCGAAATAACTGTCTTATATCGCAAATTCAACTAATTATAAAGTTTTTCTAGAAATACTGATGACTGGAGGTCAATTTAGTTCTATTGCGCAATCAATACTATCATTAATGGGCGAGTTATCACGTTTGATGTGTTATAGCACAGGCCAAGCTCTTCCATTTGTACCGCTGTGTTTGACAACAAAATACAGAGCAAATCCTTTATTTTGCGACTTCGAAATAACTGTGTCATATCGCAAATTCAACTAATTATCAAGTTTTTCTGGTAACACTGATGCCTGGAGGTCAATTTAGTTCTATTGCGCCATCAATACTATCATTAATGGCCGAGTTGTCACACTTGCAGTGTTATGGCACAGGCCAAGCTCTTCCATTTGTACCGCTGTGTTTGACAACAAAACACAGAGCAAATCCTTTATCTTGGGACTTCGAAATAACTGTGTCATATCGCAAATTCAACTAATTATCCAGTTTTTCTGGTAACACTGATGCCTGGAAGTCAATTTAGTTCTATTGCGCCTTCAATACTATCATTAATGGCCGAGTTGTGACATTTGCAGTGTTATGGCACAGGCCAACCTCGTCCATTTGTACCGGTGTGTTTGACAACAAAACACAGAGCAAATCCTTTATATTAGGACTTCAAAATAACTGTCTTATATCGCAAATTCAACTAATTATAAAGTTTTTCTAGTAACACTGATGCCTGGACGTCAATTTAGTTCAATTGCGCCATCAATACTATCATTAATGGCCGAGTTGTCACGTTTGCAGTGTTATTGCACAGGCCAAGCTCTTCCATTTGTACCGCTGTGTTTGACAACAAAATACAGAGCAAATCCTTTATCTTGGGACTTCGAAATAACTGTGTCATATCGCAAATTCAACCCATTATCAAGTTTTCCTAGTAATACTGATGCCTGGAGGTGAATTTAGTTCTATTGCGCCATCAATACCATCATTAATGGGCGAGTTATCACGTTTGCAGTGTTATAGCACAGGCCAAGCTCTTCCATTTGTACCGGTGTGTTTGACAACAAAATACAGACCAAATCCTTTATCTTGGGACTTCGAAATAACTGTATCAACTAATTATCCAGTTTTCCTAGTAATACTGATGCCTGGAGGTGAATTTAGTTCTATTGCGCCATCAATACCATCATTAATGGGCGAGTTATCACGTTTGCAGTGTTATAGCACAGGCCAAGCTCTTCCATTTGTACCGGTGTGTTTGACAACAAAACACAGAGCAAATCCTTTATATTAGGACTTCCAAATAACTGTATTATATCGCAAATTCAACTAATTATCCAGTTGTTCTGGTAACACTGATGCCTGGAAGTCAATTTAGTTCTATTGCGCCTTCAATACTATCATTAATGGCCGAGTTGTGACATTTGCAGTGTTATGGCACAGGCCAACCTCGTCCATTTGTACCGGTGTGTTTGACAACAAAACACAGAGCAAATCCTTTATATTAGGACTTCAAAATAACTGTCTTATATCGCAAATTCAACTAATTATAAAGTTTTTCTAGTAACACTGATGCCTGGACGTCAATTTAGTTCAATTGCGCCATCAATACTATCATTAATGGCCGAGTTGTCACGTTTGCAGTGTTATTGCACAGGCCAAGCTCTTCCATTTGTACCGCTGTGTTTGACAACAAAATACAGAGCAAATCCTTTATCTTGGGACTTCGAAATAACTGTGTCATATCGCAAATTCAACCCATTATCAAGTTTTCCTAGTAATACTGATGCCTGGAGGTGAATTTAGTTCTATTGCGCCATCAATACCATCATTAATGGGCGAGTTATCACGTTTGCAGTGTTATAGCACAGGCCAAGCTCTTCCATTTGTACCGGTGTGTTTGACAACAAAATACAGACCAAATCCTTTATCTTGGGACTTCGAAATAACTGTATCAACTAATTATCCAGTTTTCCTAGTAATACTGATGCCTGGAGGTCAATTTAGTTCTATTGCGCCATCAATACCATCATTAATGGGCGAGTTATCACGTTTGCAGTGTTATAGCACAGGCCAAGCTCTTCCATTTGTACCGGTGTGTTTGACAACAAAACACAGAGCAAATCCTTTATATTAGGACTTCCAAATAACTGTATTATATCGCAAATTCAACTAATTATCCAGTTTTTCTGGTAACACTGATGCCTGGAAGTCAATTTAGTTATATTGCGCCTTCAATACTATCATTAATGGCCGAGTTGTGACATTTGCAGTGTTATGGCACAGGCCAACCTCGTCCATTTGTACCGGTGTGTTTGACAACAAAACACAGAGCAAATCCTTTATATTAGGACTTCAAAATAACTGTCTTATATCGCAAATTCAACTAATTATAAAGTTTTTCTAGTAACACTGATGCCTGGACGTCAATTTAGTTCAATTGCGCCATCAATACTATCATTAATGGCCGAGTTGTCACGTTTGCAGTGTTATGACACAGGCCAAGCTCTTCCATTTGTACCGCTGTGTTTGACAACAAAATACAGAGCAAATCCTTTATCTTGGGACTTCGAAATAACTGTGTCATATCGCAAATTCAACCCATTATCAAGTTTTCCTAGTAATACTGATGCCTGGAGGTGAATTTAGTTCTATTGCGCCATCAATACCATCATTAATGGGCGAGTTATCACGTTTGCAGTGTTATAGCACAGGCCAAGCTCTTCCATTTGTACCGGTGTGTTTGACAACAAAATACAGACCAAATCCTTTATCTTGGGACTTCGAAATAACTGTATCAATTAATTATCCAGTTTTCCTAGAAATACTGATGCCTGGAGGTCAATTTAGTTCTATTGCGCCATCAATACTATCATTAATGGGCGAGTTATCACGTTTGATGTGCTATAGCACAGGCCAAGCTCTTCCATTTGTACCGCTGTGTTTGACAACAAAATACAGAGCAAATCCTTTATCTTGGGACTTCGAAATAACTGTGTCATATCGCAAATTCAACCCATTATCAAGTTTTCCTAGTAATACTGATGCCTGGAGGTGAATTTAGTTCTATTGCGCCATCAATACCATCATTAATGGGCGAGTTATCACGTTTGCAGTGTTATAGCACAGGCCAAGCTCTTCCATTTGTACCGGTGTGTTTGACAACAAAATACAGACCAAATCCTTTATCTTGGGACTTCGAAATAACTGTATCAACTAATTATCCAGTTTTCCTAGTAATACTGATGCCTGGAGGTGAATTTAGTTCTATTGCGCCATCAATACCATCATTAATGGGCGAGTTATCACGTTTGCAGTGTTATAGCACAGGCCAAGCTCTTCCATTTGTACCGGTGTGTTTGACAACAAAACACAGAGCAAATCCTTTATATTAGGACTTCCAAATAACTGTATTATATCGCAAATTCAACTAATTATCCAGTTGTTCTGGTAACACTGATGCCTGGAAGTCAATTTAGTTCTATTGCGCCTTCAATACTATCATTAATGGCCGAGTTGTGACATTTGCAGTGTTATGGCACAGGCCAACCTCGTCCATTTGTACCGGTGTGTTTGACAACAAAACACAGAGCAAATCCTTTATATTAGGACTTCAAAATAACTGTCTTATATCGCAAATTCAACTAATTATAAAGTTTTTCTAGTAACACTGATGCCTGGACGTCAATTTAGTTCAATTGCGCCATCAATACTATCATTAATGGCCGAGTTGTCACGTTTGCAGTGTTATTGCACAGGCCAAGCTCTTCCATTTGTACCGCTGTGTTTGACAACAAAATACAGAGCAAATCCTTTATCTTGGGACTTCGAAATAACTGTGTCATATCGCAAATTCAACCCATTATCAAGTTTTCCTAGTAATACTGATGCCTGGAGGTGAATTTAGTTCTATTGCGCCATCAATACCATCATTAATGGGCGAGTTATCACGTTTGCAGTGTTATAGCACAGGCCAAGCTCTTCCATTTGTACCGGTGTGTTTGACAACAAAATACAGACCAAATCCTTTATCTTGGGACTTCGAAATAACTGTATCAACTAATTATCCAGTTTTCCTAGTAATACTGATGCCTGGAGGTCAATTTAGTTCTATTGCGCCATCAATACCATCATTAATGGGCGAGTTATCACGTTTGCAGTGTTATAGCACAGGCCAAGCTCTTCCATTTGTACCGGTGTGTTTGACAACAAAACACAGAGCAAATCCTTTATATTAGGACTTCCAAATAACTGTATTATATCGCAAATTCAACTAATTATCCAGTTTTTCTGGTAACACTGATGCCTGGAAGTCAATTTAGTTATATTGCGCCTTCAATACTATCATTAATGGCCGAGTTGTGACATTTGCAGTGTTATGGCACAGGCCAACCTCGTCCATTTGTACCGGTGTGTTTGACAACAAAACACAGAGCAAATCCTTTATATTAGGACTTCAAAATAACTGTCTTATATCGCAAATTCAACTAATTATAAAGTTTTTCTAGTAACACTGATGCCTGGACGTCAATTTAGTTCAATTGCGCCATCAATACTATCATTAATGGCCGAGTTGTCACGTTTGCAGTGTTATGGCACAGGCCAAGCTCTTCCATTTGTACCGCTGTGTTTGACAACAAAATACAGAGCAAATCCTTTATCTTGGGACTTCGAAATAACTGTGTCATATCGCAAATTCAACCCATTATCAAGTTTTCCTAGTAATACTGATGCCTGGAGGTGAATTTAGTTCTATTGCGCCATCAATACCATCATTAATGGGCGAGTTATCACGTTTGCAGTGTTATAGCACAGGCCAAGCTCTTCCATTTGTACCGGTGTGTTTGACAACAAAATACAGACCAAATCCTTTATCTTGGGACTTCGAAATAACTGTATCAATTAATTATCCAGTTTTCCTAGAAATACTGATGCCTGGAGGTCAATTTAGTTCTATTGCGCCATCAATACTATCATTAATGGGCGAGTTATCACGTTTGATGTGCTATAGCACAGGCCAAGCTCTTCCATTTGTACCGCTGTGTTTGACAACAAAATACAGAGCAAATCCTTTATCTTGGGACTTCGAAATAACTGTGTCATATCGCAAATTCAACTAATTATCCAGTTTTTCTGGTAACACTGATGCCTGGAGGTCAATTTAGTTCTATTGCGCCTTCAATACTATCATTAATGGCCGAGTTGTGATATTTGCAGTGTTATGGCACAGGCCAAGCTCTTCCATTTGTACCGGTGTGTTTGACAACAAAACACAGAGCAAATCCTTTATATTAGGACTTCGAAATAACTGTCTTATATCGCAAATTCAACTCATTATAAAGTTTTTCTAGTAACACTGATGCCTGGACGTCAATTTAGTTCAATTGCGCCATCAATACTATCATTAATGGCCGAGTTGTCACGTTTGCAGTGTTATGGCACAGGCCAAGCTCTTCCATTTGTACCGCTGTGTTTGACAACAAAATACAGAGCAAATCCTTTATCTTGGGACTTCGAAATAACTGTGTCATATCGCAAATTCAACCAATTATCAAGTTTTCCTAGTAATACTGATGCCTGGAGGTGAATTTAGTTCTATTGCGCCATCAATACCATCATTAATGGGCGAGTTATCACGTTTGCAGTGTTATAGCACAGGCCAAGCTCTTCCATTTGTACCGGTGTGTTTGACAACAAAATACAGACCAAATCCTTTATCTTGGGACTTCGAAATAACTGTATCAACTAATTATCCAGTTTTCCTAGAAATACTGATGCCTGGAGGTCAATTTAGTTCTATTGCGCCATCAATACTATCATTAAAGGGCGAGTTATCACGTTTGATGTGTTATAGCACAGGCCAAGCTCTTCCATTTGTACCGCTGTGTTTGACAACAAAATACAGAGCAAATCCTTTATCTTGGGACTTCGAAATAACTGTCTTATATCGCAAATTCAACTAATTATCCAGTTTTTCTGGTAACACTGATGCCTGGAGGTCAATTTAGTTCTATTGCGCCTTCAATACTATCACTAATGGCCGAGTTGTGATATTTGCAGTGTTATGGCACAGGCCAAGCTCTTCCATTTGTACCAGTGTGTTTGACAACAAAACAAAGAGCAAATCCTTTATATTAGGACTTCCAAATAACTGTCTTATATCGCAAATTCAACTAATTATCAAGTTTTTCTAGTAACACTGATGCCTGGACGTCAATTTAGTTCAATTGCGCCATCAATACTATCATTAATGGCCGAGTTGTCACGTTTGCAGTGTTATGACACAGGCCAAGCTCTTCCATTTGTACCGCTGTGTTTGACAACAATATACAGAGCAAATCCTTTATCTTGGGACTTCGAAATAACTGTGTCATATCGCAAATTCAACCAATTATCAAGTTTTCCTAGTAATACTGATGCCTGGAGGTGAATTTAGTTCTATTGCGCAATCAATACCATCATTAATGGGCGAGTTATCACGTTTGCAGTGTTATAGCACAGGCCAAGCTCTTCCATTTGTACCGGTGTGTTTGACAACAAAATACAGACCAAATCCTTTCTCTTGGGACTTCGAAATAACTGTATCAACTAATTATCCAGTTTTCCTAGAAATACTGATGCCTGGAGGTCAATTTAGTTCTATTACGCCATCAATACTATCATTAATGGGCAAGTTATCATGTTTGATGTGTTATAGCACAGGCCAAGCTCTTCCATTGGTACCGCTGTGTTTGACAACAAAACACAGAGCAAATCCTTTATCTTGGGACTTCGAAATAACTGTCTTATATCGCAAATTCAACTAATTATAAAGTTTTTCTAGTAACACTGATGCCTGGACGTCAATTTAGTTCAATTGCGCCATCAATACTATCATTAATGGCCGAGTTGTCACGTTTGCAGTGTTATGGCACAGGCCAAGCTCTTCCATTTGTACCGGTGTGTTTGACAACAAAATACAGAGCAAATCCTTTATTTTGGGACTTCGAAATAACTGTGTCATATCGCAAATTCAACTAATTATCCAGTTGTTCTGGTAACACTGATGCCTGGAAGTCAATTTAGTTCTATTGCGCCTTCAATACTATCATTAATGGCCGAGTTGTGACATTTGCAGTGTTATGGCACAGGCCAACCTCGTCCATTTGTACCGGTGTGTTTGACAACAAAACACAGAGCAAATCCTTTATATTAGGACTTCGAAATAACTGTCTTATATCGCAAATTCAACTAATTATAAAGTTTTTCTAGTAACACTGATGCCTGGACGTCAATTTAGTTCAATTGCGCCATCAATACTATCATTAATGGCCGAGTTGTCACGTTTGCAGTGTTATGGCACAGGCCAAGCTCTTCCATTTTTAACCGCTGTGTTTGACAACAAAATACAGAGCAAATCCTTTATATTAGGACTTCCAAATAACTGTATTATATCACAAATTCAACTAATTATCAAGTTTTTCTAGTAACACTGATGCATGGAGGTCAATTTAGTTCTATTGCGCCTTCAATACTATCATTAATGGGCGAGTTATCACGTTTGCAGTGTTATGGCACAGACCAAGCTCTTCCATTTGTAACGGTGTGTTTGACAACAAAATACAGACCAAATCCTTTATCTTGGGACTTCGAAATAACTGTATCAACTAATTATCCAGATTTGCTAGTAACACTGATGCCTGGAGGTCATTTTAGTTCTATTGCGCCTTCAATACTATCATTACTGACCGAGTTGTCGCATTTTCAGTGTTATGGCACCACCAAGCTCTTCCATTTGTACCGCTGTGTTTGACAACAAAATACAGAGCAAATCCTTTATCTTGGGACTTCGAAATAACTGTGTCATATCGCAAATTCAACCAATTATCAAGTTTTCCTAGTAATACTGATGCCTGGAGGTGAATTTAGTTCTATTGCGCAATCAATACCATCATTAATGGGCGAGTTATCACGTTTGCAGTGTTATAGCACAGGCCAAGCTCTTCCATTTGTACCGGTGTGTTTGACAACAAACTACAGACCAAATCCTTTCTCTTGGGACTTCGAAATAACTGTATCAACTAATTATCCAGTTTTCCTAGAAATACTGATGCCTGGAGGTCAATTTAGTTCTATTACGCCATCAATACTATCATTAATGGGCAAGTTATCACGTTTGATGTGTTATAGCACAGGCCAAGCTCTTCCATTGGTACCGCTGTGTTTGACAACAAAACACAGAGCAAATCCTTTATCTTGGGACTTCGAAATAACTGTCTTATATCGCAAATTCAACTAATTATAAAGTTTTTCTAGTAACACTGATGCCTGGACGTCAAGTTAGTTCAATTGCGCCATCAATACTATCATTAATGGCCGAGTTGTCACGTTTGCAGTGTTATGACACAGGCCAAGCTCTTCCATTTGTACCGCTGTGTTTGACAACAATATACAGAGCAAATCCTTTATCTTGGGACTTCGAAATAACTGTGTCATATCGCAAATTCAACCAATTATCAAGTTTTCCTAGTAATACTGATGCCTGGAGGTGAATTTAGTTCTATTGCGCAATCAATACCATCATTAATGGGCGAGTTATCACGTTTGCAGTGTTATAGCACAGGCCAAGCTCTTCCATTTGTACCGGTGTGTTTGACAACAAAATACAGACCAAATCCTTTCTCTTGGGACTTCGAAATAACTGTATCAACTAATTATCCAGTTTTCCTAGAAATACTGATGCCTGGAGGTCAATTTAGTTCTATTACGCCATCAATACTATCATTAATGGGCAAGTTATCATGTTTGATGTGTTATAGCACAGGCCAAGCTCTTCCATTTGTACCGGTGTGTTTGACAACAAAATACAGAGCAAATCCTTTATTTTGGGACTTCGAAATAACTGTGTCATATCGCAAATTCAACTAATTATCCAGTTGTTCTGGTAACACTGATGCCTGGAAGTCAATTTAGTTCTATTGCGCCTTCAATACTATCATTAATGGCCGAGTTGTGACATTTGCAGTGTTATGGCACAGGCCAACCTCGTCCATTTGTACCGGTGTGTTTGACAACAAAACACAGAGCAAATCCTTTATATTAGGACTTCGAAATAACTGTCTTATATCGCAAATTCAACTAATTATAAAGTTTTTCTAGTAACACTGATGCCTGGACGTCAATTTAGTTCAATTGCGCCATCAATACTATCATTAATGGCCGAGTTGTCACGTTTGCAGTGTTATGGCACAGGCCAAGCTCTTCCATTTTTAACCGCTGTGTTTGACAACAAAATACAGAGCAAATCCTTTATATTAGGACTTCCAAATAACTGTATTATATCACAAATTCAACTAATTATCAAGTTTTTCTAGTAACACTGATGCATGGAGGTCAATTTAGTTCTATTGCGCCTTCAATACTATCATTAATGGGCGAGTTATCACGTTTGCAGTGTTATGGCACAGACCAAGCTCTTCCATTTGTAACGGTGTGTTTGACAACAAAATACAGACCAAATCCTTTATCTTGGGACTTCGAAATAACTGTATCAACTAATTATCCAGATTTGCTAGTAACACTGATGCCTGGAGGTCATTTTAGTTCTATTGCGCCTTCAATACTATCATTACTGACCGAATTGTCGCATTTTCAGTGTTATGGCACCACCAAGCTCTTCCATTTGTACCGCTGTGTTTGACAACAATATACAGAGCAAATCCTTTATCTTGGGACTTCGAAATAACTGTGTCATATCGCAAATTCAACCAATTATCAAGTTTTCCTAGTAATACTGATGCCTGGAGGTGAATTTAGTTCTATTGCGCAATCAATACCATCATTAATGGGCGAGTTATCACGTTTGCAGTGTTATAGCACAGGCCAAGCTCTTCCATTTGTACCGGTGTGTTTGACAACAAAATACAGACCAAATCCTTTCTCTTGGGACTTCGAAATAACTGTATCAACTAATTATCCAGTTTTCCTAGAAATACTGATGCCTGGAGGTCAATTTAGTTCTATTACGCCATCAATACTATCATTAATGGGCAAGTTATCATGTTTGATGTGTTATAGCACAGGCCAAGCTCTTCCATTTGTACCGGTGTGTTTGACAACAAAATACAGAGCAAATCCTTTATTTTGGGACTTCGAAATAACTGTGTCATATCGCAAATTCAACTAATTATCCAGTTGTTCTGGTAACACTGATGCCTGGAAGTCAATTTAGTTCTATTGCGCCTTCAATACTATCATTAATGGCCGAGTTGTGACATTTGCAGTGTTATGGCACAGGCCAACCTCGTCCATTTGTACCGGTGTGTTTGACAACAAAACACAGAGCAAATCCTTTATATTAGGACTTCGAAATAACTGTCTTATATCGCAAATTCAACTAATTATAAAGTTTTTCTAGTAACACTGATGCCTGGACGTCAATTTAGTTCAATTGCGCCATCAATACTATCATTAATGGCCGAGTTGTCACGTTTGCAGTGTTATGGCACAGGCCAAGCTCTTCCATTTTTAACCGCTGTGTTTGACAACAAAATACAGAGCAAATCCTTTATATTAGGACTTCCAAATAACTGTATTATATCACAAATTCAACTAATTATCAAGTTTTTCTAGTAACACTGATGCATGGAGGTCAATTTAGTTCTATTGCGCCTTCAATACTATCATTAATGGGCGAGTTATCACGTTTGCAGTGTTATGGCACAGACCAAGCTCTTCCATTTGTAACGGTGTGTTTGACAACAAAATACAGACCAAATCCTTTATCTTGGGACTTCGAAATAACTGTATCAACTAATTATCCAGATTTGCTAGTAACACTGATGCCTGGAGGTCATTTTAGTTCTATTGCGCCTTCAATACTATCATTACTGACCGAATTGTCGCATTTTCAGTGTTATGGCACCACCAAGCTCTTCCATTTGTACCGCTGTGTTTGACAACAAAATACAGAGCAAATCCTTTATCTTGGGACTTCGAAATAACTGTGTCATATCGCAAATTCAACCAATTATCAAGTTTTCCTAGTAATACTGATGCCTGGAGGTGAATTTAGTTCTATTGCGCAATCAATACCATCATTAATGGGCGAGTTATCACGTTTGCAGTGTTATAGCACAGGCCAAGCTCTTCCATTTGTACCGGTGTGTTTGACAACAAACTACAGACCAAATCCTTTCTCTTGGGACTTCGAAATAACTGTATCAACTAATTATCCAGTTTTCCTAGAAATACTGATGCCTGGAGGTCAATTTAGTTCTATTACGCCATCAATACTATCATTAATGGGCAAGTTATCACGTTTGATGTGTTATAGCACAGGCCAAGCTCTTCCATTGGTACCGCTGTGTTTGACAACAAAACACAGAGCAAATCCTTTATCTTGGGACTTCGAAATAACTGTCTTATATCGCAAATTCAACTAATTATAAAGTTTTTCTAGTAACACTGATGCCTGGACGTCAAGTTAGTTCAATTGCGCCATCAATACTATCATTAATGGCCGAGTTGTCACGTTTGCAGTGTTATGACACAGGCCAAGCTCTTCCATTTGTACCGCTGTGTTTGACAACAATATACAGAGCAAATCCTTTATCTTGGGACTTCGAAATAACTGTGTCATATCGCAAATTCAACCAATTATCAAGTTTTCCTAGTAATACTGATGCCTGGAGGTGAATTTAGTTCTATTGCGCAATCAATACCATCATTAATGGGCGAGTTATCACGTTTGCAGTGTTATAGCACAGGCCAAGCTCTTCCATTTGTACCGGTGTGTTTGACAACAAAATACAGACCAAATCCTTTCTCTTGGGACTTCGAAATAACTGTATCAACTAATTATCCAGTTTTCCTAGAAATACTGATGCCTGGAGGTCAATTTAGTTCTATTACGCCATCAATACTATCATTAATGGGCAAGTTATCACGTTTGATGTGTTATAGCACAGGCCAAGCTCTTCCATTGGTACCGCTGTGTTTGACAACAAAACACAGAGCAAATCCTTTATCTTGGGACTTCGAAATAACTGTCTTATATCGCAAATTCAACTAATTATAAAGTTTTTCTAGTAACACTGATGCCTGGACGTCAATTTAGTTCAATTGCGCCATCAATACTATCATTAATGGCCGAGTTGTCACGTTTGCAGTGTTATGACACAGGCCAAGCTCTTCCATTTGTACCGCTGTGTTTGACAACAATATACAGAGCAAATCCTTTATCTTGGGACTTCGAAATAACTGTGTCATATCGCAAATTCAACCAATTATCAAGTTTTCCTAGTAATACTGATGCCTGGAGGTGAATTTAGTTCTATTGCGCAATCAATACCATCATTAATGGGCGAGTTATCACGTTTGCAGTGTTATAGCACAGGCCAAGCTCTTCCATTTGTACCGGTGTGTTTGACAACAAAATACAGACCAAATCCTTTCTCTTGGGACTTCGAAATAACTGTATCAACTAATTATCCAGTTTTCCTAGAAATACTGATGCCTGGAGATCAATTTAGTTCTATTACGCCATCAATACTATCATTAATGGGCAAGTTATCACGTTTGACGTGTTATAGCACAGGCCAAGCTCTTCCATTGGTACCGCTGTGTTTGACAACAAAACACAGAGCAAATCCTTTATCTTGGGACTTCGAAATAACTGTCTTATATCGCAAATTCAACTAATTATAAAGTTTTTCTAGTAACACTGATGCCTGGACGTCAATTTAGTTCAATTGCGCCATCAATACTATCATTAATGGCCGAGTTGTCACGTTTGCAGTGTTATGGCACAGGCCAAGCTCTTCCATTTGTACCGGTGTGTTTGACAACAAAATACAGAGCAAATCCTTTATTTTGGGACTTCGAAATAACTGTGTCATATCGCAAATTCAACTAATTATCCAGTTGTTCTGGTAACACTGATGCCTGGAAGTCAATTTAGTTCTATTGCGCCTTCAATACTATCATTAATGGCCGAGTTGTGACATTTGTAGTGTTATGGCACAGGCCAACCTCGTCCATTTGTACCGGTGTGTTTGACAACAAAACACAGAGCAAATCCTTTATATTAGGACTTCGAAATAACTGTCTTATATCGCAAATTCAACTAATTATAAAGTTTTTCTAGTAACACTGATGCCTGGACGTCAATTTAGTTCAATTGCGCCATCAATACTATCATTAATGGCCGAGTTGTCACGTTTGCAGTGTTATGACACAGGCCAAGCTCTTCCATTTGTACCGCTGTGTTTGACAACAATATACAGAGCAAATCCTTTATCTTGGGACTTCGAAATAACTGTGTCATATCGCAAATTCAACCAATTATCAACTTTTCCTAGTAATACTGATGCCTGGAGGTGAATTTAGTTCTATTGCGCAATCAATACCATCATTAATGGGCGAGTTATCACGTTTGCAGTGTTATAGCACAGGCCAAGCTCTTCCATTTGTACCGGTGTGTTTGACAACAAAATACAGACCAAATCCTTTCTCTTGGGACTTCGAAATAACTGTATCAACTAATTATCCAGTTTTCCTAGAAATACTGATGCCTGGAGGTCAATTTAGTTCTATTACGCCATCAATACTATCATTAATGGGCAAGTTATCACGTTTGATGTGTTATAGCACAGGCCAAGCTCTTCCATTGGTACCGCTGTGTTTGACAACAAAACACAGAGCAAATCCTTTATCTTGGGACTTCGAAATAACTGTCTTATATCGCAAATTCAACTAATTATAAAGTTTTTCTAGTAACACTGATGCCTGGACGTCAATTTAGTTCAATTGCGCCATCAATACTATCATTAATGGCCGAGTTGTCACGTTTGCAGTGTTATGGCACAGGCCAAGCTCTTCCATTTGTACCGGTGTGTTTGACAACAAAATACAGAGCAAATCCTTTATTTTGGGACTTCGAAATAACTGTGTCATATCGCAAATTCAACTAATTATCCAGTTGTTCTGGTAACACTGATGCCTGGAAGTCAATTTAGTTCTATTGCGCCTTCAATACTATCATTAATGGCCGAGTTGTGACATTTGCAGTGTTATGGCACAGGCCAACCTCGTCCATTTGTACCGGTGTGTTTGACAACAAAACACAGAGCAAATCCTTTATATTAGGACTTCGAAATAACTGTCTTATATCGCAAATTCAACTAATTATAAAGTTGTTCTAGTAACACTGATGCCTGGACGTCAATTTAGTTCAATTGCGCCATCAATACTATCATTAATGGCCGAGTTGTCACGTTTGCAGTGTTATGGCACAGGCCAAGCTCTTCCATTTTTAACCGCTGTGTTTGACAACAAAATACAGAGCAAATCCTTTATATTAGGACTTCCAAATAACTGTATTATATCACAAATTCAACTAATTATCAAGTTTTTCTAGTAACACTGATGCATGGAGGTCAATTTAGTTCTATTGCGCCTTCAATACTATCATTAATGGCCGAGTTATCACGTTTGCAGTGTTATGGCACAGACCAAGCTCTTCCATTTGTAACGGTGTGTTTGACAACAAAATACAGACCAAATCCTTTATCTTGGGACTTCGAAATAACTGTATCAACTAATTATCCAGATTTGCTAGTAACATTGATGCCTGGAGGTCATTTTAGTTCTATTGCGCCTTCAATACTATCATTACTGACCGAGTTGTCGCATTTTCAGTGTTATGGCACCACCAAGCTCTTCCATTTGTACCGCTGTGTTTGACAACAAAATACAGAGCAAATCCTTTATCTTGGGACTTAGAAATAACTGTGTCATATCGCAAATTCAACTAATTATCCAGTTTTTCTGGTAACACTGATGCCTGGAGGTCAATTTAGTTCTATTGCGCCTTCAATACTATCATTAATGGCCGAGTTGTGATTTTTGCAGTGTTATGGCACAGGCCAAGCTCTTCCATTTGTACCAGTGTGTTTGACAACAAAACACAGAGCAAATCCTTTATATTAGGACTTCCAAATAACTGTCTTATATCGCAAATTCAACTAATTATCAAGTTTTTCTAGTAACACTGATGCCTGGACGTCAATTTAGTTCAATTGCGCCATCAATACTATCATTAATGGCCGAGTTGTCACGTTTGCAGTGTTATGACACAGGCCAAGCTCTTCCATTTGTACCGCTGTGTTTGACAACAAAATACAGAGCAAATCCTTTATCTTGGGACTTCGAAATAACTGTGTCATATCGCAAATTCAACCAATTATCAAGTTTTCCTAGTAATACTGATGCCTGGAGGTGAATTTAGTTCTATTGCGCAATCAATACCATCATTAATGGGCGAGTTATCACGTTTGCAGTGTTATAGCACAGGCCAAGCTCTTCCATTTGTACCGGTGTGTTTGACAACAAAATACAGACCAAATCCTTTCTCTTGGGACTTCGAAATAACTGTATCAACTAATTATCCAGTTTTCCTAGAAATACTGATGCCTGGAGGTCAATTTAGTTCTATTACGCCATCAATACTATCATTAATGGGCAAGTTATCACGTTTGATGTGTTATAGCACAGGCCAAGCTCTTCCATTGGTACCGCTGTGTTTGACAACAAAACACAGAGCAAATCCTTTATCTTGGGACTTCGAAATAACTGTCTAATATCGCAAATTCAACTAATTATAAAGTTTTTCTAGTAACACTGATGCCTGGACGTCAAGTTAGTTCAATTGCGCCATCAATACTATCATTAATGGCCGAGTTGTCACGTTTGCAGTGTTATGACACAGGCCAAGCTCTTCCATTTGTACCGCTGTGTTTGACAACAATATACAGAGCAAATCCTTTATCTTGGGACTTCGAAATAACTGTGTCATATCGCAAATTCAACCAATTATCAAGTTTTCCTAGTAATACTGATGCCTGGAGGTGAATTTAGTTCTATTGCGCAATCAATACCATCATTAATGGGCGAGTTATCACGTTTGCAGTGTTATAGCACAGGCCAAGCTCTTCCATTTGTACCGGTGTGTTTGACAACAAAATACAGACCAAATCCTTTCTCTTGGGACTTCGAAATAACTGTATCAACTAATTATCCAGTTTTCCTAGAAATACTGATGCCTGGAGGTCAATTTAGTTCTATTACGCCATCAATACTATCATTAATGGGCAAGTTATCACGTTTGATGTGTTATAGCACAGGCCAAGCTCTTCCATTGGTACCGCTGTGTTTGACAACAAAACACAGAGCAAATCCTTTATCTTGGGACTTCGAAATAACTGTCTTATATCGCAAATTCAACTAATTATAAAGTTTTTCTAGTAACACTGATGCCTGGACGTCAATTTAGTTCAATTGCGCCATCAATACTATCATTAATGGCCGAGTTGTCACGTTTGCAGTGTTATGACACAGGCCAAGCTCTTCCATTTGTACCGCTGTGTTTGACAACAATATACAGAGCAAATCCTTTATCTTGGGACTTCGAAATAACTGTGTCATATCGCAAATTCAACCAATTATCAAGTTTTCCTAGTAATACTGATGCCTGGAGGTGAATTTAGTTCTATTGCGCAATCAATACCATCATTAATGGGCGAGTTATCACGTTTGCAGTGTTATAGCACAGGCCAAGCTCTTCCATTTGTACCGGTGTGTTTGACAACAAAATACAGACCAAATCCTTTCTCTTGGGACTTCGAAATAACTGTATCAACTAATTATCCAGTTTTCCTAGAAATACTGATGCCTGGAGGTCAATTTAGTTCTATTACGCCATCAATACTATCATTAATGGGCAAGTTATCACGTTTGATGTGTTATAGCACAGGCCAAGCTCTTCCATTGGTACCGCTGTGTTTGACAACAAAACACAGAGCAAATCCTTTATCTTGGGACTTCGAAATAACTGTCTAATATCGCAAATTCAACTAATTATAAAGTTTTTCTAGTAACACTGATGCCTGGACGTCAAGTTAGTTCAATTGCGCCATCAATACTATCATTAATGGCCGAGTTGTCACGTTTGCAGTGTTATGACACAGGCCAAGCTCTTCCATTTGTACCGCTGTGTTTGACAACAATATACAGAGCAAATCCTTTATCTTGGGACTTCGAAATAACTGTGTCATATCGCAAATTCAACCAATTATCAAGTTTTCCTAGTAATACTGATGCCTGGAGGTGAATTTAGTTCTATTGCGCAATCAATACCATCATTAATGGGCGAGTTATCACGTTTGCAGTGTTATAGCACAGGCCAAGCTCTTCCATTTGTACCGGTGTGTTTGACAACAAAATACAGACCAAATCCTTTCTCTTGGGACTTCGAAATAACTGTATCAACTAATTATCCAGTTTTCCTAGAAATACTGATGCCTGGAGGTCAATTTAGTTCTATTACGCCATCAATACTATCATTAATGGGCAAGTTATCACGTTTGATGTGTTATAGCACAGGCCAAGCTCTTCCATTGGTACCGCTGTGTTTGACAACAAAACACAGAGCAAATCCTTTATCTTGGGACTTCGAAATAACTGTCTTATATCGCAAATTCAACTAATTATAAAGTTTTTCTAGTAACACTGATGCCTGGACGTCAATTTAGTTCAATTGCGCCATCAATACTATCATTAATGGCCGAGTTGTCACGTTTGCAGTGTTATGACACAGGCCAAGCTCTTCCATTTGTACCGCTGTGTTTGACAACAATATACAGAGCAAATCCTTTATCTTGGGACTTCGAAATAACTGTGTCATATCGCAAATTCAACCAATTATCAAGTTTTCCTAGTAATACTGATGCCTGGAGGTGAATTTAGTTCTATTGCGCAATCAATACCATCATTAATGGGCGAGTTATCACGTTTGCAGTGTTATAGCACAGGCCAAGCTCTTCCATTTGTACCGGTGTGTTTGACAACAAAATACAGACCAAATCCTTTCTCTTGGGACTTCGAAATAACTGTATCAACTAATTATCCAGTTTTCCTAGAAATACTGATGCCTGGAGATCAATTTAGTTCTATTACGCCATCAATACTATCATTAATGGGCAAGTTATCACGTTTGACGTGTTATAGCACAGGCCAAGCTCTTCCATTGGTACCGCTGTGTTTGACAACAAAACACAGAGCAAATCCTTTATCTTGGGACTTCGAAATAACTGTCTTATATCGCAAATTCAACTAATTATAAAGTTTTTCTAGTAACACTGATGCCTGGACGTCAATTTAGTTCAATTGCGCCATCAATACTATCATTAATGGCCGAGTTGTCACGTTTGCAGTGTTATGGCACAGGCCAAGCTCTTCCATTTGTACCGGTGTGTTTGACAACAAAATACAGAGCAAATCCTTTATTTTGGGACTTCGAAATAACTGTGTCATATCGCAAATTCAACTAATTATCCAGTTGTTCTGGTAACACTGATGCCTGGAAGTCAATTTAGTTCTATTGCGCCTTCAATACTATCATTAATGGCCGAGTTGTGACATTTGTAGTGTTATGGCACAGGCCAACCTCGTCCATTTGTACCGGTGTGTTTGACAACAAAACACAGAGCAAATCCTTTATATTAGGACTTCGAAATAACTGTCTTATATCGCAAATTCAACTAATTATAAAGTTTTTCTAGTAACACTGATGCCTGGACGTCAATTTAGTTCAATTGCGCCATCAATACTATCATTAATGGCCGAGTTGTCACGTTTGCAGTGTTATGACACAGGCCAAGCTCTTCCATTTGTACCGCTGTGTTTGACAACAATATACAGAGCAAATCCTTTATCTTGGGACTTCGAAATAACTGTGTCATATCGCAAATTCAACCAATTATCAAGTTTTCCTAGTAATACTGATGCCTGGAGGTGAATTTAGTTCTATTGCGCAATCAATACCATCATTAATGGGCGAGTTATCACGTTTGCAGTGTTATAGCACAGGCCAAGCTCTTCCATTTGTACCGGTGTGTTTGACAACAAAATACAGACCAAATCCTTTCTCTTGGGACTTCGAAATAACTGTATCAACTAATTATCCAGTTTTCCTAGAAATACTGATGCCTGGAGGTCAATTTAGTTCTATTACGCCATCAATACTATCATTAATGGGCAAGTTATCACGTTTGATGTGTTATAGCACAGGCCAAGCTCTTCCATTGGTACCGCTGTGTTTGACAACAAAACACAGAGCAAATCCTTTATCTTGGGACTTCGAAATAACTGTCTTATATCGCAAATTCAACTAATTATAAAGTTTTTCTAGTAACACTGATGCCTGGACGTCAATTTAGTTCAATTGCGCCATCAATACTATCATTAATGGCCGAGTTGTCACGTTTGCAGTGTTATGACACAGGCCAAGCTCTTCCATTTGTACCGCTGTGTTTGACAACAATATACAGAGCAAATCCTTTATCTTGGGACTTCGAAATAACTGTGTCATATCGCAAATTCAACCAATTATCAAGTTTTCCTAGTAATACTGATGCCTGGAGGTGAATTTAGTTCTATTGCGCAATCAATACCATCATTAATGGGCGAGTTATCACGTTTGCAGTGTTATAGCACAGGCCAAGCTCTTCCATTTGTACCGGTGTGTTTGACAACAAAATACAGACCAAATCCTTTCTCTTGGGACTTCGAAATAACTGTATCAACTAATTATCCAGTTTTCCTAGAAATACTGATGCCTGGAGATCAATTTAGTTCTATTACGCCATCAATACTATCATTAATGGGCAAGTTATCACGTTTGACGTGTTATAGCACAGGCCAAGCTCTTCCATTGGTACCGCTGTGTTTGACAACAAAACACAGAGCAAATCCTTTATCTTGGGACTTCGAAATAACTGTCTTATATCGCAAATTCAACTAATTATAAAGTTTTTCTAGTAACACTGATGCCTGGACGTCAATTTAGTTCAATTGCGCCATCAATACTATCATTAATGGCCGAGTTGTCACGTTTGCAGTGTTATGGCACAGGCCAAGCTCTTCCATTTGTACCGGTGTGTTTGACAACAAAATACAGAGCAAATCCTTTATTTTGGGACTTCGAAATAACTGTGTCATATCGCAAATTCAACTAATTATCCAGTTGTTCTGGTAACACTGATGCCTGGAAGTCAATTTAGTTCTATTGCGCCTTCAATACTATCATTAATGGCCGAGTTGTGACATTTGTAGTGTTATGGCACAGGCCAACCTCGTCCATTTGTACCGGTGTGTTTGACAACAAAACACAGAGCAAATCCTTTATATTAGGACTTCGAAATAACTGTCTTATATCGCAAATTCAACTAATTATAAAGTTTTTCTAGTAACACTGATGCCTGGACGTCAATTTAGTTCAATTGCGCCATCAATACTATCATTAATGGCCGAGTTGTCACGTTTGCAGTGTTATGACACAGGCCAAGCTCTTCCATTTGTACCGCTGTGTTTGACAACAATATACAGAGCAAATCCTTTATCTTGGGACTTCGAAATAACTGTGTCATATCGCAAATTCAACCAATTATCAAGTTTTCCTAGTAATACTGATGCCTGGAGGTGAATTTAGTTCTATTGCGCAATCAATACCATCATTAATGGGCGAGTTATCACGTTTGCAGTGTTATAGCACAGGCCAAGCTCTTCCATTTGTACCGGTGTGTTTGACAACAAAATACAGACCAAATCCTTTCTCTTGGGACTTCGAAATAACTGTATCAACTAATTATCCAGTTTTCCTAGAAATACTGATGCCTGGAGGTCAATTTAGTTCTATTACGCCATCAATACTATCATTAATGGGCAAGTTATCACGTTTGATGTGTTATAGCACAGGCCAAGCTCTTCCATTGGTACCGCTGTGTTTGACAACAAAACACAGAGCAAATCCTTTATCTTGGGACTTCGAAATAACTGTCTTATATCGCAAATTCAACTAATTATAAAGTTTTTCTAGTAACACTGATGCCTGGACGTCAATTTAGTTCAATTGCGCCATCAATACTATCATTAATGGCCGAGTTGTCACGTTTGCAGTGTTATGGCACAGGCCAAGCTCTTCCATTTGTACCGGTGTGTTTGACAACAAAATACAGAGCAAATCCTTTATTTTGGGACTTCGAAATAACTGTGTCATATCGCAAATTCAACTAATTATCCAGTTGTTCTGGTAACACTGATGCCTGGAAGTCAATTTAGTTCTATTGCGCCTTCAATACTATCATTAATGGCCGAGTTGTGACATTTGCAGTGTTATGGCACAGGCCAACCTCGTCCATTTGTACCGGTGTGTTTGACAACAAAACACAGAGCAAATCCTTTATATTAGGACTTCGAAATAACTGTCTTATATCGCAAATTCAACTAATTATAAAGTTTTTCTAGTAACACTGATGCCTGGACGTCAATTTAGTTCAATTGCGCCATCAATACTATCATTAATGGCCGAGTTGTCACGTTTGCAGTGTTATGGCACAGGCCAAGCTCTTCCATTTTTAACCGCTGTGTTTGACAACAAAATACAGAGCAAATCCTTTATATTAGGACTTCCAAATAACTGTATTATATCACAAATTCAACTAATTATCAAGTTTTTCTAGTAACACTGATGCATGGAGGTCAATTTAGTTCTATTGCGCCTTCAATACTATCATTAATGGCCGAGTTATCACGTTTGCAGTGTTATGGCACAGACCAAGCTCTTCCATTTGTAACGGTGTGTTTGACAACAAAATACAGACCAAATCCTTTATCTTGGGACTTCGAAATAACTGTATCAACTAATTATCCAGATTTGCTAGTAACATTGATGCCTGGAGGTCATTTTAGTTCTATTGCGCCTTCAATACTATCATTACTGACCGAGTTGTCGCATTTTCAGTGTTATGGCACCACCAAGCTCTTCCATTTGTACCGCTGTGTTTGACAACAAAATACAGAGCAAATCCTTTATCTTGGGACTTAGAAATAACTGTGTCATATCGCAAATTCAACTAATTATCCAGTTTTTCTGGTAACACTGATGCCTGGAGGTCAATTTAGTTCTATTGCGCCTTCAATACTATCATTAATGGCCGAGTTGTGATTTTTGCAGTGTTATGGCACAGGCCAAGCTCTTCCATTTGTACCAGTGTGTTTGACAACAAAACACAGAGCAAATCCTTTATATTAGGACTTCCAAATAACTGTCTTATATCGCAAATTCAACTAATTATCAAGTTTTTCTAGTAACACTGATGCCTGGACGTCAATTTAGTTCAATTGCGCCATCAATACTATCATTAATGGCCGAGTTGTCACGTTTGCAGTGTTATGACACAGGCCAAGCTCTTCCATTTGTACCGCTGTGTTTGACAACAAAATACAGAGCAAATCCTTTATCTTGGGACTTCGAAATAACTGTGTCATATCGCAAATTCAACCAATTATCAAGTTTTCCTAGTAATACTGATGCCTGGAGGTGAATTTAGTTCTATTGCGCAATCAATACCATCATTAATGGGCGAGTTATCACGTTTGCAGTGTTATAGCACAGGCCAAGCTCTTCCATTTGTACCGGTGTGTTTGACAACAAACTACAGACCAAATCCTTTCTCTTGGGACTTCGAAATAACTGTATCAACTAATTATCCAGTTTTCTTAGAAATACTGATGCCTGGAGGTCAATTTAGTTCTATTACGCCATCAATACTATCATTAATGGGCAAGTTATCACGTTTGATGTGTTATAGCACAGGCCAAGCTCTTCCATTTGTACCGCTGTGTTTGACAACAAAACACAGACCAAATCCTTTATCTTGGGACTTCGAAATAACTGTCTTATATCGCAAATTCAACTAATTATAAAGTTTTTCTAGTAACACTGATGCCTGGACGTCAATTTAGTTCAATTGCGCCATCAATACTATCATTAATGGCCGAGTTGTCACGTTTGCAGTGTTATGGCACAGGCCAAGCTCTTCCATTTGTACCGGTGTGTTTGACAACAAAATACAGAGCAAATCCTTTATTTTGGGACTTCGAAATAACTGTGTCATATCGCAAATTCAACTAATTATCCAGTTGTTCTGGTAACACTGATGCCTGGAAGTCAATTTAGTTCTATTGCGCCTTCAATACTATCATTAATGGCCGAGTTGTGACATTTGCAGTGTTATGGCACAGGCCAACCTCGTCCATTTGTACCGGTGTGTTTGACAACAAAACACAGAGCAAATCCTTTATATTAGGACTTCGAAATAACTGTCTTATATCGCAAATTCAACTAATTATAAAGTTTTTCTAGTAACACTGATGCCTGGACGTCAATTTAGTTCAATTGCGCCATCAATACTATCATTAATGGCCGAGTTGTCACGTTTGCAGTGTTATGGCACAGGCCAAGCTCTTCCATTTTTAACCGCTGTGTTTGACAACAAAATACAGAGCAAATCCTTTATATTAGGACTTCCAAATAACTGTATGATATCGCAAATTCAACTAATTATCAAGTTTTTCTAGTAACACTGATGCATGGAGGTCAATTTAGTTCTATTGCGCCTTCAATACTATCATTAATGGCCGAGTTATCACGTTTGCAGTGTTATGGCACAGACCAAGCTCTTCCATTTATAACGGTGTGTTTTACAAGAAAATACAGACCAAATCCTTTATCTTGGGACTTCGAAATAACTGTGTCATATCGCAAATTCAACTAATTATCCAGATTTGCTAGTAACACTGATGCCTGGAGGTCATTTTAGTTCTATTGCGCCTTCAATACTATCATTACTGACCGAGTTGTCGCATTTTCAGTGTTATGGCACCACCAAGCTCTTCCATTTGTACCGCTCTGTTTGACAACAAAATACAGAGCAAATCCTTTATCTTGGGACTTCGAAATAACTGTGTCATATCGCAAATTCAACTAATTATCCAGTTTTTCTGGTAACACTGATGCCTGGAAGTCAATTTAGTTCTATTACGCCTTCAATACTATCATTAATGGCCGAGTTGTGACATTTGCAGTGTTATGGCACAGGCCAAGCTCTTCCATTTGTACCGCTGTGTTTGACAACAAAATACAGAGCAAATCCTTTATCTTGGGACTTCGAAATAACTGTATCAACTAATTATCCAGTTTTCCTAGAAATACTGATGCCTGGAGGTCAATTTAGTTCTATTGCGCCATCAATACTATCATTAATGGGCGAGTTATCACGTTTGATGTGTTCTAGCACAGGCCAAGCTCTTCCATTGTTACCGCTGTGTTTGACAACAAAACACAGAGCAAATCCTTTATCTTGGGACTTCGAAATAACTGTCTTATATCGCAAATTCAACTAATTATAAAGTTTTTCTAGTAACACTGATGCCTGGACGTCAATTTAGTTCAATTGCGCCATCAATACTATCATTAATGGGCGAGTTATCACGTTTGCAGTGTTATAGCACAGGCCAAGCTCTTCCATTTGTACCGGTGTGTTTGACAACAAAATACAGACCAAATCCTTTATCTTGGGACTTCGAAATAACTGTGACATATTGCAAATTCAACTAATTATCCAGTTTTGCTAGTAAAACTGATGCCTGGAGGTCATTTTAGTTCTATTGCGCCTTCAATACTATCATTAATGACCGAGTTGTCGCATTTTCAGTGTTATGGCACCACCAAGCTCTTCCATTTGTACCGGTGTGTTTGACAACAAAACACAGAGCAAATCCTTTATTTGGGACTTCGAAATAACTGTGTTATCTTGCCAATTCAACTAATTATATAGTTTTCCTAGTCACTCTGATGCCTGGAGGTAATATTTGTTCTATTGCGCCATAAATACTATCATTAATGGCCGAGTTGTCACATTTTCAGTGTTGTGGCACCGCCAAGCCCTACCATTTGTACCACCGGTGTGTTTGACAACAAAATACAGAGCAAATCCTTTATCTTGGGACTTCGAAATAACTGTGTCATATCGCAAATTCAACTAATTATCCAGTTTTTCTGGTAACACTGATGCCTGCAAGTCAATTTAGTTCTATTGCGCCATCAATACTATCATTAATGGCCGAGTTGTCACGTTTGCAGTGTTATGACACAGGCCAAGCTCTTCCATTTGTACCGCTGTGTTTGACAACAAAATACAGAGCAACTCCTTTATCTTGGGACTTCGAAATAACTGTGTCATATCGCAAATTCAACCAATTATCAAGTTTTCCTAGTAATACTGATGCCTGGAGGTGAATTTAGTTCTATTGCGCAATCAATACCATCATTAATGGGCGAGTTATCACGTTTGCAGTGTTATAGCACAGGCCAAGCTCTTCCATTTGTACCGGTGTGTTTGACAACAAACTACAGACCAAATCCTTTCTCTTGGGACTTCGAAATAACTGTATCAACTAATTATCCAGTTTTCTTAGAAATACTGATGCCTGGAGGTCAATTTAGTTCTATTACGCCATCAATACTATCATTAATGGGCAAGTTATCACGTTTGATGTGTTATAGCACAGGCCAAGCTCTTCCATTGGTACCGCTGTGTTTGACAACAAAACACAGAGCAAATCCTTTATCTTGGGACTTCGAAATAACTGTCTTATATCGCAAATTCAACTAATTATAAAGTTTTTCTAGTAACACTGATGCCTGGACGTCAATTTAGTTCAATTGCGCCATCAATACTATCATTAATGGCCGAGTTGTCACGTTTGCAGTGTTATGGCACAGGCCAAGCTCTTCCATTTGTACCGGTGTGTTTGACAACAAAATACAGAGCAAATCCTTTATTTTGGGACTTCGAAATAACTGTGTCATATCGCAAATTCAACTAATTATCCAGTTGTTCTGGTAACACTGATGCCTGGAAGTCAATTTAGTTCTATTGCGCCTTCAATACTATCATTAATGGCCGAGTTGTGACATTTGCAGTGTTATGGCACAGGCCAACCTCGTCCATTTGTACCGCTGTGTTTGACAACAAAACACAGAGCAAATCCTTTATATTAGGACTTCGAAATAACTGTCTTATATCGCAAATTCAACTAATTATAAAGTTTTTCTAGTAACACTGATGCCTGGACGTCAATTTAGTTCAATTGCGCCATCAATACTATCATTAATGGCCGAGTTGTCACGTTTGCAGTGTTATGGCACAGGCCAAGCTCTTCCATTTTTAACCGCTGTGTTTGACAACAAAATACAGAGCAAATCCTTTATATTAGGACTTCCAAATAACTGTATGATATCGCAAATTCAACTAATTATCAAGTTTTTCTAGTAACACTGATGCATGGAGGTCAATTTAGTTCTATTGCGCCTTCAATACTATCATTAATGGCCGAGTTATCACGTTTGCAGTGTTATGGCACAGACCAAGCTCTTCCATTTATAACGGTGTGTTTTACAAGAAAATACAGACCAAATCCTTTATCTTGGGACTTCGAAATAACTGTGTCATATCGCAAATTCAACTAATTATCCAGATTTGCTAGTAACACTGATGCCTGGAGGTCATTTTAGTTCTATTGCGCCTTCAATACTATCATTACTGACCGAGTTGTCGCATTTTCAGTGTTATGGCACCACCAAGCTCTTCCATTTGTACCGCTGTCTTTGACAACAAAATACAGAGCAAATCCTTTATCTTGGGACTTCGAAATAACTGTGTCATATCGCAAATTCAACTAATTATCCAGTTTTTCTGGTAACACTGATGCCTGGAAGTCAATTTAGTTCTATTACGCCTTCAATACTATCATTAATGGCCGAGTTGTGACATTTGCAGTGTTATGGCACAGGCCAAGCTCTTCCATTTGTACCGCTGTGTTTGACAACAAAATACAGAGCAAATCCTTTATCTTGGGACTTCGAAATAACTGTATCAACTAATTATCCAGTTTTCCTAGAAATACTGATGCCTGGAGGTCAATTTAGTTCTATTGCGCCATCAATACTATCATTAATGGGCGAGTTATCACGTTTGATGTGTTCTAGCACAGGCCAAGCTCTTCCATTGTTACCGCTGTGTTTGACAACAAAACACAGAGCAAATCCTTTATCTTGGGACTTCGAAATAACTGTCTTATATCGCAAATTCAACTAATTATAAAGTTTTTCTAGTAACACTGATGCCTGGACGTCAATTTAGTTCAATTGCGCCATCAATACTATCATTAATGGGCGAGTTATCACGTTTGCAGTGTTATAGCACAGGCCAAGCTCTTCCATTTGTACCGGTGTGTTTGACAACAAAATACAGACCAAATCCTTTATCTTGGGACTTCGAAATAACTGTGACATATTGCAAATTCAACTAATTATCCAGTTTTGCTAGTAAAACTGATGCCTGGAGGTCATTTTAGTTCTATTGCGCCTTCAATACTATCATTAATGACCGAGTTGTCGCATTTTCAGTGTTATGGCACCACCAAGCTCTTCCATTTGTACCGGTGTGTTTGACAACAAAACACAGAGCAAATCCTTTATTTGGGACTTCGAAATAACTGTGTTATCTTGCCAATTCAACTAATTATATAGTTTTCCTAGTCACTCTGATGCCTGGAGGTAATTTTTGTTCTATTGCGCCATAAATACTATCATTAATGGCCGAGTTGTCACATTTTCAGTGTTGTGGCACCGCCAAGCCCTACCATTTGTACCACCGGTGTGTTTGACAACAAAATACAGAGCAAATCCTTTATCTTGGGACTTCGAAATAACTGTGTCATATCGCAAATTCAACTAATTATCCAGTTTTTCTGGTAACACTGATGCCTGCAAGTCAATTTAGTTCTATTGCGCCATCAATACTATCATTAATGGCCGAGTTGTCACGTTTGCAGTGTTATGACACAGGCCAAGCTCTTCCATTTGTACCGCTGTGTTTGACAACAATATACAGAGCAAATCCTTTATCTTGGGACTTCGAAATAACTGTGTCATATCGCAAATTCAACCAATTATCAAGTTTTCCTAGTAATACTGATGCCTGGAGGTGAATTTAGTTCTATTGCGCAAACAATACCATCATTAATGGGCGAGTTATCACGTTTGCAGTGTTATAGCACAGGCCAAGCTCTTCCATTTGTACCGGTGTGTTTGACAACAAACTACAGACCAAATCCTTTCTCTTGGGACTTCGAAATAACTGTATCAACTAATTATCCAGTTTTCCTAGAAATACTGATGCCTGGAGGTCAATTTAGTTCTATTACGCCATCAATACTATCATTAATGGGCAAGTTATCACGTTTGATGTGTTATAGCACAGGCCAAGCTCTTCCATTGGTACCGCTGTGTTTGACAACAAAACACAGAGCAAATCCTTTATCTTGGGACTTCGAAATAACTGTCTTATATCGCAAATTCAACTAATTATCAAGTTTTTCTAGTAACACTGATGCATGGAGGTCAATTTAGTTCTATTGCGCCTTCAATACTATCATTAATGGCCGAGTTATCACGTTTGCAGTGTTATGGCACAGACCAAGCTCTTCCATTTATAACGGTGTGTTTTACAAGAAAATACAGACCAAATCCTTTATCTTGGGACTTCGAAATAACTGTGTCATATCGCAAATTCAACTAATTATCCAGATTTGCTAGTAACACTGATGCCTGGAGGTCATTTTAGTTCTATTGCGCCTTCAATACTATCATTACTGACCGAGTTGTCGCATTTTCAGTGTTATGGCACCACCAAGCTCTTCCATTTGTACCGCTGTCTTTGACAACAAAATACAGAGCAAATCCTTTATCTTGGGACTTCGAAATAACTGTGTCATATCGCAAATTCAACTAATTATCCAGTTTTTCTGGTAACACTGATGCCTGGAAGTCAATTTAGTTCTATTACGCCTTCAATACTATCATTAATGGCCGAGTTGTGACATTTGCAGTGTTATGGCACAGGCCAAGCTCTTCCATTTGTACCGCTGTGTTTGACAACAAAATACAGAGCAAATCCTTTATCTTGGGACTTCGAAATAACTGTATCAACTAATTATCCAGTTTTCCTAGAAATACTGATGCCTGGAGGTCAATTTAGTTCTATTGCGCCATCAATACTATCATTAATGGGCGAGTTATCACGTTTGATGTGTTCTAGCACAGGCCAAGCTCTTCCATTGTTACCGCTGTGTTTGACAACAAAACACAGAGCAAATCCTTTATCTTGGGACTTCGAAATAACTGTCTTATATCGCAAATTCAACTAATTATAAAGTTTTTCTAGTAACACTGATGCCTGGACGTCAATTTAGTTCAATTGCGCCATCAATACTATCATTAATGGGCGAGTTATCACGTTTGCAGTGTTATAGCACAGGCCAAGCTCTTCCATTTGTACCGGTGTGTTTGACAACAAAATACAGACCAAATCCTTTATCTTGGGACTTCGAAATAACTGTGACATATTGCAAATTCAACTAATTATCCAGTTTTGCTAGTAAAACTGATGCCTGGAGGTCATTTTAGTTCTATTGCGCCTTCAATACTATCATTAATGACCGAGTTGTCGCATTTTCAGTGTTATGGCACCACCAAGCTCTTCCATTTGTACCGGTGTGTTTGACAACAAAACACAGAGCAAATCCTTTATTTGGGACTTCGAAATAACTGTGTTATCTTGCCAATTCAACTAATTATATAGTTTTCCTAGTCACTCTGATGCCTGGAGGTAATTTTTGTTCTATTGCGCCATAAATACTATCATTAATGGCCGAGTTGTCACATTTTCAGTGTTGTGGCACCGCCAAGCCCTACCATTTGTACCACCGGTGTGTTTGACAACAAAATACAGAGCAAATCCTTTATCTTGGGACTTCGAAATAACTGTGTCATATCGCAAATTCAACTAATTATCCAGTTTTTCTGGTAACACTGATGCCTGCAAGTCAATTTAGTTCTATTGCGCCATCAATACTATCATTAATGGCCGAGTTGTCACGTTTGCAGTGTTATGACACAGGCCAAGCTCTTCCATTTGTACCGCTGTGTTTGACAACAATATACAGAGCAAATCCTTTATCTTGGGACTTCGAAATAACTGTGTCATATCGCAAATTCAACCAATTATCAAGTTTTCCTAGTAATACTGATGCCTGGAGGTGAATTTAGTTCTATTGCGCAATCAATACCATCATTAATGGGCGAGTTATCACGTTTGCAGTGTTATAGCACAGGCCAAGCTCTTCCATTTGTACCGGTGTGTTTGACAACAAACTACAGACCAAATCCTTTCTCTTGGGACTTCGAAATAACTGTATCAACTAATTATCCAGTTTTCCTAGAAATACTGATGCCTGGAGGTCAATTTAGTTCTATTACGCCATCAATACTATCATTAATGGGCAAGTTATCACGTTTGATGTGTTATAGCACAGGCCAAGCTCTTCCATTGGTACCGCTGTGTTTGACAACAAAACACAGAGCAAATCCTTTATCTTGGGACTTCGAAATAACTGTCTTATATCGCAAATTCAACTAATTATAAAGTTTTTCTAGTAACACTGATGCCTGGACGTCAATTTAGTTCAATTGCGCCATCAATACTATCATTAATGGCCGAGTTGTCACGTTTGCAGTGTTATGGCACAGGCCAAGCTCTTCCATTTGTACCGGTGTGTTTGACAACAAAATACAGAGCAAATCCTTTATTTTGGGACTTCGAAATAACTGTGTCATATCGCAAATTCAACCCATTATCAAGTTTTCCTAGTAATACTGATGCCTGGAGGTGAATTTAGTTCTATTGCGCCATCGATACCATCATTAATGGGCGAGTTATCACGTTTGCAGTGTTATAGCACAGGCCAAGCTCTTCCATTTGTACCGGTGTGTTTGACAACAAAATACAGACCAAATCCTTTATCTTGGGACTTCGAAATAACTGTATCAACTAATTATCCAGTTTTCCTAGTAATACTGATGCCTGGAGGTGAATTTAGTTCTATTGCGCCATCAATACCATCATTAATGGGCGAGTTATCACGTTTGCAGTGTTATAGCATAGGCCAAGCTCTTCCATTTGTACCGGTGTGTTTGACAACAAAACACAGAGCAAATCCTTTATATTAGGACTTCCAAATAACTGTATTATATCGCAAATTCAACTAATTATCCAGTTTTTCTGGTAACACTGATGCCTGGAAGTCAATTTAGTTCTATTGCGCCTTCAATACTATCATTAATGGCCGAGTTGTGACATTTGCAGTGTTATGGCACAGGGCAACCTCGTCCATTTGTACCGGTGTGTTTGACAACAAAACACAGAGCAAATCCTTTATATTAGGACTTCAAAATAACTGTCTTATATCGCAAATTCAACTAATTATAAAGTTTTTCTAGTAACACTGATGCCTGGACGTCAATTTAGTTCAATTGCGCCATCACTACTATCATTAATGGCCGAGTTGTCACGTTTGCAGTGTTATTGCACAGGCCAAGCTCTTCCATTTGTACCGCTGTGTTTGACAACAAAATACAGAGCAAATCCTTTATCTTGGGACTTCGAAATAACTGTGTCATATCGCAAATTCAACCCATTATCAAGTTTTCCTAGTAATACTGATGCCTGGAGGTGAATTTAGTTCTATTGCGCCATCAATACCATCATTAATGGGCGAGTTATCACGTTTGCAGTGTTATAGCACAGGCCAAGCTCTTCCATTTGTACCGGTGTGTTTGACAACAAAATACAGACCAAATCCTTTATCTTGGGACTTCGAAATAACTGTATCAACTAATTATCCAGTTTTCCTAGTAATACTGATGCCTGGAGGTGAATTTAGTTCTATTGCGCCATCAATACCATCATTAATGGGCGAGTTATCACGTTTGCAGTGTTATAGCACAGGCCAAGCTCTTCCATTTGTACCGGTGTGTTTGACAACAAAATACAGACCAAATCCTTTATCTTGGGACTTCGAAATAACTGTATCAACTAATTATCCAGTTTTCCTAGTAATACTGATGCCTGGAGGTGAATTTAGTTCTATTGCGCCATCAATACCATCATTAATGGGCGAGTTATCACGTTTGCAGTGTTATAGCACAGGCCAAGCTCTTCCATTTGTACCGGTGTGTTTGACAACAAAACACAGAGCAAATCCTTTATATTAGGACTTCCAAATAACTGTATTATATCGCAAATTCAACTAATTATCCAGTTTTTCTGGTAACACTGATGCCTGGAAGTCAATTTAGTTCTATTGCGCCTTCAATACTATCATTAATGGCCGAGTTGTGACATTTGCAGTGTTATGGCACAGGCCAACCTCGTCCATTTGTACCGGTGTGTTTGACAACAAAACACAGAGCAAATCCTTTATATTAGGACTTCAAAATAACTGTCTTATATCGCAAATTCAACTAATTATCCAGTTTTTCTAGTAACACTGATGCCTGGACGTCAATTTAGTTCAATTGCGCCATCAATACTATCATTAATGGCCGAGTTGTCACGTTTGCAGTGTTATTGCACAGGCCAAGCTCTTCCATTTGTATCGCTGTGTTTGACAACAAAATACAGAGCAAATCCTTTATCTTGGGACTTCGAAATAACTGTGTCATATCGCAAATTCAACCCATTATCAAGTTTTCCTAGTAATACTGATGCCTGGAGGTGAATTTAGTTCTATTGCGCCATCAATACCATCATTAATGGGCGAGTTATCACGTTTGCAGTGTTATAGCACAGGCCAAGCTCTTCCATTTGTACCGGTGTGTTTGACAACAAAATACAGACCAAATCCTTTATCTTGGGACTTCGAAATAACTGTATCAACTAATTATCCAGTTTTCCTAGTAATACTGATGCCTGGAGGTGAATTTAGTTCTATTGCGCCATCAATACCATCATTAATGGGCGAGTTATCACGTTTGCAGTGTTATAGCACAGGCCAAGCTCTTCCATTTGTACCGGTGTGTTTGACAACAAAACACAGAGCAAATCCTTTATATTAGGACTTCGAAATAACTGTCTTATATCGCAAATTCAACTAATTATAAAGTTTTTTCTAGTAACACTGATGCCTGGACGTCAAATTAGTTCAATTGCGCCATCAATACTATCATTAATGGCCGAGTTGTCACGTTTGCAGTTTTATGGCACAGGCCAAGCTCTTCCATTTTTAACCGCTGTGTTTGACAACAAAATACAGAGCAAATCCTTTATATTAGGACTTCCAAATAACTGTATTATATCGCAAATTCAACTAATTATCAAGTTTTTCTAGTAACACTGATGCATGGAGGTCAATTTAGTTCTATTGCGCCTTCAATACTATCATTAATGGCCGAGTTATCACGTTTGCAGTGTTATGGCACAGACCAAGCTCTTCCATTTGTAACGGTGTGTTTACAAGAAAATACAGACCAAATCCTTTATCTTGGGACTTCGAAATAACTGTGTCATATCGCAAATTCAACTAATTATCCAGATTTGCTAGTAACACTGATGCCTGGAGGTCATTTTAGTTCTATTGCGCCTTCAATACTATCATTACTGACGGAGTTGTCGCATTTTCAGTGTTATGGCACCACCAAGCTCTTCCATTTGTACCGCTGTGTTTGACAACAAAATTCAGAGCAAATCCTTTATCTTGGGACTTCGAAATAACTGTGTCATATCGCAAATTCAACTAATTATCCAGTTTTTCTAGTAACACTGATGCCTGGACGTCAATTTAGTTCAATTGCGCCATCAATACTATCATTAATGGCCGAGTTGTCACGTTTGCAGTGTTATTGCACAGGCCAAGCTCTTCCATTTGTACCGCTGTGTTTGACAACAAAATACAGAGCAAATCCTTTATCTTGGGACTTCGAAATAACTGTGTCATATCGCAAATTCAACCCATTATCAAGTTTTCCTAGTAATACTGATGCCTGGAGGTGAATTTAGTTCTATTGCGCCATCAATACCATCATTAATGGGCGAGTTATCACGTTTGCAGTGTTATAGCACAGGCCAAGCTCTTCCATTTGTACCGGTGTGTTTGACAACAAAATACAGACCAAATCCTTTATCTTGGGACTTCGAAATAACTGTATCAACTAATTATCCAGTTTTCCTAGTAATACTGATGCCTGGAGGTGAATTTAGTTCTATTGCGCCATCAATACCATCATTAATGGGCGAGTTATCACGTTTGCAGTGTTATAGCACAGGCCAAGCTCTTCCATTTGTACCGGTGTGTTTGACAACAAAACACAGAGCAAATCCTTTATATTAGGACTTCGAAATAACTGTCTTATATCGCAAATTCAACTAATTATAAAGTTTTTCTAGTAACACTGATGCCTGGACGTCAATTTAGTTCAATTGCGCCATCAATACTATCATTAATGGCCGAGTTGTCACGTTTGCAGTTTTATGGCACAGGCCAAGCTCTTCCATTTTTAACCGCTGTGTTTGACAACAAAATACAGAGCAAATCCTTTATATTAGGACTTCCAAATAACTGTATTATATCGCAAATTCAACTAATTATCAAGTTTTTCTAGTAACACTGATGCATGGGGGTCAATTTAGTTCTATTGCGCCTTCAATACTATCATTAATGGCCGAGTTATCACGTTTGCAGTGTTATGGCACAGACCAAGCTCTTCCATTTGTAACGGTGTGTTTTACAAGAAAATACAGAGCAAATCCTTTATCTTGGGAATTCGAAATAACTGTATCAACTAATTATCCAGTTTTCCTAGAAATACTGATGCCTGGAGGTCAATTTAGTTCTATTGCGCCATCAATACTATCATTAATGGGCGAGTTATCACGTTTGATGTGTTCTAGCACAGGCCAAGCTCTTCCATTGTTACCGCTGTGTTTGACAACAAAACACAGAGCAAATCCTTTATCTTGGGACTTCGAAATAACTGTCTTATATCGCAAATTCAACTAATTATAAAGTTTTTCTAGTAACACTGATGCCTGGACGTCAATTTAGTTCAATTGCGCCATCAATACTATCATTAATGGGCGAGTTATCACGTTTGCAGTGTTATAGCACAGGCCAAGCTCTTCCATTTGTACCGGTGTGTTTGACAACAAAATACAGACCAAATCCTTTATCTTGGGACTTCGAAATAACTGTGACATATTGCAAATTCAACTAATTATCCAGTTTTGCTAGTAAAACTGATGCCTGGAGGTCATTTTAGTTCTATTGCGCCTTCAATACTATCATTAATGACCGAGTTGTCGCATTTTCAGTGTTATGGCACCACCAAGCTCTTCCATTTGTACCGGTGTGTTTGACAACAAAACACAGAGCAAATCCTTTATTTGGGACTTCGAAATAACTGTGTTATCTTGCCAATTCAACTAATTATATAGTTTTCCTAGTCACTCTGATGCCTGGAGGTAATTTTTGTTCTATTGCGCCATAAATACTATCATTAATGGCCGAGTTGTCACATTTTCAGTGTTGTGGCACCGCCAAGCCCTACCATTTGTACCACCGGTGTGTTTGACAACAAAATACAGAGCAAATCCTTTATCTTGGGACTTCGAAATAACTGTGTCATATCGCAAATTCAACTAATTATCCAGTTTTTCTGGTAACACTGATGCCTGCAAGTCAATTTAGTTCTATTGCGCCATCAATACTATCATTAATGGCCGAGTTGTCACGTTTGCAGTGTTATGACACAGGCCAAGCTCTTCCATTTGTACCGCTGTGTTTGACAACAATATACAGAGCAAATCCTTTATCTTGGGACTTCGAAATAACTGTGTCATATCGCAAATTCAACCAATTATCAAGTTTTCCTAGTAATACTGATGCCTGGAGGTGAATTTAGTTCTATTGCGCAATCAATACCATCATTAATGGGCGAGTTATCACGTTTGCAGTGTTATAGCACAGGCCAAGCTCTTCCATTTGTACCGGTGTGTTTGACAACAAACTACAGACCAAATCCTTTCTCTTGGGAGTTCGAAATAACTGTATCAACTAATTATCCAGTTTTCCTAGAAATACTGATGCCTGGAGGTCAATTTAGTTCTATTACGCCATCAATACTATCATTAATGGGCAAGTTATCACGTTTGATGTGTTATAGCACAGGCCAAGCTCTTCCATTGGTACCGCTGTGTTTGACAACAAAACACAGAGCAAATCCTTTATCTTGGGACTTCGAAATAACTGTCTTATATCGCAAATTCAACTAATTATAAAGTTTTTCTAGTAACACTGATGCCTGGACGTCAATTTAGTTCAATTGCGCCATCAATACTATCATTAATGGCCGAGTTGTCACGTTTGCAGTGTTATGGCACAGGCCAAGCTCTTCCATTTGTACCGGTGTGTTTGACAACAAAATACAGAGCAAATCCTTTATTTTGGGACTTCGAAATAACTGTGTCATATCGCAAATTCAACTAATTATCCAGTTGTTCTGGTAACACTGATGCCTGGAAGTCAATTTAGTTCTATTGCGCCTTCAATACTATCATTAATGGCCGAGTTGTGACATTTGCAGTGTTATGGCACAGGCCAACCTCGTCCATTTGTACCGGTGTGTTTGACAACAAAACACAGAGCAAATCCTTTATATTAGGACTTCGAAATAACTGTCTTATATCGCAAATTCAACTAATTATAAAGTTTTTCTAGTAACACTGATGCCTGGACGTCAATTTAGTTCAATTGCGCCATCAATACTATCATTAATGGCCGAGTTGTCACGTTTGCAGTGTTATGGCACAGGCCAAGCTCTTCCATTTTTAACAGCTGTGTTTGACAACAAAATACAGAGCAAATCCTTTATATTAGGACTTCCAAATAACTGTATTATATCGCAAATTCAACTAATTATCAAGTTTTTCTAGTAACACTGATGCATGGAGGTCAATTTAGTTCTATTGCGCCTTCAATACTATCATTAATGGCCGAGTTATCACGTTTGCAGTGTTATGGCACAGACCAAGCTCTTCCATTTGTAACGGTGTGTTTTACAAGAAAATACAGACCAAATCCTTTATCTTGGGACTTCGAAATAACTGTGTCATATCGCAAATTCAACTAATTATCCAGATTTGCTAGTAACACTGATGCCTGGAGGTCATTTTAGTTCTATTGCGCCTTCAATACTATCATTACTGACCGAGTTGTCGCATTTTCAGTGTTATGGCACCACCAAGCTCTTCCATTGGTACCGCTGTGTTTGACAACAAAATACAGAGCAAATCCTTTATCTTGGGACTTCGAAATAACTGTGTCATATCGCAAATTCAACCCATTATCAAGTTTTCCTAGTAATACTGATGCCTGGAGGTGAATTTAGTTCTATTGCGCCATCAATACCATCATTAATGGGCGAGTTATCACGTTTGCAGTGTTATAGCACAGGCCAAGCTCTTCCATTTGTACCGGTGTGTTTGACAACAAAATACAGACCAAATCCTTTATCTTGTGACTTCGAAATAACTGTATCAACTAATTATCCAGTTTTCCTAGTAATACTGATGCCTGGAGGTGAATTTAGTTCTATTGCGTCATCAATACCATCATTAATGGGCGAGTTATCACGTTTGCAGTGTTATAGCACAGGCCAAGCTCTTCCATTTGTACCGGTGTGTTTGACAACAAAATACAGAGCAAATCCTTTATCTTGGGACTTCGAAATAACTGTCTTATATCGCAAATTCAACTAATTATAAAGTGTTTCTAGTAACACTGATGCCTGGACGTCAATTTAGTTCAATTGCGCCATCAATACTATCATTAATGGGCGAGTTATCACGTTTGCAGTGTTATAGCACAGGCCAAGCTCTTCCATTTGTACCGGTGTGTTTGACAACAAAATACAGACCAAATCCTTTATCTTGGGACTTCGAAATAACTGTGACATATTGCAAATTCAACTAATTATCCAGTTGTTCTGGTAACACTGATGCCTGGAAGTCAATTTAGTTCTATTGCGCCTTCAATACTATCATTAATGGCCGAGTTGTGACATTTGCAGTGTTATGGCACAGGCCAACCTCGTCCATTTGTACCGGTGTGTTTGACAACAAAACACAGAGCAAATCCTTTATATTAGGACTTCGAAATAACTGTCTTATATCGCAAATTCAACTAATTATAAAGTTTTTCTAGTAACACTGATGCCTGGACGTCAATTTAGTTCAATTGCGCCATCAATACTATCATTAATGGCCGAGTTGTCACGTTTGCAGTGTTATGGCACAGGCCAAGCTCTTCCATTTTTAACCGCTGTGTTTGACAACAAAATACAGAGCAAATCCTTTATATTAGGACTTCCAAATAACTGTATTATATCGCAAATTCAACTAATTATCAAGTTTTTCTAGTAACACTGATGCATGGAGGTCAATTTAGTTCTATTGCGCCTTCAATACTATCATTAATGGCCGAGTTATCACGTTTGCAGTGTTATGGCACAGACCAAGCTCTTCCATTTGTAACGGTGTGTTTTACAAGAAAATACAGACCAAATCCTTTATCTTGGGACTTCGAAATAACTGTGTCATATCGCAAATTCAACTAATTATCCAGATTTGCTAGTAACACTGATGCCTGGAGGTCATTTTAGTTCTATTGCGCCTTCAATACTATCATTACTGACCGAGTTGTCGCATTTTCAGTGTTATGGCACCACCAAGCTCTTCCATTTGTACCGCTGTGTTTGACAACAAAATACAGAGCAAATCCTTTATCTTGGGACTTCGAAATAACTGTGTCATATCGCAAATTCAACTAATTATCCAGTTTTGCTGGTAACACTGATGCCTGGAAGTCAATTTAGTTCTATTACGCCTTCAATACTATCATTAATGGCCGAGTTGTGACATTTGCAGTGTTATGGCACAGGCCAAGCTCTTCCATTTGTACCGCTGTGTTTGACAACAAAATACAGAGCAAATCCTTTATCTTGGGACTTCGAAATAACTGTATCAACTAATTATCCAGTTTTCCTAGAAATACTGATGCCTGGAGGTCAATTTAGTTCTATTGCGCCATCAATACTATCATTAATGGGCGAGTTATCACGTTTGATGTGTTCTAGCACAGGCCAAGCTCTTCCATTGTTACCGCTGTGTTTGACAACAAAACACAGAGCAAATCCTTTATCTTGGGACTTCGAAATAACTGTCTTATATCGCAAATTCAACTAATTATAAAGTTTTTCTAGTAACACTGATGCCTGGACGTCAATTTAGTTCAATTGCGCCATCAATACTATCATTAATGGGCGAGTTATCACGTTTGCAGTGTTATAGCACAGGCCAAGCTCTTCCATTTGTACCGGTGTGTTTGACAACAAAATACAGACCAAATCCTTTATCTTGGGACTTCGAAATAACTGTGACATATTGCAAATTCAACTAATTATCCAGTTTTGCTAGTAAAACTGATGCCTGGAGGTCATTTTAGTTCTATTGCGCCTTCAATACTATCATTAATGACCGAGTTGTCGCATTTTCAGTGTTATGGCACCACCAAGCTCTTCCATTTGTACCGGTGTGTTTGACAACAAAACACAGAGCAAATCCTTTATATTAGGACTTCGAAATAACTGTCTTATATCGCAAATTCAACTAATTATAAAGTTTTTCTAGTAACACTGATGCCTGGACGTCAATTTAGTTCAATTGCGCCATCAATACTATCATTAATGGCCGAGTTGTCACGTTTGCAGTGTTATGGCACAGGCCAAGCTCTTCCATTTGTACCGCTGTGTTTGACAACAAAATACAGAGCAAATCCTTTATCTTGGGACTTCGAAATAACTGTGTCATATCGCAAATTCAACTAATTATCCAGTTTTTCTGGTAACACTGATGCCTGGAAGTCAATTTAGTTCTATTGCGCCTTCAATACTATCATTAATGACCGAGTTGTCGCATTTTCAGTGTTATGGCACCACCAAGCTCTTCCATTTGTACCGGTGTGTTTGACAACAAAACACAGAGCAAATCCTTTATTTGGGACTTCGAAATAACTGTGTTATCTTGCCAATTCAACTAATTATATAGTTTTCCTAGTCACTCTGATGCCTGGAGGTAATTTTTGTTCTATTGCGCCATAAATACTATCATTAATGGCCGAGTTGTCACATTTTCAGTTTTGTGGCACCGCCAAGCCCTACCATTTGTACCACCGGTGTGTTTGACAACAAAATACAGAGCAAATCCTTTATCTTGGGACTTCGAAATAACTGTGTCATATCGCAAATTCAACTAATTATCCAGTTTTTCTGGTAACACTGATGCCTGCAAGTCAATTTAGTTCTATTGCGCCATCAATACTATCATTAATGGCCGAGTTGTCACGTTTGCAGTGTTATGACACAGGCCAAGCTCTTCCATTTGTACCGCTGTGTTTGACAACAATATACAGAGCAAATCCTTTATCTTGGGACTTCGAAATAACTGTGTCATATCGCAAATTCAACCAATTATCAAGTTTTCCTAGTAATACTGATGCCTGGAGGTGAATTTAGTTCTATTGCGCAATCAATACCATCATTAATGGGCGAGTTATCACGTTTGCAGTGTTATAGCACAGGCCAAGCTCTTCCATTTGTACCGGTGTGTTTGACAACAAACTACAGACCAAATCCTTTCTCTTGGGACTTCGAAATAACTGTATCAACTAATTATCCAGTTTTCCTAGAAATACTGATGCCTGGAGGTCAATTTAGTTCTATTACGCCATCAATACTATCATTAATGGGCAAGTTATCACGTTTGATGTGTTATAGCACAGGCCAAGCTCTTCCATTGGTACCGCTGTGTTTGACAACAAAACACAGAGCAAATCCTTTATCTTGGGACTTCGAAATAACTGTCTTATATCGCAAATTCAACTAATTATAAAGTTTTTCTAGTAACACTGATGCCTGGACGTCAATTTAGTTCAATTGCGCCATCAATACTATCATTAATGGCCGAGTTGTCACGTTTGCAGTGTTATGGCACAGGCCAAGCTCTTCCATTTGTACCGGTGTGTTTGACAACAAAATACAGAGCAAATCCTTTATTTTGGGACTTCGAAATAACTGTGTCATATCGCAAATTCAACTAATTATCCAGTTGTTCTGGTAACACTGATGCCTGGAAGTCAATTTAGTTCTATTGCGCCTTCAATACTATCATTAATGGCCGAGTTGTGACATTTGCAGTGTTATGGCACAGGCCAACCTCGTCCATTTGTACCGGTGTGTTTGACAACAAAACACAGAGCAAATCCTTTATATTAGGACTTCGAAATAACTGTCTTATATCGCAAATTCAACTAATTATAAAGTTTTTCTAGTAACACTGATGCCTGGACGTCAATTTAGTTCAATTGCGCCATCAATACTATCATTAATGGCCGAGTTGTCACGTTTGCAGTGTTATGGCACAGGCCAAGCTCTTCCATTTTTAACCGCTGTGTTTGACAACAAAATACAGAGCAAATCCTTTATATTAGGACTTCCAAATAACTGTATTATATCGCAAATTCAACTAATTATCAAGTTTTTCTAGTAACACTGATGCATGGAGGTCAATTTAGTTCTATTGCGCCTTCAATACTATCATTAATGGCCGAGTTATCACGTTTGCAGTGTTATGGCACAGACCAAGCTCTTCCATTTGTAACGGTGTGTTTTACAAGAAAATACAGACCAAATCCTTTATCTTGGGACTTCGAAATAACTGTGTCATATCGCAAATTCAACTAATTATCCAGATTTGCTAGTAACACTGATGCCTGGAGGTCATTTTAGTTCTATTGCGCCTTCAATACTATCATTACTGACCGAGTTGTCGCATTTTCAGTGTTATGGCACCACCAAGCTCTTCCATTTGTACCGCTGTGTTTGACAACAAAATACAGAGCAAATCCTTTATCTTGGGACTTCGAAATAACTGTGTCATATCGCAAATTCAACCCATTATCAAGTTTTCCTAGTAATACTGATGCCTGGAGGTGAATTTAGTTCTATTGCGCCATCAATACCATCATTAATGGGCGAGTTATCACGTTTGCAGTGTTATAGCACAGGCCAAGCTCTTCCATTTGTACCGGTGTGTTTGACAACAAAATACAGACCAAATCCTTTATCTTGTGACTTCGAAATAACTGTATCAACTAATTATCCAGTTTTCCTAGTAATACTGATGCCTGGAGGTGAATTTAGTTCTATTGCGTCATCAATACCATCATTAATGGGCGAGTTATCACGTTTGCAGTGTTATAGCACAGGCCAAGCTCTTCCATTTGTACCGGTGTGTTTGACAACAAAATACAGAGCAAATCCTTTATCTTGGGACTTCGAAATAACTGTCTTATATCGCAAATTCAACTAATTATAAAGTGTTTCTAGTAACACTGATGCCTGGACGTCAATTTAGTTCAATTGCGCCATCAATACTATCATTAATGGGCGAGTTATCACGTTTGCAGTGTTATAGCACAGGCCAAGCTCTTCCATTTGTACCGGTGTGTTTGACAACAAAATACAGACCAAATCCTTTATCTTGGGACTTCGAAATAACTGTGACATATTGCAAATTCAACTAATTATCCAGTTGTTCTGGTAACACTGATGCCTGGAAGTCAATTTAGTTCTATTGCGCCTTCAATACTATCATTAATGGCCGAGTTGTGACATTTGCAGTGTTATGGCACAGGCCAACCTCGTCCATTTGTACCGGTGTGTTTGACAACAAAACACAGAGCAAATCCTTTATATTAGGACTTCGAAATAACTGTCTTATATCGCAAATTCAACTAATTATAAAGTTTTTCTAGTAACACTGATGCCTGGACGTCAATTTAGTTCAATTGCGCCATCAATACTATCATTAATGGCCGAGTTGTCACGTTTGCAGTGTTATGGCACAGGCCAAGCTCTTCCATTTTTAACCGCTGTGTTTGACAACAAAATACAGAGCAAATCCTTTATATTAGGACTTCCAAATAACTGTATTATATCGCAAATTCAACTAATTATCAAGTTTTTCTAGTAACACTGATGCATGGAGGTCAATTTAGTTCTATTGCGCCTTCAATACTATCATTAATGGCCGAGTTATCACGTTTGCAGTGTTATGGCACAGACCAAGCTCTTCCATTTGTAACGGTGTGTTTTACAAGAAAATACAGACCAAATCCTTTATCTTGGGACTTCGAAATAACTGTGTCATATCGCAAATTCAACTAATTATCCAGATTTGCTAGTAACACTGATGCCTGGAGGTCATTTTAGTTCTATTGCGCCTTCAATACTATCATTACTGACCGAGTTGTCGCATTTTCAGTGTTATGGCACCACCAAGCTCTTCCATTTGTACCGCTGTGTTTGACAACAAAATACAGAGCAAATCCTTTATCTTGGGACTTCGAAATAACTGTGTCATATCGCAAATTCAACTAATTATCCAGTTTTGCTGGTAACACTGATGCCTGGAAGTCAATTTAGTTCTATTACGCCTTCAATACTATCATTAATGGCCGAGTTGTGACATTTGCAGTGTTATGGCACAGGCCAAGCTCTTCCATTTGTACCGCTGTGTTTGACAACAAAATACAGAGCAAATCCTTTATCTTGGGACTTCGAAATAACTGTATCAACTAATTATCCAGTTTTCCTAGAAATACTGATGCCTGGAGGTCAATTTAGTTCTATTGCGCCATCAATACTATCATTAATGGGCGAGTTATCACGTTTGATGTGTTCTAGCACAGGCCAAGCTCTTCCATTGTTACCGCTGTGTTTGACAACAAAACACAGAGCAAATCCTTTATCTTGGGACTTCGAAATAACTGTCTTATATCGCAAATTCAACTAATTATAAAGTTTTTCTAGTAACACTGATGCCTGGACGTCAATTTAGTTCAATTGCGCCATCAATACTATCATTAATGGGCGAGTTATCACGTTTGCAGTGTTATAGCACAGGCCAAGCTCTTCCATTTGTACCGGTGTGTTTGACAACAAAATACAGACCAAATCCTTTATCTTGGGACTTCCAAATAACTGTATTATATCGCAAATTCAACTAATTATCAAGTTTTTCTAGTAACACTGATGCATGGAGGTCAATTTAGTTCTATTGCGCCTTCAATACTATCATTAATGGCCGAGTTATCACGTTTGCAGTGTTATGGCACAGACCAAGCTCTTCCATTTGTAACGGTGTGTTTTACAAGAAAATACAGACCAAATCCTTTATCTTGGGACTTCGAAATAACTGTGTCATATCGCAAATTCAACTAATTATCCAGATTTGCTAGTAACACTGATGCCTGGAGGTCATTTTAGTTCTATTGCGCCTTCAATACTATCATTACTGACCGAGTTGTCGCATTTTCAGTGTTATGGCACCACCAAGCTCTTCCATTTGTACCGCTGTGTTTGACAACAAAATACAGAGCAAATCCTTTATCTTGGGACTTCGAAATAACTGTGTCATATCGCAAATTCAACTAATTATCCAGTTTTGCTGGTAACACTGATGCCTGGAAGTCAATTTAGTTCTATTACGCCTTCAATACTATCATTAATGGCCGAGTTGTGACATTTGCAGTGTTATGGCACAGGCCAAGCTCTTCCATTTGTACCGCTGTGTTTGACAACAAAATACAGAGCAAATCCTTTATCTTGGGACTTCGAAATAACTGTATCAACTAATTATCCAGTTTTCCTAGAAATACTGATGCCTGGAGGTCAATTTAGTTCTATTGCGCCATCAATACTATCATTAATGGGCGAGTTATCACGTTTGATGTGTTCTAGCACAGGCCAAGCTCTTCCATTGTTACCGCTGTGTTTGACAACAAAACACAGAGCAAATCCTTTATCTTGGGACTTCGAAATAACTGTCTTATATCGCAAATTCAACTAATTATAAAGTTTTTCTAGTAACACTGATGCCTGGACGTCAATTTAGTTCAATTGCGCCATCAATACTATCATTAATGGGCGAGTTATCACGTTTGCAGTGTTATAGCACAGGCCAAGCTCTTCCATTTGTACCGGTGTGTTTGACAACAAAATACAGACCAAATCCTTTATCTTGGGACTTCGAAATAACTGTGACATATTGCAAATTCAACTAATTATCCAGTTTTGCTAGTAAAACTGATGCCTGGAGGTCATTTTAGTTCTATTGCGCCTTCAATACTATCATTAATGACCGAGTTGTCGCATTTTCAGTGTTATGGCACCACCAAGCTCTTCCATTTGTACCGGTGTGTTTGACAACAAAACACAGAGCAAATCCTTTATATTAGGACTTCGAAATAACTGTCTTATATCGCAAATTCAACTAATTATAAAGTTTTTCTAGTAACACTGATGCCTGGACGTCAATTTAGTTCAATTGCGCCATCAATACTATCATTAATGGCCGAGTTGTCACGTTTGCAGTGTTATGGCACAGGCCAAGCTCTTCCATTTGTACCGCTGTGTTTGACAACAAAATACAGAGCAAATCCTTTATCTTGGGACTTCGAAATAACTGTGTCATATCGCAAATTCAACTAATTATCCAGTTGTTCTGGTAACACTGATGCCTGGAAGTCAATTTAGTTCTATTGCGCCTTCAATACTATCATTAATGACCGAGTTGTCGCATTTTCAGTGTTATGGCACCACCAAGCTCTTCCATTTGTACCGGTGTGTTTGACAACAAAACACAGAGCAAATCCTTTATTTGGGACTTCGAAATAACTGTGTTATCTTGCCAATTCAACTAATTATATAGTTTTCCTAGTCACTCTGATGCCTGGAGGTAATTTTTGTTCTATTGCGCCATAAATACTATCATTAATGGCCGAGTTGTCACATTTTCAGTGTTGTGGCACCGCCAAGCCCTACCATTTGTACCACCGGTGTGTTTGACAACAAAATACAGAGCAAATCCTTTATCTTGGGACTTCGAAATAACTGTGTCATATCGCAAATTCAACTAATTATCCAGTTTTTCTGGTAACACTGATGCCTGCAAGTCAATTTAGTTCTATTGCGCCATCAATACTATCATTAATGGCCGAGTTGTCACGTTTGCAGTGTTATGACACAGGCCAAGCTCTTCCATTTGTACCGCTGTGTTTGACAACAATATACAGAGCAAATCCTTTATCTTGGGACTTCGAAATAACTGTGTCATATCGCAAATTCAACCAATTATCAAGTTTTCCTAGTAATACTGATGCCTGGAGGTGAATTTAGTTCTATTGCGCAATCAATACCATCATTAATGGGCGAGTTATCACGTTTGCAGTGTTATAGCACAGGCCAAGCTCTTCCATTTGTACCGGTGTGTTTGACAACAAACTACAGACCAAATCCTTTCTCTTGGGACTTCGAAATAACTGTATCAACTAATTATCCAGTTTTCCTAGAAATACTGATGCCTGGAGGTCAATTTAGTTCTATTACGCCATCAATACTATCATTAATGGGCAAGTTATCACGTTTGATGTGTTATAGCACAGGCCAAGCTCTTCCATTGGTACCGCTGTGTTTGACAACAAAACACAGAGCAAATCCTTTATCTTGGGACTTCGAAATAACTGTCTTATATCGCAAATTCAACTAATTATAAAGTTTTTCTAGTAACACTGATGCCTGGACGTCAATTTAGTTCAATTGCGCCATCAATACTATCATTAATGGCCGAGTTGTCACGTTTGCAGTGTTATGGCACAGGCCAAGCTCTTCCATTTGTACCGGTGTGTTTGACAACAAAATACAGAGCAAATCCTTTATTTTGGGACTTCGAAATAACTGTGTCATATCGCAAATTCAACTAATTATCCAGTTTTCCTGGTAACACTGATGCCTGGAAGTCAATTTAGTTCTATTGCGCCTTCAATACTATCATTAATGACCGAGTTGTCGCATTTTCAGTGTTATGGCACCACCAAGCTCTTCCATTTGTACCGGTGTGTTTGACAACAAAACACAGAGCAAATCCTTTATTTGGGACTTCGAAATAACTGTGTTATCTTGCCAATTCAACTAATTATATAGTTTTCCTAGTCACTCTGATGCCTGGAGGTAATTTTTGTTCTATTGCGCCATAAATACTATCATTAATGGCCGAGTTGTCACATTTTCAGTGTTGTGGCACCGCCAAGCCCTACCATTTGTACCACCGGTGTGTTTGACAACAAAATACAGAGCAAATCCTTTATCTTGGGACTTCGAAATAACTGTGTCATATCGCAAATTCAACTAATTATCCAGTTTTTCTGGTAACACTGATGCCTGCCAGTCAATTTAGTTCTATTGCGCCATCAATACTATCATTAATGGCCGAGTTGTCACGTTTGCAGTGTTATGACACAGGCCAAGCTCTTCCATTTGTACCGCTGTGTTTGACAACAATATACAGAGCAAATCCTTTATCTTGGGACTTCGAAATAACTGTGTCATATCGCAAATTCAACCAATTATCAAGTTTTCCTAGTAATACTGATGCCTGGAGGTGAATTTAGTTCTATTGCGCAATCAATACCATCATTAATGGGCGAGTTATCACGTTTGCAGTGTTATAGCACAGGCCAAGCTCTTCCATTTGTACCGGTGTGTTTGACAACAAACTACAGACCAAATCCTTTCTCTTGGGACTTCGAAATAACTGTATCAACTAATTATCCAGTTTTCCTAGAAATACTGATGCCTGGAGGTCAATTTAGTTCTATTACGCCATCAATACTATCATTAATGGGCAAGTTATCACGTTTGATGTGTTATAGCACAGGCCAAGCTCTTCCATTGGTACCGCTGTGTTTGACAACAAAACACAGAGCAAATCCTTTATCTTGGGACTTCGAAATAACTGTCTTATATCGCAAATTCAACTAATTATAAAGTTTTTCTAGTAACACTGATGCCTGGACGTCAATTTAGTTCAATTGCGCCATCAATACTATCATTAATGGCCGAGTTGTCACGTTTGCAGTGTTATGGCACAGGCCAAGCTCTTCCATTTGTACCGGTGTGTTTGACAACAAAATACAGAGCAAATCCTTTATTTTGGGACTTCGAAATAACTGTGTCATATCGCAAATTCAACTAATTATCCAGTTGTTCTGGTAACACTGATGCCTGGAAGTCAATTTAGTTCTATTGCGCCTTCAATACTATCATTAATGGCCGAGTTGTGACATTTGCAGTGTTATGGCACAGGCCAACCTCGTCCATTTGTACCGGTGTGTTTGACAACAAAACACAGAGCAAATCCTTTATATTAGGACTTCGAAATAACTGTCTTATATCGCAAATTCAACTAATTATAAAGTTTTTCTAGTAACACTGATGCCTGGACGTCAATTTAGTTCAATTGCGCCATCAATACTATCATTAATGGCCGAGTTGTCACGTTTGCAGTGTTATGGCACAGGCCAAGCTCTTCCATTTTTAACCGCTGTGTTTGACAACAAAATACAGAGCAAATCCTTTATATTAGGACTTCCAAATAACTGTATTATATCGCAAATTCAACTAATTATCAAGTTTTTCTAGTAACACTGATGCATGGAGGTCAATTTAGTTCTATTGCGCCTTCAATACTATCATTAATGGCCGAGTTATCACGTTTGCAGTGTTATGGCACAGACCAAGCTCTTCCATTTGTAACGGTGTGTTTTACAAGAAAATACAGACCAAATCCTTTATCTTGGGACTTCGAAATAACTGTGTCATATCGCAAATTCAACTAATTATCCAGATTTGCTAGTAACACTGATGCCTGGAGGTCATTTTAGTTCTATTGCGCCTTCAATACTATCATTACTGACCGAGTTGTCGCATTTTCAGTGTTATGGCACAGGCCAAGCTCTTCCATTTGTACCGCTGTGTTTGACAACAAAATACAGAGCAAATCCTTTATCTTGGGACTTCGAAATAACTGTGTCATATCGCAAATTCAACCCATTATCAAGTTTTCCTAGTAATACTGATGCCTGGAGGTGAATTTAGTTCTATTGCGCCATCAATACCATCATTAATGGGCGAGTTATCACGTTTGCAGTGTTATAGCACAGGCCAAGCTCTTCCATTTGTACCGGTGTGTTTGACAACAAAATACAGACCAAATCCTTTATTTTGGGACTTCGAAATAACTGTGTCATATCGCAAATTCAACTAATTATCCAGTTGTTCTGGTAACACTGATGCCTGGAAGTCAATTTAGTTCTATTGCGCCTTCAATACTATCATTAATGGCCGAGTTGTGACATTTGCAGTGTTATGGCACAGGCCAACCTCGTCCATTTGTACCGGTGTGTTTGACAACAAAACACAGAGCAAATCCTTTATATTAGGACTTCGAAATAACTGTCTTATATCGCAAATTCAACTAATTATAAAGTTTTTCTAGTAACACTGATGCCTGGACGTCAATTTAGTTCAATTGCGCCATCAATACTATCATTAATGGCCGAGTTGTCACGTTTGCAGTGTTATGGCACAGGCCAAGCTCTTCCATTTTTAACCGCTGTGTTTGACAACAAAATACAGAGCAAATCCTTTATATTAGGACTTCCAAATAACTGTATTATATCGCAAATTCAACTAATTATCAAGTTTTTCTAGTAACACTGATGCATGGAGGTCAATTTAGTTCTATTGCGCCTTCAATACTATCATTAATGGCCGAGTTATCACGTTTGCAGTGTTATGGCACAGACCAAGCTCTTCCATTTGTAACGGTGTGTTTTACAAGAAAATACAGACCAAATCCTTTATCTTGGGACTTCGAAATAACTGTGTCATATCGCAAATTCAACTAATTATCCAGATTTGCTAGTAACACTGATGCCTGGAGGTCATTTTAGTTCTATTGCGCCTTCAATACTATCATTACTGACCGAGTTGTCGCATTTTCAGTGTTATGGCACAGGCCAAGCTCTTCCATTTGTACCGCTGTGTTTGACAACAAAATACAGAGCAAATCCTTTATCTTGGGACTTCGAAATAACTGTGTCATATCGCAAATTCAACCCATTATCAAGTTTTCCTAGTAATACTGATGCCTGGAGGTGAATTTAGTTCTATTGCGCCATCAATACCATCATTAATGGGCGAGTTATCACGTTTGCAGTGTTATAGCACAGGCCAAGCTCTTCCATTTGTACCGGTGTGTTTGACAACAAAATACAGACCAAATCCTTTATCTTGTGACTTCGAAATAACTGTATCAACTAATTATCCAGTTTTCCTAGTAATACTGATGCCTGGAGGTGAATTTAGTTCTATTGCGTCATCAATACCATCATTAATGGGCGAGTTATCACGTTTGCAGTGTTATAGCACAGGCCAAGCTCTTCCATTTGTACCGGTGTGTTTGACAACAAAATACAGAGCAAATCCTTTATCTTGGGACTTCGAAATAACTGTCTTATATCGCAAATTCAACTAATTATAAAGTGTTTCTAGTAACACTGATGCCTGGACGTCAATTTAGTTCAATTGCGCCATCAATACTATCATTAATGGGCGAGTTATCACGTTTGCAGTGTTATAGCACAGGCCAAGCTCTTCCATTTGTACCGGTGTGTTTGACAACAAAATACAGACCAAATCCTTTATCTTGGGACTTCGAAATAACTGTGACATATTGCAAATTCAACTAATTATCCAGTTGTTCTGGTAACACTGATGCCTGGAAGTCAATTTAGTTCTATTGCGCCTTCAATACTATCATTAATGGCCGAGTTGTGACATTTGCAGTGTTATGGCACAGGCCAACCTCGTCCATTTGTACCGGTGTGTTTGACAACAAAACACAGAGCAAATCCTTTATATTAGGACTTCGAAATAACTGTCTTATATCGCAAATTCAACTAATTATAAAGTTTTTCTAGTAACACTGATGCCTGGACGTCAATTTAGTTCAATTGCGCCATCAATACTATCATTAATGGCCGAGTTGTCACGTTTGCAGTGTTATGGCACAGGCCAAGCTCTTCCATTTTTAACCGCTGTGTTTGACAACAAAATACAGAGCAAATCCTTTATATTAGGACTTCCAAATAACTGTATTATATCGCAAATTCAACTAATTATCAAGTTTTTCTAGTAACACTGATGCATGGAGGTCAATTTAGTTCTATTGCGCCTTCAATACTATCATTAATGGCCGAGTTATCACGTTTGCAGTGTTATGGCACAGACCAAGCTCTTCCATTTGTAACGGTGTGTTTTACAAGAAAATACAGACCAAATCCTTTATCTTGGGACTTCGAAATCACTGTGTCATATCGCAAATTCAACTAATTATCCAGATTTGCTAGTAACACTGATGCCTGGAGGTCATTTTAGTTCTATTGCGCCTTCAATACTATCATTACTGACCGAGTTGTCGCATTTTCAGTGTTATGGCACCACCAAGCTCTTCCATTTGTACCGCTGTGTTTGACAACAAAATACAGAGCAAATCCTTTATCTTGGGACTTCGAAATAACTGTGTCATATCGCAAATTCAACTAATTATCCAGTTTTTCTGGTAACACTGATGCCTGGAAGTCAATTTAGTTCTATTACGCCTTCAATACTATCATTAATGGCCGAGTTGTGACATTTGCAGTGTTATGGCACAGGCCAAGCTCTTCCATTTGTACCGCTGTGTTTGACAACAAAATACAGAGCAAATCCTTTATCTTGGGACTTCGAAATAACTGTATCAACTAATTATCCAGTTTTCCTAGAAATACTGATGCCTGGAGGTCAATTTAGTTCTATTGCGCCATCAATACTATCATTAATGGGCGAGTTATCACGTTTGATGTGTTCTAGCACAGGCCAAGCTCTTCCATTGTTACCGCTGTGTTTGACAACAAAACACAGAGCAAATCCTTTATCTTGGGACTTCGAAATAACTGTGTCATATCGCAAATTCAACCCATTATCAAGTTTTCCTAGTAATACTGATGCCTGGAGGTGAATTTAGTTCTATTGCGCCATCAATACCATCATTAATGGGCGAGTTATCACGTTTGCAGTGTTATAGCACAGGCCAAGCTCTTCCATTTGTACCGGTGTGTTTGACAACAAAATACAGACCAAATCCTTTATCTTGTGACTTCGAAATAACTGTATCAACTAATTATCCAGTTTTCCTAGTAATACTGATGCCTGGAGGTGAATTTAGTTCTATTGCGTCATCAATACCATCATTAATGGGCGAGTTATCACGTTTGCAGTGTTATAGCACAGGCCAAGCTCTTCCATTTGTACCGGTGTGTTTGACAACAAAATACAGAGCAAATCCTTTATCTTGGGACTTCGAAATAACTGTCTTATATCGCAAATTCAACTAATTATAAAGTGTTTCTAGTAACACTGATGCCTGGACGTCAATTTAGTTCAATTGCGCCATCAATACTATCATTAATGGCCGAGTTGTCGCGTTTGCAGTGTTATGGCACAGGCCAAGCTCTTCCATTTTTAACCGCTGTGTTTGACAACAAAATACAGAGCAAATCCTTTATATTAGGACTTCCAAATAACTGTATTATATCGCAAATTCAACTAATTATCAAGTTTTTCTAGTAACACTGATGCATGGAGGTCAATTTAGTTCTATTGCGCCTTCAATACTATCATTAATGGCCGAGTTATCACGTTTGCAGTGTTATGGCACAGACCAAGCTCTTCCATTTGTAACGGTGTGTTTTACAAGAAAATACAGACCAAATCCTTTATCTTGGGACTTCGAAATCACTGTGTCATATCGCAAATTCAACTAATTATCCAGATTTGCTAGTAACACTGATGCCTGGAGGTCATTTTAGTTCTATTGCGCCTTCAATACTATCATTACTGACCGAGTTGTCGCATTTTCAGTGTTATGGCACCACCAAGCTCTTCCATTTGTACCGCTGTGTTTGACAACAAAATACAGAGCAAATCCTTTATCTTGGGACTTCGAAATAACTGTGTCATATCGCAAATTCAACTAATTATCCAGTTTTTCTGGTAACACTGATGCCTGGAAGTCAATTTAGTTCTATTACGCCTTCAATACTATCATTAATGGCCGAGTTGTGACATTTGCAGTGTTATGGCACAGGCCAAGCTCTTCCATTTGTACCGCTGTGTTTGACAACAAAATACAGAGCAAATCCTTTATCTTGGGACTTCGAAATAACTGTATCAACTAATTATCCAGTTTTCCTAGAAATACTGATGCCTGGAGGTCAATTTAGTTCTATTGCGCCATCAATACTATCATTAATGGGCGAGTTATCACGTTTGATGTGTTCTAGCACAGGCCAAGCTCTTCCATTGTTACCGCTGTGTTTGACAACAAAACACAGAGCAAATCCTTTATCTTGGGACTTCGAAATAACTGTCTTATATCACAAATTCAACTAATTATAAAGTTTTTCTAGTAACACTGATGCCTGGACGTCAATTTAGTTCAATTGCGCCATCAATACTATCATTAATGGGCGAGTTATCACGTTTGCAGTGTTATAGCACAGGCCAAGCTCTTCCATTTGTACCGGTGTGTTTGACAACAAAATACAGACCAAATCCTTTATCTTGGGACTTCGAAATAACTGTGACATATTGCAAATTCAACTAATTATCCAGTTTTGCTAGTAAAACTGATGCCTGGAGGTCATTTTAGTTCTATTGCGCCTTCAATACTATCATTAATGACCGAGTTGTCGCATTTTCAGTGTTATGGCACCACCAAGCTCTTCCATTTGTACCGGTGTGTTTGACAACAAAACACAGAGCAAATCCTTTATATTAGGACTTCGAAATAACTGTCTTATATCGCAAATTCAACTAATTATAAAGTTTTTCTAGTAACACTGATGCCTGGACGTCAATTTAGTTCAATTGCGCCATCAATACTATCATTAATGGCCGAGTTGTCACGTTTGCAGTGTTATGGCACAGGCCAAGCTCTTCCATTTGTACCGCTGTGTTTGACAACAAAATACAGAGCAAATCCTTTATCTTGGGACTTCGAAATAACTGTGTCATATCGCAAATTCAACTAATTATCCAGTTTTTCTGGTAACACTGATGCCTGGAAGTCAATTTAGTTCTATTGCGCCTTCAATACTATCATTAATGGCCGAGTTGTGACATTTGCAGTGTTATGGCACAGGCCAACCTCGTCCATTTGTACCGGTGTGTTTGACAACAAAATACAGAGCAAATCCTTTATCTTGGGACTTCGAAATAACTGTGTCATATCGCAAATTCAACCCATTATCAAGTTTTCCTAGTAATACTGATGCCTGGAGGTGAATTTAGTTCTATTGCGCCATCAATACCATCATTAATGGGCGAGTTATCACGTTTGCAGTGTTATAGGACAGGCCAAGCTCTTCCATTTGTACCGGTGTGTTTGACAACAAAATACAGACCAAATCCTTTATCTTGGGATTTCCAAATAACTGTATTATATCGCAAATTCAACTAATTATCCAGTTTTTCTGGTAACACTGATGCCTGGACGTCAACTTAGTTCAATTGCGCCATCAATACTATCATTAATGGCCGAGTTGTCACGTTTGCAGTGTTATGGCACAGGCCAAGCTCTTCCATTTGTACCGCTGTGTTTGACAACAAAATACAGAGCAAATCCTTTATCTTGGGACTTCGAAATAACTGTGTCATATCGCAAATTCAACTAATTATCCAGTTTTTCTGGTAACACTGATGCCTGGAAGTCAATTTAGTTCTATTGCGCCTTCAATACTATCATTAATGGCCGAGTTGTGACATTTGCAGTGTTATGGCACAGGCCAACCTCGTCCATTTGTACCGGTGTGTTTGACAACAAAATACAGAGCAAATCCTTTATCTTGGGACTTCGAAATAACTGTGTGATATCGCAAATTCAACCCATTATCAAGTTTTCCTAGTAATACTGATGCCTGGAGGTGAATTTAGTTCTATTGCGCCATCAATACCATCATTAATGGGCGAGTTATCACGTTTGCAGTGTTATAGGACAGGCCAAGCTCTTCCATTTGTACCGGTGTGTTTGACAACAAAATACAGACCAAATCCTTTATCTTGGGACTTCCAAATAACTGTATTATATCGCAAATTCAACTAATTATCCAGTTTTTCTGGTAACACTGATGCCTGGAAGTCAATTTAGTTCTATTGCGCCTTCAATACTATCATTAATGGCCGAGTTGTGACATTTGCAGTGTTATGGCACAGGCCAACCTCGTCCATTTGTACCGGTGTGTTTGACAACAAAACACAGAGCAAATCCTTTATATTAGTACTTCAAAATAACTGTCTTATATCGCAAATTCAACTAATTATAAAGTTTTTCTAGTAACACTGATGCCTGGACGTCAATTTAGTTCAATTGCGCCATCAATACTATCATTAATGGCCGAGTTGTCACGTTTGCAGTGTTATTGCACAGGCCAAGCTCTTCCATTTCTACCGCTGTGTTTGACAACAAAATACAGAGCAAATCCTTTATTTTGGGACTTCGAAATAACTGTGTCATATCGCAAATTCAACCCATTATCAAGTTTTCCTAGTAATACTGATGCCTGGAGGTGAATTTAGTTCTATTGCGCCATCAATACCATCATTAATGGGCGAGTTATCACGTTTGCAGTGTTATAACACAGGCCAAGCTCTTCCATTTGTACCGGTGTGTTTGACAACAAAATACAGACCAAATCCTTTATCTTGGGACTTCGAAATAACTGTATCAACTAATTATCCAGTTTTCCTAGTAATACTGATGCCTGGAGGTGAATTTAGTTCTATTGCGCCATCAATACCATCATTAATGGGCGAGTTATCACGTTTGCAGTGTTATAGCACAGGCCAAGCTCTTCCATTTGTACCGGTGTGTTTGACAACAAAACACAGAGCAAATCCTTTATATTAGGACTTCCAAATAACTGTATTATATCGCAAATTCAACTAATTATCCAGTTTTTCTGGTAACACTGATGCCTGGAAGTCAATTTAGTTCTATTGCGCCTTCAATACTATCATTAATGGCCGAGTTGTGACATTTGCAGTGTTATGGCACAGGCCAACCTCGTCCATTTGTACCGGTGTGTTTGACAACAAAACACAGAGCAAATCCTTTATATTAGGACTTCAAAATAACTGTCTTATATCGCAAATTCAACTAATTATAAAGTTTTTCTAGTAACACTGATGCCTGGACGTCAATTTAGTTCAATTGCGCCATCAATACTATCATTAATGACCGAGTTGTCACGTTTGCAGTGTTATTGCACAGGCCAAGCTCTTCCATTTGTACCGCTGTGTTTGACAACAAAATACAGAGCAAATCCTTTATCTTGGGACTTCGAAATAACTGTGTCATATCGCAAATTCAACCCATTATCAAGTTTTCCTAGTAATACTGATGCCTGGAGGTGAATTTAGTTCTATTGCGCCATCAATACCATCATTAATGGGCGAGTTATCACGTTTGCAGTGTTATAGCACAGGCCAAGCTCTTCCATTTGTACCGGTGTGTTTGACAACAAAATACAGACCAAATCCTTTATCTTTGGACTTCGAAATAACTGTATCAACTAATTATCCAGTTCTCCTAGTAATACTGATGCCTGGAGGTGAATTTAGTTCTATTGCGCCATCAATACCATCATTAATGGGCGAGTTATCACGTTTGCAGTGTTATAGCACAGGCCAAGCTCTTCCATTTGTACCGGTGTGTTTGACAACAAAACACAGAGCAAATCCTTTATATTAGGACTTCGAAATAACTGTCTTATATCGCAAATTCAACTAATTATAAAGTTTTTCTAGTAACACTGATGCCTGGACGTCAATTTAGTTATATTGCGCCTTCAATACTATCATTAATGGCCGTGTTGTGACAGTGACATTTGCAGTGTTATGGCACAGGCCAACCTCGTCCATTTGTACCGGTGTGTTTGACAACAAAACACAGAGCAAATCCTTTATATTAGGACTTCCAAATAACTGTATTATATCGCAAATTCAACTAATTATAAAGTTTTTCTAGTAACACTGATGCCTGGACGTCAATTTAGTTCTATTGCGCCTTCAATACTATCATTAATGGCCGAGTTATCACGTTTGCAGTGTTATGGCACAGACCAAGCTCTTCCATTTGTAACGGTGTGTTTTACAAGAAAATACAGACCAAATCCTTTATCTTGGGACTTCGAAATAACTGTGTCATATCGCAAATTCAACTAATTATCCAGATTTGCTAGTAACACTGATGCCTGGAGGTCATTTTAGTTCTATTGCGCCTTCAATACTATCATTACTGACCGAGTTGTCGCATTTTCAGTGTTATGGCACCACCAAGCTCTTCCATTTGTACCGCTGTGTTTGACAACAAAATACAGAGCAAATCCTTTATCTTGGGACTTCGAAATAACTGTGTCATATCGCAAATTCAACTAATTATCCAGTTTTTCTGGTAACACTGATGCCTGGAAGTCAATTTAGTTCTATTACGCCTTCAATACTATCATTAATGGCCGAGTTGTGACATTTGCAGTGTTATGGCACAGGCCAAGCTCTTCCATTTGTACCGCTGTGTTTGACAACAAAATACAGAGCAAATCCTTTATCTTGGGACTTCGAAATAACTGTATCAACTAATTATCCAGTTTTCCTAGAAATACTGATGCCTGGAGGTCAATTTAGTTCTATTGCGCCATCAATACTATCATTAATGGGCGAGTTATCACGTTTGATGTGTTCTAGCACAGGCCAAGCTCTTCCATTGTTACCGCTGTGTTTGACAACAAAACACAGAGCAAATCCTTTATCTTGGGACTTCGAAATAACTGTCTTATATCGCAAATTCAACTAATTATAAAGTTTTTCTAGTAACACTGATGCCTGGACGTCAATTTAGTTCAATTGCGCCATCAATACTATCATTAATGGGCGAGTTATCACGTTTGCAGTGTTATAGCACAGGCCAAGCTCTTCCATTTGTACCGGTGTGTTTGACAACAAAATACAGACCAAATCCTTTATCTTGGGACTTCGAAATAACTGTGACATATTGCAAATTCAACTAATTATCCAGTTTTGCTAGTAAAACTGATGCCTGGAGGTCATTTTAGTTCTATTGCGCCTTCAATACTATCATTAATGACCGAGTTGTCGCATTTTCAGTGTTATGGCACCACCAAGCTCTTCCATTTGTACCGGTGTGTTTGACAACAAAACACAGAGCAAATCCTTTATTTGGGACTTCGAAATAACTGTGTTATCTTGCCAATTCAACTAATTATATAGTTTTCCTAGTCACTCTGATGCCTGGAGGTAATTTTTGTTCTATTGCGCCATCAATACTATCATTAATGGCCGAGTTGTCACATTTTCAGTGTTGTGGCACCGCCAAGCCCTACCATTTGTACCACCGGTGTGTTTGACAACAAAATACAGAGCAAATCCTTTATCTTGGGACTTCGAAATAACTGTATCAACTAATTATCCAGTTTTCCTAGAAATACTGATGCCTGGAGGTCAATTTAGTTCTATTGCGCCATCAATACTATCATTAATGGGCGAGTTATCACGTTTGATGTGTTCTAGCACAGGCCAAGCTCTTCCATTGTTACCGCTGTGTTTGACAACAAAACACAGAGCAAATCCTTTATCTTGGGACTTCGAAATAACTGTCTTATATCGCAAATTCAACTAATTATAAAGTTTTTCTAGTAACACTGATGCCTGGACGTCAATTTAGTTCAATTGCGCCATCAATACTATCATTAATGGGCGAGTTATCACGTTTGCAGTGTTATAGCACAGGCCAAGCTCTTCCATTTGTACCGGTGTGTTTGACAACAAAATACAGACCAAATCCTTTATCTTGGGACTTCGAAATAACTGTGACATATTGCAAATTCAACTAATTATCCAGTTTTGCTAGTAAAACTGATGCCTGGAGGTCATTTTAGTTCTATTGCGCCTTCAATACTATCATTAATGACCGAGTTGTCGCATTTTCAGTGTTATGGCACCACCAAGCTCTTCCATTTGTACCGGTGTGTTTGACAACAAAACACAGAGCAAATCCTTTATTTGGGACTTCGAAATAACTGTGTTATCTTGCCAATTCAACTAATTATATAGTTTTCCTAGTCACTCTGATGCCTGGAGGTAATTTTTGTTCTATTGCGCCATCAATACTATCATTAATGGCCGAGTTGTCACATTTTCAGTGTTGTGGCACCGCCAAGCCCTACCATTTGTACCACCGGTGTGTTTGACAACAAAATACAGAGCAAATCCTTTATCTTGGGACTTCGAAATAACTGTGTCATATCGCAAATTCAACTAATTATCCAGTTTTTCTGGTAACACTGATGCCTGCAAGTCAATTTAGTTCTATTGCGCCATCAATACTATCATTAATGGCCGAGTTGTCACGTTTGCAGTGTTATGACACAGGCCAAGCTCTTCCATTTGTACCGCTGTGTTTGACAACAATATACAGAGCAAATCCTTTATCTTGGGACTTCGAAATAACTGTGTCATATCGCAAATTCAACCAATTATCAAGTTTTCCTAGTAATACTGATGCCTGGAGGTGAATTTAGTTCTATTGCGCAATCAATACCATCATTAATGGGCGAGTTATCACGTTTGCAGTGTTATAGCACAGGCCAAGCTCTTCCATTTGTACCGGTGTGTTTGACAACAAACTACAGACCAAATCCTTTCTCTTGGGACTTCGAAATAACTGTATCAACTAATTATCCAGTTTTCCTAGAAATACTGATGCCTGGAGGTCAATTTAGTTCTATTACGCCATCAATACTATCATTAATGGGCAAGTTATCACGTTTGATGTGTTATAGCACAGGCCAAGCTCTTCCATTGGTACCGCTGTGTTTGACAACAAAACACAGAGCAAATCCTTTATCTTGGGACTTCGAAATAACTGTCTTATATCGCAAATTCAACTAATTATAAAGTTTTTCTAGTAACACTGATGCCTGGACGTCAATTTAGTTCAATTGTGCCATCAATACTATCATTAATGGCCGAGTTGTCACGTTTGCAGTGTTATGGCACAGGCCAAGCTCTTCCATTTGTACCGGTGTGTTTGACAACAAAATACAGAGCAAATCCTTTATTTTGGGACTTCGAAATAACTGTGTCATATCGCAAATTCAACTAATTATCCAGTTGTTCTGGTAACACTGATGCCTGGAAGTCAATTTAGTTCTATTGCGCCTTCAATACTATCATTAATGGCCGAGTTGTGACATTTGGAGTGTTATGGCACAGGCCAACCTCGTCCATTTGTACCGGTGTGTTTGACAACAAAACACAGAGCAAATCCTTTATATTAGGACTTCGAAATAACTGTCTTATATCGCAAATTCAACTAATTATAAAGTTTTTCTAGTAACACTGATGCCTGGACGTCAATTTAGTTCAATTGCGCCATCAATACTATCATTAATGGCCGAGTTGTCACGTTTGCAGTGTTATGGCACAGGCCAAGCTCTTCCATTTTTAACCGCTGTGTTTGACAACAAATTACAGAGCAAATCCTTTATATTAGGACTTCCAAATAACTGTATTATATCGCAAATTCAACTAATTATCAAGTTTTTCTAGTAACACTGATGCATGGAGGTCAATTTAATTCTATTGCGCCTTCAATACTATCATTAATGGCCGAGTTATCACGTTTGCAGTGTTATGGCACAGACCAAGCTCTTCCATTTGTAACGGTGTGTTTTACAAGAAAATACAGACCAAATCCTTTATCTTGGGACTTCGAAATAACTGTGTCATATCGCAAATTCAACTAATTATCCAGATTTGCTAGTAACACTGATGCCTGGAGGTCATTTTAGTTCTATTGCGCCTTCAATACTATCATTACTGACCGAGTTGTCGCATTTTCAGTGTTATGGCACCACCAAGCTCTTCCATTTGTACCGCTGTGTTTGACAACAAAATACAGAGCAAATCCTTTATCTTGGGACTTCGAAATAACTGTGTCATATCGCAAATTCAACTAATTATCCAGTTTTTCTGGTAACACTGATGCCTGGAAGTCAATTTAGTTCTATTACGCCTTCAATACTATCATTAATGGCCGAGTTGTGACATTTGCAGTGTTATGGCACAGGCCAAGCTCTTCCATTTGTACCGCTGTGTTTGACAACAAAATACAGAGCAAATCCTTTATCTTGGGACTTCGAAATAACTGTATCAACTAATTATCCAGTTTTCCTAGAAATACTGATGCCTGGAGGTGAATTTAGTTCTATTGCGCCATCAATACCATCATTAATGGGCGAGTTATCACGTTTGCAGTGTTATAGGACAGGCCAAGCTCTTCCATTTGTACCGGTGTGTTTGACAACAAAACACAGAGCAAATCCTTTATATTAGGACTTCCAAATAACTGTATTATATCGCAAATTCAACTAATTATCCAGTTTTTCTGGTAACACTGATGCCTGGAAGTCAATTTAGTTCTATTGCGCCTTCAATACTATCATTAATGGCCGAGTTGTGACATTTGCAGTGTTATGGCACAGGCCAACCTCGTCCATTTGTACCGGTGTGTTTGACAACAAAACACAGAGCAAATCCTTTATATTAGGACTTCAAAATAACTGTCTTATATCGCAAATTCAACTAATTATAAAGTTTTTCTAGTAACACTGATGCCTGGACGTCAATTTAGTTCAATTGCGCCATCAATACTATCATTAATGGCCGAGTTGTCACGTTTGCAGTGTTATTGCACAGGCCAAGCTCTTCCATTTGTACCGCTGTGTTTGACAACAAAATACAGAGCAAATCCTTTATCTTGGGACTTCGAAATAACTGTGTCATATCGCAAATTCAACCCATTATCAAGTTTTCCTAGTAATACTGATGCCTGGAGGTGAATTTAGTTCTATTGCGCCATCAATACCATCATTAATGGGCGAGTTATCACGTTTGCAGTGTTATAGCACAGGCCAAGCTCTTCCATTTGTACCGGTGTGTTTGACAACAAAATACAGACCAAATCCTTTATCTTGGGACTTCGAAATAACTGTATCAACTAATTATCCAGTTCTCCTAGTAATACTGATGCCTGGAGGTGAATTTAGTTCTATTGCGCCATCAATACCATCATTAATGGGCGAGTTATCACGTTTGCAGTGTTATAGCACAGGCCAAGCTCTTCCATTTGTACCGGTGTGTTTGACAACAAAACACAGAGCAAATCCTTTATATTAGGACTTCCAAATAACTGTATTATATCGCAAATTCAACTAATTATCCAGTTTTTCTGGTAACACTGATGCCTGGAAGTCAATTTAGTTATATTGCGCCTTCAATACTATCATTAATGGCCGCGTTGTGACATTTGCAGTGTTATGGCACAGGCCAACCTCGTCCATTTGTACCGGTGTGTTTGACAACAAAACACAGAGCAAATCCTTTATATTAGGACTTCAAAATAACTGTCTTATATCGCAAATTCAACTAATTATAAAGTTTTTCTAGTAACACTGATGCCTGGACGTCAATTTAGTTCAATTGCGCCATCAATACTATCATTAATGGCCGAGTTGTCACGTTTGCAGTGTTATGGCACAGGCCAAGCTCTTCCATTTGTACCGCTGTGTTTGACAACAAAATACAGAGCAAATCCTTTATCTTGGGACTTCGAAATAACTGTGTCATATCGCAAATTCAACCCATTATCAAGTTTTCCTAGTAATACTGATGCCTGGAGGTGAAATTAGTTCTATTGCGCCATCAATACCATCATTAATGGGCGAGTTATCACGTTTGCAGTGTTATAGCACAGGCCAAGCTCTTCCATTTGTACCGGTGTGTTTGACAACAAAATACAGACCAAATCCTTTATCTTGGGACTTCGAAATAACTGTATCAACTAATTATCCAGTTTTCCTAGTAATACTGATGCCTGGAGGTGAATTTAGTTCTATTGCGCCATCAATACCATCATTAATGGGCGAGTTATCACGTTTGCAGTGTTATAGCACAGGCCAAGCTCTTCCATTTGTACCGGTGTGTTTGACAACAAAACACAGAGCAAATCCTTTATATTAGGACTTCCAAATAACTGTATTATATCGCAAATTCAACTAATTATCCAGTTTTTCTGGTAACACTGATGCCTGGAAGTCAATTTAGTTCTATTGCGCCTTCAATACTATCATTAATGGCCGAGTTGTCACGTTTGCAGTGTTATGGCACAGGCCAAGCTCTTCCATTTGTACCGGTGTGTTTGACAACAAAATACAGAGCAAATCCTTTATTTTGGGACTTCGAAATAACTGTGTCATATCGCAAATTCAACTAATTATCCAGTTGTTCTGGTAACACTGATGCCTGGAAGTCAATTTAGTTCTATTGCGCCTTCAATACTATCATTAATGGCCGAGTTGTGACATTTGGAGTGTTATGGCACAGGCCAACCTCGTCCATTTGTACCGGTGTGTTTGACAACAAAACACAGAGCAAATCCTTTATATTAGGACTTCGAAATAACTGTCTTATATCGCAAATTCAACTAATTATAAAGTTTTGCTAGTAACACTGATGCCTGGACGTCAATTTAGTTCAATTGCGCCATCAATACTATCATTAATGGCCGAGTTGTCACGTTTGCAGTGTAATGGCACAGGCCAAGCTCTTCCATTTTTAACCGCTGTGTTTGACAACAAATTACAGAGCAAATCCTTTATATTAGGACTTCCAAATAACTGTATTATATCGCAAATTCAACTAATTATCAAGTTTTTCTAGTAACACTGATGCATGGAGGTCAATTTAGTTCTATTGCGCCTTCAATACTATCATTAATGGCCGAGTTATCACGTTTGCAGTGTTATGGCACAGACCAAGCTCTTCCATTTGTAACGGTGTGTTTTACAAGAAAATACAGACCAAATCCTTTATCTTGGGACTTCGAAATAACTGTGTCATATCGCAAATTCAACTAATTATCCAGATTTGCTAGTAACACTGATGCCTGGAGGTCATTTTAGTTCTATTGCGCCTTCAATACTATCATTACTGACCGAGTTGTCGCATTTTCAGTGTTATGGCACCACCAAGCTCTTCCATTTGTACCGCTGTGTTTGACAACAAAATACAGAGCAAATCCTTTATCTTGGGACTTCGAAATAACTGTGTCATATCGCAAATTCAACTAATTATCCAGTTTTTCTGGTAACACTGATGCCTGGAAGTCAATTTAGTTCTATTACGCCTTCAATACTATCATTAATGGCCGAGTTGTGACATTTGCAGTGTTATGGCACAGGCCAAGCTCTTCCATTTGTACCGCTGTGTTTGACAACAAAATACAGAGCAAATCCTTTATCTTGGGACTTCGAAATAACTGTATCAACTAATTATCCAGTTTTCCTAGAAATACTGATGCCTGGAGGTGAATTTAGTTCTATTGCGCCATCAATACCATCATTAATGGGCGAGTTATCACGTTTGCAGTGTTATAGGACAGGCCAAGCTCTTCCATTTGTACCGGTGTGTTTGACAACAAAACACAGAGCAAATCCTTTATATTAGGACTTCCAAATAACTGTATTATATCGCAAATTCAACTAATTATCCAGTTTTTCTGGTAACACTGATGCCTGGAAGTCAATTTAGTTCTATTGCGCCTTCAATACTATCATTAATGGCCGAGTTGTGACATTTGCAGTGTTATGGCACAGGCCAACCTCGTCCATTTGTACCGGTGTGTTTGACAACAAAACACAGAGCAAATCCTTTATATTAGAACTTCAAAATAACTGTCTTATATCGCAAATTCAACTAATTATAAAGTTTTTCTAGTAACACTGATGCCTGGACGTCAATTTAGTTCAATTGCGCCATCAATACTATCATTAATGGCCGAGTTGTCACGTTTGCAGTGTTATTGCACAGGCCAAGCTCTTCCATTTGTACCGCTGTGTTTGACAACAAAATACAGAGCAAATCCTTTATCTTGGGACTTCGAAATAACTGTGTCATATCGCAAATTCAACCCATTATCAAGTTTTCCTAGTAATACTGATGCCTGGAGGTGAATTTAGTTCTATTGCGCCATCAATACCATCATTAATGGGCGAGTTATCACGTTTGCAGTGTTATAGCACAGGCCAAGCTCTTCCATTTGTACCGGTGTGTTTGACAACAAAATACAGACCAAATCCTTTATCTTGGGACTTCGAAATAACTGTATCAACTAATTATCCAGTTCTCCTAGTAATACTGATGCCTGGAGGTGAATTTAGTTCTATTGCGCCATCAATACCATCATTAATGGGCGAGTTATCACGTTTGCAGTGTTATAGCACAGGCCAAGCTCTTCCATTTGTACCGGTGTGTTTGACAACAAAACACAGAGCAAATCCTTTATATTAGGACTTCCAAATAACTGTATTATATCGCAAATTCAACTAATTATCCAGTTTTTCTGGTAACACTGATGCCTGGAAGTCAATTTAGTTATATTGCGCCTTCAATACTATCATTAATGGCCGCGTTGTGACATTTGCAGTGTTATGGCACAGGCCAACCTCGTCCATTTGTACCGGTGTGTTTGACAACAAAACACAGAGCAAATCCTTTATATTAGGACTTCAAAATAACTGTCTTATATCGCAAATTCAACTAATTATAAAGTTTTTCTAGTAACACTGATGCCTGGACGTCAATTTAGTTCAATTGCGCCATCAATACTATCATTAATGGCCGAGTTGTCACGTTTGCAGTGTTATGGCACAGGCCAAGCTCTTCCATTTGTACCGCTGTGTTTGACAACAAAATACAGAGCAAATCCTTTATCTTGGGACTTCGAAATAACTGTGTCATATCGCAAATTCAACCCATTATCAAGTTTTCCTAGTAATACTGATGCCTGGAGGTGAAATTAGTTCTATTGCGCCATCAATACCATCATTAATGGGCGAGTTATCACGTTTGCAGTGTTATAGCACAGGCCAAGCTCTTCCATTTGTACCGGTGTGTTTGACAACAAAATACAGACCAAATCCTTTATCTTGGGACTTCGAAATAACTGTATCAACTAATTATCCAGTTTTCCTAGTAATACTGATGCCTGGAGGTGAATTTAGTTCTATTGCGCCATCAATACCATCATTAATGGGCGAGTTATCACGTTTGCAGTGTTATAGCACAGGCCAAGCTCTTCCATTTGTACCGGTGTGTTTGACAACAAAACACAGAGCAAATCCTTTATATTAGGACTTCCAAATAACTGTATTATATCGCAAATTCAACTAATTATCCAGTTTTTCTGGTAACACTGATGCCTGGAAGTCAATTTAGTTCTATTGCGCCTTCAATACTATCATTAATGGCCGAGTTGTGACATTTGCAGTGTTATGGCACAGGCCAACCTCGTCCATTTGTACCGGTGTGTTTGACAACAAAACACAGAGCAAATCCTTTATATTAGGACTTCAAAATAACTGTCTTATATCGCAAATTCAACTAATTATAAAGTTTTTCTAGTAACACTGATGCCTGGACGTCAATTTAGTTCAATTGCGCCATCAATACTATCATTAATGGCCGAGTTGTCACGTTTGCAGTGTTATTGCACAGGCCAAGCTCTTCCATTTGTACCGCTGTGTTTGACAACAAAATACAGAGCAAATCCTTTATCTTGGGACTTCGAAATAACTGTGTCATATCGCAAATTCAACCCATTATCAAGTTTTCCTAGTAATACTGATGCCTGGAGGTGAATTTAGTTCTATTGCGCCATCAATACCATCATTAATGGGCGAGTTATCACGTTTGCAGTGTTATAGCACAGGCCAAGCTCTTCCATTTGTACCGGTGTGTTTGACAACAAAATACAGACCAAATCCTTTATCTTTGGACTTCGAAATAACTGTATCAACTAATTATCCAGTTTTCCTAGTAATACTGATGCCTGGAGGTGAATTTAGTTCTATTGCGCCATCAATACCATCATTAATGGGCGAGTTATCACGTTTGCAGTGTTATAGCACAGGCCAAGCTCTTCCATTTGTACCGGTGTGTTTGACAACAAAACACAGAGCAAATCCTTTATATTAGGACTTCGAAATAACTGTCTTATATCGCAAATTCAACTAATTATAAAGTTTTTCTAGTAACACTGATGCCTGGACGTCAATTTAGTTCAATTGCGCCATCAATACTATCATTAATGGCCGAGTTGTCACGTTTGCAGTGTTATGGCACAGGCCAAGCTCTTCCATTTTTAACCGCTGTGTTTGACAACAAAATACAGAGCAAATCCTTTATATTAGGACTTCCAAATAACTGTATTATATCGCAAATTCAACTAATTATCAAGTTTTTCTAGTAACACTGATGCATGGAGGTCAATTTAGTTCTATTGCGCCTTCAATACTATCATTAATGGCCGAGTTATCACGTTTGCAGTGTTATGGCACAGACCAAGCTCTTCCATTTGTAACGGTGTGTTTTACAAGAAAATACAGACCAAATCCTTTATCTTGGGACTTCGAAATAACTGTGTCATATCGCAAATTCAACTAATTATCCAGATTTGCTAGTAACACTGATGCCTGGAGGTCATTTTAGTTCTATTGCGCCTTCAATACTATCATTACTGACCGAGTTGTCGCATTTTCAGTGTTATGGCACCACCAAGCTCTTCCATTTGTACCGCTGTGTTTGACAACAAAATACAGAGCAAATCCTTTATCTTGGGACTTCGAAATAACTGTGTCATATCGCAAATTCAACTAATTATCCAGTTTTTCTGGTAACACTGATGCCTGGAAGTCAATTTAGTTCTATTACGCCTTCAATACTATCATTAATGGCCGAGTTGTGACATTTGCAGTGTTATGGCACAGGCCAAGCTCTTCCATTTGTACCGCTGTGTTTGACAACAAAATACAGAGCAAATCCTTTATCTTGGGACTTCGAAATAACTGTATCAACTAATTATCCAGTTTTCCTAGAAATACTGATGCCTGGAGGTCAATTTAGTTCTATTGCGCCATCAATACTATCATTAATGGGCGAGTTATCACGTTTGATGTGTTCTAGCACAGGCCAAGCTCTTCCATTGTTACCGCTGTGTTTGACAACAAAACACAGAGCAAATCCTTTATCTTGGGACTTCGAAATAACTGTCTTATATCGCAAATTCAACTAATTATAAAGTTTTTCTAGTAACACTGATGCCTGGACGTCAATTTAGTTCAATTGCGCCATCAATACTATCATTAATGGGCGAGTTATCACGTTTGCAGTGTTATAGCACAGGCCAAGCTCTTCCATTTGTACCGGTGTGTTTGACAACAAAATACAGACCAAATCCTTTATCTTGGGACTTCGAAATAACTGTGACATATTGCAAATTCAACTAATTATCCAGTTTTGCTAGTAAAACTGATGCCTGGAGGTCATTTTAGTTCTATTGCGCCTTCAATACTATCATTAATGACCGAGTTGTCGCATTTTCAGTGTTATGGCACCACCAAGCTCTTCCATTTGTACCGGTGTGTTTGACAACAAAACACAGAGCAAATCCTTTATTTGGGACTTCGAAATAACTGTGTTATCTTGCCAATTCAACTAATTATATAGTTTTCCTAGTCACTCTGATGCCTGGAGGTAATTTTTGTTCTATTGCGCCATCAATACTATCATTAATGGCCGAGTTGTCACATTTTCAGTGTTGTGGCACCGCCAAGCCCTACCATTTGTACCACCGGTGTGTTTGACAACAAAATACAGAGCAAATCCTTTATCTTGGGACTTCGAAATAACTGTGTCATATCGCAAATTCAACTAATTATCCCGTTTTTCTGGTAACACTGATGCCTGCAAGTCAATTTAGTTCTATTGCGCCATCAATACTATCATTAATGGCCGAGTTGTCACGTTTGCAGTGTTATGACACAGGCCAAGCTCTTCCATTTGTACCGCTGTGTTTGACAACAATATACAGAGCAAATCCTTTATCTTGGGACTTCGAAATAACTGTGTCATATCGCAAATTCAACCAATTATCAAGTTTTCCTAGTAATACTGATGCCTGGAGGTGAATTTAGTTCTATTGCGCAATCAATACCATCATTAATGGGCGAGTTATCACGTTTGCAGTGTTATAGCACAGGCCAAGCTCTTCCATTTGTACCGGTGTGTTTGACAACAAACTACAGACCAAATCCTTTCTCTTGGGACTTCGAAATAACTGTATCAACTAATTATCCAGTTTTCCTAGAAATACTGATGCCTGGAGGTCAATTTAGTTCTATTACGCCATCAATACTATCATTAATGGGCAAGTTATCACGTTTGATGTGTTATAGCACAGGCCAAGCTCTTCCATTGGTACCGCTGTGTTTGACAACAAAACACAGAGCAAATCCTTTATCTTGGGACTTCGAAATAACTGTCTTATATCGCAAATTCAACTAATTATAAAGTTTTTCTAGTAACACTGATGCCTGGACGTCAATTTAGTTCAATTGTGCCATCAATACTATCATTAATGGCCGAGTTGTCACGTTTGCAGTGTTATGGCACAGGCCAAGCTCTTCCATTTGTACCGGTGTGTTTGACAACAAAATACAGAGCAAATCCTTTATTTTGGGACTTCGAAATAACTGTATCAACTAATTATCCAGTTGTTCTGGTAACACTGATGCCTGGAAGTCAATTTAGTTCTATTGCGCCTTCAATACTATCATTAATGGCCGAGTTGTGACATTTGCAGTGTTATGGCACAGGCCAACCTCGTCCATTTGTACCGGTGTGTTTGACAACAAAACACAGAGCAAATCCTTTATATTAGGACTTCGAAATAACTGTCTTATATCGCAAATTCAACTAATTATAAAGTTTTTCTAGTAACACTGATGCCTGGACGTCAATTTAGTTCAATTGCGCCATCAATACTATCATTAATGGCCGAGTTGTCACGTTTGCAGTGTTATGGCACAGGCCAAGCTCTTCCATTTTTAACCGCTGTGTTTGACAACAAATTACAGAGCAAATCCTTTATATTAGGACTTCCAAATAACTGTATTATATCGCAAATTCAACTAATTATCAAGTTTTTCTAGTAACACTGATGCATGGAGGTCAATTTAGTTCTATTGCGCCTTCAATACTATCATTAATGGCCGAGTTATCACGTTTGCAGTGTTATGGCACAGACCAAGCTCTTCCATTTGTAACGGTGTGTTTTACAAGAAAATACAGACCAAATCCTTTATCTTGGGACTTCGAAATAACTGTGTCATATCGCAAATTCAACTAATTATCCAGATTTGCTAGTAACACTGATGCCTGGAGGTCATTTTAGTTCTATTGCGCCTTCAATACTATCATTACTGACCGAGTTGTCGCATTTTCAGTGTTATGGCACCACCAAGCTCTTCCATTTGTACCGCTGTGTTTGACAACAAAATACAGAGCAAATCCTTTATCTTGGGACTTCGAAATAACTGTGTCATATCGCAAATTCAACTAATTATCCAGTTTTTCTGGTAACACTGATGCCTGGAAGTCAATTTAGTTCTATTACGCCTTCAATACTATCATTAATGGCCGAGTTGTGACATTTGCAGTGTTATGGCACAGGCCAAGCTCTTCCATTTGTACCGCTGTGTTTGACAACAAAATACAGAGCAAATCCTTTATCTTGGGACTTCGAAATAACTGTATCAACTAATTATCCAGTTTTCCTAGAAATACTGATGCCTGGAGGTCAATTTAGTTCTATTGCGCCATCAATACTATCATTAATGGGCGAGTTATCACGTTTGATGTGTTCTAGCACAGGCCAAGCACTTCCATTGTTACCGCTGTGTTTGACAACAAAACACAGAGCAAATCCTTTATCTTGGGACTTCGAAATAACTGTCTTATATCGCAAATTCAACTAATTATAAAGTTTTTCTAGTAACACTGATGCCTGGACGTCAATTTAGTTCAATTGCGCCATCAATACTATCATTAATGGGCGAGTTATCACGTTTGCAGTGTTATAGCACAGGCCAAGCTCTTCCATTTGTACCGGTGTGTTTGACAACAAAATACAGACCAAATCCTTTATCTTGGGACTTCGAAATAACTGTGACATATTGCAAATTCAACTAATTATAAAGTTTTTCTAGTAACACTGATGCCTGGAGGTCATTTTAGTTCTATTGCGCCTTCAATACTATCATTAATGACCGAGTTGTCGCATTTTCAGTGTTATGGCACCACCAAGCTCTTCCATTTGTACCGGTGTGTTTGACAACAAAACACAGAGCAAATCCTTTATTTGGGACTTCGAAATAACTGTGTTATCTTGCCAATTCAACTAATTATATAGTTTTCCTAGTCACTCTGATGCCTGGAGGTAATTTTTGTTCTATTGCGCCATCAATACTATCATTAATGGCCGAGTTGTCACATTTTCAGTGTTGTGGCACCGCCAAGCCCTACCATTTGTACCACCGGTGTGTTTGACAACAAAATACAGAGCAAATCCTTTATCTTGGGACTTCGAAATAACTGTGTCATATCGCAAATTCAACTAATTATCCCGTTTTTCTGGTAACACTGATGCCTGCAAGTCAATTTAGTTCTATTGCGCCATCAATACTATCATTAATGGCCGAGTTGTCACGTTTGCAGTGTTATGACACAGGCCAAGCTCTTCCATTTGTACCGCTGTGTTTGACAACAATATACAGAGCAAATCCTTTATCTTGGGACTTCGAAATAACTGTGTCATATCGCAAATTCAACCAATTATCAAGTTTTCCTAGTAATACTGATGCCTGGAGGTGAATTTAGTTCTATTGCGCAATCAATACCATCATTAATGGGCGAGTTATCACGTTTGCAGTGTTATAGCACAGGCCAAGCTCTTCCATTTGTACCGGTGTGTTTGACAACAAACTACAGACCAAATCCTTTCTCTTGGGACTTCGAAATAACTGTATCAACTAATTATCCAGTTTTCCTAGAAATACTGATGCCTGGAGGTCAATTTAGTTCTATTACGCCATCAATACTATCATTAATGGGCGAGTTATCACGTTTGATGTGTTCTAGCACAGGCCAAGCTCTTCCATTGTTACCGCTGTGTTTGACAACAAAACACAGAGCAAATCCTTTATCTTGGGACTTCGAAATAACTGTCTTATATCGCAAATTCAACTAATTATAAAGTTTTTCTAGTAACACTGATGCCTGGACGTCAATTTAGTTCAATTGCGCCATCAATACTATCATTAATGGGCGAGTTATCACGTTTGCAGTGTTATAGCACAGGCCAAGCTCTTCCATTTGTACCGGTGTGTTTGACAACAAAACACAGACCAAATCCTTTATCTTGGGACTTCGAAATAACTGTGACATATTGCAAATTCAACTAATTATCCAGTTTTGCTAGTAACACTGATGCCTGGACGTCAATTTAGTTCAATTGCGCCATCAATACTATCATTAATGGCCGAGTTGTCACGTTTGCAGTGTTATGGCACAGGCCAAGCTCTTCCATTTTTAACCGCTGTGTTTGACAACAAAATACAGAGCAAATCCTTTATATTAGGACTTCCAAATAACTGTATTATATCGCAAATTCAACTAATTATCAAGTTTTTCTAGTAACACTGATGCATGGAGGTCAATTTAGTTCTATTGCGCCTTCAATACTATCATTAATGGCCGAGTTATCACGTTTGCAGTGTTATGGCACAGACCAAGCTCTTCCATTTGTAACGGTGTGTTTTACAAGAAAATACAGACCAAATCCTTTATCTTGGGACTTCGAAATAACTGTGTCATATCGCAAATTCAACTAATTATCCAGATTTGCTAGTAACACTGATGCCTGGAGGTCATTTTAGTTCTATTGCGCCTTCAATACTATCATTACTGACCGAGTTGTCGCATTTTCAGTGTTATGGCACCACCAAGCTCTTCCATTTGTACCGCTGTGTTTGACAACAAAATACAGAGCAAATCCTTTATCTTGGGACTTCGAAATAACTGTGTCATATCGCAAATTCAACTAATTATCCAGTTTTTCTGGTAACACTGATGCCTGGAAGTCAATTTAGTTCTATTACGCCTTCAATACTATCATTAATGGCCGAGTTGTGACATTTGCAGTGTTATGGCACAGGCCAAGCTCTTCCATTTGTACCGCTGTGTTTGACAACAAAATACAGAGCAAATCCTTTATCTTGGGACTTCGAAATAACTGTATCAACTAATTATCCAGTTTTCCTAGAAATACTGATGCCTGGAGGTCAATTTAGTTCTATTGCGCCATCAATACTATCATTAATGGGCGAGTTATCACGTTTGATGTGTTCTAGCACAGGCCAAGCTCTTCCATTGTTACCGCTGTGTTTGACAACAAAACACAGAGCAAATCCTTTATCTTGGGACTTCGAAATAACTGTCTTATATCGCAAATTCAACTAATTATAAAGTTTTTCTAGTAACACTGATGCCTGGACGTCAATTTAGTTCAATTGCGCCATCAATACTATCATTAATGGGCGAGTTATCACGTTTGCAGTGTTATAGCACAGGCCAAGCTCTTCCATTTGTACCGGTGTGTTTGACAACAAAATACAGACCAAATCCTTTATCTTGGGACTTCGAAATAACTGTGACATATTGCAAATTCAACTAATTATCCAGTTTTGCTAGTAAAACTGATGCCTGGAGGTCATTTTAGTTCTATTGCGCCTTCAATACTATCATTAATGACCGAGTTGTCGCATTTTCAGTGTTATGGCACCACCAAGCTCTTCCATTTGTACCGGTGTGTTTGACAACAAAACACAGAGCAAATCCTTTATTTGGGACTTCGAAATAACTGTGTTATCTTGCCAATTCAACTAATTATATAGTTTTCCTAGTCACTCTGATGCCTGGAGGTAATTTTTGTTCTATTGCGCCATCAATACTATCATTAATGGCCGAGTTGTCACATTTTCAGTGTTGTGGCACCGCCAAGCCCTACCATTTGTACCACCGGTGTGTTTGACAACAAAATACAGAGCAAATCCTTTATCTTGGGACTTCGAAATAACTGTGTCATATCGCAAATTCAACTAATTATCCCGTTTTTCTGGTAACACTGATGCCTGCAAGTCAATTTAGTTCTATTGCGCCATCAATACTATCATTAATGGCCGAGTTGTCACGTTTGCAGTGTTATGACACAGGCCAAGCTCTTCCATTTGTACCGCTGTGTTTGACAACAATATACAGAGCAAATCCTTTATCTTGGGACTTCGAAATAACTGTGTCATATCGCAAATTCAACCAATTATCAAGTTTTCCTAGTAATACTGATGCCTGGAGGTGAATTTAGTTCTATTGCGCAATCAATACCATCATTAATGGGCGAGTTATCACGTTTGCAGTGTTATAGCACAGGCCAAGCTCTTCCATTTGTACCGGTGTGTTTGACAACAAACTACAGACCAAATCCTTTCTCTTGGGACTTCGAAATAACTGTATCAACTAATTATCCAGTTTTCCTAGAAATACTGATGCCTGGAGGTCAATTTAGTTCTATTACGCCATCAATACTATCATTAATGGGCAAGTTATCACGTTTGATGTGTTATAGCACAGGCCAAGCTCTTCCATTGGTACCGCTGTGTTTGACAACAAAACACAGAGCAAATCCTTTATCTTGGGACTTCGAAATAACTGTCTTATATCGCAAATTCAACTAATTATAAAGTTTTTCTAGTAACACTGATGCCTGGACGTCAATTTAGTTCAATTGTGCCATCAATACTATCATTAATGGCCGAGTTGTCACGTTTGCAGTGTTATGGCACAGGCCAAGCTCTTCCATTTGTACCGGTGTGTTTGACAACAAAATACAGAGCAAATCCTTTATTTTGGGACTTCGAAATAACTGTGTCATATCGCAAATTCAACTAATTATCCAGTTGTTCTGGTAACACTGATGCCTGGAAGTCAATTTAGTTCTATTGCGCCTTCAATACTATCATTAATGGCCGAGTTGTGACATTTGCAGTGTTATGGCACAGGCCAACCTCGTCCATTTGTACCGGTGTGTTTGACAACAAAACACAGAGCAAATCCTTTATATTAGGACTTCGAAATAACTGTCTTATATCGCAAATTCAACTAATTATAAAGTTTTTCTAGTAACACTGATGCCTGGACGTCAATTTAGTTCAATTGCGCCATCAATACTATCATTAATGGCCGAGTTGTCACGTTTGCAGTGTTATGGCACAGGCCAAGCTCTTCCATTTTTAACCGCTGTGTTTGACAACAAATTACAGAGCAAATCCTTTATATTAGGACTTCCAAATAACTGTATTATATCGCAAATTCAACTAATTATCAAGTTTTTCTAGTAACACTGATGCATGGAGGTCAATTTAGTTCTATTGCGCCTTCAATACTATCATTAATGGCCGAGTTATCACGTTTGCAGTGTTATGGCACAGACCAAGCTCTTCCATTTGTAACGGTGTGTTTTACAAGAAAATACAGACCAAATCCTTTATCTTGGGACTTCGAAATAACTGTGTCATATCGCAAATTCAACTAATTATCCAGATTTGCTAGTAACACTGATGCCTGGAGGTCATTTTAGTTCTATTGCGCCTTCAATACTATCATTACTGACCGAGTTGTCGCATTTTCAGTGTTATGGCACCACCAAGCTCTTCCATTTGTACCGCTGTGTTTGACAACAAAATACAGAGCAAATCCTTTATCTTGGGACTTCGAAATAACTGTGTCATATCGCAAATTCAACTAATTATCCAGTTTTTCTGGTAACACTGATGCCTGGAAGTCAATTTAGTTCTATTACGCCTTCAATACTATCATTAATGGCCGAGTTGTGACATTTGCAGTGTTATGGCACAGGCCAAGCTCTTCCATTTGTACCGCTGTGTTTGACAACAAAATACAGAGCAAATCCTTTATCTTGGGACTTCGAAATAACTGTATCAACTAATTATCCAGTTTTCCTAGAAATACTGATGCCTGGAGGTCAATTTAGTTCTATTGCGCCATCAATACTATCATTAATGGGCGAGTTATCACGTTTGATGTGTTCTAGCACAGGCCAAGCTCTTCCATTGTTACCGCTGTGTTTGACAACAAAACACAGAGCAAATCCTTTATCTTGGGACTTCGAAATAACTGTCTTATATCGCAAATTCAACTAATTATAAAGTTTTTCTAGTAACACTGATGCCTGGACGTCAATTTAGTTCAATTGCGCCATCAATACTATCATTAATGGGCGAGTTATCACGTTTGCAGTGTTATAGCACAGGCCAAGCTCTTCCATTTGTACCGGTGTGTTTGACAACAAAATACAGACCAAATCCTTTATCTTGGGACTTCGAAATAACTGTGACATATTGCAAATTCAACTAATTATCCAGTTTTGCTAGTAAAACTGATGCCTGGAAGTCAATTTAGTTCTATTACGCCTTCAATACTATCATTAATGGCCGAGTTGTGACATTTGCAGTGTTATGGCACAGGCCAACCTCGTCCATTTGTACCGGTGTGTTTGACAACAAAACACAGAGCAAATCCTTTATATTAGGACTTCGAAACAACTGTCTTATATCGCAAATTCAACTAATTATAAAGTTTTTCTAGTAACACTGATGCCTGGACGTCAATTTAGTTCAATTGCGCCATCAATACTATCATTAATGGCCGAGTTGTCACGTTTGCAGTGTTATGGCACAGGCCAAGCTCTTCCATTTGTACCGCTGTATTTGACAACAAAATACAGAGCAAATCCTTTATCTTGGGACTTCGAAATAACTGTGTCATAACGCAAATTCAACCGATTATCAAGTTTTCCTAGTAATACTGATGCCTGGAGGTGAATTTAGTTCTATTGCGCCATCAATACCATCATTAATGGGCGAGTTATCACGTTTGCAGTGTTATAGCACAGGCCAAGCTCTTCCATTTGTAGCGGTGTGTTTGACAACAAAATACAGACCAAATCCTTTATCTTGGGACTTCGAAATAACTGTATCAACTAATTATCCAGTTTTTCTAGAAATACTGATGCCTGGAGGTCAATTTAGTTCTATTGCGCCATCAATACTATCATTAATGGGCGAGTTATCACGTTTGATGTGTTATAGCACAGGCCAAGCTCTTCCATTTGTACCGCTGTGTTTGACAACAAAATACAGAGCAAATCCTTTATTTTGTGACTTCGAAATAACTGTGTCATATCGCAAATTCAACTAATTATCAAGTTTGTCTGGTAACACTGATGCCTGGAGGTCAATTTAGTTCTATTGCGCCATCAATACTATCATTAATGGCCGAGTTGTCACACTTGCAGTGTTATGGCACAGGCCAAGCTCTTCCATTTGTACCGCTGTGTTTGACAACAAAACACAGAGCAAATCCTTTATCTTGGGACTTCCAAATAACTGTATTATATCGCAAATTCAACTAATTATCAAGTTTTTCTAGTAACACTGATGCCTGGAGGTCAATTTAGTTCTATTGCGCCTTCAATACTATCATTAATGGCCGAGTTGTCACATTTGCAGTGTTATGGCACAGGCCAAGCTATTCCATTTGTACCGGTGTGTTTTACAACAAAAGAGAGAGCAACTCCTTTATATTAGGACTTCGAAATAACTGTATTATATGGCAAATTCAACAAATTATCTAGTTTTCCTAGTAATACTGATGCCTGGAGGTGAATTTAGTTCTATTGCGCCATCAATACTATCATTAATGGGCGAGTTATCACGTTTGCAGTGTTATAGCACAGGCCAAGCTGTTCCATTTGTACCGGTGTGTTTGACAACAAAATATAGACCAAATCCTTTATCTTGGGACTTCGAAATAACTGTGACATATTGCAAATTCAACTAATTAGCCAGTTTTGCTAGTAAAACTGATGCCTGGATGTCATTTTAGTTCTATTGCGCCTTCAATACTATCATTAATGACCGAGTTGTCGCATTTTCAGTGTTATGGCACCACCAAGCTCTTCCATTTGTACCGGTGTGTTTGACAACAAAACACAGAGCAAATCCTTTATTTGGGACTTCGAAATAACTGCGTTATCTTGCCAATTCAACTAATTATCTAGTTTTCCTAGTCACTCTGATGCCTGGAGGTCATTTTTGTTCTATTGCGCCATAAATACTATCATTAATGGCCGAGTTGTCACATTTTCAGTGTTGTGGCACCGCCAAGCCCTTCCATTTGTACCACCGGTGTGTTTGACAACAAAATACAGAGCAAATCCTTTATCTTGGGACTTCGAAATAACTGTGTCATATCGCAAATTCAACTAATTATCCAGTTTTTCTGGTAACACTGATGCCTGGAAGTCAATTTAGTTCTATTGCGCCTTCAATACTATCATTAATGGCCGAGTTGTGACATTTGCAGTGTTATGGCACAGGCCAAGCTCTTCCATTTGTACCGGTGTGTTTGACAACAAAATACAGACCAAATCCTTTATCTTGGGACTTCCAAATAACTGTATTATATCGCAAATTCAACTAATTATCCAGTTTTTCTGGTAACACTGATGCCTGGAAGTCAATTTAGTTCTATTGCGCCTTCAATACTATCATTAATGGCCGAGTTGTGACATTTGCAGTGTTATGGCACAGGCCAACCTCGTCCATTTGTACCGGTGTGTTTGACAACAAAACACAGAGCAAATCCTTTATATTAGGACTTCAAAATAACTGTCTTATATCGCAAATTCAACTAATTATAAAGTTTTTCTAGTAACACTGATGCCTGGACGTCAATTTAGTTCAATTGCGCCATCAATACTATCATTAATGGCCGAGTTGTCACGTTTGCAGTGTTATTGCACAGGCCAAGCTCTTCCATTTGTACCGCTGTGTTTGACAACAAAATACAGAGCAAATCCTTTATCTTGGGACTTCGAAATAACTGTGTCATATCGCAAATTCAACCCATTATCAAGTTTTCCTAGTAATACTGATGCCTGGAGGTGAATTTAGTTCTATTGCGCCATCAATACCATCATTAATGGGCGAGTTATCACGTTTGCAGTGTTATAGCACAGGCCAAGCTCTTCCATTTGTACCGGTGTGTTTGACAACAAAATACAGACCAAATCCTTTATCTTGGGACTTCGAAATAACTGTATCAACTAATTATCCAGTTTTCCTAGTAATACTGATGCCTGGAGGTGAATTTAGTTCTATTGCGCCATCAATACCATCATTAATGGGCGAGTTATCACGTTTGCAGTGTTATAGCACAGGCCAAGCTCTTCCATTTGTACCGGTGTGTTTGACAACAAAACACAGAGCAAATCCTTTATATTAGGACTTCCAAATAACTGTATTATATCGCAAATTCAACTAATTATCCAGTTTTTCTGGTAACACTGATGCCTGGAAGTCAATTTAGTTCTATTGCGCCTTCAATACTATCATTAATGGCCGAGTTGTGACATTTGCAGTGTTATGGCACAGGCCAACCTCGTCCATTTGTACCGGTGTGTTTGACAACAAAACACAGAGCAAATCCTTTATATTAGGACTTCAAAATAACTGTCTTATATCGCAAATTCAACTAATTATAAAGTTTTTCTAGTAACACTGATGCCTGGACGTCAATTTAGTTCAATTGCGCCATCAATACTATCATTAATGGCCGAGTTGTCACGTTTGCAGTGTTATTGCACAGGCCAAGCTCTTCCATTTGTACCGCTGTGTTTGACAACAAAATACAGAGCAAATCCTTTCACAGCGCGAAATCATGAATTTACGAAAACGGAAATTGAGTCGTAAATCTGCTCGTGTCGAATTTCCGTCACGTATAAGTATACGGAAATGGGTTTTGTCAGAAAAAGTATTTCCTTTAAATTTCCGTCTTTGTATACGTCGAATACCGACGTAAACATTGAAATAGACATTTCCGTTGTGATTACGTTTGATGTAAACTGAGGAAACACATAGGCTAAATATCTTGAGCCAAATATCTTTGCCTCAAAATCATGATATTATATTGCAACTGTTCGAACTAATTATGGTAAATTTAGTTTAATATATCAAGGTACTGTAATCTGGAATTCACTTTCCGAAGTCAAGAAAACTCTTTCAATCTAGACTACAAAAACAACTCATAGAGAACTATTAATTATTATTTTTATACCCATCTTCTCATCCAAGTCTTGTATCCCCCAACTGTGTTACCTGTATGTTGTAATCGCTACTTATACGTATTGAGTGGTATTTGTATTGTGTGTGATAATACACACTTTGTTGTATATATTTCTCCCTTTTTTTCTTTTTTCGTTCCGTGACCCAATAGCATACTGTCTATAAATTTATTTCGGGATACCAGACTCGTTTTTAATCTACTTCTGGTATCTCAGTACTTGAACAATGCTAATTATATTAATTAATTTGTAACTATTCAAGAGAGAGTATGAATAAAGATGTGTTGTCATTTGGCATATAACTTTGCTTGCGCTCATAAAATTACTGTTTGCTAAGGTTTTCTGCAGTGCCTACGTTATTTGTAAAACGGCAGTATATTTTCGTCAGCTTGAAGCGCATGGATCTCGAATACATTTTTATAGGATGAAAATATGCTAAGGCAGTAAGTCGGCAAACGCAATAAGGTTTTATCTCTTTGATTGACCATCAACGCTGCTTCCGGCGAGTAGATCACGCAAAGGTTGTTAAACATGAACTGTCAACCGATCACTTCCCTTATTACTCTAGCCAATCTCACGCATATATTAATACTGTTCTTTTGTGATCTTTTGTGATCTTTTGTGATCACGCAAAGGTTGTTAAACACGAACTGTCAACCGATCACTTCCCTTATTACTCTAGCGAATCTCACGCAAATATTAATACTGTTCTTTTGTGAAATGGCCTGAGCCCGCTCCGGCATCTACTCCCTTGCGCCGCTATTTAAGGCTACTGTGCGGTGAACAAACTCATTTTCGCAAAGGAAAAATACTGAAGGAATAGCTGCACTGCTAGTAGTCTACAGCTAATCATAGTAAATATTAAAGGGTCCATTCTATTCCAGCCATTAGTAACTTGAATCTTGACACGCTTATTAAAATTATTGTTTACATGATCTTAATTATCAAATTCAAGGTGTCACCTATACTACATATAACATTCAGCCAGAAGTGGTAATATCGCGACTGTTGTCATTAGTAAAAATTAAAACGGTTTTGCATTAAAATTTTACGTCTTTAAACTGTTTCAAACTGTGCAAGAAAATGTTTAATTGATGATCGAAGTTCACTGTTATCAGTGAATCATTGTGTTGTATCCGCGTGGGCCTGGTTCGGAAATGTTATAGGGTACCGAAAACAAATACTCGTTGGTATTACCCTCTACCGCATAATGACGTTAACCTCTGCAAAAAAAGCGGGAAAATCAGTTATCTTCGCCGAGCCGTGTCGACTGCAGTACGCGTTGCACTACGTTCGTAGTTTTGGTCTTTGAACATTGTTTCATTTCACCTTGCCCGTTTAAATATGGTTGGGATCGAAGCCGGGACTGCATGAGACATTCTTTACACCTGAAACAGCTAAAGTCGGCCAATGAAGATGTGAACAAAGGTCTCGGCAGGAAATTAAAGAACTACAAAACTTGAGGGAGATGTGAGCAGCCTGAGAACTTACAAAAGCGTTAGTTACTAGAAAGGGTTGCCAAGAAACAAGAAATAGACACAGCTTGTTCGGTAAGCTAAGGTAATTGTACCAATAGTGTCATTAGTGAATTATAGTTACTTATATTCAATTCCATGATGTAGGCCCTAGTGATATCCTAGCAGCCCGGACTAGCAGCTAGTGTATACAATTTTGGCGCCCATATTCACGCTCGTCGCCATTTAATAATTTATATGTCGCTTTGATTCCCGCGAATTTGCACTGCTCTTCGCTATAAAAAAATAGTTTTGTTATATTCCAACGAATAGCGATTTGACTCAAAAATGTCAGTTCTTTACGACTGAAAATACCTTGCTGTAACTTAATGCGAATTATTACGAATTATTCTCGCTGGCCAAGTGTAATGTCATCTAGGGTCAAACGAATGCTAACCATTATTTTCATAACAAAATATTTTTAAGATGAAGAGAAAGGGTATTAAACAGTAAAACTATTTCCTGAAAGTATAAAGTACTTCATCTCACCGGCAGAAACATAACTGGTAAAGACATTTTAGTAAACTGGTGTCACAGTAGCAATATATTTATTACGGTTAAGAGCCGAATGATCTTATATGACAAAATGCCCTGTCAAGATAGAGAAAATGACGAGTTAATGAGGTGGCAAACAAAGAAATTAAGTCACGGTAGGAAGGGATTTCTTATCATGTCAAGAAGAAAACGATTGATGATATCAATAATATAGAGCACTCGCAGAATTTATTTCTCATTTTACGGCTAAAAGATCATAAGTTCGCTCGCGCGATTAACAAAATGAAGTAATATTCAAGTTGTATTATCTTTAGAGAGAGAAAAGCCACTGTTTTCTTTAAATCAAACGCCAGCGAATAAAGTTTTATGTTCATGGATTTAATACTAACATATCTTATATTCCACTTATTTACAGAACTCCGTGCACAATGTATACTTGAACTGTCACAAAACGATAAATTTCAAAGTATAAAATGGAACTGTGGGGAAGGATAATGAAAAGCAAGCCAACTACGAGTTTTGGCCGTCTTTGAGCGGTCGAATAGCATTCAGACAAAATTACATTTCTATCACCTTTCTCTGTAATAGTTGACGCTTTATAACTAATATAATTAGTGGAATGAAATTATGTCTTCGACGGGCCATCCGTCTTTGAGCGGGTAGCTAGTCGGTGCGGTTTGGCCGTCCTTGAGCGGCCGAATAGCATTGAGGCAAAATTACATTTCTATCACTGACCTTTCTTTGTAATATTTTGCCGACGCTTTTTAACAATTAGGGGAATTAATTTCTGTCTTCGACGGGCCATCCGTCTTTGAGCGGGTAGCTAGTCGGTGCGGTTTGGCCGTCCTTGAGCGGCCGAATAGCATTCAGGCAAAATGACATTTCTATCACTGACCTTTCTTTGTAATATTTGCCGACGCTTTTTAACAATTAGGCGAATTAATTTCTGTCTTCGACGGGCCATCCGTCTTTGAGCGGGTAGCTAGTCGGTGCGGTTTGGCCGTCCTTGAGCGGCCGAATAGCATTCAGGCAAAATGACATTTCTATCACTGACCTTTCTCTGTAATATTTGCCGACGCTTTTTAACTAATTAGGGGAATGACATTATGTCTTCGATGGGCCATCCGTCTTTGAGCGGGTAGCTAGTCGGTGCGGTTTGGCCGTCCTTGAGCGGCCGAATAGCATTTAGGCAAAATGGCATTTATATCACTGACCTTTCTTTGTAATATTTTGCCGACGCTTTTTAACAGTTAGGGGAATTAATTTCTGTCTTCGACGGGCCATCCGTCTTTGAGCGGGTAGCTAGTCGGTGCGGTTTGGCCGTCCTTGAGCGGCCGAATAGCATTTAGGCAAAATGGCATTTCTTGACCTTTCTTTGTAATATTTTGCCGACGCTTTCTAACAATTAGGGGAATTAATTTCTGTCTTCGACGGGCCATCCGTCTTTGAGCGGGTAGCTAGTCGGTGCGGTTTGGCCGTCCTTGAGCGGCCGAATAGCATTGAGGCAAAATGACATTTCTATCACTGACCTTTCTTTGTAATATTTGCCGACGCTTTTTAACAATTAGGGGAATTAATTTCTGTCTTCGACGGGCCATCCGTCTTTGAGCGGGTAGCTAGTCGGTGCGGTTTGGCCGTCCTTGAGCGGCCGAATAGCATTCAGGCAAAATGACATTTCTATCACCTTTCTCTGTAATAGTTGACGCTTTATAACTAATATAATTAGGGGAATGAAATTATGTCTTCGACGGGCCATCCGTCTTTGAGCGGGTAGCTAGTCGGTGCGGTTTGGCCGTCCTTGAGCGGCCGAATAGCATTGAGGCAAAATTACATTTCTATCACTGACCTTTCTTTGTAATATTTTGCCGACGCTTTTTAACAATTAGGGGAATTAATTTCTGTCTTCGACGGGCCATCCGTCTTTGAGCGGGTAGCTAGTCGGTGCGGTTTGGCCGTCCTTGAGCGGCCGAATAGCATTGAGGCAAAATGACATTTCTATCACTGACCTTTCTTTGTAATATTTGCCGACCCTTTTTAACAATTAGGGGAATTAATTTCTGTCTTCGACGGGCCATCCGTCTTTGAGCGGGTAGCTAGTCGGTGCGGTTTGGCCGTCCTTGAGCGGCCGAATAGCATTCAGGCAAAATGACATTTCTATCACTGACCTTTCTCTGTAATATTTGCCGACGCTTTTTAACTAATTAGGGGAATGAAATTATGTCTTCGATGGGCCATCCGTCTTTGAGCGGGTAGCTAGTCGGTGCGGTTTGGCGGTCCTTGAGCGGCCGAATAGCATTTAGGCAAAATGGCATTTCTATCACTGACCTTTCTTTGTAATATTTTGCCGACGCTTTTTAACAATTAGGGGAATTAATTTCTGTCTTCGACGGGCCATCCGTCTTTGAGCGGGTAGCTAGTCGGTGCGGTTTGGCCGTCCTTGAGCGGCCGAATAGCATTGAGGCAAAATTACATTTCTATCACTGACCTTTCTTTGTAATATTTGCCGACGCTTTTTAACAATTAGGGGAATTAATTTCTGTCTTCGACGGGCCATCCGTCTTTGAGCGGGTAGCTAGTCGGTGCGGTTTGGCCGTCCTTGAGCGGCCGAATAGCATTGAGGCAAAATGACATTTCTATCACTGACCTTTCTTTGTAATATTTGCCGACGCTTTTTAACAATTAGGGGAATTAATTTCTGTCTTCGACGGGCCATGCGTCTTTGAGCGGGTAGCTAGTCGGTGCGGTTTGGCCGTCCTTGAGCGGCCGAATAGCATTTAGGCAAAATGGCATTTCTATCACTGACCTTTCTTTGTAATATTTTGCCGACGCTTTTTAACAATTAGGGGAATTAAATTATGTCTTCGATGGGCCATCCGTCTTTGAGCGGGTAGCTAGTCGGTGCGGTTTGGCCGTCTTCGAGAGGCCGAATAGCATTGAGGCAAAATGACATTTCTATCACCTTTCTCTGTAATATTTCACGCTTTTTAAATAATAATTAATTAATTGATTAATTAACGACAACGCCAGGAGAAAGAATCAAAAGTTTCAGGACCACAGGAACAGGCATACGTTCTCAACAGCGCATGAAGCGAGTAAGTATACCAACATGCATTCTAGACCCCAGACCCTTCTCTTATTTCTTACTGCAGATGCTCGACGAAATCGTAAGGCTCTTGGAAACTCCAGAATTTTGAGAGCCCTGATTGGTGTTTTATAAAACAATACAGATGACGACATAGCACGTGCGTGCGTAATTAATTTATTTGCATTTGAAGGGAAGAAAGCAAAATGTCAGACGAACACAAGTGTCTGAAGTTAGGTCAAATAATTTCGTCAAGCAACAAGTTCATAATCCCTATTTCACGCGTAGTTTGTAATTTCACAGGTGAAATTTCAAACGCCGCCTACGTGCGCTTAAAATAATGTTTTTCTGGATCGTAATTTCCTTTCCATAATATTATGGATAAATTATGGATAAATCGCCGAAGCGGCTCGGGAAATTACTTCGATTTTGACAAACACGCGTGAAATTTATCCCTAATTTCACTCGTCCCCATTTGATTACCTATACTAACTACTGCAAATACAGTCTTTCCCTGCCTTTCTAATAACAAACTCTAACGCCAGTTCAAACATCGAGTTGTCCGCCATTACGTTTCTGGAGTTTTTAGCATGCGCTGTGAGGACTGTAGCCAGATTTTGGCTATAACCCTCATTTTTGCATATATGGAGTTGTCCAGAGCCTTACGATTTCGTCGAGCATGCGCAGTAAGAAATAAGAGAAGGGTCTGGGGTAGAGAATGACCAGCATGACGATTATATTATTGAAATATTGCGAGAAAATAAAAGCAAACAAAGAATAAAATGTGAAAATAAATATATAAACGACCTCTAGCTTGAAAGTCTTTTTGTAAAATTGCGAGAGATTTTCAGAAAAACATTACATTTAACCTCTTTATTTGGGTACAACAATTTCTAAAATCATTAAGTAGTTACAGCATGTCTTAAAATCCTGAAAGATACGTTCCCCGGCTTGCAAAAGGGTTGAATGTGGTTGTCTCTTTTTACGTATAATGCTCATGCCTGATCTTTAATAACAACAATATAATTATGGTCGTTTTCCACAGAAGCTTGGAAGAAGGAGAAAGGCTTTGGTATCGACACAGCTGTCAGGAAATGACTGAGAAGAAGCCAAAAACATTTTCGATTAAAATTTCGCTCTACAGCGTATGTCAAGCGAGGAAAGCTCTCAGTGTCAACTGGACCAGTCCCAAAGCATCGCAGATTTCGTCGTTTGGCCTGGGAGAGGACTAAACTCTATAAGATCACTGAAGAAGCTAGGCCATCGGCGATCAGATAAAAGAGAACTTACCCTCAGTGCAAAAACGACTCGCTGGGCGTGTAAAATGTAGTTATTTTAGCAAAAAATCAACTCTCCTAAAACCCCAAAATATACCCGCTTGGGTTGCAAAATGGTACTAGAATATCCAGCAGTTAAATAGGGTATATTAGATAGCTATATAACTTCAATAATCTCATATTCAACAACTGAGGAGTTTACATTAAATAATAAAAACACTTAAAGTGCCAATGAAATGAACAAATTCGATCCCGTATTTATTTTATTTTAATAAATTCGATGCCAAAATCAGGCGACAATTTTTATGCCGTTAAATATATGCTAATCACGTGCGTGACGTCACTTGGTCTGCGTATTTTATATATGTCCAACGGCAAAGTTTTTATTTGAAAAAAATATGGCCAACGTCCAGGTTTCTCTAAGTAAGACATATTTAGAATGAAACTTGGGCAAAAATGCATTTATATTGTAGTATTTATGGAGACGAATTTATGTAGACGAATATAAATGCGTAGACCAATGTGATTAGCATGCTTTAACGGCATAAAAATTGTCGTCTGATATCGGCAAGTTTTGAGTTCAATATGAAAGATTGAAATATATGTTCGCGTTCTCCAAATTACATTTTTATTTCACAAAGTGACTAAGGTAAGCATTTCTTTCATTTCATTGGCACTTTAAACGTAATTTGTTTAATTGCAGTTTGGTAACTGTTTGTTTTGTTGTAGTTGAACACGAAGAAAGAAAATGTAATTCTTACGACTGGTAAACTCATTAAATCAATTAGTTATTCGTACATAGGACAGAGTAACAATGGTTTGCACGAAAAACATAATATAATTATTAATATAAGCAGTACATAATGTCTCCCGTACAATTAAGAAATACGTGCACCCTTTGCAGAAAATTGTGATCATTCAGTCGGCTATGTTAGTTTCCAGCAGGGCTTATATGATGAGTGGATAGGTATATGTGACCATGGAACCGAAACCAGTTTTGCGAGAGAAAAGTTGCTCCTAAACCGGGTTTTCATGTCAGTTTGCGATTTATGTCTGTCCAGAATAAGATTACCTTTCATTAATAACAGTCATTTGGTTGCTGAGTCGTCTTCAATCCGGAATTCGTTTTTTTGCCCCACTAAAACCCGGACACCAAATCTTCTGTAAACAAATTTGATTTAACAGTGACAAAAACAAATTTTGGCAGAGATGATTCGATACAGCTGACCTTAGAAAAGTAGTAAAGGTTTTTGAATATCGTCATATTTCTAATTATCCAATTAGTCCAGCTATATAATAATGGCAGTCTTAAAGCTTAATAGGCTTTTAGCACGGCAACCCTGAACCAAATGTTCCCTTTTATTTTTCCTCGATCACGCTTTTGTTTTCATGTGCGTTACCATGAACATTGCTCATAGTATTAACTAACTCTATAAAGTGATTAGTTGTCAGTGTCTTTTTAATGTTTTATGATAAAACTGTTTCCTGATATAATAAAAGATGAAGTGTTATGTAAAATCTTGTATATTTACTGATGTTGAAATATCTAGCTATATATTTCAAATATCTTGTCATGGTCTTCAAAAAAAAGATAATGAAGAAGCAAAAGAAAGACACAAAGTTAATAAAACGTATATTCCAAAAAGCATGAGTTTACGATGACAGAAATTAAAGTTTACGGTAACGCTAGAGCTAACCTTAAACGTCACGTATACATAGGTATACATTACCGTGAACATCGGTATACGTTTGTTCGTAAACCTGAATTTCTGCCACCGTAAACGTATGACGGAAACAGAGTGCGGTTTTTGTTCGTTTCCGACGTTTACGGTGTAACGGAAACGTGACTTAAACATATGATTAAGTGCACGGATATTAATGAATACGGCAACGGAAACTTAAACGTTTCCATACGATTACGTCGTATTTCTGTCAACGGAAACATTTATTTTCGCCCTGTGTTTATCTTGGGACTTCGAAATAACTGTGTCATATCGCAAATTCAACCCATTATCAAGTTTTCCTAGTAATACTGATGCCTGGAGGTGAATTTAGTTCTATTGCGCCATCAATACCATCATTAATGGGCGAGTTATCACGTTTGCAGTGTTATAGGACAGGCCAAGCTCTTCCATTTGTACCGGTGTGTTTGACAACAAAATACATACCAAATCCTTTATCTTGGGACTTCCAAATAACTGTATTATATCGCAAATTCAACTAATTATCCAGTTGTTCTGGTAACACTGATGCCTGGAAGTCAATTTAGTTCTATTGCGCCTTCAATACTATCATTAATGGCCGAGTTGTGACATTTGCAGTGTTATTGCACAGGCCAAGCTCTTCCATTTGTACCGGTGTGTTTGACAACAAAATACAGAGCAAATCCTTTATCTTGGGACTTCGAAATAACTGTGTCATATCGCAAATTCAACCCATTATCAAGTTTTCCTAGTAATACTGATGCCTGGAGGTGAATTTAGTTCTATTGCGCCATCAATACCATCATTAATGGGCGAGTTATCACGTTTGCAGTGTTATAGGACAGGCCAAGCTCTTCCATTTGTACCGGTGTGTTTGACAACAAAATACAGACCAAATCCTTTATCTTGGGACTTCCAAATAACTGTATTATATCGCAAATTCAACTAATTATCCAGTTTTTCTGGTAACACTGATGCCTGGAAGTCAATTTAGTTCTATTGCGCCTTCAATACTATCATTAATGGCCGAGTTGTGACATTTGCAGTGTTATGGCACAGGCCAACCTCGTCCATTTGTACCGGTGTGTTTGACAACAAAACACAGAGCAAATCCTTTATATTAGGACTTCAAAATAACTGTCTTATATCGCAAATTCAACTAATTATAAAGTTTTTCTAGTAACACTGATGCCTGGACGTCAATTTAGTTCAATTGCGCCATCAATACTATCATTAATGGCCGAGTTGTCACGTTTGCAGTGTTATTGCACAGGCCAAGCTCTTCCATTTGTACCGCTGTGTTTGACAACAAAATACAGAGCAAATCCTTTATCTTGGGACTTCGAAATAACTGTGTCATATCGCAAATTCAACCCATTATCAAGTTTTCCTAGTAATACTGATGCCTGGAGGTGAATTTAGTTCTATTGCGCCATCAATACCATCATTAATGGGCGAGTTATCACGTTTGCAGTGTTATAGCAGAGGCCAAGCTCTTCCATTTGTACCGGTGTGTTTGACAACAAAATACAGACCAAATCCTTTATCTTGGGACTTCGAAATAACTGTATCAACTAATTATCCAGTTTTCCTAGTAATACTGATGCCTGGAGGTGAATTTAGTTCTATTGCGCCATCAATACCATCATTAATGGGCGAGTTATCACGTTTGCAGTGTTATAGCACAGGCCAAGCTCTTCCATTTGTACCGGTGTGTTTGACAACAAAACACAGAGCAAATCCTTTATATTAGGACTTCCAAATAACTGTATTATATCGCAAATTCAACTAATTATCCAGTTTTTCTGGTAACACTGATGCCTGGAAGTCAATTTAGTTCTATTGCGCCTTCAATACTATCATTAATGGCCGAGTTGTGACATTTGCAGTGTTATGGCACAGGCCAACCTCGTCCATTTGTACCGGTGTGTTTGACAACAAAACACAGAGCAAATCCTTTATATTAGGACTTCAAAATAACTGTCTTATATCGCAAATTCAACTAATTATAAAGTTTTTCTAGTAACACTGATGCCTGGACGTCAATTTAGTTCAATTGCGCCATCAATACTATCATTAATGGCCGAGTTGTCACGTTTGCAGTGTTATTGCACAGGCCAAGCTCTTCCATTTGTACCGCTGTGTTTGACAACAAAATACAGAGCAAATCCTTTATCTTGGGACTTCGAAATAACTGTGTCATATCGCAAATTCAACCCATTATCAAGTTTTCATAGTAATACTGATGCCTGGAGGTGAATTTAGTTCTATTGCGCCATCAATACCATCATTAATGGGCGAGTTATCACGTTTGCAGTGTTATAGCACAGGCCAAGCTCTTCCATTTGTACCGGTGTGTTTGACAACAAAATACAGACCAAATCCTTTATCTTGGGACTTCGAAATAACTGTATCAACTAATTATCCAGTTTTCCTAGTAATACTGATGCCTGGAGGTGAATTTAGTTCTATTGCGCCATCAATACCATCATTAATGGGCGAGTTATCACGTTTGCAGTGTTATAGCACAGGCCAAGCTCTTCCATTTGTACCGGTGTGTTTGACAACAAAACACAGAGCAAATCCTTTATATTAGGACTTCCAAATAACTGTATTATATCGCAAATTCAACTAATTATCCAGTTTTTCTGGTAACACTGATGCCTGGAAGTCAATTTAGTTATATTGCGCCTTCAATACTATCATTAATGGCCGCGTTGTGACATTTGCAGTGTTATGGCACAGGCCAACCTCGTCCATTTGTACCGGTGTGTTTGACAACAAAACACAGAGCAAATCCTTTATATTAGGACTTCAAAATAACTGTCTTATATCGCAAATTCAACTAATTATAAAGTTTTTCTAGTAACACTGATGCCTGGACGTCAATTTAGTTCAATTGCGCCATCAATACTATCATTAATGGCCGAGTTGTCACGTTTGCAGTGTTATGGCACAGGCCAAGCTCTTCCATTTGTACCGCTGTGTTTGACAACAAAATACAGAGCAAATCCTTTATCTTGGGACTTCGAAATAACTGTGTCATATCGCAAATTCAACCCATTATCAAGTTTTCCTAGTAATACTGATGCCTGGAGGTGAATTTAGTTCTATTGCGCCATCAATACCATCATTAATGGGCGAGTTATCACGTTTGCAGTGTTATAGCACAGGCCAAGCTCTTCCATTTGTACCGGTGTGTTTGACAACAAAATACAGACCAAATCCTTTATCTTGGGACTTCGAAATAACTGTATCAACTAATTATCCAGTTTTCCTAGTAATACTGATGCCTGGAGGTGAATTTAGTTCTATTGCGCCATCAATACCATCATTAATGGGCGAGTTATCACGTTTGCAGTGTTATAGCACAGGCCAAGCTCTTCCATTTGTACCGGTGTGTTTGACAACAAAACACAGAGCAAATCCTTTATATTAGGACTTCAAAATAACTGTCTTATATCGCAAATTCAACTAATTATAAAGTTTTTCTAGTAACACTGATGCCTGGACGTCAATTTAGTTCAATTGCGCCATCAATACTATCATTAATGGCCGAGTTGTCACGTTTGCAGTGTTATTGCACAGGCCAAGCTCTTCCATTTGTACCGCTGTGTTTGACAACAAAATACAGAGCAAATCCTTTATCTTGGGACTTCGAAATAACTGTGTCATATCGCAAATTCAACCCATTATCAAGTTTTCCTAGTAATACTGATGCCTGGAGGTGAATTTAGTTCTATTGCGCCATCAATACCATCATTAATGGGCGAGTTATCACGTTTGCAGTGTTATAGCACAGGCCAAGCTCTTCCATTTGTACCGGTGTGTTTGACAACAAAACACAGAGCAAATCCTTTATATTAGGACTTCCAAATAACTGTATTATATCGCAAATTCAACTAATTATCCAGTTTTTCTGGTAACACTGATGCCTGGAAGTCAATTTAGTTATATTGCGCCTTCAATACTATCATTAATGGCCGCGTTGTGACATTTGCAGTGTTATGGCACAGGCCAACCTCGTCCATTTGTACCGGTGTGTTTGACAACAAAACACAGAGCAAATCCTTTATATTAGGACTTCAAAATAACTGTCTTATATCGCAAATTCAACTAATTATAAAGTTTTTCTAGTAACACTGATGCCTGGACGTCAATTTAGTTCAATTGCGCCATCAATACCATCATTAATGGGCGAGTTATCACGTTTGCAGTGTTATTGCACAGGCCAAGCTCTTGCATTTGTACCGCTGTGTTTGACAACAAAATACAGAGCAAATCCTTTATCTTGGGACTTCGAAATAACTGTGTCATATCGCAAATTCAACCCATTATCAAGTTTTCCTAGTAATACTGATGCCTGGAGGTGAATTTAGTTCTATTGCGCCATCAATACCATCATTAATGGGCGAGTTATCACGTTTGCAGTGTTATAGCACAGGCCAAGCTCTTCCATTTGTACCGCTGTGTTTGACAACAAAATACAGAGCAAATCCTTTATCTTGGGACTTCGAAATAACTGTATCAACTAATTATCCAGTTTTCCTAGTAATACTGATGCCTGGAGGTGAATTTAGTTCTATTGCGCCATCAATACCATCATTAATGGGCGAGTTATCACGTTTGCAGTGTTATAGCACAGGCCAAGCTCTTCCATTTGTACCGGTGTGTTTGACAACAAAATACAGACCAAATCCTTTATCTTGGGACTTCGAAATAACTGTATCAACTAATTATCCAGTTTTCCTAGTAATACTGATGCCTGGAGGTGAATTTAGTTCTATTGCGCCATCAATACCATCATTAATGGGCGAGTTATCACGTTTGCAGTGTTATAGCACAGGCCAAGCTCTTCCATTTGTACCGGTGTGTTTGACAACAAAACACAGAGCAAATCCTTTATATTAGGACTTCCAAATAACTGTATTATATCGCAAATTCAACTAATTATCCAGTTTTTCTGGTAACACTGATGCCTGGAAGTCAATTTAGTTATATTGCGCCTTCAATACTATCATTAATGGCCGCGTTGTGACATTTGCAGTGTTATGGCACAGGCCAACCTCGTCCATTTGTACCGGTGTGTTTGACAACAAAACACAGAGCAAATCCTTTATATTAGGACTTCAAAATAACTGTCTTATATCGCAAATTCAACTAATTATAAAGTTTTTCTAGTAACACTGATGCCTGGACGTCAATTTAGTTCAATTGCGCCATCAATACTATCATTAATGGCCGAGTTGTCACGTTTGCAGTGTTATGGCACAGGCCAAGCTCTTCCATTTGTACCGCTGTGTTTGACAACAAAATACAGAGCAAATCCTTTATCTTGGGACTTCGAAATAACTGTGTCATATCGCAAATTCAACCCATTATCAAGTTTTCCTAGTAATACTGATGCCTGGAGGTGAATTTAGTTCTATTGCGCCATCAATACCATCATTAATGGGCGAGTTATCACGTTTGCAGTGTTATAGCACAGGCCAAGCTCTTCCATTTGTACCGGTGTGTTTGACAACAAAATACAGACCAAATCCTTTATCTTGGGACTTCGAAATAACTGTATCAACTAATTATCCAGTTTTCCTAGTAATACTGATGCCTGGAGGTGAATTTAGTTCTATTGCGCCATCAATACCATCATTAATGGGCGAGTTATCACGTTTGCAGTGTTATAGCACAGGCCAAGCTCTTCCATTTGTACCGGTGTGTTTGACAACAAAACACAGAGCAAATCCTTTATATTAGGACTTCAAAATAACTGTCTTATATCGCAAATTCAACTAATTATAAAGTTTTTCTAGTAACACTGATGCCTGGACGTCAATTTAGTTCAATTGCGCCATCAATACTATCATTAATGGCCGAGTTGTCACGTTTGCAGTGTTATTGCACAGGCCAAGCTCTTCCATTTGTACCGCTGTGTTTGACAACAAAATACAGAGCAAATCCTTTATCTTGGGACTTCGAAATAACTGTGTCATATCGCAAATTCAACCCATTATCAAGTTTTCCTAGTAATACTGATGCCTGGAGGTGAATTTAGTTCTATTGCGCCATCAATACCATCATTAATGGGCGAGTTATCACGTTTGCAGTGTTATAGCACAGGCCAAGCTCTTCCATTTGTACCGGTGTGTTTGACAACAAAACACAGAGCAAATCCTTTATATTAGGACTTCCAAATAACTGTATTATATCGCAAATTCAACTAATTATCCAGTTTTTCTGGTAACACTGATGCCTGGAAGTCAATTTAGTTATATTGCGCCTTCAATACTATCATTAATGGCCGCGTTGTGACATTTGCAGTGTTATGGCACAGGCCAACCTCGTCCATTTGTACCGGTGTGTTTGACAACAAAACACAGAGCAAATCCTTTATATTAGGACTTCAAAATAACTGTCTTATATCGCAAATTCAACTAATTATAAAGTTTTTCTAGTAACACTGATGCCTGGACGTCAATTTAGTTCAATTGCGCCATCAATACCATCATTAATGGGCGAGTTATCACGTTTGCAGTGTTATTGCACAGGCCAAGCTCTTGCATTTGTACCGCTGTGTTTGACAACAAAATACAGAGCAAATCCTTTATCTTGGGACTTCGAAATAACTGTGTCATATCGCAAATTCAACCCATTATCAAGTTTTCCTAGTAATACTGATGCCTGGAGGTGAATTTAGTTCTATTGCGCCATCAATACCATCATTAATGGGCGAGTTATCACGTTTGCAGTGTTATAGCACAGGCCAAGCTCTTCCATTTGTACCGCTGTGTTTGACAACAAAATACAGAGCAAATCCTTTATCTTGGGACTTCGAAATAACTGTATCAACTAATTATCCAGTTTTCCTAGTAATACTGATGCCTGGAGGTGAATTTAGTTCTATTGCGCCATCAATACCATCATTAATGGGCGAGTTATCACGTTTGCAGTGTTATAGCACAGGCCAAGCTCTTCCATTTGTACCGGTGTGTTTGACAACAAAACACAGAGCAAATCCTTTATATTAGGACTTCCAAATAACTGTATTATATCGCAAATTCAACTAATTATCCAGTTTTTCTGGTAACACTGATGCCTGGAAGTCAATTTAGTTATATTGCGCCTTCAATACTATCATTAATGGCCGCGTTGTGACATTTGCAGTGTTATGGCACAGGCCAACCTCGTCCATTTGTACCGGTGTGTTTGACAACAAAACACAGAGCAAATCCTTTATATTAGGACTTCAAAATAACTGTCTTATATCGCAAATTCAACTAATTATAAAGTTTTTCTAGTAACACTGATGCCTGGACGTCAATTTAGTTCAATTGCGCCATCAATACTATCATTAATGGCCGAGTTGTCACGTTTGCAGTGTTATGGCACAGGCCAAGCTCTTCCATTTGTACCGCTGTGTTTGACAACAAAATACAGAGCAAATCCTTTATCTTGGGACTTCGAAATAACTGTGTCATATCGCAAATTCAACCCATTATCAAGTTTTCCTAGTAATACTGATGCCTGGAGGTGAATTTAGTTCTATTGCGCCATCAATACCATCATTAATGGGCGAGTTATCACGTTTGCAGTGTTATAGCACAGGCCAAGCTCTTCCATTTGTACCGGTGTGTTTGACAACAAAATACAGACCAAATCCTTTATCTTGGGACTTCGAAATAACTGTATCAACTAATTATCCAGTTTTCCTAGTAATACTGATGCCTGGAGGTGAATTTAGTTCTATTGCGCCATCAATACCATCATTAATGGGCGAGTTATCACGTTTGCAGTGTTATAGCACAGGCCAAGCTCTTCCATTTGTACCGGTGTGTTTGACAACAAAACACAGAGCAAATCCTTTATATTAGGACTTCCAAATAACTGTATTATATCGCAAATTCAACTAATTATCCAGTTTTTCTGGTAACACTGATGCCTGGAAGTCAATTTAGTTCTATTGCGCCTTCAATACTATCATTAATGGCCGAGTTGTGACATTTGCAGTGTTATGGCACAGGCCAACCTCGTCCATTTGTACCGGTGTGTTTGACAACAAAACACAGAGCAAATCCTTTATATTAGGACTTCAAAATAACTGTCTTATATCGCAAATTCAACTAATTATAAAGTTTTTCTAGTAACACTGATGCCTGGACGTCAATTTAGTTCAATTGCGCCATCAATACTATCATTAATGGCCGAGTTGTCACGTTTGCAGTGTTATTGCACAGGCCAATCTCTTCCATTTGTACCGCTGTGTTTGACAACAAAATACAGAGCAAATCCTTTATCTTGGGACTTCGAAATAACTGTGTCATATCGCAAATTCAACCCATTATCAAGTTTTCCTAGTAATACTGATGCCTGGAGGTGAATTTAGTTCTATTGCGCCATCAATACCATCATTAATGGGCGAGTTATCACGTTTGCAGTGTTATAGCACAGGCCAAGCTCTTCCATTTGTACCGGTGTGTTTGACAACAAAATACAGACCAAATCCTTTATCTTGGGACTTCGAAATAACTGTATCAACTAATTATCCAGTTTTCCTAGTAATACTGATGCCTGGAGGTGAATTTAGTTCTATTGCGCCATCAATACCATCATTAATGGGCGAGTTATCACGTTTGCAGTGTTATAGCACAGGCCAAGCTCTTCCATTTGTACCGGTGTGTTTGACAACAAAACACAGAGCAAATCCTTTATATTAGGACTTCCAAATAACTGTATTATATCGCAAATTCAACTAATTATCCAGTTTTTCTGGTAACACTGATGCCTGGAAGTCAATTTAGTTATATTGCGCCTTCAATACTATCATTAATGGCCGCGTTGTGACATTTGCAGTGTTATGGCACAGGCCAACCTCGTCCATTTGTACCGGTGTGTTTGACAACAAAACACAGAGCAAATCCTTTATATTAGGACTTCAAAATAACTGTCTTATATCGCAAATTCAACTAATTATAAAGTTTTTCTAGTAACACTGATGCCTGGACGTCAATTTAGTTCAATTGCGCCATCAATACTATCATTAATGGCCGAGTTGTCACGTTTGCAGTGTTATGGCACAGGCCAAGCTCTTCCATTTGTACCGCTGTGTTTGACAACAAAATACAGGGCAAATCCTTTATCTTGGGACTTCGAAATAACTGTGTCATATCGCAAATTCAACCCATTATCAAGTTTTCCTAGTAATACTGATGCCTGGAGGTGAATTTAGTTCTATTGCGCCATCAATACCATCATTAATGGGCGAGTTTTCACGTTTGCAGTGTTATAGCACAGGCCAAGCTCTTCCATTTGTACCGGTGTGTTTGACAACAAAACACAGAGCGAATCCTTTATATTAGGACTTCCAAATAACTGTATTATATCGCAAATTCAACTAATTATCCAGTTTTTCTGGTAACACTGATGCCTGGAAGTCAATTTAGTTCTATTGCGCCTTCAATACTATCATTAATGGCCGAGTTGTGACATTTGCAGTGTTATGGCACAGGCCAACCTCGTCCATTTGTACCGGTGTGTTTGACAACAAAACACAGAGCAAATCCTTTATATTAGGACTTCAAAATAACTGTCTTATATCGCAAATTCAACTAATTATAAAGTTTTTCTAGTAACACTGATGCCTGGACGTCAATTTAGTTCAATTGCGCCATCAATACTATCATTAATGGCCGAGTTGTCACGTTTGCAGTGTTATTGCACAGTCCAAGCTCTTCCATTTGTACCGCTGTGTTTGACAACAAAATACAGAGCAAATCCTTTATCTTGGGACTTCGAAATAACTGTGTCATATCGCAAATTCAACCCATTATCAAGTTTTCCTAGTAATACTGATGCCTGGAGGTGAATTTAGTTCTATTGCGCCATCAATACCATCATTAATGGGCGAGTTATCACGTTTGCAGTGTTATAGCACAGGCCAAGCTCTTCCATTTGTACCGGTGTGTTTGACAACAAAATACAGACCAAATCCTTTATCTTGGGACTTCGAAATAACTGTATCAACTAATTATCCAGTTTTCCTAGTAATACTGATGCCTGGAGGTGAATTTAGTTCTATTGCGCCATCAATACCATCATTAATGGGCGAGTTATCACGTTTGCAGTGTTATAGCACAGGCCAAGCTCTTCCATTTGTACCGGTGTGTTTGATAACAAAACACAGAGCAAATCCTTTATATTAGGACTTCCAAATAACTGTATTATATCGCAAATTCAACTAATTATCCAGTTTTTCTGGTAACACTGATGCCTGGAAGTCAATTTAGTTATATTGCGCCTTCAATACTATCATTAATGGCCGCGTTGTGACATTTGCAGTGTTATGGCACAGGCCAACCTCGTCCATTTGTACCGGTGTGTTTGACAACAAAACACAGAGCAAATCCTTTATATTAGGACTTCAAAATAACTGTCTTATATCGCAAATTCAACTAATTATAAAGTTTTTCTAGTAACACTGATGCCTGGACGTCAATTTAGTTCAATTGCGCCATCAATACTATCATTAATGGCCGAGTTGTCACGTTTGCAGTGTTATGGCACAGGCCAAGCTCTTCCATTTGTACCGCTGTGTTTGACAACAAAATACAGAGCAAATCCTTTATCTTGGGACTTCGAAATAACTGTGTCATATCGCAAATTCAACCCATTATCAAGTTTTCCTAGTAATACTGATGCCTGGAGGTGAATTTAGTTCTGTTGCGCCATCAATACCATCATTAATGGGCGAGTTATCACGTTTGCAGTGTTATAGCACAGGCCAAGCTCTTCCATTTGTACCGGTGTGTTTGACAACAAAATACAGACCAAATCCTTTATCTTGGGACTTCGAAATAACTGTATCAACTAATTATCCAGTTTTCCTAGAAATACTGATGCCTGGAGGTCAATTTAGTTCTATTGCGCCATCAATACTATCATTAATGGGCGAGTTATCACGTTTGATGTGTTATAGCACAGGCCAAGCTCTTCCATTTGTACCGCTGTGTTTGACAACAAAATACAGAGCAAATCCTTTATCTTGGGACTTCGAAATAACTGTGTCATATCGCAAATTCAACTAATTATCCAGTTTTTTCTGGTAACACTGATGCCTGGAGGTCAATTTAGTTCTATTGCGCCTTCAATACTATCATTAATGGCCGAGTTGTGATATTTGCAGTGTTATGGCACAGGCCAAGCTCTTCCATTTGTACCGGTGTGTTTGACAACAAAACACAGAGCAAATCCTTTATATTAGGACTTCGAAATAACTGTCTTATATCGCAAATTCAACTAATTATAAAGTTTTTCTAGTAACACTGATGCCTGGACGTCAATTTAGTTCAATTGCGCCATCAATACTATCATTAATGGCCGAGTTGTCACGTTTGCAGTGTTATGGCACAGGCCAAGCTCTTCCATTTGTACCGCTGTGTTTGACAACAAAATACAGAGCAAATCCTTTATCTTGGGACTTCGAAATAACTGTGTCATATCGCAAATTCAACCAATTATCAAGTTTTCCTAGTAATACTGATGCCTGGAGGTGAATTTAGTTCTATTGCGCCATCAATACCATCATTAATGGGCGAGTTATCACGTTTGCAGTGTTATAGCACAGGCCAAGCTCTTCCATTTGTACCGGTGTGTTTGACAACAAAATACAGACCAAATCCTTTATCTTGGGACTTCGAAATAACTGTATCAACTAATTATCCAGTTTTCCTAGAAATACTGATGCCTGGAGGTCAATTTAGTTCTATTGCGCCATCAATACTATCATTAAAGGGCGAGTTATCACGTTTGATGTGTTATAGCACAGGCCAAGCTCTTCCATTTGTACCGCTGTGTTTGACAACAAAATACAGAGCAAATCCTTTATCTTGGGACTTCGAAATAACTGTGTCATATCGCAAATTCAACTAATTATCCAGTTTTTCTGGTAACACTGATGCCTGGAGGTCAATTTAGTTCTATTGCGCCTTCAATACTATCATTAATGGCCGAGTTGTGATATTTGCAGTGTTATGGCACAGGCCAAGCTCTTCCATTTGTACCAGTGTGTTTGACAACAAAACACAGAGCAAATCCTTTATATTAGGACTTCCAAATAACTGTCTTATATCGCAAATTCAACTAATTATCAAGTTTTTCTAGTAACACTGATGCCTGGACGTCAATTTAGTTCAATTGCGCCATCAATACTATCATTAATGGCCGAGTTGTCACGTTTGCAGTGTTATGACACAGGCCAAGCTCTTCCATTTGTACCGCTGTGTTTGACAACAATATACAGAGCAAATCCTTTATCTTGGGACTTCGAAATAACTGTGTCATATCGCAAATTCAACCAATTATCAAGTTTTCCTAGTAATACTGATGCCTGGAGGTGAATTTAGTTCTATTGCGCAATCAATACCATCATTAATGGGCGAGTTATCACGTTTGCAGTGTTATAGCACAGGCCAAGCTCTTCCATTTGTACCGGTGTGTTTGACAACAAAATACAGACCAAATCCTTTCTCTTGGGACTTCGAAATAACTGTATCAACTAATTATCCAGTTTTCCTAGAAATACTGATGCCTGGAGGTCAATTTAGTTCTATTACGCCATCAATACTATCATTAATGGGCAAGTTATCACGTTTGATGTGTTATAGCACAGGCCAAGCTCTTCCATTGGTACCGCTGTGTTTGACAACAAAACACAGAGCAAATCCTTTATCTTGGGACTTCGAAATAACTGTCTTATATCGCAAATTCAACTAATTATAAAGTTGTTCTAGTAACACTGATGCCTGGACGTCAATTTAGTTCAATTGCGCCATCAATACTATCATTAATGGCCGAGTTGTCACGTTTGCAGTGTTATGGCACAGGCCAAGCTCTTCCATTTGTACCGGTGTGTTTGACAACAAAATACAGAGCAAATCCTTTATTTTGGGACTTCGAAATAACTGTGTCATATCGCAAATTCAACTAATTATCCAGTTTTTCTGGTAACACTGATGCCTGGAGGTCAATTTAGTTCTATTGCGCCTTCAATACTATCATTAATGGCCGAGTTGTGATATTTGCAGTGTTATGGCACAGGCCAAGCTCTTCCATTTGTACCAGTGTGTTTGACAACAAAACACAGAGCAAATCCTTTATATTAGGACTTCGAAATAACTGTCTTATATCGCAAATTCAACTAATTATCAAGTTTTTCTAGTAACACTGATGCCTGGACGTCAATTTAGTTCAATTGCGCCATCAATACTATCATTAATGGCCGAGTTGTCACGTTTGCAGTGTTATGACACAGGCCAAGCTCTTCCATTTGTACCGCTGTGTTTGACAACAATATACAGTGCAAATCCTTTATCTTGGGACTTCGAAATAACTGTGTCATATCGCAAATTCAACCAATTATCAAGTTTTCCTAGTAATACTGATGCCTGGAGGTGAATTTAGTTCTATTGCGCAATCAATACCATCATTAATGGGCGAGATATCACGTTTGCAGTGTTATAGCACAGGCCAAGCTCTTCCATTTGTACCGGTGTCTTTGACAACAAAATACAGACCAAATCCTTTCTCTTGGGACTTCGAAATAACTGTATCAACTAATTATCCAGTTTTCCTAGAAATACTGATGCCTGGAGGTCAATTTAGTTCTATTACGCCATCAATACTATCATTAATGGGCAAGTTATCACGTTTGATGTGTTATAGCACAGGCCAAGCTCTTCCATTGGTACCGCTGTGTTTGACAACAAAACACAGAGCAAATCCTTTATCTTGGGACTTCGAAATAACTGTCTTATATCGCAAATTCAACTAATTATAAAGTTTTTCTAGTAACACTGATGCCTGGACGTCAATTTAGTTCAATTGCGCCATCAATACTATCATTAATGGCCGAGTTGTCACGTTTGCAGTGTTATGGCACAGGCCAAGCTCTTCCATTTGTACCGGTGTGTTTGACAACAAAATACAGAGCAAATCCTTTATTTTGGGACTTCGAAATAACTGGGTCATATCGCAAATTCAACTAATTATCCAGTTGTTCTGGTAACACTGATGCCTGGAAGTCAATTTAGTTCTATTGCGCCTTCAATACTATCATTAATGGCCGAGTTGTGACATTTGCAGTGTTATGGCACAGGCCAACCTCGTCCATTTGTACCGGTGTGTTTGACAACAAAACACAGAGCAAATCCTTTATATTAGGACTTCGAAATAACTGTCTTATATCGCAAATTCAACTAATTATAAAGTTTTTCTAGTAACACTGATGCCTGGACGTCAATTTAGTTCAATTGCGCCATCAATACTATCATTAATGGCCGAGTTGTCACGTTTGCAGTATTATGGCACAGGCCAAGCTCTTCCATTTGTACCGCTGTGTTTGACAACAAAATACAGAGCAAATCCTTTATATTAGGACTTCCAAATAACTGTATTATATCGCAAATTCAACTAATTATCAAGTTTTTCTAGTAACACTGATGCATGGAGGTCAATTTAGTTCTATTGCGCCTTCAATACTATCATTAATGGCCGAGTTATCACGTTTGCAGTGTTATGGCACAGACCAAGCTCTTCCATTTGTAACGGTGTGTTTTACAAGAAAATACAGACCAAATCCTTTATCTTGGGACTTCGAAATAACTGTGTCATATCGGAAATTCAACTAATTATCCAGATTTGCTAGTAACACTGATGCCTGGAGGTCATTTTAGTTCTATTGCGCCTTCAATACTATCATTACTGACCGAGTTGTCGCATTTTCAGTGTTATGGCACCACCAAGCTCTTCCATTTGTACCGCTGTATTTGACAACAAAATACAGAGCAAATCCTTTATCTTGGGACTTCGAAATAACTGTGTCATATCGCAAATTCAACTAATTATCCAGTTTTTCTGGTAACACTGATGCCTGGAAGTCAATTTAGTTCTATTACGCCTTCAATACTATCATTAATGGCCGAGTTGTGACATTTGCAGTGTTATGGCACAGGCCAAGCTCTTCCATTTGTACCGCTGTGTTTGACAACAAAATACAGAGCAAATCCTTTATCTTGGGACTTCGAAATAACTGTGTTATATCGCAAATTCAACTAATTATCCAGTTTTTCTATTAACACTGATGACTGGAGGTCAATTTAGTACTATTGCGCCTTCAATACTATCATTAATGGCCGAGTTGTGACATTTGCAGTGTTATGGCACAGGCCAAGCTCTTCCATTTGTACCGGTGTGTTTGACAACAAAACACAGAGCAAATCCTTTATATTAGGACTTCGAAATAACTGTATTATATCGCAAATTCAACTAATTATAAAGTTTTTCTAGTAACACTGATGCCTGGAGGGCAATTTAGTTCTATTGCGCCTTCAATACTATCATTAATGGCCGAGTTGTCAAGTTTGCAGTGTTATGGCACAGACCAAGCTCTTCCATTTGTAACGGTGTGTTTGACAACAAAATACAGAGCAAATCCTTTATCTTGGGACTTCGAAATAACTGTCTTATATCGCAAATTCAACTAATTATAAAGTGTTTCTAGTAACACTGATGCCTGGACGTCAATTTAGTTCAATTGCGCCATCAATACTATCATTAATGGCCGAGTTGTCACGTTTGCAGTGTTATGGCACAGGCCAAGCTCTTCCATTTGTACCGGTGTGTTTGACAACAAAATACAGAGCAAATCCTTTATTTTGGGACTTCGAAATAACTGTGCCATATCGCAAATTCAACTAATTATCCAGTTGTTCTGGTAACACTGATGCCTGGAAGTCAATTTAGTTCTATTGCGCCTTCAATACTATCATTAATGGCCGAGTTGTGACATTTGCAGTGTTATGGCACAGGCCAACCTCGTCCATAAGTACCGGTGTGTTTGACAACAAAACACAGAGCAAATCCTTTATATTAGGACTTCGAAATAACTGTCTTATATCGCAAATTCAACTAATTATAAAGTTTTTCTAGTAACACTGATGCCTGGACGTCAATTTAGTTCAATTGCGCCATCAATACTATCATTAATGGCCGAGTTGTCACGTTTGCAGTGTTATGGCACAGGCCAAGCTCTTCCATTTGTACCGCTGTGTTTGACAACAAAATACAGAGCAAATCCTTTATATTAGGACTTCCAAATAACTGTATTATATCGCAAATTCAACTAATTATCAAGTTTTTCTAGTAACACTGATGCATGGAGGTCAATTTAGTTCTATTGCGCCTTCAATACTATCATTAATGGCCGAGTTGTCACGTTTGCAGTGTTATGGCACAGACCAAGCTCTTCCATTTGTAACGGTGTGTTTTACAAAAAAATACAGACCAAATCCTTTATCTTGGGACTTCGAAATAACTGTGTCATATCGCAAATTCAACTAATTATCCAGATTTGCTAGTAACACTGATGCATGGAGGTCATTTTAGTTCTATTGCGCCTTCAATACTATCATTACTGACCGAGTTGTCGCATTTTCAGTGTTATGGCACCACCAAGCTCTTCCATTTGTACCGCTGTATTTGACAACAAAATACAGAGCAAATCCTTTATCTTGGGACTTCGAAATAACTGTGTCATATCGCAAATTCAACTAATTATCCAGTTTTTCTGGTAACACTGATGCCTGGAAGTCAATTTAGTTCTATTACGCCTTCAATACTATCATTAATGGCCGAGTTGTGACATTTGCAGTGTTATGGCACAGGCCAAGCTCTTCCATTTGTACCGCTGTGTTTGACAACAAAATACAGAGCAAATCCTTTATCTTGGGACTTCGAAATAACTGTGTCATATCGCAAATTCAACTAATTATCCAGTTTTTCTGTTAACACTGATGGCTGGAGGTCAATTTAGTACTATTGCGCCTTCAATACTATCATTAATGGCCGAGTTGTGACATTTGCAGTGTTATGGCACAGGCCAAGCTCTTCCATTTGTACCGGTGTGTTTGACAACAAAACACAGAGCAAATCCTTTATATTAGGACTTCGAAATAACTGTATTATATCGCAAATTCAACTAATTATAAAGTTTTTCTAGTAACACTGATGCCTGGAGGTCAATTTAGTTCTATTGCGCCTTCAATACTATCATTAATGGCCGAGTTGTCAAGTTTGCAGTGTTATGGCACAGACCAAGATCTTCCATTTGTAACGGTGTGTTTGACAACAAAATACAGAGCAAATCCTTTATCTTGGGACTTCGAAATAACTGTGACATATTGCAAATTCAACTAATTATCCAGTTTTGCTAGTAACACTGATGCCTGGAGGTCATTTTAGTTCTATTACGCCTTCAATACTATCATTAATGGCCGAGTTGTGACATTTGCAGTGTTATGGCACAGGCCAACCTCTTCCATTTGTACCGGTGTGTTTGACAACAAAACACAGAGCAAATCCTTTATATTAGGACTTCGAAATAACTGTCTTATATCGCAAATTCAACTAATTATAAAGTTTTTCTAGTAACACTGATGCCTGGACGTCAATTTAGTTCAATTGCGCCATCAATACTATCATTAATGGCCGAGTTGTTACGTTTGCAGTGTTATGGCACAGGCCAAGCTCTTCCATTTGTACCGCTTTGTTTGACAACAAAATACAGAGCAAATCCTTTATCTTGGGACTTCGAAATAACTGTGTCATATCGCAAATTCAACTAATTATCCAGTTTTTCTGTTAACACTGATGCATGGAGGTCAATTTAGTTCTATTGCGCATTCAATACTATCATTAATGGCCGAGTTGTGACATTTGCAGTGTTATGGCACAGGCCAAGCTCTTCCATTTGTACCGGTGTGTTTGACAACAAAACACAGAGCAAATCCTTTATATTAGGACTTCGAAATAACTGTATTATATCGCAAATTCAACTAATTATAAAGTTTTTCTAGTAACACTGATGCCTGGAGGTCAATTTAGTTCTATTGCGCCTTCAATACTATCATTAATGGCCGAGTTGTCACGTTTGCAGTGTTATGGCACAGACCAAGCTCTTCCATTTGTAACGGTGTGTTTTACAACAAAATACAGACCAAATCTTTTATCTTGGGACTTCGTAATAACTGTGTTATCTTGCCAATTCAACTAATTATCTAGTTTTCCTAGTCACTCTGATGCCTGGAGGTCATTTTTGTTCTATTGCGCCATAAATACTATCATTAATGGCCGAGTTGTCACATTTTCAGTGTTGTGGCACCGCCAAGCTCTTCCATTTGTACCGCTGTGTTTGACAACAAAATACAGAGCAAATCCTTTATTTTGGGACTTCGAAATAACTGTGTCATATCGCAAATTCAACTAATTATCCAGTTTTTCTGGTAACACTGATGCCTGGAAGTCAATTTATTTCTATTGCGCCTTCAATACTATCATTAATGGCCGAGTTGTGACATTTGCAGTGGTATGGCACAGGCCAACCTCGTCCATTTGTACCGGTGTGTTTGACAACAAAACACAGAGCAAATCCTTTATATTAGGACTTCGAAATAACTGTCTTATATCGCAAATTCAACTAATTATAAAGTTTTTCTAGTAACACTGATGCCTGGACGTCAATTTAGTTCAATTGCGCCATCAATACTATCATTAATGGCCGAGTTGCCACGTTTGCAGTGTTATGGCACAGGCCAAGCTCTTCCATTTGTACCGCTGTGTTTGAGAACAAAATACAGAGCAACTCCTTTATATTAGGACTTCGAAATAACTGTATTATATGGCAAATTCAACCAATTATCTAGTTTTCCTAGTAATACTGATGCCTGGAGGTGAATTTAGTTCTATTGCGCCATCAATACCATCATTAATGGGCGAGTTATCACGTTTGCAGTGTTATAGCACAGGCCAAGCTCTTCCATTTGTACCGGTGTGTTTGACAACAAAACAGAGAGCAACTCCTTTATATTAAGACTTCGAAATAACTGTATCAACTAATTATCCAGTTTTCCTAGAAATACTGTTGCCTGGAGATCAATTTAATTCTATTGCGCCATCAATACTATCATTAATGGGCGAGTTATCACGTTAAATTTGATGTGTTATAGCACAGGCCAAGCTCTTCCATTTGTACCACTGTGTTTGACAAAAAAACACAGAGGAAATCCTTTATCTTGGGACTTCGAAATAACTGTCTTATATCGCAAATTCAACTAATTATAAAGTTTTTCTAGAAATACTGATGACTGGAGGTCAATTTAGTTCTATTGCGCAATCAATACTATCATTAATGGGCGAGTTATCACGTTTGATGTGTTATAGCACAGGCCAAGCTCTTCCATTTGTACCGCTGTGTTTGACAACAAAATACAGAGCAAATCCTTTATCTTGGGACTTCGAAATAACTGTGTCATATCGCAAATTCAACTAATTATCAAGTTTTTCTAGTAACACTGATGCCTGGAGGTCAATTTAGTTCTATTGCGCCTTCAATACTATCATTAATGGCCGAGTTGTGACATTTGCAGTGTTATGGCACAGGCCAAGCTATTCCATTTGTACCGGTGTGTTTTACAACAAAAGAGAGAGCAACTCCTTTATATTAGGACTTCGAAATAACTGTATTATATGGCAAATTCAAACAATTATCTAGTTTTCCTAGTAATACTGATGCCTGGAGGTGAATTTAGTTCTATTGCGCCATCAATACCATCATTAATGGGCGAGTTATCACGTTTGCAGTGTTATAGCACAGGCCAAGCTCTTCCATTTGTACCGGTGTGTTTGACAACAAAACAGAGAGAAACTCCTTTATATTAAGACTTCGAAATAACTGTATCAACTAATTATCCAGTTTTCCTAGAAATACTGATGCCTGGAGGTCAATTTAATTCTATTGCGCCATCAATACTATCATTAATGGGCGAGTTATCACGTTTGATGTGTTATAGCACAGGCCAAGCTCTTCCATTTGTACCGCTGTGTTTGACAAAAAAACAGAGGAAATCCTTTATCTTGGGACTTCGAAATAACTGTCTTATATCGCAAATTCAACTAATTATAAAGTTTTTCTAGAAACACTGATGCCTGGACGTCAATTTAGTTCAATTGCGCCATCAATACTATCATTAATGGCCGAGTTGTCACGTTTGCAGTGATATGGCACAGGCCAAGCTCTTCCATTTGTACCGGTGTGTTTGACAACAAAACACAGAGCAAATCCTTTATATTAGGACTTCGAAATAACTGTATTATATCGCAAATTCAACTAATTATCCAGTTTTCCTAGTAATACTGATGCCTGGAGGTGAATTTAGTTCTATTGCGCCATCAATACCATCATTAATGGGCGAGTTATCACGTTTGCAGTGTTATAGCACAGGCCAAGCTCTTCCATTTGTACCGGTGTGTTTGACAACAAAATACAGACCAAATCCTTTATCTTGGGACTTCGAAATAACTGTGACATATTGCAAATTCAACTAATTAGCCAGTTTTGCTAGTAAAACTGATGCCTGGATGTCATTTTAGTTCTATTGCGCCTTCAATACTATCATTAATGACCGAGTTGTCGCATTTTCAGTGTTATGGCACCACCAAGCTCTTCCATTTGTACCGGTGTGTTTGACAACAAAACACAGAGCAAATCCTTTATTTGGGACTTCGAAATAACTGTGTTATCTTGCCAATTCAACTAATTATCTAGTTTTCCTAGTCACTCTGATGCCTGGAGGTCATTTTTGTTCTATTGCGCCATAAATACTATCATTAATGGCCGAGTTGTCACATTTTCAGTGTTGTGGCACCGCCAAGCCCTTCCATTTGTACCACCGGTGTGTTTGACAACAAAATACAGAGCAAATCCTTTATCTTGGGACTTCGAAATAACTGTGTCATATCGCAAATTCAACTAATTATCCAGTTTTTCTGGTAACACTGATGCCTGGAAGTCAATTTAGTTCTATTGCGCCTTCAATACTATCATTAATGGCCGAGTTGTGACATTTGCAGTGTTATGGCACAGGCCAACCTCGTCCATTTGTACCGGTGTGTTTGACAACAAAACACAGAGCAAATCCTTTATATTAGGACTTCGAAATAACTGTCTTATATCGCAAATTCAACTAATTATAAAGTTTTTCTAGTAACACTGATGCCTGGACGTCAATTTAGTTCAATTGCGCCTTCAATACTATCATTAATGGCCGAGTTGTCACGTTTGCAGTGTTATGGCACAGGCCAAGCTCTTCCATTTGTACCGCTGTGTTTGACAACAAAATACAGAGCAAATCCTTTATCTTGGGACTTCGAAATAACTGTGTCATATCGCAAATTCAACCCATTATCAAGTTTTCCTAGTAATACTGATGCCTGGAGGTGAATTTAGTTCTATTGCGCCATCAATACCATCATTAATGGGCGAGTTATCACGTTTGCAGTGTTATAGGACAGGCCAAGCTCTTCCATTTGTACCGGTGTGTTTGACAACAAAATACAGACCAAATCCTTTATCTTGGGACTTCGAAATAACTGTATCAACTAATTATCCAGTTTTCCTAGAAATACTGATGCCTGGAGGTCAATTTAGTTCTATTGCGCCATCAATACCATCATTAATGGGCGAGTTATCACGTTTGATGTGTTATAGCACAGGCCAAGCTCTTCCATTTGTACCGCTGTGTTTGACAACAAAATACAGAGGAAATCCTTTATTTTGCGACTTCGAAATAACTGTGTCATATCGCAAATTCAACTAATTATCAAGTTTTTCTTGTAACACTGATGCCTGGAGGTCAATTTAGTTCTATTGCGCCATCAATACTATCATTAATGGCCGAGTTGTCACACTTGCAGTGTTATGGCACAGGCCAAGCTCTTCCATTTGTACCGCTGTGTTTGACAACAAAACACAGAGCAAATCCTTTATCTTGGGACTTCGAAATAACTGTGACATATTGCAAATTCAACTAATTATCAAGTTTTGCTAGTAAAACTGATGCCTGGAGGTCATTTTAGTTCTATTGCGCCTTCAATACTATCATTAATGACCGAGTTGTCGCATTTTCAGTGTTATGGCACCACCAAGCTCTTCCATTTGTACCGGTGTGTTTGACAACAAAACACAGAGCAAATCCTTTATTTGGGAGTTCGAAATAACTGTGTTATCTTGCCAATTCAACTAATTATATAGTTTTCCTAGTCACTCTGATGCCTGGAAGTCAATTTATTTCTATTGCGCCATAAATACTATCATTAATGGCCGAGTTGTCACATTTTCAGTGTTATGGCACAGGCCAACCTCGTCCATTTGTACCGGTGTGTTTGACAACAAAACACAGAGCAAATCCTTTATATTAGGACTTCGAAATAACTGTCTTATATCGCAAATTCAACTAATTATAAAGTGTTTCTAGTAACACTGATGCCTGGACGTCAATTTAGTTCAATTGCGCCATCAATACTATCATTAATGGCCGAGTTGCCACGTTTGCAGTGTTATGGCACAGGCCAAGCTCTTCCATTTGTACCGCTGTGTTTGAGAACAAAATACAGAGCAACTCCTTTATATTAGGACTTCGAAATAACTGTATTATATGGCAAATTCAACCAATTATCTAGTTTTCCTAGTAATACTGATGCCTGGAGGTGAATTTAGTTCTATTGCGCCATCAGTACCATCATTAATGGGCGAGTTATCACGTTTGCAGTGTTATAGCACAGGCCAAGCTCTTCCATTTGTGCCGGTGTGTTTGACAACAAAACAGAGAGCAACTCCTTTATATTAAGACTTCGAAATAACTGTATCAACTAATTATCCAGTTTTCCTAGAAATACTGTTGCCTGGAGGTCAATTTAATTCTATTGCGCCATCAATACTATCATTAATGGGCGAGTTATCACGATAAATTTGATGTGTTATAGCACAGGCCAAGCTCTTCCATTTGTACCACTGTGTTTGACAAAAAAACACAGAGGAAATCCTTTATCTTGGGACTTCGAAATAACTGTCTTATATCGCAAATTCAACTAATTATAAAGTTTTTCTAGAAATACTGATGACTGGAGGTCAATTTAGTTCTATTGCGCAATCAATACTATCATTAATGGGCGAGTTATCACGTTTGATGTGTTATAGCACAGGCCAAGCTCTTCCATTTGTACCGCTGTGTTTGACAACAAAATACAGAGCAAATCCTTTATTTTGCGACTTCGAAATAACTGTGTCATATCGCAAATTCAACTAATTATCAAGTTTTTCTGGTAACACTGATGCCTGGAGGTCAATTTAGTTCTATTGCGCCATCAATACTATCATTAATGGCCGAGTTGTCACACTTGCAGTGTTATGGCACAGGCCAAGCTCTTCCATTTGTACCGCTGTGTTTGACAACAAAACACAGAGCAAATCCTTTATCTTGGGACTTCGAAATAACTGTGTCATATCGCAAATTCAACTAATTATCAAGTTTTTCTAGTAACACTGATGCCTGGAGGTCAATTTAGTTCTATTGCGCCTTCAATACTATCATTAATGGCCGAGTTGTGACATTTGCAGTGTTATGGCACAGGCCAAGCTATTCCATTTGTACCGGTGTGTTTTACAACAAAAGAGAGAGCAACTCCTTTATATTAGGACTTCGAAATAACTGTATTATATGGCAAATTCAACCAATTATCTAGTTTTCCTAGTAATACTGATGCCTGGAGGTGAATTTAGTTCTATTGCGCCATCAATACCATCATTAATGGGCGAGTTATCACGTTTGCAGTGTTATAGCACAGGCCAAGCTCTTCCATTTGTACCGGTGTGTTTGACAACAAAACAGAGAGAAACTCCTTTATATTAAGACTTCGAAATAACTGTATCAACTAATTATCCAGTTTTCCTAGAAATACTGATGCCTGGAGGTCAATTTAATTCTATTGCGCCATCAATACTATCATTAATGGGCGCGTTATCACGTTTGATGTGTTATAGCACAGGCCAAGCTCTTCCATTTGTACCGCTGTGTTTGACAAAAAAACAGAGGAAATCCTTTATCTTGGGACTTCGAAATAACTGTCTTATATCGCAAATTCAACTAATTATAAAGTTTTTCTAGTAACACTGATGCCTGGACGTCAATTTAGTTCAATTGCGCCATCAATACTATCATTAATGGCCGAGTTGTCACGTTTGCAGTGATATGGCACAGGCCAAGCTCTTCCATTTGTACCGGTGTGTTTGACAACAAAACACAGAGCAAATCCTTTATCTTGGGACTTCGAAATAACTGTGTCATATCGCAAATTCAACCCATTATCAAGTTTTCCTAGTAATTCTGATGCCTGGAGGTGAATTTAGTTCTATTGCGCCATCAATACCATCATTAATGGGCGAGTTATCACGTTTGCAGTGTTATAGGACAGGCCAAGCTCTTCCATTTGTACCGGTGTGTTTGACAACAAAATACAGACCAAATCCTTTATCTTGGGACTTCGAAATAACTGTATCAACTAATTATCCAGTTTTCCTAGAAATACTGATGCCTGGAGGTCAATTTAGTTCTATTGCGCCATCAATACCATCATTAATGGGCGAGTTATCACGTTTGATGTGTTATAGCACAGGCCAAGCTCTTCCATTTGTACCGCTGTGTTTGACAACAAAATACAGAGGAAATCCTTTATTTTGCGACTTCGAAATAACTGTGTCATATCGCAAATTCAACTAATTATCAAGTTTTTCTTGTAACCCTGATGCCTGGAGGTCAATTTAGTTCTATTGCGCCATCAATACTATCATTAATGGCCGAGTTGTCACACTTGCAGTGTTATGGCACAGGCCAAGCTCTTCCATTTGTACCGCTGTGTTTGACAACAAAACACAGAGCAAATCCTTTATCTTGGGACTTCGAAATAACTGTGTCATATCGCAAATTCAACTAATTATCAAGTTTTTCTAGTAACACTGATGCCTGGAGGTCAATTTAGTTCTATTGCGCCTTCAATACTATCATTAATGGCCGAGTTGTCACATTTGCAGTGTTATGGCACAGGCCAAGCTATTCCATTTGTAACGGTGTGTTTTACAACAAAAGAGAGAGCAACTCCTTTATATTAGGACTTCGAAATAACTGTATTATATGGCAAATTCAACCAATTATCTAGTTTTCCTAGTAATACTGATGCCTGGAGGTGAATTTAGTTCTATTGCGCCATCAATACTATCATTAATGGGCGAGTTATCACGTTTGCAGTGTTATAGCACAGGCCAAGCTCTTCCATTTGTACCGGTGTGTTTGACAACAAAATACAGACCAAATCCTTTATCTTGGGACTTCGAAATAACTGTGACATATTGCAAATTCAACTAATTATCCAGTTTTGCTAGTAAAACTGATGCCTGGAGGTCATTTTAGTTCTATTGCGCCTTCAATACTATCATTAATGACCGAGTTGTCGCATTTTCAGTGTTATGGCACCACCAAGCTCTTCCATTTGTACCGGTGTGTTTGACAACAAAACACAGAGCAAATCCTTTATTTGGGACTTCGAAATAACTGTGTTATCTTGCCAATTCAACTAATTATATAGTTTTCCTAGTCACTCTGATGCCTGGAGGTAATTTTTGTTCTATTGCGCCATAAATACTATCATTAATGGCCGAGTTGTCACATTTTCAGTGTTGTTGCACCGCCAAGCCCTTCCATTTGTACCACCGGTGTGTTTGACAACAAAATACAGAGCAAATCCTTTATCTTGGGACTTCGAAATAACTGTGTCATATCGCAAATTCAACTAATTATCCAGTTTTTCTGGTAACACTGATACCTGGAAGTCAATTTAGTTCTATTGCGCCTTCAATACTATCATTAATGGCCGAGTTGTGACATTTGCAGTGTTATGGCACAGGCCAACCACGTCCATTTGTACCGGTGTGTTTGACAACAAAACACAGAGCAAATCCTTTATATTAGGACTTCGAAATAACTGTCTTATATCGCAAATTCAACTAATTATCAAGTTTTTCTAGTAACACTGATGCCTGGACGTCAATTTAGTTCAATTGCGCCATCAATACTATCATTAATGGCCGAGTTGTCACGTTTGCAATGTTATGACACAGGCCAAGCTCTTCCATTTGTACCGCTGTGTTTGACAACAATATACAGAGCAAATCCTTTATCTTGGGACTTCGAAATAACTGTGTCATATCGCAAATTCAACCAATTATCAAGTTTTCCTAGTAATACTGATGCCTGGAGGTGAATTTAGTTCTATTGCGCAATCAATACCATCATTAATGGGCGAGTTATCACGTTTGCAGTGTTATAGCACAGGCCAAGCTCTTCCATTTGTACCGGTGTCTTTGACAACAAAATACAGACCAAATCCTTTCTCTTGGGACTTCGAAATAACTGTATCAACTAATTATCCAGTTTTCCTAGAAATACTGATGCCTGGAGGTCAATTTAGTTCTATTACGCCATCAATACTATCATTAATGGGCAAGTTATCACGTTTGATGTGTTATAGCACAGGCCAAGCTCTTCCATTGGTACCGCTGTGTTTGACAACAAAACACAGAGCAAATCCTTTATCTTGGGACTTCGAAATAACTGTCTTATATCGCAAATTCAACTAATTATAAAGTTTTTCTAGTAACACTGATGCCTGGACGTCAATTTAGTTCAATTGCGCCATCAATACTATCATTAATGGCCGAGTTGTCACGTTTGCAGTGTTATGGCACAGGCCAAGCTCTTCCATTTGTACCGGTGTGTTTGACAACAAAATACAGAGCAAATCCTTTATTTTGGGACTTCGAAATAACTGTGTCATATCGCAAATTCAACTAATTATCCAGTTGTTCTGGTAACACTGATGCCTGGAAGTCAATTTAGTTCTATTGCGCCTTCAATACTATCATTAATGGCCGAGTTGTGACATTTGCAGTGTTATGGCACAGGCCAACCTCGTCCATTTGTACCGGTGTGTTTGACAACAAAACACAGAGCAAATCCTTTATATTAGGACTTCGAAATAACTGTCTTATATCGCAAATTCAACTAATTATAAAGTTTTTCTAGTAACACTGATGCCTGGACGTCAATTTAGTTCAATTGCGCCATCAATACTATCATTAATGGCCGAGTTGTCACGTTTGCAGTGTTATGGCACAGGCCAAGCTCTTCCATTTGTACCGCTGTGTTTGACAACAAAATACAGAGCAAATCCTTTATATTAGGACTTCCAAATAACTGTATTATATCGCAAATTCAACTAATTATCAAGTTTTTCTAGTAACACTGATGCATGGAGGTCAATTTAGTTCTATGGCGCCTTCAATACTATCATTAATGGCCGAGTTATCACGTTTGCAGTGTTATGGCACAGACCAAGCTCTTCCATTTGTAACTGTGTGTTTTACAAGAAAATACAGACCAAATCCTTTATCTTGGGACTTCGAAATAACTGTGTCATATCGGAAATTCAACTAATTATCCAGATTTGCTAGTAACACTGATGCCTGGAGGTCATTTTAGTTCTATTGCGCCTTCAATACTATCATTACTGACCGAGTTGTCGCATTTTCAGTGTTATGGCACCACCAAGCTCTTCCATTTGTACCGCTGTGTTTGACAACAAAATACAGAGCAAATCCTTTATCTTGGGACTTCGAAATAACTGTGTCATATCGCAAATTCAACTAATTATCCAGTTTTTCTGGTAACACTGATGCCTGGAAGTCAATTTAGTTCTATTACGCCTTCAATACTATCATTAATGGCCGAGTTGTGACATTTGCAGTGTTATGGCACAGGCCAAGCTCTTCCATTTGTACCGCTGTGTTTGACAACAAAATACAGAGCAAATCCTTTATCTTGGGACTTCGAAATAACTGTATCAACTAATTATCCAGTTTTTCTAGAAATACTGATGACTGGAGGTCAATTTAGTTCTATTGCGCAATCAATACTATCATTAATGGGCGAGTTATCACGTTTGATGTGTTATAGCACAGGCCAAGCTCTTCCATTTGTACCGCTGTGTTTGACAACAAAATACAGAGCAAATCCTTTATTTTGCGACTTCGAAATAACTGTGTCATATCGCAAATTCAACTAATTATCAAGTTTTTCTGGTAACACTGATGCCTGGAGGTCAATTTAGTTCTATTGCGCCATCAATACTATCATTAATGGCCGAGTTGTCACGTTTGCAGTGTTATGGCACAGGCCAAGCTCTTCCATTTGTACCGCTGTGTTTGACAACAAAACACAGAGCAAATCCTTTATCTTGGGACTTCGAAATAACTGTGTCATATCGCAAATTCAACTAATTATCAAGTTTTTCTAGTAACACTGATGCCTGGAGGTCAATTTAGTTCTATTGCGCCTTCAATACTATCATTAATGGCCGAGTTGTGACATTTGCAGTGTTATGGCACAGGCCAAGCTATTCCATTTGTACCGGTGTGTTTTACAACAAAAGAGAGAGCAACTCCTTTATATTAGGACTTCGAAATAACTGTATTATATGGCAAATTCAACCAATTATCTAGTTTTCCTAGTAATACTGATGCCTGGAGGTGAATTTAGTTCTATTGCGCCATCAATACCATCATTAATGGGCGAGTTATCACGTTTGCAGTGTTATAGCACAGGCCAAGCTCTTCCATTTGTACCGGTGTGTTTGACAACAAAACAGAGAGAAACTCCTTTATATTAAGACTTCGAAATAACTGTATCAACTAATTATCCAGTTTTCCTAGAAATACTGATGCCTGGAGGTCAATTTAATTCTATTGCGCCATCAATACTATCATTAATGGGCGAGTTATCACGTTTGATGTGTTATAGCACAGGCCAAGCTCTTCCATTTGTACCGCTGTGTTTGACAAAAAAACAGAGGAAATCCTTTATCTTGGGACTTCGAAATAACTGTCTTATATCGCAAATTCAACTAATTATAAAGTTTTTCTAGTAACACTGATGCCTGGACGTCAATTTAGTTCAATTGCGCCATCAATACTATCATTAATGGCCGAGTTGTCACGTTTGCAGTGATATGGCACAGGCCAAGCTCTTCCATTTGTACCGGTGTGTTTGACAACAAAACACAGAGCAAATCCTTTATCTTGGGACTTCGAAATAACTGTGTCATATCGCAAATTCAACCCATTATCAAGTTTTCCTAGTAATACTGATGCCTGGAGGTGAATTTAGTTCTATTGCGCCATCAATACCATCATTAATGGGCGAGTTATCACGTTTGCAGTGTTATAGGACAGGCCAAGCTCTTCCATTTGTACCGGTGTGTTTGACAACAAAATACAGACCAAATCCTTTATCTTGGGACTTCGAAATAACTGTATCAACTAATTATCCAGTTTTCCTAGAAATACTGATGCCTGGAGGTCAATTTAGTTCTATTGCGCCTTCAATACCATCATTAATGGGCGAGTTATCACGTTTGATGTGTTATAGCACAGGCCAAGCTCTTCCATTTGTACCGCTGTGTTTGACAACAAAATACAGAGGAAATCCTTTATTTTGCGACTTCGAAATAACTGTGTCATATCGCAAATTCAACTAATTATCAAGTTTTTCTTGTAACCCTGATGCCTGGAGGTCAATTTAGTTCTATTGCGCCATCAATACTATCATTAATGGCCGAGTTGTCACACTTGCAGTGTTATGGCACAGGCCAAGCTCTTCCATTTGTACCGCTGTGTTTGACAACAAAACACAGAGCAAATCCTTTATCTTGGGACTTCGAAATAACTGTGTCATATCGCAAATTCAACTAATTATCAAGTTTTTCTAGTAACACTGATGCCTGGAGGTCAATTTAGTTCTATTGCGCCTTCAATACTATCATTAATGGCCGAGTTGTCACATTTGCAGTGTTATGGCACAGGCCAAGCTATTCCATTTGTACCGGTGTGTTTTACAACAAAAGAGAGAGCAACTCCTTTATATTAGGACTTCGAAATAACTGTATTATATGGCAAATTCAACCAATTATCTAGTTTTCCTAGTAATACTGATGCCTGGAGGTGAATTTAGTTCTATTGCGCCATCAATACTATCATTAATGGGCGAGTTATCACGTTTGCAGTGTTATAGCACAGGCCAAGCTCTTCCATTTGTACCGGTGTGTTTGACAACAAAATACAGACCAAATCCTTTATCTTGGGACTTCGAAATAACTGTGACATATTGCAAATTCAACTAATTATCCAGTTTTGCTAGTAAAACTGATGCCTGGAGGTCATTTTAGTTCTATTGCGCCTTCAATACTATCATTAATGACCGAGTTGTCGCATTTTCAGTGTTATGGCACCACCAAGCTCTTCCATTTGTACCGGTGTGTTTGACAACAAAACACAGAGCAAATCCTTTATTTGGGACTTCGAAATAACTGTGTTATCTTGCCAATTCAACTAATTATATAGTTTTCCTAGTCACTCTGATGCCTGGAGGTAATTTTTGTTCTATTGCGCCATAAATACTATCATTAATGGCCGAGTTGTCACATTTTCAGTGTTGTTGCACCGCCAAGCCCTTCCATTTGTACCACCGGTGTGTTTGACAACAAAATACAGAGCAAATCCTTTATCTTGGGACTTCGAAATAACTGTGTCATATCGCAAATTCAACTAATTATCCAGTTTTTCTGGTAACACTGATACCTGGAAGTCAATTTAGTTCTATTGCGCCTTCAATACTATCATTAATGGCCGAGTTGTGACATTTGCAGTGTTATGGCACAGGCCAACCACGTCCATTTGTACCGGTGTGTTTGACAACAAAACACAGAGCAAATCCTTTATATTAGGACTTCGAAATAACTGTCTTATATCGCAAATTCAACTAATTATCAAGTTTTTCTAGTAACACTGATGCCTGGACGTCAATTTAGTTCAATTGCGCCATCAATACTATCATTAATGGCCGAGTTGTCACGTTTGCAGTGTTATGACACAGGCCAAGCTCTTCCATTTGTACCGCTGTGTTTGACAACAATATACAGAGCAAATCCTTTATCTTGGGACTTCGAAATAACTGTGTCATATCGCAAATTCAACCAATTATCAAGTTTTCCTAGTAATACTGATGCCTGGAGGTGAATTTAGTTATATTGCGCAATCAATACCATCATTAATGGGCGAGTTATCACGTTTGCAGTGTTATAGCACAGGCCAAGCTCTTCCATTTGTACCGGTGTCTTTGACAACAAAATACAGACCAAATCCTTTCTCTTGGGACTTCGAAATAACTGTATCAACTAATTATCCAGTTTTCCTAGAAATACTGATGCCTGGAGGTCAATTTAGTTCTATTACGCCATCAATACTATCATTAATGGGCAAGTTATCACGTTTGATGTGTTATAGCACAGGCCAAGCTCTTCCATTGGTACCGCTGTGTTTGACAACAAAACACAGAGCAAATCCTTTATCTTGGGACTTCGAAATAACTGTCTTATATCGCAAATTCAACTAATTATAAAGTTTTTCTAGTAACACTGATGCCTGGACGTCAATTTAGTTCAATTGCGCCATCAATACTATCATTAATGGCCGAGTTGTCACGTTTGCAGTGTTATGGCACAGGCCAAGCTCTTCCATTTGTACCGGTGTGTTTGACAACAAAATACAGAGCAAATCCTTTATTTTGGGACTTCGAAATAACTGTGTCATATCGCAAATTCAACTAATTATCCAGTTGTTCTGGTAACACTGATGCCTGGAAGTCAATTTAGTTCTATTGCGCCTTCAATACTATCATTAATGGCCGAGTTGTGACATTTGCAGTGTTATGGCACAGGCCAACCTCGTCCATTTGTACCGGTGTGTTTGACAACAAAACACAGAGCAAATCCTTTATATTAGGACTTCGAAATAACTGTCTTATATCGCAAATTCAACTAATTATAAAGTTTTTCTAGTAACACTGATGCCTGGACGTCAATTTAGTTCAATTGCGCCATCAATACTATCATTAATGGCCGAGTTGTCACGTTTGCAGTGTTATGGCACAGGCCAAGCTCTTCCATTTGTACCGCTGTGTTTGACAACAAAATACAGAGCAAATCCTTTATATTAGGACTTCCAAATAACTGTATTATATCGCAAATTCAACTAATTATCAAGTTTTTCTAGTAACACTGATGCATGGAGGTCAATTAATTCTATGGCGCCTTCAATACTATCATTAATGGCCGAGTTATCACGTTTGCAGTGTTATGGCACAGACCAAGCTCTTCCATTTGTAACGGTGTGTTTTACAAGAAAATACAGACCAAATCCTTTATCTTGGGACTTCGAAATAACTGTGTCATATCGGAAATTCAACTAGTTATCCAGATTTGCTAGTAACACTGATGCCTGGAGGTCATTTTAGTTCTATTGCGCCTTCAATACTATCATTACTGACCGAGTTGTCGCATTTTCAGTGTTATGGCACCACCAAGCTCTTCCATTTGTACCGCTGTGTTTGAAAACAAAATACAGAGCAAATCCTTTATCTTGGGACTTCGAAATAACTGTGTCATATCGCAAATTCAACTAATTATCCAGTTTTTCTGGTAACACTGATGCCTGGAAGTCAATTTAGTTCTATTACGCCTTCAATACTATCATTAATGGCCGAGTTGTGACATTTGCAGTGTTATGGCACAGGCCAAGCTCTTCCATTTGTACCGCTGTGTTTGACAACAAAATACAGAGCAAATCCTTTATCTTGGGACTTCGAAATAACTGTATCAACTAATTATCCAGTTTTCCTAGAAATACTGATGCCTGGAGGTCAATTTAGTTCTATTGCGCCATCAATACTATCATTAATGGGCGAGTTATCACGTTTGATGTGTTATAGCACAGGCCAAGCTCTTCCATTGTTACCGCTGTGTTTGACAACAAAACACAGAGCAAATCCTTTATCTTGGGACTTCGAAATAACTGTCTTATATCGCAAATTCAACTAATTATAAAGTTTTTCTAGTAACACTGATGCCTGGACGTCAATTTAGTTCAATTGCGCCATCAATATTATCATTAATGGCCGAGTTGTCACGTTTGCAGTGTTATGGCACAGGCCAAGCTCTTCCATTTGTACCGGTGTGTTTGACAACAAAATACAGAGCAAATCCTTTATTTTGGGACTTCGAAATAACTGTGTCATATCGCAAATTCAACTAATTATCCAGTTGTTCTGGTAACACTGATGCCTGGAAGTCAATTTAGTTCTATTGCGCCTTCAATACTATCATTAATGGCCGAGTTGTGACATTTGCAGTGTTATGGCACAGGCCAACCTCGTCCATTTGTACCGGTGTGTTTGACAACAAAACACAGAGCAAATCCTTTATATTAGGACTTCGAAATAACTGTCTTATATCGCAAATTCAACTAATTATAAAGTTTTTCTAGTAACACTGATGCCTGGACGTCAATTTAGTTCAATTGCGCCATCAATACTATCATTAATGGCCGAGTTGTCACGTTTGCAGTGTTATGGCACAGGCCAAGCTCTTCCATTTGTACCGCTGTGTTTGGCAACAAAATACAGAGCAAATCCTTTATATTAGGACTTCCAAATAACTGTATTATATCGCAAATTCAACTAATTATCAAGTTTTTCTAGTAACACTGATGCATGGAGGTCAATTTAGTTCTATTGCGCCTTCAATACTATCATTAATGGCCGAGTTGTCACGTTTGCAGTGTTATGGCACAGACCAAGCTCTTCCATTTGTAACGGTGTGTTTTACAAAAAAATACAGACCAAATCCTTTATCTTGGGACTTCGAAATAACTGTGTCATATCGCAAATTCAACTAATTATCCAGATTTGCTAGTAACACTGATGCCTGGAGGTCATTTTAGTTCTATTGCGCCTTCAATACTATCATTACTGACCGAGTTGTCGCATTTTCAGTGTTATGGCACCACCAAGCTCTTCCATTTGTACCGCTGTATTTGACAACAAAATACAGAGCAAATCCTTTATCTTGGGACTTCGAAATAACTGTGTCATATCGCAAATTCAACTAATTATCCAGTTTTTCTGGTAACACTGATACCTGGAAGTCAATTTAGTTCTATTGCGCCTTCAATACTATCATTAATGGCCGAGTTGTGACATTTGCAGTGTTATGGCACAGGCCAACCACGTCCATTTGTACCGGTGTGTTTGACAACAAAACACAGAGCAAATCCTTTATATTAGGACTTCGAAATAACTGTCTTATATCGCAAATTCAACTAATTATCAAGTTTTTCTAGTAACACTGATGCCTGGACGTCAATTTAGTTCAATTGCGCCATCAATACTATCATTAATGGCCGAGTTGTCACGTTTGCAGTGTTATGACACAGGCCAAGCTCTTCCATTTGTACCGCTGTGTTTGACAACAATATACAGAGCAAATCCTTTATCTTGGGACTTCGAAATAACTGTGTCATATCGCAAATTCAACCAATTATCAAGTGTTCCTAGTAATACTGATGCCTGGAGGTGAATTTAGTTATATTGCGCAATCAATACCATCATTAATGGGCGAGTTATCACGTTTGCAGTGTTATAGCACAGGCCAAGCTCTTCCATTTGTACCGGTGTCTTTGACAACAAAATACAGACCAAATCCTTTCTCTTGGGACTTCGAAATAACTGTATCAACTAATTATCCAGTTTTCCTAGAAATACTGATGCCTGGAGGTCAATTTAGTTATATTACGCCATCAATACTATCATTAATGGGCAAGTTATCACGTTTGATGTGTTATAGCACAGGCCAAGCTCTTCCATTGGTACCGCTGTGTTTGACAACAAAACACAGAGCAAATCCTTTATCTTGGGACTTCGAAATAACTGTCTTATATCGCAAATTCAACTAATTATAAAGTTTTTCTAGTAACACTGATGCCTGGACGTCAATTTAGTTCAATTGCGCCATCAATACTATCATTAATGGCCGAGTTGTCACGTTTGCAGTGTTATGGCACAGGCCAAGCTCTTCCATTTGTACCGGTGTGTTTGACAACAAAATACAGAGCAAATCCTTTATTTTGGGACTTCGAAATAACTGTGTCATATCGCAAATTCAACTAATTATCCAGTTGTTCTGGTAACACTGATGCCTGGAAGTCAATTTAGTTCTATTGCGCCTTCAATACTATCATTAATGGCCGAGTTGTGACATTTGCAGTGTTATGGCACAGGCCAACCTCGTCCATTTGTACCGGTGTGTTTGACAACAAAACACAGAGCAAATCCTTTATATTAGGACTTCGAAATAACTGTCTTATATCGCAAATTCAACTAATTATAAAGTTTTTCTAGTAACACTGATGCCTGGACGTCAATTTAGTTCAATTGCGCCATCAATACTATCATTAATGGCCGAGTTGTCACGTTTGCAGTGTTATGGCACAGGCCAAGCTCTTCCATTTGTACCGCTGTGTTTGACAACAAAATACAGAGCAAATCCTTTATATTAGGACTTCCAAATAACTGTATTATATCGCAAATTCAACTAATTATCAAGTTTTTCTAGTAACACTGATGCATGGAGGTCAATTTAGTTCTATTGCGCCTTCAATACTATCATTAATGGCCGAGTTATCACGTTTGCAGTGTTCTGGCACAGACCAAGCTCTTCCATTTGTAACGGTGTGTTTTACAAGAAAATACAGACCAAATCCTTTATTTTGGGACTTCGAAATAACTGTGTCATATCGGAAATTCAACTAATTATCCAGATTTGCTAGTAACACTGATGCCTGGAGGTCATTTTAGTTCTATTGCGCCTTCAATACTATCATTACTGACCGAGTTGTCGCATTTTCAGTGTTATGGCACCACCAAGCTCTTCCATTTGTACCGCTGTGTTTGACAACAAAATACAGAGCAAATCCTTTATCTTGGGACTTCGAAATAACTGTGTCATATCGCAAATTCAACTAATTATCCAGTTTTTCTGGTAACACTGATGCCTGGAAGTCAATTTAGTTCTATTACGCCTTCAATACTATCATTAATGGCCGAGTTGTGACATTTGCAGTGTTATGGCACAGGCCAAGCTCTTCCATTTGTACCGCTTTGTTTGACAACAAAATACAGAGCAAATCCTTTATCTTGGGACTTCGAAATAACTGTATCAACTAATTATCCAGTTTTCCTAGAAATACTGATGCCTGGAGGTCAATTTAGTTCTATTGCGCCATCAATACTATCATTAATGGGCGAGTTATCACGTTTGATGTGTTATAGCACAGGCCAAGCTCTTCCATTGTTACCGCTGTGTTTGACAACAAAACACAGAGCAAATCCTTTATCTTGGGACTTCGAAATAACTGTCTTATATCGCAAATTCAACTAATTATAAAGTTTTTCTAGTAACACTGATGCCTGGACGTCAATTTAGTTCAATTGCGCCATCAATACTATCATTAATGGCCGAGTTGTCACGTTTGCAGTGTTATGGCACAGGCCAAGCTCTTCCATTTGTACCGGTGTGTTTGACAACAAAATACAGAGCAAATCCTTTATTTTGGGACTTCGAAATAACTGTGTCATATCGCAAATTCAACTAATTATCCAGTTGTTCTGGTAACACTGATGCCTGGAAGTCAATTTAGTTCTATTGCGCCTTCAATACTATCATTAATGGCCGAGTTGTGACATTTGCAGTGTTATGGCACAGGCCAACCTCGTCCATTTGTACCGGTGTGTTTGACAACAAAACACAGAGCAAATCCTTTATATTAGGACTTCGAAATAACTGTCTTATATCGCAAATTCAACTAATTATAAAGTTTTTCTAGTAACACTGATGCCTGGACGTCAATTTAGTTCAATTGCGCCATCAATACTATCATTAATGGCCGAGTTGTCACGTTTGCAGTGTTATGGCACAGGCCAAGCTCTTCCATTTGTACCGCTGTGTTTGACAACAAAATACAGAGCAAATCCTTTATATTAGGACTTCCAAATAACTGTATTATATCGCAAATTCAACTAATTATCAAGTTTTTCTAGTAACACTGATGCATGGAGGTCAATTTAGTTCTATTGCGCCTTCAATACTATCATTAATGGCCGAGTTGTCACGTTTGCAGTGTTATGGCACAGACCAAGCTCTTCCATTTGTAACGGTGTGTTTTACAAAAAAATACAGACCAAATCCTTTATCTTGGGACTTCGAAATAACTGTGTCATATCGCAAATTCAACTAATTATCCAGATTTGCTAGTAACACTGATGCCTGGAGGTCATTTTAGTTCTATTGCGCCTTCAATACTATCATTACTGACCGAGTTGTCGCATTTTCAGTGTTATGGCACCACCAAGCTCTTCCATTTGTACCGCTGTATTTGACAACAAAATACAGAGCAAATCCTTTATCTTGGGACTTCGAAATAACTGTGTCATATCGCAAATTCAACTAATTATCCAGTTTTTCTGGTAACACTGATGCCTGGAAGTCAATTTAGTTCTATTACGCCTTCAATACTATCATTAATGGCCGAGTTGTGACATTTGCAGTGTTATGGCACAGGCCAAGCTCTTCCATTTGTACCGCTGTGTTTGACAACAAAATACAGAGCAAATCCTTTATATTAGGACTTCGAAATAACTGTATTATATGGCAAATTCAACCAATTATCTAGTTTTCCTAGTAATACTGATGCCTGGAGGTGAATTTAGTTCTATTGCGCCATCAATACCATCATTAATGGGCGAGTTATCACGTTTGCAGTGTTATAGGACAGGCCAAGCTCTTCCATTTGTACCGGTGTGTTTGACAACAAAATACAGACCAAATCCTTTATCTTGGGACTTCGAAATAACTGTATCAACTAATTATCCAGTTTTCCTAGAAATACTGATGCCTGGAGGTCAATTTAGTTCTATTGCGCCATCAATACCATCATTAATGGGCGAGTTATCACGTTTGATGTGTTATAGCACAGGCCAAGCTCTTCCATTTGTACCGCTGTGTTTGACAACAAAATACAGAGGAAATCCTTTATTTTGCGACTTCGAAATAACTGTGTCATATCGCAAATTCAACTAATTATCAAGTTTTTCTTGTAACACTGATGCCTGGAGGTCAATTTAGTTCTATTGCGCCATCAATACTATCATTAATGGCCGAGTTGTCACACTTGCAGTGTTATGGCACAGGCCAAGCTCTTCCATTTGTACCGCTGTGTTTGACAACAAAACACAGAGCAAATCCTTTATCTTGGGACTTCGAAATAACTGTCTTATATCGCAAATTCAACTAATTATAAAGTTTTTCTAGTAACACTGATGCCTGGACGTCAATTTAGTTCAATTGCGCCATCAATACTATCATTAATGGCCGAGTTGTCACGTTTGCAGTGTTATGGCACAGGCCAAGCTCTTCCATTTGTACCGGTGTGTTTGACAACAAAATACAGAGCAAATCCTTTATTTTGGGACTTCGAAATAACTGTGTCATATCGCAAATTCAACTAATTATCCAGTTGTTCTGGTAACACTGATGCCTGGAAGTCAATTTAGTTCTATTGCGCCTTCAATACTATCATTAATGGCCGAGTTGTGACATTTGCAGTGTTATGGCACAGGCCAACCTCGTCCATTTGTACCGGTGTGTTTTACAAAAAAATACAGACCAAATCCTTTATCTTGGGACTTCGAAATAACTGTGTCATATCGCAAATTCAACTAATTATCCAGATTTGCTAGTAACACTGATGCCTGGAGGTCATTTTAGTTCTATTGCGCCTTCAATACTATCATTACTGACCGAGTTGTCGCATTTTCAGTGTTATGGCACCACCAAGCTCTTCCATTTGTACCGCTGTATTTGACAACAAAATACAGAGCAAATCCTTTATCTTGGGACTTCGAAATAACTGTGTCATATCGCAAATTCAACTAATTATCCAGTTTTTCTGGTAACACTGATACCTGGAAGTCAATTTAGTTCTATTGCGCCTTCAATACTATCATTAATGGCCGAGTTGTGACATTTGCAGTGTTATGGCACAGGCCAACCACGTCCATTTGTACCGGTGTGTTTGACAACAAAACACAGAGCAAATCCTTTATATTAGGACTTCGAAATAACTGTCTTATATCGCAAATTCAACTAATTATCAAGTTTTTCTAGTAACACTGATGCCTGGACGTCAATTTAGTTCAATTGCGCCATCAATACTATCATTAATGGCCGAGTTGTCACGTTTGCAGTGTTATGACACAGGCCAAGCTCTTCCATTTGTACCGCTGTGTTTGACAACAATATACAGAGCAAATCCTTTATCTTGGGACTTCGAAATAACTGTGTCATATCGCAAATTCAACCAATTATCAAGTGTTCCTAGTAATACTGATGCCTGGAGGTGAATTTAGTTATATTGCGCAATCAATACCATCATTAATGGGCGAGTTATCACGTTTGCAGTGTTATAGCACAGGCCAAGCTCTTCCATTTGTACCGGTGTCTTTGACAACAAAATACAGACCAAATCCTTTCTCTTGGGACTTCGAAATAACTGTATCAACTAATTATCCAGTTTTCCTAGAAATACTGATGCCTGGAGGTCAATTTAGTTCTATTGCGCCATCAATACTATCATTAATGGGCGAGTTATCACGTTTGATGTGTTATAGCACAGGCCAAGCTCTTCCATTGTTACCGCTGTGTTTGACAACAAAACACAGAGCAAATCCTTTATCTTGGGACTTCGAAATAACTGTCTTATATCGCAAATTCAACTAATTATAAAGTTTTTCTAGTAACACTGATGCCTGGACGTCAATTTAGTTCAATTGCGCCATCAATACTATCATTAATGGCCGAGTTGTCACGTTTGCAGTGTTATGGCACAGGCCAAGCTCTTCCATTTGTACCGGTGTGTTTGACAACAAAATACAGAGCAAATCCTTTATTTTGGGACTTCGAAATAACTGTGTCATATCGCAAATTCAACTAATTATCCAGTTGTTCTGGTAACACTGATGCCTGGAAGTCAATTTAGTTCTATTGCGCCTTCAATACTATCATTAATGGCCGAGTTGTGACATTTGCAGTGTTATGGCACAGGCCAACCTCGTCCATTTGTACCGGTGTGTTTGACAACAAAACACAGAGCAAATCCTTTATATTAGGACTTCGAAATAACTGTCTTATATCGCAAATTCAACTAATTATAAAGTTGTTCTAGTAACACTGATGCCTGGAGGTCAATTTAGTTCAATTGCGCCATCAATACTATCATTAATGGCCGAGTTGTCACGTTTGCAGTGTTATGGCACAGGCCAAGCTCTTCCATTTGTACCGCTGTGTTTGACAACAAAACACAGAGCAAATCCTTTATCTTGGGACTTCGAAATAACTGTCTTATATCGCAAATTCAACTAATTATAAAGTTTTTCTAGTAACACTGATGCCTGGACGTCAATTTAGTTCAATTGCGCCATCAATACTATCATTAATGGCCGAGTTGTCACGTTTGCAGTGTTATGGCACAGGCCAAGCTCTTCCATTTGTACCGGTGTGTTTGACAACAAAATACAGAGCAAATCCTTTATTTTGGGACTTCGAAATAACTGTGTCATATCGCAAATTCAACTAATTATCCAGTTGTTCTGGTAACACTGATGCCTGGAAGTCAATTTAGTTCTATTGCGCCTTCAATACTATCATTAATGGCCGAGTTGTGACATTTGCAGTGTTATGGCACAGGCCAACCTCGTCCATTTGTACCGGTGTGTTTTACAAAAAAATACAGACCAAATCCTTTATCTTGGGACTTCGAAATAACTGTGTCATATCGCAAATTCAACTAATTATCCAGATTTGCTAGTAACACTGATGCCTGGAGGTCATTTTAGTTCTATTGCGCCTTCAATACTATCATTACTGACCGAGTTGTCGCATTTTCAGTGTTATGGCACCACCAAGCTCTTCCATTTGTACCGCTGTATTTGACAACAAAATACAGAGCAAATCCTTTATCTTGGGACTTCGAAATAACTGTGTCATATCGCAAATTCAACTAATTATCCAGTTTTTCTGGTAACACTGATACCTGGAAGTCAATTTAGTTCTATTGCGCCTTCAATACTATCATTAATGGCCGAGTTGTGACATTTGCAGTGTTATGGCACAGGCCAACCACGTCCATTTGTACCGGTGTGTTTGACAACAAAACACAGAGCAAATCCTTTATATTAGGACTTCGAAATAACTGTCTTATATCGCAAATTCAACTAATTATCAAGTTTTTCTAGTAACACTGATGCCTGGACGTCAATTTAGTTCAATTGCGCCATCAATACTATCATTAATGGCCGAGTTGTCACGTTTGCAGTGTTATGACACAGGCCAAGCTCTTCCATTTGTACCGCTGTGTTTGACAACAATATACAGAGCAAATCCTTTATCTTGGGACTTCGAAATAACTGTGTCATATCGCAAATTCAACCAATTATCAAGTGTTCCTAGTAATACTGATGCCTGGAGGTGAATTTAGTTATATTGCGCAATCAATACCATCATTAATGGGCGAGTTATCACGTTTGCAGTGTTATAGCACAGGCCAAGCTCTTCCATTTGTACCGGTGTCTTTGACAACAAAATACAGACCAAATCCTTTCTCTTGGGACTTCGAAATAACTGTATCAACTAATTATCCAGTTTTCCTAGAAATACTGATGCCTGGAGGTCAATTTAGTTCTATTACGCCATCAATACTATCATTAATGGGCAAGTTATCACGTTTGATGTGTTATAGCACAGGCCAAGCTCTTCCATTGGTACCGCTGTGTTTGACAACAAAACACAGAGCAAATCCTTTATCTTGGGACTTCGAAATAACTGTCTTATATCGCAAATTCAACTAATTATAAAGTTTTTCTAGTAACACTGATGCCTGGACGTCAATTTAGTTCAATTGCGCCATCAATACTATCATTAATGGCCGAGTTGTCACGTTTGCAGTGTTATGGCACAGGCCAAGCTCTTCCATTTGTACCGGTGTGTTTGACAACAAAATACAGAGCAAATCCTTTATTTTGGGACTTCGAAATAACTGTGTCATATCGCAAATTCAACTAATTATCCAGTTGTTCTGGTAACACTGATGCCTGGAAGTCAATTTAGTTCTATTGCGCCTTCAATACTATCATTAATGGCCGAGTTGTGACATTTGCAGTGTTATGGCACAGGCCAACCTCGTCCATTTGTACCGGTGTGTTTGACAACAAAACACAGAGCAAATCCTTTATATTAGGACTTCGAAATAACTGTCTTATATCGCAAATTCAACTAATTATAAAGTTTTTCTAGTAACACTGATGCCTGGACGTCAATTTAGTTCAATTGCGCCATCAATACTATCATTAATGGCCGAGTTGTCACGTTTGCAGTGTTATGGCACAGGCCAAGCTCTTCCATTTGTACCGCTGTGTTTGACAACAAAATACAGAGCAAATCCTTTATATTAGGACTTCCAAATAACTGTATTATATCGCAAATTCAACTAATTATCAAGTTTTTCTAGTAACACTGATGCATGGAGGTCAATTTAGTTCTATTGCGCCTTCAATACTATCATTAATGGCCGAGTTATCACGTTTGCAGTGTTCTGGCACAGACCAAGCTCTTCCATTTGTAACGGTGTGTTTTACAAGAAAATACAGACCAAATCCTTTATCTTGGGACTTCGAAATAACTGTGTCATATCGGAAATTCAACTAATTATCCAGATTTGCTAGTAACACTGATGCCTGGAGGTCATTTTAGTTCTATTGCGCCTTCAATACTATCATTACTGACCGAGTTGTCGCATTTTCAGTGTTATGGCACCACCAAGTTCTTCCATTTGTACCGCTGTGTTTGACAACAAAATACAGAGCAAATCCTTTATCTTGGGACTTCGAAATAACTGTATCAACTAATTATCCAGTTTTCCTAGAAATACTGATGCCTGGAGGTCAATTTAGTTCTATTGCGCCATCAATACTATCATTAATGGGCGAGTTATCACGTTTGATGTGTTATAGCACAGGCCAAGCTCTTCCATTGTTACCGCTGTGTTTGACAACAAAACACAGAGCAAATCCTTTATCTTGGGACTTCGAAATAACTGTCTTATATCGCAAATTCAACTAATTATAAAGTTTTTCTAGTAACACTGATGCCTGGACGTCAATTTAGTTCAATTGCGCCATCAATACTATCATTAATGGCCGAGTTGTCACGTTTGCAGTGTTATGGCACAGGCCAAGCTCTTCCATTTGTACCGGTGTGTTTGACAACAAAATACAGAGCAAATCCTTTATTTTGGGACTTCGAAATAACTGTGTCATATCGCAAATTCAACTAATTATCCAGTTGTTCTGGTAACACTGATGCCTGGAAGTCAATTTAGTTCTATTGCGCCTTCAATACTATCATTAATGGCCGAGTTGTGACATTTGCAGTGTTATGGCACAGGCCAACCTCGTCCATTTGTACCGGTGTGTTTGACAACAAAACACAGAGCAAATCCTTTATATTAGGACTTCGAAATAACTGTCTTATATCGCAAATTCAACTAATTATAAAGTTTTTCTAGTAACACTGATGCCTGGACGTCAATTTAGTTCAATTGCGCCATCAATACTATCATTAATGGCCGAGTTGTCACGTTTGCAGTGTTATGGCACAGGCCAAGCTCTTCCATTTGTACCGCTGTGTTTGACAACAAAATACAGAGCAAATCCTTTATATTAGGACTTCCAAATAACTGTATTATATCGCAAATTCAACTAATTATCAAGTTTTTCTAGTAACACTGATGCATGGAGGTCAATTTAGTTCTATTGCGCCTTCAATACTATCATTAATGGCCGAGTTGTCACGTTTGCAGTGTTATGGCACAGACCAAGCTCTTCCATTTGTAACGGTGTGTTTTACAAAAAAATACAGACCAAATCCTTTATCTTGGGACTTCGAAATAACTGTGTCATATCGCAAATTCAACTAATTATCCAGATTTGCTAGTAACACTGATGCCTGGAGGTCATTTTAGTTCTATTGCGCCTTCAATACTATCATTACTGACCGAGTTGTCGCATTTTCAGTGTTATGGCACCACCAAGCTCTTCCATTTGTACCGCTGTATTTGACAACAAAATACAGAGCAAATCCTTTATCTTGGGACTTCGAAATAACTGTGTCATATCGCAAATTCAACTAATTATCCAGTTTTTCTGGTAACACTGATGCCTGGAAGTCAATTTAGTTCTATTACGCCTTCAATACTATCATTAATGGCCGAGTTGTGACATTTGCAGTGTTATGGCACAGGCCAAGCTCTTCCATTTGTACCGCTGTGTTTGACAACAAAATACAGAGCAAATCCTTTATCTTGGGACTTCGAAATAACTGTATCAACTAATTATCCAGTTTTCCTAGAAATACTGATGCCTGGAGGTCAATTTAGTTCTATTGCGCCATCAATACTATCATTAATGGGCGAGTTATCACGTTTGATGTGTTATAGCACAGGCCAAGCTCTTCCATTGTTACCGCTGTGTTTGACAACAAAACACAGAGCAAATCCTTTATCTTGGGACTTCGAAATAACTGTCTTATATCGCAAATTCAACTAATTATAAAGTTTTTCTAGTAACACTGATGCCTGGACGTCAATTTAGTTCAATTGCGCCATCAATACTATCATTAATGGCCGAGTTGTCACGTTTGCAGTGTTATGGCACAGGCCAAGCTCTTCCATTTGTACCGGTGTGTTTGACAACAAAATACAGAGCAAATCCTTTATTTTGGGACTTCGAAATAACTGTGTCATATCGCAAATTCAACTAATTATCCAGTTGTTCTGGTAACACTGATGCCTGGAAGTCAATTTAGTTCTATTGCGCCTTCAATACTATCATTAATGGCCGAGTTGTGACATTTGCAGTGTTATGGCACAGGCCAACCTCGTCCATTTGTACCGGTGTGTTTGACAACAAAACACAGAGCAAATCCTTTATATTAGGACTTCGAAATAACTGTCTTATATCGCAAATTCAACTAATTATAAAGTTTTTCTAGTAACACTGATGCCTGGACGTCAATTTAGTTCAATTGCGCCATCAATACTATCATTAATGGCCGAGTTGTCACGTTTGCAGTGTTATGGCACAGGCCAAGCTCTTCCATTTGTACCGCTGTGTTTGACAACAAAATACAGAGCAAATCCTTTATATTAGGACTTCCAAATAACTGTATTATATCGCAAATTCAACTAATTATCAAGTTTTTCTAGTAACACTGATGCATGGAGGTCAATTTAGTTCTATTGCGCCTTCAATACTATCATTAATGGCCGAGTTGTCACGTTTGCAGTGTTATGGCACAGACCAAGCTCTTCCATTTGTAACGGTGTGTTTTACAAAAAAATACAGACCAAATCCTTTATCTTGGGACTTCGAAATAACTGTGTCATATCGCAAATTCAACTAATTATCCAGATTTGCTAGTAACACTGATGCCTGGAGGTCATTTTAGTTCTATTGCGCCTTCAATACTATCATTACTGACCGAGTTGTCGCATTTTCAGTGTTATGGCACCACCAAGCTCTTCCATTTGTACCGCTGTATTTGACAACAAAATACAGAGCAAATCCTTTATCTTGGGACTTCGAAATAACTGTGTCATATCGCAAATTCAACTAATTATCCAGTTTTTCTGGTAACACTGATGCCTGGAAGTCAATTTAGTTCTATTACGCCTTCAATACTATCATTAATGGCCGAGTTGTGACATTTGCAGTGTTATGGCACAGGCCAAGCTCTTCCATTTGTACCGCTGTGTTTGACAACAAAATACAGAGCAAATCCTTTATATTAGGACTTCGAAATAACTGTATTATATGGCAAATTCAACCAATTATCTAGTTTTCCTAGTAATACTGATGCCTGGAGGTGAATTTAGTTCTATTGCGCCATCAATACCATCATTAATGGGCGAGTTATCACGTTTGCAGTGTTATAGGACAGGCCAAGCTCTTCCATTTGTACCGGTGTGTTTGACAACAAAATACAGACCAAATCCTTTATCTTGGGACTTCGAAATAACTGTATCAACTAATTATCCAGTTTTCCTAGAAATACTGATGCCTGGAGGTCAATTTAGTTCTATTGCGCCATCAATACCATCATTAATGGGCGAGTTATCACGTTTGATGTGTTATAGCACAGGCCAAGCTCTTCCATTTGTACCGCTGTGTTTGACAACAAAATACAGAGGAAATCCTTTATTTTGCGACTTCGAAATAACTGTGTCATATCGCAAATTCAACTAATTATCAAGTTTTTCTTGTAACACTGATGCCTGGAGGTCAATTTAGTTCTATTGCGCCATCAATACTATCATTAATGGCCGAGTTGTCACACTTGCAGTGTTATGGCACAGGCCAAGCTCTTCCATTTGTACCGCTGTGTTTGACAACAAAACACAGAGCAAATCCTTTATCTTGGGACTTCGAAATAACTGTGTCATATCGCAAATTCAACTAATTATCAAGTTTTTCTAGTAACACTGATGCCTGGAGGTCAATTTAGTTCTATTGCGCCTTCAATACTATCATTAATGGCCGAGTTGTCACATTTGCAGTGTTATGGCACAGGCCAAGCTATTCCATTTGTACCGGTGTGTTTTACAACAAAAGAGAGAGCAACTCCTTTATATTAGGACTTCGAAATAACTGTATTATATGGCAAATTCAACCAATTATCTAGTTTTCCTAGTAATACTGATGCCTGGAGGTGAATTTAGTTCTATTGCGCCATCAATACTATCATTAATGGGCGAGTTATCACGTTTGCAGTGTTATAGCACAGGCCAAGCTCTTCCATTTGTACCGGTGTGTTTGACAACAAAATACAGACCAAATCCTTTATCTTGGGACTTCGAAATAACTGTGACATATTGCAAATTCAACTAATTATCCAGTTTTGCTAGTAAAACTGATGCCTGGAGGTCATTTTAGTTCTATTACGCCTTCAATACTATCATTAATGACCGAGTTGTCGCATTTTCAGTGTTATGGCACCACCAAGCTCTTCCATTTGTACCGGTGTGTTTGACAACAAAACACAGAGCAAATCCTTTATTTGGGACTTCGAAATAACTGTGTTATCTTGCCAATTCAACTAATTATATAGTTTTCCTAGTCACTCTGATGCCTGGAAGTCAATTTATTTCTATTGCGCCATAAATACTATCATTAATGGCCGAGTTGTCACATTTTCAGTGTTATGGCACAGGCCAACCTCGTCCATTTGTACCGGTGTGTTTGACAACAAAACACAGAGCAAATCCTTTATATTAGGACTTCGAAATAACTGTCTTATATCGCAAATTCAACTAATTATAAAGTGTTTCTAGTAACACTGATGCCTGGACGTCAATTTAGTTCAATTGCGCCATCAATACTATCATTAATGGCCGAGTTGCCACGTTTGCAGTGTTATGGCACAGGCCAAGCTCTTCCATTTGTACCGCTGTGTTTGAGAACAAAATACAGAGCAACTCCTTTATATTAGGACTTCGAAATAACTGTATTATATGGCAAATTCAACCAATTATCTAGTTTTCCTAGTAATACTGATGCCTGGAGGTGAATTTAGTTCTATTGCGCCATCAATACCATCATTAATGGGCGAGTTATCACGTTTGCAGTGTTATAGCACAGGCCAAGCTCTTCCATTTGTACCGGTGTGTTTGACAACAAAACAGAGAGCAACTCCTTTATATTAAGACTTCGAAATAACTGTATCAACTAATTATCCAGTTTTCCTAGAAATACTGTTGCCTGGAGGTCAATTTAATTCTATTGCGCCATCAATACTATCATTAATGGGCGAGTTATCACGATAAATTTGATGTGTTATAGCACAGGCCAAGCTCTTCCATTTGTACCACTGTGTTTGACAAAAAAACACAGAGGAAATCCTTTATCTTGGGACTTCGAAATAACTGTCTTATATCGCAAATTCAACTAATTATAAAGTTTTTCTAGAAATACTGATGACTGGAGGTCAATTTAGTTCTATTGCGCAATCAATACTATCATTAATGGGCGAGTTATCACGTTTGATGTGTTATAGCACAGGCCAAGCTCTTCCATTTGTACCGCTGTGTTTGACAACAAAATACAGAGCAAATCCTTTATTTTGCGACTTCGAAATAACTGTGTCATATCGCAAATTCAACTAATTATCAAGTTTTTCTGGTAACACTGATGCCTGGAGGTCAATTTAGTTCTATTGCGCCATCAATACTATCATTAATGGCCGAGTTGTCACACTTGCAGTGTTATGGCACAGGCCAAGCTCTTCCATTTGTACCGCTGTGTTTGACAACAAAACACAGAGCAAATCCTTTATCTTGGGACTTCGAAATAACTATGTCATATCGCAAATTCAACTAATTATCAAGTTTTTCTAGTAACACTGATGCCTGGAGGTCAATTTAGTTCTATTGCGCCTTCAATACTATCATTAATGGCCGAGTTGTGACATTTGCAGTGTTATGGCACAGGCCAAGCTATTCCATTTGTACCGGTGTGTTTTACAACAAAAGAGAGAGCAACTCCTTTATATTAGGACTTCGAAATAACTGTATTATATGGCAAATTCAACCAATTATCTAGTTTTCCTAGTAATACTGATGCCTGGAGGTGAATTTAGTTCTATTGCGCCATCAATACCATCATTAATGGGCGAGTTATCACGTTTGCAGTGTTATAGCACAGGCCAAGCTCTTCCATTTGTACCGGTGTGTTTGACAACAAAACAGAGAGAAACTCCTTTATATTAAGACTTCGAAATAACTGTATCAACTAATTATCCAGTTTTCCTAGAAATACTGATGCCTGGAGGTCAATTTAATTCTATTGCGCCATCAATACTATCATTAATGGGCGAGTTATCACGTTTGATGTGTTATAGCACAGGCCAAGCTCTTCCATTTGTACCGCTGTGTTTGACAAAAAAACAGAGGAAATCCTTTATCTTGGGACTTCGAAATAACTGTCTTATATCGCAAATTCAACTAATTATAAAGTTTTTCTAGTAACACTGATGCCTGGACGTCAATTTAGTTCAATTGCGCCATCAATACTATCATTAATGGCCGAGTTGTCACGTTTGCAGTGATATGGCACAGGCCAAGCTCTTCCATTTGTACCGGTGTGTTTGACAACAAAACACAGAGCAAATCCTTTATCTTGGGACTTCGAAATAACTGTGTCATATCGCAAATTCAACCCATTATCAAGTTTTCCTAGTAATACTGATGCCTGGAGGTGAATTTAGTTCTATTGCGCCATCAATACCATCATTAATGGGCGAGTTATCACGTTTGCAGTGTTATAGGACAGGCCAAGCTCTTCCATTTGTACCGGTGTGTTTGACAACAAAATACAGACCAAATCCTTTATCTTGGGACTTCGAAATAACTGTATCAACTAATTATCCAGTTTTCCTAGAAATACTGATGCCTGGAGGTCAATTTAGTTCTATTGCGCCATCAATACCATCATTAATGGGCGAGTTATCACGTTTGATGTGTTATAGCACAGGCCAAGCTCTTCCATTTGTACCGCTGTGTTTGACAACAAAATACAGAGGAAATCCTTTATTTTGCGACTTCGAAATAACTGTGTCATATCGCAAATTCAACTAATTATCAAGTTTTTCTTGTAACACTGATGCCTGGAGGTCAATTTAGTTCTATTGCGCCATCAATACTATCATTAATGGCCGAGTTGTCACACTTGCAGTGTTATGGCACAGGCCAAGCTCTTCCATTTGTACCGCTGTGTTTGACAACAAAACACAGAGCAAATCCTTTATCTTGGGACTTCGAAATAACTGTGTCATATCGCAAATTCAACTAATTATCAAGTTTTTCTAGTAACACTGATGCCTGGAGGTCAATTTAGTTCTATTGCGCCTTCAATACTATTATTAATGGCCGAGTTGTCACATTTGCAGTGTTATGGCACAGGCCAAGCTATTCCATTTGTACCGGTGTGTTTTACAACAAAAGAGAGAGCAACTCCTTTATATTAGGACTTCGAAATAACTGTATTATATGGCAAATTCAACCAATTATCTAGTTTTCCTAGTAATACTGATGCCTGGAGGTGAATTTAGTTCTATTGCGCCATCAATACTATCATTTATGGGCGAGTTATCACGTTTGCAGTGTTATAGCACAGGCCAAGCTCTTCCATTTGTACCGGTGTGTTTGACAACAAAATACAGACCAAATCCTTTATCTTGGGACTTCGAAATAACTGTGACATATTGCAAATTCAATTAATTATCCAGTTTTGCTAGTAAAACTGATGCCTGGAGGTAATTTTAGTTCTATTGCGCCTTCAATACTATCATTAATGGCCGAGTTGTCACACTTGCAGTGTTATGGCACAGGCCAAGCTCTTCCATTTGTACCGCTGTGTTTGACAACAAAACACAGAGCAAATCCTTTATCTTGGGACTTCGAAATAACTATGTCATATCGCAAATTCAACTAATTATCAAGTTTTTCTAGTAACACTGATGCCTGGAGGTCAATTTAGTTCTATTGCGCCTTCAATACTATCATTAATGGCCGAGTTGTGACATTTGCAGTGTTATGGCACAGGCCAAGCTATTCCATTTGTACCGGTGTGTTTTACAACAAAAGAGAGAGCAACTCCTTTATATTAGGACTTCGAAATAACTGTATTATATGGCAAATTCAACCAATTATCTAGTTTTCCTAGTAATACTGATGCCTGGAGGTGAATTTAGTTCTATTGCGCCATCAATACCATCATTAATGGGCGAGTTATCACGTTTGCAGTGTTATAGCACAGGCCAAGCTCTTCCATTTGTACCGGTGTGTTTGACAACAAAACAGAGAGAAACTCCTTTATATTAAGACTTCGAAATAACTGTATCAACTAATTATCCAGTTTTCCTAGAAATACTGATGCCTGGAGGTCAATTTAATTCTATTGCGCCATCAATACTATCATTAATGGGCGAGTTATCACGTTTGATGTGTTATAGCACAGGCCAAGCTCTTCCATTTGTACCGCTGTGTTTGACAAAAAAACAGAGGAAATCCTTTATCTTGGGACTTCGAAATAACTGTCTTATATCGCAAATTCAACTAATTATAAAGTTTTTCTAGTAACACTGATGCCTGGACGTCAATTTAGTTCAATTGCGCCATCAATACTATCATTAATGGCCGAGTTGTCACGTTTGCAGTGATATGGCACAGGCCAAGCTCTTCCATTTGTACCGGTGTGTTTGACAACAAAACACAGAGCAAATCCTTTATCTTGGGACTTCGAAATAACTGTGTCATATCGCAAATTCAACCCATTATCAAGTTTTCCTAGTAATACTGATGCCTGGAGGTGAATTTAGTTCTATTGCGCCATCAATACCATCATTAATGGGCGAGTTATCACGTTTGCAGTGTTATAGGACAGGCCAAGCTCTTCCATTTGTACCGGTGTGTTTGACAACAAAATACAGACCAAATCCTTTATCTTGGGACTTCGAAATAACTGTATCAACTAATTATCCAGTTTTCCTAGAAATACTGATGCCTGGAGGTCAATTTAGTTCTATTGCGCCATCAATACCATCATTAATGGGCGAGTTATCACGTTTGATGTGTTATAGCACAGGCCAAGCTCTTCCATTTGTACCGCTGTGTTTGACAACAAAATACAGAGGAAATCCTTTATTTTGCGACTTCGAAATAACTGTGTCATATCGCAAATTCAACTAATTATCAAGTTTTCCTTGTAACACTGATGCCTGGAGGTCAATTTAGTTCTATTGCGCCATCAATACTATCATTAATGGCCGAGTTGTCACACTTGCAGTGTTATGGCACAGGCCAAGCTCTTCCATTTGTACCGCTGTGTTTGACAACAAAACACAGAGCAAATCCTTTATCTTGGGACTTCGAAATAACTGTGTCATATCGCAAATTCAACTAATTATCAAGTTTTTCTAGTAACACTGATGCCTGGAGGTCAATTTAGTTCTATTGCGCCTTCAATACTATTATTAATGGCCGAGTTGTCACATTTGCAGTGTTATGGCACAGGCCAAGCTATTCCATTTGTACCGGTGTGTTTTACAACAAAAGAGAGAGCAACTCCTTTATATTAGGACTTCGAAATAACTGTATTATATGGCAAATTCAACCAATTATCTAGTTTTCCTAGTAATACTGATGCCTGGAGGTGAATTTAGTTCTATTGCGCCATCAATACTATCATTAATGGGCGAGTTATCACGTTTGCAGTGTTATAGCACAGGCCAAGCTCTTCCATTTGTACCGGTGTGTTTGACAACAAAATACAGACCAAATCCTTTATCTTGGGACTTCGAAATAACTGTGACATATTGCAAATTCAATTAATTATCCAGTTTTGCTAGTAAAACTGATGCCTGGAGGTAATTTTAGTTCTATTGCGCCTTCAATACTATCATTAATGACCGAGTTGTCGCATTTTCAGTGTTATGGCACCACCAAGCTCTTCCATTTGTACCGGTGTGTTTGACAACAAAACACAGAGCAAATCCTTTATTTGGGACTTCGAAATAACTGTGTTATCTTGCCAATTCAACTAATTATATAGTTTTCCTAGTCACTCTGATGCCTGGAGGTAATTTTTGTTCTATTGCGCCATAAATACTATCATTAATGGCCGAGTTGTCACATTTTCAGTGTTGTTGCACCGCCAAGCCCTTCCATTTGTACCACCGGTGTGTTTGACAACAAAATACAGAGCAAATCCTTTATCTTGGGACTTCGAAATAACTGTGTCATATCGCAAATTCAACTAATTATCCAGTTTTTCTGGTAACACTGATACCTGGAAGTCAATTTAGTTCTATTGCGCCTTCAATACTATCATTAATGGCCGAGTTGTGACATTTGCAGTGTTATGGCACAGGCCAACCACGTCCATTTGTACCGGTGTGTTTGACAACAAAACACAGAGCAAATCCTTTATATTAGGACTTCGAAATAACTGTCTTATATCGCAAATTCAACTAATTATCAAGTTTTTCTAGTAACACTGATGCCTGGACGTCAATTTAGTTCAATTGCGCCATCAATACTATCATTAATGGCCGAGTTGTCACGTTTGCAGTGTTATGACACAGGCCAAGCTCTTCCATTTGTACCGCTGTGTTTGACAACAATATACAGAGCAAATCCTTTATCTTGGGACTTCGAAATAACTGTGTCATATCGCAAATTCAACCAATTATCAAGTTTTCCTAGTAATACTGATGCCTGGAGGTGAAATTAGTTCTATTGCGCAATCAATACCATCATTAATGGGCGAGTTATCACGTTTGCAGTGTTATAGCACAGGCCAAGCTCTTCCATTTGTACCGGTGTCTTTGACAACAAAATACAGACCAAATCCTTTCTCTTGGGACTTCGAAATAACTGTATCAACTAATTATCCAGTTTTCCTAGAAATACTGATGCCTGGAGGTCAATTTAGTTCTATTACGCCATCAATACTATCATTAATGGGCAAGTTATCACGTTTGATGTGTTATAGCACAGGCCAAGCTCTTCCACTGGTACCGCTGTGTTTGACAACAAAACACAGAGCAAATCCTTTATCTTGGGACTTCGAAATAACTGTCTTATATCGCAAATTCAACTAATTATAAAGTTTTTCTAGTAACACTGATGCCTGGACGTCAATTTAGTTCAATTGCGCCATCAATACTATCATTAATGGCCGAGTTGTCACGTTTGCAGTGTTATGGCACAGGCCAAGCTCTTCCATTTGTACCGGTGTGTTTGACAACAAAATACAGAGCAAATCCTTTATTTTGGGACTTCGAAATAACTGTGTCATATCGCAAATTCAACTAATTATCCAGTTGTTCTGGTAACACTGATGCCTGGAAGTCAATTTAGTTCTATTGCGCCTTCAATACTATCATTAATGGCCGAGTTGTGACATTTGCAGTGTTATGGCACAGGCCAACCTCGTCCATTTGTACCGGTGTGTTTGACAACAAAACACAGAGCAAATCCTTTATATTAGGACTTCGAAATAACTGTCTTATATCGCAAATTCAACTAATTATAAAGTTTTTCTAGTAACACTGATGCCTGGACGTCAATTTAGTTCAATTGCGCCATCAATACTATCATTAATGGCCGAGTTGTCACGTTTGCAGTGTTATGGCACAGGCCAAGCTCTTCCATTTGTACCGCTGTGTTTGACAACAAAATACAGAGCAAATCCTTTATATTAGGACTTCCAAATAACTGTATTATATCGCAAATTCAACTAATTATCAAGTTTTTCTAGTAACACTGATGCATGGAGGTCAATTTAGTTCTATTGCGCCTTCAATACTATCATTAATGGCCGAGTTGTCACGTTTGCAGTGATATGGCACAGGCCAAGCTCTTCCATTTGTACCGGTGTGTTTGACAACAAAACACAGAGCAAATCCTTTATATTAGGGCTTCGAAATAACTGTATTATATCGCAAATTCAACTAATTATCCAGTTTTCCTAGTAATACTGATGCCTGGAGGTGAATTTAGTTCTATTGCGCCATCAATACCATCATTAATGGGCGAGTTATCACGTTTGCAGTGTTATAGCACAGGCCAAGCTCTTCCATTTGTACCGGTGTGTTTGACAACAAAATACAGACCAAATCCTTTATCTTGGGACTTCGAAATAACTGTGTCATATCGCAAATTCAACCCATTATCAAGTTTTCCTAGTAATACTGATGCCTGGAGGTGAATTTAGTTCTATTGCGCCATCAATACCATCATTAATGGGCGAGTTATCACGTTTGCAGTGTTATAGGACAGGCCAAGCTCTTCCATTTGTACCGGTGTGTTTGACAACAAAATACAGACCAAATCCTTTATCTTGGGACTTCGAAATAACTGTATCAACTAATTATCCAGTTTTCCTAGAAATACTGATGCCTGGAGGTCAATTTAGTTCTATTGCGCCATCAATACCATCATTAATGGGCGAGTTATCACGTTTGATGTGTTATAGCACAGGCCAAGCTCTTCCATTTGTACCGCTGTGTTTGACAACAAAATACAGAGGAAATCCTTTATTTTGCGACTTCGAAATAACTGTGTCATATCGCAAATTCAACTAATTATCAAGTTTTTCTTGTAACACTGATGCCTGGAGGTCAATTTAGTTCTATTGCGCCATCAATACTATCATTAATGGCCGAGTTGTCACACTTGCAGTGTTATGGCACAGGCCAAGCTCTTCCATTTGTACCGCTGTGTTTGACAACAAAACACAGAGCAAATCCTTTATCTTGGGACTTCGAAATAACTGTGTCATATCGCAAATTCAACTAATTATCAAGTTTTTCTAGTAACACTGATGCCTGGAGGTCAATTTAGTTCTATTGCGCCTTCAATACTATCATTAATGGCCGAGTTGTCACATTTGCAGTGTTATGGCACAGGCCAAGCTATTCCATTTGTACCGGTGTGTTTTACAACAAAAGAGAGAGCAACTCCTTTATATTAGGACTTCGAAATAACTGTATTATATGGCAAATTCAACCAATTATCTAGTTTTCCTAGTAATACTGATGCCTGGAGGTGAATTTAGTTCTATTGCGCCATCAATACTATCATTAATGGGCGAGTTATCACGTTTGCAGTGTTATAGCACAGGCCAAGCTCTTCCATTTGTACCGGTGTGTTTGACAACAAAATACAGACCAAATCCTTTATCTTGGGACTTCGAAATAACTGTGACATATTGCAAATTCAACTAATTATCCAGTTTTGCTAGTAAAACTGATGCCTGGAGGTCATTTTAGTTCTATTGCGCCTTCAATACTATCATTAATGACCGAGTTGTCGCATTTTCAGTGTTATGGCACCACCAAGCTCTTCCATTTGTACCGGTGTGTTTGACAACAAAACACAGAGCAAATCCTTTATTTGGGACTTCGAAATAACTGTGTTATCTTGCCAATTCAACTAATTATATAGTTTTCCTAGTCACTCTGATGCCTGGAAGTCAATTTATTTCTATTGCGCCATAAATACTATCATTAATGGCCGAGTTGTCACATTTTCAGTGTTATGGCACAGGCCAACCTCGTCCATTTGTACCGGTGTGTTTGACAACAAAACACAGAGCAAATCCTTTATATTAGGACTTCGAAATAACTGTCTTATATCGCAAATTCAACTAATTATAAAGTGTTTCTAGTAACACTGATGCCTGGACGTCAATTTAGTTCAATTGCGCCATCAATACTATCATTAATGGCCGAGTTGCCACGTTTGCAGTGTTATGGCACAGGCCAAGCTCTTCCATTTGTACCGCTGTGTTTGAGAACAAAATACAGAGCAACTCCTTTATATTAGGACTTCGAAATAACTGTATTATATGGCAAATTCAACCAATTATCTAGTTTTCCTAGTAATACTGATGCCTGGAGGTGAATTTAGTTATATTGCGCCATCAATACCATCATTAATGGGCGAGTTATCACGTTTGCAGTGTTATAGCACAGGCCAAGCTCTTCCATTTGTACCGGTGTGTTTGACAACAAAACAGAGAGCAACTCCTTTATCTTGGGACTTCGAAATAACTGTCTTATATCGCAAATTCAACTAATTATAAAGTTTTTCTAGAAATACTGATGACTGGAGGTCAATTTAGTTCTATTGCGCAATCAATACTATCATTAATGGGCGAGTTATCACGTTTGATGTGTTATAGCACAGGCCAAGCTCTTCCATTTGTACCGCTGTGTTTGACAACAAAATACAGAGCAAATCCTTTATTTTGCGACTTCGAAATAACTGTGTCATATCGCAAATTCAACTAATTATCAAGTTTTTCTGGTAACACTGATGCCTGGAGGTCAATTTAGTTCTATTGCGCCATCAATACTATCATTAATGGCCGAGTTGTCACACTTGCAGTGTTATGGCACAGGCCAAGCTCTTCCATTTGTACCGCTGTGTTTGACAACAAAACACAGAGCAAATCCTTTATCTTGGGACTTCGAAATAACTGTGTCATATCGCAAATTCAACTAATTATCAAGTTTTTCTAGTAACACTGATGCCTGGAGGTCAATTTAGTTCTATTGCGCCTTCAATACTATCATTAATGGCCGAGTTGTGACATTTGCAGTGTTATGGCACAGGCCAAGCTATTCCATTTGTACCGGTGTGTTTTACAACAAAAGAGAGAGCAACTCCTTTATATTAGGACTTCGAAATAACTGTATTATATGGCAAATTCAACCAATTATCTAGTTTTCCTAGTAATACTGATGCCTGGAGGTGAATTTAGTTCTATTGCGCCATCAATACCATCATTAATGGGCGAGTTATCACGTTTGCAGTGTTATAGCACAGGCCAAGCTCTTCCATTTGTACCGGTGTGTTTGACAACAAAACAGAGAGAAACTCCTTTATATTAAGACTTCGAAATAACTGTATCAACTAATTATCCAGTTTTCCTAGAAATACTGATGCCTGGAGGTCAATTTAATTCTATTGCGCCATCAATACTATCATTAATGGGCGAGTTATCACGTTTGACGTGTTATAGCACAGGCCAAGCTCTTCCATTTGTACCGCTGTGTTTGACAAAAAAACAGAGGAAATCCTTTATCTTGGGACTTCGAAATAACTGTCTTATATCGCAAATTCAACTAATTATAAAGTTTTTCTAGTAACACTGATGCCTGGACGTCAATTTAGTTCAATTGCGCCATCAATACTATCATTAATGGCCGAGTTGTCACGTTTGCAGTGATATGGCACAGGCCAAGCTCTTCCATTTGTACCGGTGTGTTTGACAACAAAACACAGAGCAAATCCTTTATCTTGGGACTTCGAAATAACTGTGTCATATCGCAAATTCAACCCATTATCAAGTTTTCCTAGTAATACTGATGCCTGGAGGTGAATTTAGTTCTATTGCGCCATCAATACCATCATTAATGGGCGAGTTATCACGTTTGCAGTGTTATAGGACAGGCCAAGCTCTTCCATTTGTACCGGTGTGTTTGACAACAAAATACAGACCAAATCCTTTATCTTGGGACTTCGAAATAACTGTATCAACTAATTATCCAGTTTTCCTAGAAATACTGATGCCTGGAGGTCAATTTAGTTCTATTGCGCCATCAATACCATCATTAATGGGCGAGTTATCACGTTTGATGTGTTATAGCACAGGCCAAGCTCTTCCATTTGTACCGCTGTGTTTGACAACAAAATACAGAGGAAATCCTTTATTTTGCGACTTCGAAATAACTGTGTCATATCGCAAATTCAACTAATTATCAAGTTTTTCTTGTAACACTGATGCCTGGAGGTCAATTTAGTTCTATTGCGCCATCAATACTATCATTAATGGCCGAGTTGTCACACTTGCAGTGTTATGGCACAGGCCAAGCTCTTCCATTTGTACCGCTGTGTTTGACAACAAAACACAGAGCAAATCCTTTATCTTGGGACTTCGAAATAACTGTGTCATATCGCAAATTCAACTAATTATCAAGTTTTTCTAGTAACACTGATGCCTGGAGGTCAATTTAGTTCTATTGCGCCTTCAATACTATTATTAATGGCCGAGTTGTCACATTTGCAGTGTTATGGCACAGGCCAAGCTATTCCATTTGTACCGGTGTGTTTTACAACAAAAGAGAGAGCAACTCCTTTATATTAGGACTTCGAAATAACTGTATTATATGGCAAATTCAACCAATTATCTAGTTTTCCTAGTAATACTGATGCCTGGAGGTGAATTTAGTTCTATTGCGCCATCAATACTATCATTAATGGGCGAGTTATCACGTTTGCAGTGTTATAGCACAGGCCAAGCTCTTCCATTTGTACCGGTGTGTTTGACAACAAAATACAGACCAAATCCTTTATCTTGGGACTTCGAAATAACTGTGACATATTGCAAATTCAACTAATTATCCAGTTTTGCTAGTAAAACTGATGCCTGGAGGTCATTTTAGTTCTATTGCGCCTTCAATACTATCATTAATGACCGAGTTGTCGCATTTTCAGTGTTATGGCACCACCAAGCTCTTCCATTTGTACCGGTGTGTTTGACAACAAAACACAGAGCAAATCCTTTATATTAGGACTTCGAAATAACTGTGTCATATCGCAAATTCAACTAATTATCAAGTTTTTCTTGTAACACTGATGCCTGGAGGTCAATTTAGTTCTATTGCGCCATCAATACTATCATTAATGGCCGAGTTGTCACACTTGCAGTGTTATGGCACAGGCCAAGCTCTTCCATTTGTACCGCTGTGTTTGACAACAAAACACAGAGCAAATCCTTTATCTTGGGACTTCGAAATAACTGTGTCATATCGCAAATTCAACTAATTATCAAGTTTTTCTAGTAACACTGATGCCTGGAGGTCAATTTAGTTCTATTGCGCCTTCAATACTATTATTAATGGCCGAGTTGTCACATTTGCAGTGTTATGGCACAGGCCAAGCTATTCCATTTGTACCGGTGTGTTTTACAACAAAAGAGAGAGCAACTCCTTTATATTAGGACTTCGAAATAACTGTATTATATGGCAAATTCAACCAATTATCTAGTTTTCCTAGTAATACTGATGCCTGGAGGTGAATTTAGTTCTATTGCGCCATCAATACTATCATTAATGGGCGAGTTATCACGTTTGCAGTGTTATAGCACAGGCCAAGCTCTTCCATTTGTACCGGTGTGTTTGACAACAAAATACAGACCAAATCCTTTATCTTGGGACTTCGAAATAACTGTGACATATTGCAAATTCAACTAATTATCCAGTTTTGCTAGTAAAACTGATGCCTGGAGGTCATTTTAGTTCTATTGCGCCTTCAATACTATCATTAATGACCGAGTTGTCGCATTTTCAGTGTTATGGCACCACCAAGCTCTTCCATTTGTACCGGTGTGTTTGACAACAAAACACAGAGCAAATCCTTTATTTGGGACTTCGAAATAACTGTGTTATCTTGCCAATTCAACTAATTATATAGTTTTCCTAGTCACTCTGATGCCTGGAGGTAATTTTTGTTCTATTGCGCCATAAATACTATCATTAATGGCCGAGTTGTCACATTTTCAGTGTTGTTGCACCGCCAAGCCCTTCCATTTGTACCACCGGTGTGTTTGACAACAAAATACAGAGCAAATCCTTTATCTTGGGACTTCGAAATAACTGTGTCATATCGCAAATTCAACTAATTATCCAGTTTTTCTGGTAACACTGATACCTGGAAGTCAATTTAGTTCTATTGCGCCTTCAATACTATCATTAATGGCCGAGTTGTGACATTTGCAGTGTTATGGCACAGGCCAACCACGTCCATTTGTACCGGTGTGTTTGACAACAAAACACAGAGCAAATCCTTTATATTAGGACTTCGAAATAACTGTCTTATATCGCAAATTCAACTAATTATCAAGTTTTTCTAGTAACACTGATGCCTGGACGTCAATTTAGTTCAATTGCGCCATCAATACTATCATTAATGGCCGAGTTGTCACGTTTGCAGTGTTATGACACAGGCCAAGCTCTTCCATTTGTAACGCTGTGTTTGACAACAATATACAGAGCAAATCCTTTATCTTGGGACTTCGAAATAACTGTCTTATATCGCAAATTCAACTAATTATAAAGTTTTTCTAGTAACACTGATGCCTGGACGTCAATTTAGTTCAATTGCGCCATCAATACTATCATTAATGGCCGAGTTGTCACGTTTGCAGTGTTATGGCACAGGCCAAGCTCTTCCATTTGTACCGGTGTGTTTGACAACAAAATACAGAGCAAATCCTTTATTTTGGGACTTCGAAATAACTGTGTCATATCGCAAATTCAACTAATTATCCAGTTGTTCTGGTAACACTGATGCCTGGAAGTCAATTTAGTTCTATTGCGCCTTCAATACTATCATTAATGGCCGAGTTGTGACATTTGCAGTGTTATGGCACAGGCCAACCTCGTCCATTTGTACCGGTGTGTTTGACAACAAAACACAGAGCAAATCCTTTATATTAGGACTTCGAAATAACTGTCTTATATCGCAAATTCAACTAATTATAAAGTTTTTCTAGTAACACTGATGCCTGGACGTCAATTTAGTTCAATTGCGCCATCAATACTATCATTAATGGCCGAGTTGTCACGTTTGCAGTGTTATGGCACAGGCCAAGCTCTTCCATTTGTACCGCTGTGTTTGACAACAAAATACAGAGCAAATCCTTTATATTAGGACTTCCAAATAACTGTATTATATCACAAATTCAACTAATTATCAAGTTTTTCTAGTAACACTGATGCATGGAGGTCAATTTAGTTCTATTGCGCCTTCAATACTATCATTAATGGCCGAGTTATCACGTTTGCAGTGTTATGGCACAGACCAAGCTCTTCCATTTGTAACGGTGTGTTTTACAAGAAAATACAGACCAAATCCTTTATCTTGGGACTTCGAAATAACTGTGTCATATCGGAAATTCAACTAATTATCCAGATTTGCTAGTAACACTGATGCCTGGAGGTCATTTTAGTTCTATTGCGCCTTCAATACTATCATTACTGACCGAGTTGTCGCATTTTCAGTGTTATGGCACCACCAAGCTCTTCCATTTGTACCGCTGTGTTTGACAACAAAATACAGAGCAAATCCTTTATCTTGGGACTTCGAAATAACTGTGTCATATCGCAAATTCAACTAATTATCCAGTTTTTCTGGTAACACTGATGCCTGGAAGTCAATTTAGTTCTATTACGCCTTCAATACTATCATTAATGGCCGAGTTGTGACATTTGCAGTGTTATGGCACAGGCCAAGCTCTTCCATTTGTACCGCTGTGTTTGACAACAAAATACAGAGCAAATCCTTTATCTTGGGACTTCAAAATAACTGTATCAACTAATTATCCAGTTTTCCTAGAAATACTGATGCCTGGAGGTCAATTTAGTTCTATTGCGCCATCAATACTATCATTAATGGGCGAGTTATCACGTTTGATGTGTTATAGCACAGGCCAAGCTCTTCCATTGTTACCGCTGTGTTTGACAACAAAACACAGAGCAAATCCTTTATCTTGGGACTTCGAAATAACTGTCTTATATCGCAAATTCAACTAATTATAAAGTTTTTCTAGTAACACTGATGCCTGGACGTCAATTTAGTTCAATTGCGCCATCAATATTATCATTAATGGCCGAGTTGTCACGTTTGCAGTGTTATGGCACAGGCCAAGCTCTTCCATTTGTACCGGTGTGTTTGACAACAAAATACAGAGCAAATCCTTTATTTTGGGACTTCGAAATAACTGTGTCATATCGCAAATTCAACTAATTATCCAGTTGTTCTGGTAACACTGATGCCTGGAAGTCAATTTAGTTCTATTGCGCCTTCAATACTATCATTAATGGCCGAGTTGTGACATTTGCAGTGTTATGGCACAGGCCAACCTCGTCCATTTGTACCGGTGTGTTTGACAACAAAACACAGAGCAAATCCTTTATATTAGGACTTCGAAATAACTGTCTTATATCGCAAATTCAACTAATTATAAAGTTTTTCTAGTAACACTGATGCCTGGACGTCAATTTAGTTCAATTGCGCCATCAATACTATCATTAATGGCCGAGTTGTCACGTTTGCAGTGTTATGGCACAGGCCAAGCTCTTCCATTTGTACCGCTGTGTTTGACAACAAAATACAGACCAAATCCTTTATCTTGGGACTTCGAAATAACTGTGTCATATCGCAAATTCAACTAATTATCCAGATTTGCTAGTAACACTGATGCCTGGAGGTCATTTTAGTTCTATTGCGCCTTCAATACTATCATTACTGACCGAGTTGTCGCATTTTCAGTGTTATGGCACCACCAAGCTCTTCCATTTGTACCGCTGTATTTGACAACAAAATACAGAGCAAATCCTTTATCTTGGGACTTCGAAATAACTGTGTCATATCGCAAATTCAACTAATTATCCAGTTTTTCTGGTAACACTGATGCCTGGAGGTAATTTTTGTTCTATTGCGCCATAAATACTATCATTAATGGCCGAGTTGTCACATTTTCAGTGTTGTTGCACCGCCAAGCCCTTCCATTTGTACCACCGGTGTGTTTGACAACAAAATACAGAGCAAATCCTTTATCTTGGGACTTCGAAATAACTGTGTCATATCGCAAATTCAACTAATTATCCAGTTTTTCTGGTAACACTGATACCTGGAAGTCAATTTAGTTCTATTGCGCCTTCAATACTATCATTAATGGCCGAGTTGTGACATTTGCAGTGTTATGGCACAGGCCAACCACGTCCATTTGTACCGGTGTGTTTGACAACAAAACACAGAGCAAATCCTTTATATTAGGACTTAGAAATAACTGTCTTATATCGCAAATTCAACTAATTATCAAGTTTTTCTAGTAACACTGATGCCTGGACGTCAATTTAGTTCAATTGCGCCATCAATACTATCATTAATGGCCGAGTTGTCACGTTTGCAGTGTTATGACACAGGCCAAGCTCTTCCATTTGTACCGCTGTGTTTGACAACAATATACAGAGCAAATCCTTTATCTTGGGACTTCGAAATAACTGTGTCATATCGCAAATTCAACCAATTATCAAGTTTTCCTAGTAATACTGATGCCTGGAGGTGAATTTAGTTCTATTGCGCAATCAATACCATCATTAATGGGCGAGTTATCACGTTTGCAGTGTTATAGCACAGGCCAAGCTCTTCCATTTGTACCGGTGTCTTTGACAACAAAATACAGACCAAATCCTTTCTCTTGGGACTTCGAAATAACTGTATCAACTAATTATCCAGTTTTCCTAGAAATACTGATGCCTGGAGGTCAATTTAGTTCTATTACGCCATCAATACTATCATTAATGGGCAAGTTATCACGTTTGATGTGTTATAGCACAGGCCAAGCTCTTCCATTGGTACCGCTGTGTTTGACAACAAAACACAGAGCAAATCCTTTATCTTGGGACTTCGAAATAACTGTCTTATATCGCAAATTCAACTAATTATAAAGTTTTTCTAGTAACACTGATGCCTGGACGTCAATTTAGTTCAATTGCGCCATCAATACTATCATTAATGGCCGAGTTGTCACGTTTGCAGTGTTATGGCACAGGCCAAGCTCTTCCATTTGTACCGGTGTGTTTGACAACAAAATACAGAGCAAATCCTTTATTTTGGGACTTCGAAATAACTGTGTCATATCGCAAATTCAACTAATTATCCAGTTGTTCTGGTAACACTGATGCCTGGAAGTCAATTTAGTTCTATTGCGCCTTCAATACTATCATTAATGGCCGAGTTATCACGTTTGCAGTGTTATGGCACAGACCAAGCTCTTCCATTTGTAACGGTGTGTTTTACAAGAAAATACAGACCAAATCCTTTATCTTGGGACTTCGAAATAACTGTGTCATATCGGAAATTCAACTAATTATCCAGATTTGCTAGTAACACTGATGCCTGGAGGTCATTTTAGTTCTATTGCGCCTTCAATACTATCATTACTGACCGAGTTGTCGCATTTTCAGTGTTATGGCACCACCAAGCTCTTCCATTTGTACCGCTGTGTTTGACAACAAAATACAGAGCAAATCCTTTATCTTGGGACTTCGAAATAACTGTGTCATATCGCAAATTCAACTAATTATCCAGTTTTTCTGGTAACACTGATGCCTGGAAGTCAATTTAGTTCTATTACGCCTTCAATACTATCATTAATGGCCGAGTTGTGACATTTGCAGTGTTATGGCACAGGCCAAGCTCTTCCATTTGTACCGCTGTGTTTGACAACAAAATACAGAGCAAATCCTTTATCTTGGGACTTCGAAATAACTGTATCAACTAATTATCCAGTTTTCCTAGAAATACTGATGCCTGGAGGTCAATTTAGTTCTATTGCGCCATCAATACTATCATTAATGGGCGAGTTATCACGTTTGATGTGTTATAGCACAGGCCAAGCTCTTCCATTGTTACCGCTGTGTTTGACAACAAAACACAGAGCAAATCCTTTATCTTGGGACTTCGAAATAACTGTCTTATATCGCAAATTCAACTAATTATAAAGTTTTTCTAGTAACACTGATGCCTGGACGTCAATTTAGTTCAATTGCGCCATCAATACTATCATTAATGGCCGAGTTGTCACGTTTGCAGTGTTATGGCACAGGCCAAGCTCTTCCATTTGTACCGGTGTGTTTGACAACAAAATACAGAGCAAATCCTTTATTTTGGGACTTCGAAATAACTGTGTCATATCGCAAATTCAACTAATTATCCAGTTGTTCTGGTAACACTGATGCCTGGAAGTCAATTTAGTTCTATTGCGCCTTCAATACTATCATTAATGGCCGAGTTGTGACATTTGCAGTGTTATGGCACAGGCCAACCTCGTCCATTTGTACCGGTGTGTTTGACAACAAAACACAGAGCAAATCCTTTATATTAGGACTTCGAAATAACTGTCTTATATCGCAAATTCAACTAATTATAAAGTTTTTCTAGTAACACTGATGCCTGGACGTCAATTTAGTTCAATTGCGCCATCAATACTATCATTAATGGCCGAGTTGTCACGTTTGCAGTGTTATGGCACAGGCCAAGCTCTTCCATTTGTACCGCTGTGTTTGACAACAAAATACAGAGCAAATCCTTTATATTAGGACTTCCAAATAACTGTATTATATCGCAAATTCAACTAATTATCAAGTTTTTCTAGTAACACTGATGCATGGAGGTCAATTTAGTTCTATTGCGCCTTCAATACTATCATTAATGGCCGAGTTGTCACGTTTGCAGTGTTATGGCACAGACCAAGCTCTTCCATTTGTAACGGTGTGTTTTACAAAAAAATACAGACCAAATCCTTTATCTTGGGACTTCGAAATAACTGTGTCATATCGCAAATTCAACTAATTATCCAGATTTGCTAGTAACACTGATGCCTGGAGGTCATTTTAGTTCTATTGCGCCTTCAATACTATCATTACTGACCGAGTTGTCGCATTTTCAGTGTTATGGCACCACCAAGCTCTTCCATTTGTACCGCTGTATTTGACAACAAAATACAGAGCAAATCCTTTATCTTGGGACTTCGAAATAACTGTGTCATATCGCAAATTCAACTAATTATCCAGTTTTTCTGGTAACACTGATGCCTGGAAGTCAATTTAGTTCTATTACGCCTTCAATACTATCATTAATGGCCGAGTTGTGACATTTGCAGTGTTATGGCACAGGCCAAGCTCTTCCATTTGTACCGCTGTGTTTGACAACAAAATACAGAGCAAATCCTTTATCTTGGGACTTCGAAATAACTGTGTCATATCGCAAATTCAACTAATTATCCAGTTTTTCTGTTAACACTGATGGCTGGAGGTCAATTTAGTACTATTGCGCCTTCAATACTATCATTAATGGCCGAGTTGTGACATTTGCAGTGTTATGGCACAGGCCAAGCTCTTCCATTTGTACCGGTGTGTTTGACAACAAAACACAGAGCAAATCCTTTATATTAGGACTTCGAAATAACTGTATTATATCGCAAATTCAACTAATTATAAAGTTTTTCTAGTAACACTGATGCCTGGAGGGCAATTTAGTTCTATTGCGCCTTCAATACTATCATTAATGGCCGAGTTGTCAAGTTTGCAGTGTTATGGCACAGACCAAGCTCTTCCATTTGTAACGGTGTGTTTGACAACAAAATACAGAGCAAATCCTTTATCTTGGGACTTCGAAATAACTGTCTTATATCGCAAATTCAACTAATTATAAAGTTTTTCTAGTAACACTGATGCCTGGACGTCAATTTAGTTCAATTGCGCCATCAATACTATCATTAATGGCCGAGTTGTCACGTTTGCAGTGTTATGGCACAGGCCAAGCTCTTCCATTTGTACCGGTGTGTTTGACAACAAAATACAGAGCAAATCCTTTATTTTGGGACTTCGAAATAACTGTGCCATATCGCAAATTCAACTAATTATCCAGTTGTTCTGGTAACACTGATGCCTGGAAGTCAATTTAGTTCTATTGCGCCTTCAATACTATCATTAATGGCCGAGTTGTGACATTTGCAGTGTTATGGCACAGGCCAACCTCGTCCATTTGTACCGGTGTGTTTGACAACAAAACACAGAGCAAATCCTTTATATTAGGACTTCGAAATAACTGTCTTATATCGCAAATTCAACTAATTATAAAGTTTCTCTAGTAACACTGATGCCTGGACGTCAATTTAGTTCAATTGCGCCATCAATACTATCATTAATGGCCGAGTTGTCACGTTTGCAGTGTTATGGCACAGGCCAAGCCCTTCCATTTGTACCGCTGTGTTTGAGAACAAAATACAGAGCAAATCCTTTATATTAGGACTTCCAAATAACTGTATTATATCGCAAATTCAACTAATTATCAAGTTTTTCTAGTAACACTGATGCATGGAGGTCAATTTAGTTCTATTGCGCCTTCAATACTATCATTAATGGCCGAGTTGTCACGTTTGCAGTGTTATGGCACAGACCAAGCTCTTCCATTTGTAACGGTGTGTTTTACAAAAAAATACAGACCAAATCCTTTATCTTGGGACTTCGAAATAACTGGGTCATATCGCAAATTCAACTAATTATCCAGATTTGCTAGTAACATTGATGCCTGGAGGTCATTTTAGTTCTATTGCGCCTTCAATACTATCATTACTGACCGAGTTGTCGCATTTTCAGTGTTATGGCACCACCAAGCTCTTCCATTTGTACCGCTGTATTTGACAACAAAATACAGAGCAAATCCTTTATCTTGGGACTTCGAAATAACTGTGTCATATCGCAAATTCAACTAATTATCCAGTTTTTTCTAGTAACACTGATGCCTGGAAGTCAATTTAGTTCTATTACGCCTTCAATACTATCATTAATGGCCGAGTTGTGACATTTGCAGTGTTATGGCACAGGCCAAGCTCTTCCATTTGTACCGCTGTGTTTGACAACAAAATACAGAGCAAATCCTTTATCTTGGGACTTCGAAATAACTGTGTCATATCGCAAATTCAACTAATTATCCAGTTTTTCTGTTAACACTGATGGCTGGAGGTCAATTTAGTACTATTGCGCCTTCAATACTATCATTAATGGCCGAGTTGTGACATTTGCAGTGTTATGGCACAGGCCAAGCTCTTCCATTTGTACCGGTGTGTTTGACAACAAAACACAGAGCAAATCCTTTATATTAGGACTTCGAAATAACTGTATTATATCGCAAATTCAACTAATTATAAAGTTTTTCTAGTAACACTGATGCCTGGAGGTCAATTTAGTTCTATTGCGCCTTCAATACTATCATTAATGGCCGAGTTGTCAAGTTTGCAGTGTTATGGCACAGACCAAGCTCTTCCATTTGTAACGGTGTGTTTGACAACAAAATACAGAGCAAATCCTTTATCTTGGGACTTCGAAATAACTGTGTCATATCGCAAATTCAACTAATTATCCAGTTTTTCTGTTAACACTGATGCATGGAGGTCAATTTAGTTCTATTGCGCATTCAATACTATCATTAATGGCCGAGTTGTGACATTTGCAGTGTTATGGCACAGGCCAAGCTCTTCCATTTGTACCGGTGTGTTTGACAACAAAACACAGAGAAAATCCTTTATATTAGGACTTCGAAATAACTGTATTATATCGCAAATTCAACTAATTATAAAGTTTTTCTAGTAACACTCATGCCTGGAGGTCAATTTAGTTCTATTGCGCCTTCAATACTATCATTAATGGCCGAGTTGTCACGTTTGCAGTGTTATGGCACAGACCAAGCTCTTCCATTTGTAACGGTGTGTTTTACAACAAAATACAGACCAAATCTTTTATCTTGGGACTTCTTAATAACTGTGTTATCTTGCCAATTCAACTAATTATCTAGTTTTCCTAGTCACTCTGATGCCTGGAGGTCATTTTTGTTCTATTGCGCCATAAATACTATCATTAATGGCCGAGTTGTCACATTTTCAGTGTTGTGGCACCGCCAAGCTCTTCCATTTGTACCGCTGTGTTTGACAACAAAATACAGAGCAAATCCTTTATTTTGGGACTTCGAAATAACTGTGTCATATCGCAAATTCAACTAATTATCCAGTTTTTCTGGTAACACTGATGCCTGGAAGTCAATTTATTTCTATTGCGCCTTCAATACTATCATTAATGGCCGAGTTGTGACATTTGCAGTGTTATGGCACAGGCCAACCTCGTCCATTTGTACCGGTGTGTTTGACAACAAAACACAGAGCAAATCCTTTATATTAGGACTTCGAAATAACTGTCTTATATCGCAAATTCAACTAATTATAAAGTTTTTCTAGTAACACTGATGCCTGGACGTCAATTTAGTTCAATTGCGCCATCAATACTATCATTAATGGCCGAGTTGCCACGTTTGCAGTGTTATGGCACAGGCCAAGCTCTTCCATTTGTACCGCTGTGTTTGAGAACAAAATACAGAGCAACTCCTTTATATTAGGACTTCGAAATAACTGTATTATATGGCAAATTCAACCAATTATCTAGTTTTCCTAGTAATACTGATGCCTGGAGGTGAATTTAGTTCTATTGCGCCATCAATACCATCATTAATGGGCGAGTTATCACGTTTGCAGTGTTATAGCACAGGCCAAGCTCTTCCATTTGTACCGGTGTGTTTGACAACAAAACAGAGAGCAACTCCTTTATATTAAGACTTCGAAATAACTGTATCAACTAATTATCCAGTTTTCCTAGAAATACTGTTGCCTGGAGGTCAATTTAATTCTATTGCGCCATCAATACTATCATTAATGGGCGAGTTATCACGTTAAATTTGATGTGTTATAGCACAGGCCAAGCTCTTCCATTTGTACCACTATTGTTTGACAAAAAAACACAGAGGAAATCCTTTATCTTGGGACTTCGAAATAACTGTCTTATATCGCAAATTCAACTAATTATAAAGTTTTTCTAGAAATACTGATGACTGGAGGTCAATTTAGTTCTATTGCGCAATCAATACTATCATTAATGGGCGAGTTATCACGTTTGATGTGTTATAGCACAGGCCAAGCTCTTCCATTTGTACCGCTGTGTTTGACAACAAAATACAGAGGAAATCCTTTATTTTGCGACTTCGAAATAACTGTGTCATATCGCAAATTCAACTAATTATCAAGTTTTTCTGGTAACACTGATGCCTGGAGGTCAATTTAGTTCTATTGCGCCATCAATACTATCATTAATGGCCGAGTTGTCACACTTGCAGTGTTATGGCACAGGCCAAGCTCTTCCATTTGTAACGGTGTGTTTGACAACAAAATACAGAGCGAATCCTTTATATTAGGACTTCGAAATAACTGTCTTATATCGCAAATTCAACTAATTATAAAGTTTTTCTAGTAACACTGATGCCTGGACGTCAATTTAGTTCAATTGCGCCATCAATACTATCATTAATGGCCGAGTTGTCACGTTTGCAGTGTTATGGCACAGGCCAAGCTCTTCCATTTGTACCGCTTTGTTTGACAACAAAATACAGAGCAAATCCTTTATCTTGGGACTTCGAAATAACTGTGTCATATCGCAAATTCAACTAATTATCCAGTTTTTCTGTTAACACTGATGCCTGGAGGTCAATTTAGTTCTATTGCGCCATCAATACTATCATTAATGGGCGAGTTATCACGTTTGATGTGTTATAGCACAGGCCAAGGTCTTCCATTTGTACCGCTGTGTTTGACAACAAAATACAGAGGAAATCCTTTATTTTGCGACTTCGAAATAACTGTGTCATATCGCAAATTCAACTAATTATCAAGTTTTTCTGGTAACAATGATGCCTGGACGTCAATTTAGTTCAATTGCGCCATCAATACTATCATTAATGGCCGAGTTGCCACGTTTGCAGTGTTATGGCACAGGCCAAGCTCTTCCATTTGTACCGCTGTGTTTGAGAACAAAATACAGAGCAACTCCTTTATATTAGGACTTCGAAATAACTGTATTATATGGCAAATTCAACCAATTATCTAGTTTTCCTAGTAATACTGATGCCTGGAGGTGAATTTAGTTCTATTGCGCCATCAATACCATCATTAATGGGCGAGTTATCACGTTTGCAGTGTTATAGCACAGGCCAAGCTCTTCCATTTGTACCGGTGTGTTTGACAACAAAACAGAGAGCAACTCCTTTATATTAAGACTTCGAAATAACTGTATCAACTAATTATCCAGTTTTCTTAGAAATACTGTTGCCTGGAGGTCAATTTAATTCTATTGCGCCATCAATACTATCATTAATGGGCGAGTTATCACGTTAAATTTGATGTGTTATAGCACAGGCCAAGCTCTTCCATTTGTACCACTATTGTTTGACAAAAAAACACAGAGGAAATCCTTTATCTTGGGACTTCGAAATAACTGTCTTATATCGCAAATTCAACTAATTATAAAGTTTTTCTAGAAATACTGATGACTGGAGGTCAATTTAGTTCTATTGCGCAATCAATACTATCATTAATGGGCGAGTTATCACGTTTGATGTGTTATAGCACAGGCCAAGCTCTTCCATTTGTACCGCTGTGTTTGACAACAAAATACAGAGGAAATCCTTTATTTTGCGACTTCGAAATAACTGTGTCATATCGCAAATTCAACTAATTATCAAGTTTTTCTGGTAACACTGATGCCTGGAGGTCAATTTAGTTCTATTGCGCCATCAATACTATCATTAATGGCCGAGTTGTCACACTTGCAGTGTTATGGCACAGGCCAAGCTCTTCCATTTGTAACGGTGTGTTTGACAACAAAATACAGAGCGAATCCTTTATATTAGGACTTCGAAATAACTGTCTTATATCGCAAATTCAACTAATTATAAAGTTTTTCTAGTAACACTGATGCCTGGACGTCAATTTAGTTCAATTGCGCCATCAATACTATCATTAATGGCCGAGTTGTCACGTTTGCAGTGTTATGGCACAGGCCAAGCTCTTCCATTTGTACCGCTTTGTTTGACAACAAAATACAGAGCAAATCCTTTATCTTGGGACTTCGAAATAACTGTGTCATATCGCAAATTCAACTAATTATCCAGTTTTTCTGTTAACACTGATGCCTGGAGGTCAATTTAGTTCTATTGCGCCATCAATACTATCATTAATGGGCGAGTTATCACGTTTGATGTGTTATAGCACAGGCCAAGGTCTTCCATTTGTACCGCTGTGTTTGACAACAAAATACAGAGGAAATCCTTTATTTTGCGACTTCGAAATAACTGTGTCATATCGCAAATTCAACTAATTATCAAGTTTTTCTGGTAACAATGATGCCTGGAGGTCAATTTAGTTCTATTGCGCCATCAATACTATCATTAATGGCCGAGTTGTCACACTTGCAGTGTTATGGCACAGGCCAAGCTATTCCATTTGTACCGCTGTGTTTGACTACAAAACACAGAGCAAATCCTTTATCTTGGGACTTCGAAATAACTGTGTCATATCGCAAATTCAACTAATTATAAAGTTTTTCTAGTAACACTGATGCCTGGACGTCAATTTAGTTCAATTGCGCCATCAATACTATCATTAATGGCCGAGTTGTCACGTTTGCAGTGTTATGGCACAGGCCAAGCTCTTCCATTTGTACCGGTGTGTTTGACAACAAAATACAGAGCAAATCCTTTATTTTGGGACTTCGAAATAACTGTGTCATATCGCAAATTCAACTAATTATCCAGTTGTTCTGGTAACACTGATGCCTGGAATTCAATTTAGTTCTATTGCGCCTTCAATACTATCATTAATGGCCGAGTTGTGACATTTGCAGTGTTATGGCACAGGCCAACCTCGTCCATTTGTACCGGTGTGTTTGACAACAAAACACAGAGCAAATCCTTTATATTAGGACTTCGAAATAACTGTCTTATATCGCAAATTCAACTAATTATAAAGTTTTTCTAGTAACACTGATGCCTGGACGTCAATTTAGTTCAATTGCGCCATCAATACTATCATTAATGGCCGAGTTGTCACGTTTGCAGTGTTATGGCACAGGCCAAGCTCTTCCATTTGTACCGCTGTGTTTGACAACAAAATACAGAGCAAATCCTTTATATTAGGACTTCCAAATAACTGTATTATATCGCAAATTCAACTAATTATCAAGTTTTTCTAGTAACACTGATGCATGGAGGTCAATTTAGTTCTATTGCGCCTTCAATACTATCATTAATGGCCGAGTTGTCACGTTTGCAGTGTTATGGCACAGACCAAGCTCTTCCATTTGTAACGGTGTGTTTTACAAAAAAATACAGACCAAATCCTTTATCTTGGGACTTCGAAATAACTGTGTCATATCGCAAATTCAACTAATTATCCAGATTTGCTAGTAACACTGATGCCTGGAGGTCATTTTAGTTCTATTGCGCCTTCAATACTATCATTACTGACCGAGTTGTCGCATTTTCAGTGTTATGGCACCACCAAGCTCTTCCATTTGTACCGCTGTATTTGACAACAAAATACAGAGCAAATCCTTTATCTTGGGACTTCGAAATAACTGTGTCATATCGCAAATTCAACTAATTATCCAGTTTTTCTGGTAACACTGATGCCTGGAAGTCAATTTAGTTCTATTACGCCTTCAATACTATCATTAATGGCCGAGTTGTGACATTTGCAGTGTTATGGCACAGGCCAAGCTCTTCCATTTGTACCGCTGTGTTTGACAACAAAATACAGAGCAAATCCTTTATCTTGGGACTTCGAAATAACTGTGTCATATCGCAAATTCAACTAATTATCCAGTTTTTCTGTTAACACTGATGGCTGGAGGTCAATTTAGTACTATTGCGCCTTCAATACTATCATTAATGGCCGAGTTGTGACATTTGCAGTGTTATGGCACAGGCCAAGCTCTTCCATTTGTACCGGTGTGTTTGACAACAAAACACAGAGCAAATCCTTTATATTAGGACTTCGAAATAACTGTATTATATCGCAAATTCAACTAATTATAAAGTTTTTCTAGTAACACTGATGCCTGGAGGGCAATTTAGTTCTATTGCGCCTTCAATACTATCATTAATGGCCGAGTTGTCACGTTTGCAGTGTTATGGCACAGGCCAAGCTCTTCCATTTGTACCGGTGTGTTTGACAACAAAATACAGCGCAAATCCTTTATTTTGGGACTTCGAAATAACTGTGCCATATCGCAAATTCAACTAATTATCCAGTTGTTCTGGTAACACTGATGCCTGGAAGTCAATTTAGTTCTATTGCGCCTTCAATACTATCATTAATGGCCGAGTTGTGACATTTGCAGTGTTATGGCACAGGCCAACCTCGTCCATTTGTACCGGTGTGTTTGACAACAAAACACAGAGCAAATCCTTTATATTAGGACTTCGAAATAACTGTCTTATATCGCAAATTCAACTAATTATAAAGTTTTTCTAGTAACACTGATGCCTGGACGTCAATTTAGTTCAATTGCGCCATCAATACTATCATTAATGGCCGAGTTGTCACGTTTGCAGTGTTATGGCACAGGCCAAGCCCTTCCATTTGTACCGCTGTGTTTGACAACAAAATACAGAGCAAATCCTTTATATTAGGACTTCCAAATAACTGTATTATATCGCAAATTCAACTAATTATCAAGTTTTTCTAGTAACACTGATGCATGGAGGTCAATTTAGTTCTATTGCGCCTTCAATACTATCATTAATGGCCGAGTTGTCACGTTTGCAGTGTTATGGCACAGACCAAGCTCTTCCATTTGTAACGGTGTGTTTTACAAAAAAATACAGACCAAATCCTTTATCTTGGGACTTCGAAATAACTGGGTCATATCGCAAATTCAACTAATTATCCAGATTTGCTAGTAACACTGATGCCTGGAGGTCATTTTAGTTCTATTGCGCCTTCAATACTATCATTACTGACCGAGTTGTCGCATTTTCAGTGTTATGGCACCACCAAGCTCTTCCATTTGTACCGCTGTATTTGACAACAAAATACAGAGCAAATCCTTTATCTTGGGACTTCGAAATAACTGTGTCATATCGCAAATTCAACTAATTATCCAGTTTTTTCTGGTAACACTGATGCCTGGAAGTCAATTTAGTTCTATTACGCCTTCAATACTATCATTAATGGCCGAGTTGTGACATTTGCAGTGTTATGGCACAGGCCAAGCTCTTCCATTTGTACCGCTGTGTTTGACAACAAAATACAGAGCAAATCCTTTATCTTGGGACTTCGAAATAACTGTGTCATATCGCAAATTCAACTAATTATCCAGTTTTTCTGTTAACACTGATGGCTGGAGGTCAATTTAGTACTATTGCGCCTTCAATACTATCATTAATGGCCGAGTTGTGACATTTGCAGTGTTATGGCACAGGCCAAGCTCTTCCATTTGTACCGGTGTGTTTGACAACAAAACACAGAGCAAATCCTTTATATTAGGACTTCGCAATAACTGTATTATATCGCAAATTCAACTAATTATAAAGTTTTTCTAGTAACACTGATGCCTGGAGGTCAATTTAGTTCTATTGCGCCTTCAATACTATCATTAATGGCCGAGTTGTCAAGTTTGCAGTGTTATGGCACAGACCAAGCTCTTCCATTTGTAACGGTGTGTTTGACAACAAAATACAGAGCAAATCCTTTATCTTGGGACTTCGAAATAACTGTGACATATTGCAAATTCAACTAATTATCCAGTTTTGCTAGTAACACTGATGCCTGGAGGTCATTTTAGTTCTATTACGCCTTCAATACTATCATTAATGGCCGAGTTGTAACATTTGCAGTGTTATGGCACAGGCCAACCTCTTCCATTTGTACCGGTGTGTTTGACAACAAAACACAGAGCAAATCCTTTATATTAGGACTTCGAAATAACTGTCTTATATCGCAAATTCAACTAATTATAAAGTTTTTCTAGTAACACTGATGCCTGGACGTCAATTTAGTTCAATTGCGCCATCAATACTATCATTAATGGCCGAGTTGTCACGTTTGCAGTGTTATGGCACAGGCCAAGCTCTTCCATTTGTACCGCTGTGTTTGACAACAAAATACAGAGCAAATCCTTTATATTAGGACTTCCAAATAACTGTATTATATCGCAAATTCAACTAATTATCAAGTTTTTCTAGTAACACTGATGCATGGAGGTCAATTTAGTTCTATTGCGCCTTCAATACTATCATTAATGGCCGAGTTGTCACGTTTGCAGTGTTATGGCACAGACCAAGCTCTTCCATTTGTAACGGTGTGTTTTACAAAAAAATACAGACCAAATCCTTTATCTTGGGACTTCGAAATAACTGTGTCATATCGCAAATTCAACTAATTATCCAGATTTGCTAGTAACACTGATGCCTGGAGGTCATTTTAGTTCTATTGCGCCTTCAATACTATCATTACTGACCGAGTTGTCGCATTTTCAGTGTTATGGCACCACCAAGCTCTTCCATTTGTACCGCTGTATTTGACAACAAAATACAGAGCAAATCCTTTATCTTGGGACTTCGAAATAACTGTGTCATATCGCAAATTCAACTAATTATCCAGTTTTTCTGGTAACACTGATGCCTGGAAGTCAATTTAGTTCTATTACGCCTTCAATACTATCATTAATGGCCGAGTTGTGACATTTGCAGTGTTATGGCACAGGCCAAGCTCTTCCATTTGTACCGCTGTGTTTGACAACAAAATACAGAGCAAATCCTTTATCTTGGGACTTCGAAATAACTGTGTCATATCGCAAATTCAACTAATTATCCAGTTTTTCTGTTAACACTGATGGCTGGAGGTCAATTTAGTACTATTGCGCCTTCAATACTATCATTAATGGCCGAGTTGTGACATTTGCAGTGTTATGGCACAGGCCAAGCTCTTCCATTTGTACCGGTGTGTTTGACAACAAAACACAGAGCAAATCCTTTATATTAGGACTTCGAAATAACTGTATTATATCGCAAATTCAACTAATTATAAAGTTTTTCTAGTAACACTGATGCCTGGAGGGCAATTTAGTTCTATTGCGCCTTCAATACTATCATTAATGGCCGAGTTGTCACGTTTGCAGTGTTATGGCACAGGCCAAGCTCTTCCATTTGTACCGGTGTGTTTGACAACAAAATACAGCGCAAATCCTTTATTTTCGGACTTCGAAATAACTGTGCCATATCGCAAATTCAACTAATTATCCAGTTGTTCTGGTAACACTGATGCCTGGAAGTCAATTTAGTTCTATTGCGCCTTCAATACTATCATTAATGGCCGAGTTGTGACATTTGCAGTGTTATGGCACAGGCCAACCTCGTCCATTTGTACCGGTGTGTTTGACAACAAAACACAGAGCAAATCCTTTATATTAGGACTTCGAAATAACTGTCTTATATCGCAAATTCAACTAATTATAAAGTTTTTCTAGTAACACTGATGCCTGGACGTCAATTTAGTTCAATTGCGCCATCAATACTATCATTAATGGCCGAGTTGTCACGTTTGCAGTGTTATGGCACAGGCCAAGCCCTTCCATTTGTACCGCTGTGTTTGACAACAAAATACAGAGCAAATCCTTTATATTAGGACTTCCAAATAACTGTATTATATCGCAAATTCAACTAATTATCAAGTTTTTCTAGTAACACTGATGCATGGAGGTCAATTTAGTTCTATTGCGCCTTCAATACTATCATTAATGGCCGAGTTGTCACGTTTGCAGTGTTATGGCACAGACCAAGCTCTTCCATTTGTAACGGTGTGTTTTACAAAAAAATACAGACCAAATCCTTTATCTTGGGACTTCGAAATAACTGGGTCATATCGCAAATTCAACTAATTATCCAGATTTGCTAGTAACACTGATGCCTGGAGGTCATTTTAGTTCTATTGCGCCTTCAATACTATCATTACTGACCGAGTTGTCGCATTTTCAGTGTTATGGCACCACCAAGCTCTTCCATTTGTACCGCTGTATTTGACAACAAAATACAGAGCAAATCCTTTATCTTGGGACTTCGAAATAACTGTGTCATATCGCAAATTCAACTAATTATCCAGTTTTTTCTGGTAACACTGATGCCTGGAAGTCAATTTAGTTCTATTACGCCTTCAATACTATCATTAATGGCCGAGTTGTGACATTTGCAGTGTTATGGCACAGGCCAAGCTCTTCCATTTGTACCGCTGTGTTTGACAACAAAATACAGAGCAAATCCTTTATCTTGGGACTTCGAAATAACTGTGTCATATCGCAAATTCAACTAATTATCCAGTTTTTCTGTTAACACTGATGGCTGGAGGTCAATTTAGTACTATTGCGCCTTCAATACTATCATTAATGGCCGAGTTGTGACATTTGCAGTGTTATGGCACAGGCCAAGCTCTTCCATTTGTACCGGTGTGTTTGACAACAAAACACAGAGCAAATCCTTTATATTAGGACTTCGCAATAACTGTATTATATCGCAAATTCAACTAATTATAAAGTTTTTCTAGTAACACTGATGCCTGGAGGTCAATTTAGTTCTATTGCGCCTTCAATACTATCATTAATGGCCGAGTTGTCAAGTTTGCAGTGTTATGGCACAGACCAAGCTCTTCCATTTGTAACGGTGTGTTTGACAACAAAATACAGAGCAAATCCTTTATCTTGGGACTTCGAAATAACTGTGACATATTGCAAATTCAACTAATTATCCAGTTTTGCTAGTAACACTGATGCCTGGAGGTCATTTTAGTTCTATTACGCCTTCAATACTATCATTAATGGCCGAGTTGTAACATTTGCAGTGTTATGGCACAGGCCAACCTCTTCCATTTGTACCGGTGTGTTTGACAACAAAACACAGAGCAAATCCTTTATATTAGGACTTCGAAATAACTGTCTTATATCGCAAATTCAACTAATTATAAAGTTTTTCTAGTAACACTGATGCCTGGACGTCAATTTAGTTCAATTGCGCCATCAATACTATCATTAATGGCCGAGTTGTCACGTTTGCAGTGTTATGGCACAGGCCAAGCTCTTCCATTTGTACCGCTTTGTTTGACAACAAAATACAGAGCAAATCCTTTATCTTGGGACTTCGAAATAACTGTGTCATATCGCAAATTCAACTAATTATCCAGTTTTTCTGTTAACACTGATGCATGGAGGTCAATTTAGTTCTATTGCGCATTCAATACTATCATTAATGGCCGAGTTGTGACATTTGCAGTGTTATGGCACAGGCCAAGCTCTTCCATTTGTACCGGTGTGTTTGACAACAAAACACAGAGAAAATCCTTTATATTAGGACTTCGAAATAACTGTATTATATCGCAAATTCAACTAATTATAAAGTTTTTCTAGTAACACTGATGCCTGGAGGTCAATTTAGTTCTATTGCGCCTTCAATACTATCATTAATGGCCGAGTTGTCACGTTTGCAGTGTTATGGCACAGACCAAGCTCTTCCATTTGTAACGGTGTGTTTTACAACAAAATACAGACCAAATCTTTTATCTTGGGACTTCTTAATAACTGTGTTATCTTGCCAATTCAACTAATTATCTAGTTTTCCTAGTCACTCTGATGCCTGGAGGTCATTTTTGTTCTATTGCGCCATAAATACTATCATTAATGGCCGAGTTGTCACATTTTCAGTGTTGTGGCACCGCCAAGCTCTTCCATTTGTACCGCTGTGTTTGACAACAAAATACAGAGCAAATCCTTTATTTTGGGACTTCGAAATAACTGTGTCATATCGCAAATTCAACTAATTATCCAGTTTTTCTGGTAACACTGATGCCTGGAAGTCAATTTATTTCTATTGCGCCTTCAATACTATCATTAATGGCCGAGTTGTGACATTTGCAGTGTTATGGCACAGGCCAACCTCGTCCATTTGTACCGGTGTGTTTGACAACAAAACACAGAGCAAATCCTTTATATTAGGACTTCGAAATAACTGTCTTATATCGCAAATTCAACTAATTATAAAGTTTTTCTAGTAACACTGATGCCTGGACGTCAATTTAGTTCAATTGCGCCATCAATACTATCATTAATGGCCGAGTTGCCACGTTTGCAGTGTTATGGCACAGGCCAAGCTCTTCCATTTGTACCGCTGTGTTTGAGAACAAAATACAGAGCAACTCCTTTATATTAGGACTTCGAAATAACTGTATTATATGGCAAATTCAACCAATTATCTAGTTTTCCTAGTAATACTGATGCCTGGAGGTGAATTTAGTTCTATTGCGCCATCAATACCATCATTAATGGGCGAGTTATCACGTTTGCAGTGTTATAGCACAGGCCAAGCTCTTCCATTTGTACCGGTGTGTTTGACAACAAAACAGAGAGCAACTCCTTTATATTAAGACTTCGAAATAACTGTATCAACTAATTATCCAGTTTTCCTAGAAATACTGTTGCCTGGAGGTCAATTTAATTCTATTGCGCCATCAATACTATCATTAATGGGCGAGTTATCACGTTAAATTTGATGTGTTATAGCACAGGCCAAGCTCTTCCATTTGTACCACTATTGTTTGACAAAAAAACACAGAGGAAATCCTTTATCTTGGGACTTCGAAATAACTGTCTTATATCGCAAATTCAACTAATTATAAAGGTTTTCTAGAAATACTGATGACTGGAGGTCAATTTAGTTCTATTGCGCAATCAATACTATCATTAATGGGCGAGTTATCACGTTTGATGTGTTATAGCACAGGCCAAGCTCTTCCATTTGTACCGCTGTGTTTGACAACAAAATACAGAGGAAATCCTTTATTTTGCGACTTCGAAATAACTGTGTCATATCGCAAATTCAACTAATTATCAAGTTTTTCTGGTAACACTGATGCCTGGAGGTCAATTTAGTTCTATTGCGCCATCAATACTATCATTAATGGCCGAGTTGTCACACTTGCAGTGTTATGGCACAGGCCAAGCTCTTCCATTTGTAACGGTGTGTTTGACAACAAAATACAGAGCAAATCCTTTATCTTGGGACTTCGAAATAACTGTGTCATATCGCAAATTCAACTAATTATCCAGTTTTTCTGTTAACACTGATGCCTGGAGGTCAATTTAGTTCTATTGCGCCATCAATACTATCATTAATGGGCGAGTTATCACGTTTGATGTGTTATAGCACAGGCCAAGGTCTTCCATTTGTACCGCTGTGTTTGACAACAAAATACAGAGGAAATCCTTTATTTTGCGACTTCGAAATAACTGTGTCATATCGCAAATTCAACTAATTATCAAGTTTTTCTGGTAACAATGATGCCTGGAGGTCAATTTAGTTCTATTGCGCCATCAATACTATCATTAATGGCCGAGTTGTCACACTTGCAGTGTTATGGCACAGGCCAAGCTATTCCATTTGTACCGCTGTGTTTGACTACAAAACACAGAGCAAATCCTTTATCTTGGGACTTCGAAATAACTGTGTCATATCGCAAATTCAACTAATTATCAAGTTTTTCTAGTAACACTGATGCCTGGAGGTCAATTTAGTTCTATTGCGCCTTCAATACTATCATTAATGGCCGAGTTGTCACATTTGCAGTGTTATGGCACAGGCCAAGCTATTCCATTTGTACCGGTGTGTTTTACAACAAAAGAGAGAGCAACTCCTTTATATTACGACTTCGAAATAACTGTATTATATGGCAAATTCAACCAATTATCTAGTTTTCCTAGTAATACTGATGCCTGGAGGTGAATTTAGTTCTATTGCGCCATCAATACTATCATTAATGGGCGAGTTATCACGTTTGCAGTGTTATAGCACAGGCCAAGCTCTTCCATTTGTACCGGTGTGTTTGACAACAAAATACAGACCAAATCCTTTATCTTGGGACTTCGAAATAACTGTGACATATTGCAAATTCAACTAATTATCCAGTTTTGCTAGTAAAACTGATGCCTGGAGGTCATTTTAGTTCTATTGCGCCTTCAATACTATCATTAATGACCGAGTTGTCGCATTTTCAGTGTTATGGCACCACCAAGCTCTTCCATTTGTACCGGTGTGTTTGACAACAAAACACAGAGGAAATCCTTTATTTGGGACTTCGAAATAACTGTGTTATCTTGCCAATTCAACCAATTATCTAGTTTTCCTAGTAATACTGATGCCTGGAGGTGAATTTAGTTCTATTGCGCCATCAATACTATCATTAATGGGCGAGTTATCACGTTTGCAGTGTTATAGCACAGGCCAAGCTGTTCCATTTGTACCGGTGTGTTTGACAACAAAATATAGACCAAATCCTTTATCTTGGGACTTCGAAATAACTGTGACATATTGCAAATTCAACTAATTAGCCAGTTTTGCTAGTAAAACTGATGCCTGGATGTCATTTTAGTTCTATTGCGCCTTCAATACTATCATTAATGACCGAGTTGTCGCATTTTCAGTGTTATGGCACCACCAAGCTCTTCCATTTGTACCGGTGTGTTTGACAACAAAACACAGAGCAAATCCTTTATTTGGGACTTCGAAATAACTGTGTTATCTTGCCAATTCAACTAATTATCTAGTTTTCCTAGTCACCCTGATGCCTGGAGGTCATTTTTGTTCTATTGCGCCATAAATACTATCATTAATGGCCGAGTTGTCACATTTTCAGTGTTGTGGCACCGCCAAGCCCTTCCATTTGTACCACCGGTGTGTTTGACAACAAAATACAGAGCAAATCCTTTATCTTGGGACTTCGAAATAACTGTGTCATATCGCAAATTCAACTAATTATCCAGTTTTTCTGGTAACACTGATGCCTGGAAGTCAATTTAGTTCTATTGCGCCTTCAATACTATCATTAATGGCCGAGTTGTGACATTTGCAGTGTTATGGCACAGGCCAACCTCGTCCATTTGTACCGGTGTGTTTGACAACAAAACACAGAGCAAATCCTTTATATTAGGACTTCGAAATAACTATCTTATATCGCAAATTCAACTAATTATAAAGGTTTTCTAGTAACACTGATGCCTGGACGTCAATTTAGTTCAATTGCGCCTTCAATACTATCATTAATGGCCGAGTTGTCACGTTTGCAGTGTTATGGCACAGGCCAAGCTCTTCCATTTGTACCGCTGTGTTTGACAACAAAATACAGAGCAAATCCTTTATCTTGGGACTTCGAAATAACTGTGTCATATCGCAAATTCAACCCATTATCAAGTTTTCCTAGTAATACTGATGCCTGGAGGTGAATTTAGTTCTATTGCGCCATCAATACCATCATTAATGGGCGAGTTATCACGTTTGCAGTGTTATAGGACAGGCCAAGCTCTTCCATTTGTACCGGTGTGTTTGACAACAAAATACAGACCAAATCCTTTATCTTGGGACTTCGAAATAACTGTATCAACTAATTATCCAGTTTTCCTAGAAATACTGATGACTGGAGGTCAATTTAGTTCTATTGCGCCATCAATACCATCATTAATGGGCGAGTTATCACGTTTGATGTGTTATAGCACAGGCCAAGCTCTTCCATTTGTACCGCTGTGTTTGACAACAAAATACAGAGGAAATCCTTTATTTTGCGACTTCGAAATAACTGTGTCATATCGCAAATTCAACTAATTATCAAGTTTTTCTTGTAACACTGATGCCTGGAGGTCAATTTAGTTCTATTGCGCCATCAATACTATCATTAATGGCCGAGTTGTCACACTTGCAGTGTTATGGCACAGGCCAAGCTCTTCCATTTGTACCGCTGTGTTTGACAACAAAACACAGAGCAAATCCTTTATCTTGGGACTTCGAAATAACTGTGTCATATCGCAAATTCAACTAATTATCAAGTTTTTCTAGTAACACTGATGCCTGGAGGTCAATTTAGTTCTATTGCGCCTTCAATACTCTCATTAATGGCCGAGTTGTCACATTTGCAGTGTTATGGCACAGGCCAAGCTATTCCATTTGTACCGGTGTGTTTTACAACAAAAGAGAGAGCAACTCCTTTATATTAGGACTTCGAAATAACTGTATTATATGGCAAATTCAACCAATTATCTAGTTTTCCTAGTAATACTGATGCCTGGAGGTGAATTTAGTTCTATTGCGCCATCAATACTATCATTAATGGGCGAGTTATCACGTTTGCAGTGTTATAGCACCACCAAGCTCTTCCATTTGTACCGGTGTGTTTGACAAAAAAACACAGAGCAAATCCTTTATTTGGGACTTCGAAATAACTGTGTTATCTTGCCAATTCAACTAATTATCTAGTTTTCCTAGTCACCCTGATGCCTGGAGGTCATTTTTGTTCTATTGCGCCATAAATACTATCATTAATGGCCGAGTTGTCACATTTGCAGTGTTATAGCACAGGCCAAGCTCTTCCATTTGTACCGGTGTGTTTGACAACAAAATACAGACCAAATCCTTTATCTTGGGACTTCGAAATAACTGTATCAACTAATTATCCAGTTTTCCTAGAAATACTGATGCCTGGAGGTCACTTTAGTTCTATTGCGCCTTCAATACTATCATTAATGGCCGAGTTGTGACATTTGCAGTGTTATGGCACAGGCCAACCTCGTCCATTTGTACCGGTGTGTTTGACAACAAAACACAGAGCAAATCCTTTATATTAGGACTTCGAAATAACTGTCTTATATCGCAAATTCAACTAATTATAAAGTTTTTCTAGTAACACTGATGCCTGGACGTCAATTTAGTTCAATTGCGCCTTCAATACTATCATTAATGGCCGAGTTGTCACGTTTGCAGTGTTATGGCACAGGCCAAGCTCTTCCATTTGTACCGCTGTGTTTGACAACAAAATACAGAGCAAATCCTTTATCTTGGGACTTCGAAATAACTGTGTCATATCGCAAATTCAACCCATTATCAAGTTTTCCTAGTAATACTGATGCCTGGAGGTGAATTTAGTTCTATTGCGCCATCAATACCATCATTAATGGGCGAGTTATCACGTTTGCAGTGTTATAGGACAGGCCAAGCTCTTCCATTTGTACCGGTGTGTTTGACAACAAAATACAGACCAAATCCTTTATCTTGGGACTTCGAAATAACTGTATCAACTAATTATCCAGTTTTCCTAGAAATACTGATGCCTGGAGGTCAATTTAGTTCTATTGCGCCATCAATACCATCATTAATGGGCGAGTTATCACGTTTGATGTGTTATAGCACAGGCCAAGCTCTTCCATTTGTACCGCTGTGTTTGACAACAAAATACAGAGGAAATCCTTTATTTTGCGACTTCGAAATAACTGTGTCATATCGCAAATTCAACTAATTATCAAGTTTTTCTTGTAACACTGATGCCTGGAGGTCAATTTAGTTCTATTGCGCCATCAATACTATCATTAATGGCCGAGTTGTCACACTTGCAGTGTTATGGCACAGGCCAAGCTCTTCCATTTGTACCGCTGTGTTTGACAACAAAACACAGAGCAAATCCTTTATCTTGGGACTTCGAAATAACTGTGTCATATCGCAAATTCAACTAATTATCAAGTTTTTCTAGTAACACTGATGCCTGGAGGTCAATTTAGTTCTATTGCGCCTTCAATACTCTCATTAATGGCCGAGTTGTCACATTTGCAGTGTTATGGCACAGGCCAAGCTATTCCATTTGTACCGGTGTGTTTTACAACAAAAGAGAGAGCAACTCCTTTATATTAGGACTTCGAAATAACTGTATTATATGGCAAATTCAACCAATTATCTAGTTTTCCTAGTAATACTGATGCCTGGAGGTGAATTTAGTTCTATTGCGCCATCAATACTATCATTAATGGGCGAGTTATCACGTTTGCAGTGTTATAGCACAGGCCAAGCTCTTCCATTTGTACCGGTGTGTGTGACAACAAAATACAGACCAAATCCTTTATCTTGGGACTTCGAAATAACTGTGACATATTGCAAATTCAACTAATTATCCAGTTTTGCTAGTAAAACTGATGCCTGGAGGTCATTTTAGTTCTAGTGCGCCTTCAATACTATCATTAATGACCGAGTTGTCGCATTTTCAGTGTTATGGCACCACCAAGCTCTTCCATTTGTACCGGTGTGTTTGACAACAAAACACAGAGCAAATCCTTTATTTGGGACTTCGAAATAACTGTGTTATCTTGCCAATTCAACTAATTATCTAGTTTTCCTAGTCACCCTGATGCCTGGAGGTCATTTTTGTTCTATTGCGCCATAAATACTATCATTAATGGCCGAGTTGTCACATTTTCAGTGTTGTGGCACCGCCAAGCCCTTCCATTTGTACCACCGGTGTGTTTGACAACAAAATACAGAGCAAATCCTTTATCTTGGGACTTCGAAATAACTGTGTCGTATCGCAAATTCAACTAATTATCCAGTTTTTCTGGTAACACTGATGCCTGGAAGTCAATTTAGTTCTATTGCGCCTTCAATACTATCATTAATGGCCGAGTTGTGACATTTGCAGTGTTATGGCACAGGCCAACCTCGTCCATTTGTACCGGTGTGTTTGACAACAAAACACAGAGCAAATCCTTTATATTAGGACTTCGAAATAACTGTCTTATATCGCAAATTCAACTAATTATAAAGTTTTTCTAGTAACACTGATGCCTGGACGTCAATTTAGTTCAATTGCGCCTTCAATACTATCATTAATGGCCGAGTTGTCACGTTTGCAGTGTTATGGCACAGGCCAAGCTCTTCCATTTGTACCGCTGTGTTTGACAACAAAATACAGAGCAAACCCTTTATCTTGGGACTTCGAAATAACTGTGTCATATCGCAAATTCAACCCATTATCAAGTTTTCCTAGTAATACTGATGCCTGGAGGTGAATTTAGTTCTATTGCGCCATCAATACCATCATTAATGGGCGAGTTATCACGTTTGCAGTGTTATAGGACAGGCCAAGCTCTTCCATTTGTACCGGTGTGTTTGACAACAAAATACAGACCAAATCCTTTATCTTGGGACTTCGAAATAACTGTATCAACTAATTATCCAGTTTTCCTAGAAATACTGATGCCTGGAGGTCAATTTAGTTCTATTGCGCCATCAATACCATCATTAATGGGCGAGTTATCACGTTTGATGTGTTATAGCACAGGCCAAGCTCTTCCATTTGTACCGCTGTGTTTGACAACAAAATACAGAGGAAATCCTTTATTTTGCGACTTCGAAATAACTGTGTCATATCGCAAATTCAACTAATTATCAAGTTTTTCTTGTAACACTGATGCCTGGAGGTCAATTTAGTTCTATTGCGCCATCAATACTATCATTAATGGCCGAGTTGTCACACTTGCAGTGTTATGGCACAGGCCAAGCTCTTCCATTTGTACCGCTGTGTTTGACAACAAAACACAGAGCAAATCCTTTATCTTGGGACTTCGAAATAACTGTGTCATATCGCAAATTCAACTAATTATCAAGTTTTTCTAGTAACACTGATGCCTGGAGGTCAATTTAGTTCTATTGCGCCTTCAATACTCTCATTAATGGCCGAGTTGTCACATTTGCAGTGTTATGGCACAGGCCAAGCTATTCCATTTGTACCGGTGTGTTTTACAACAAAAGAGAGAGCAACTCCTTTATATTAGGACTTCGAAATAACTGTATTATATGGCAAATTCAACCAATTATCTAGTTTTCCTAGTAATACTGATGCCTGGAGGTGAATTTAGTTCTATTGCGCCATCAATACTATCATTAATGGGCGAGTTATCACGTTTGCAGTGTTATAGCACAGGCCAAGCTCTTCCATTTGTACCGGTGTGTTTGACAACAAAATACAGACCAAATCCTTTATCTTGGGACTTCGAAATAACTGTGACATATTGCAAATTCAACTAATTATCCAGTTTTGCTAGTAAAACTGATGCCTGGAGGTCATTTTAGTTCTATTGCGCCTTCAATACTATCATTAATGACCGAGTTGTCGCATTTTCAGTGTTATGGCACCACCAAGCTCTTCCATTTGTACCGGTGTGTTTGACAACAAAACACAGAGCAAATCCTTTATTTGGGACTTCGAAATAACTGTGTTATCTTGCCAATTCAACTAATTATCCAGTTTTCCTAGAAATACTGATGCCTGGAGGTCAATTTAGTTCTATTGCGCCATCAATACCATCATTAATGGGCGAGTTATCACGTTTGATGTGTTATAGCACAGGCCAAGCTCTTCCATTTGTACCGCTGTGTTTGACAACAAAATACAGAGGAAATCCTTTATTTTGCGACTTCGAAATAACTGTGTCATATCGCAAATTCAACTAATTATCAAGTTTTTCTTGTAACACTGATGCCTGGAGGTCAATTTAGTTCTATTGCGCCATCAATACTATCATTAATGGCCGAGTTGTCACACTTGCAGTGTTATGGCACAGGCCAAGCTCTTCCATTTGTACCGCTGTGTTTGACAACAAAACACAGAGCAAATCCTTTATCTTGGGACTTCGAAATAACTGTGTCATATCGCAAATTCAACTAATTATCAAGTTTTTCTAGTAACACTGATGCCTGGAGGTCAATTTAGTTCTATTGCGCCTTCAATACTCTCATTAATGGCCGAGTTGTCACATTTGCAGTGTTATGGCACAGGCCAAGCTATTCCATTTGTACCGGTGTGTTTTACAACAAAAGAGAGAGCAACTCCTTTATATTAGGACTTCGAAATAACTGTATTATATGGCAAATTCAACCAATTATCTAGTTTTCCTAGTAATACTGATGCCTGGAGGTGAATTTAGTTCTATTGCGCCATCAATACTATCATTAATGGGCGAGTTATCACGTTTGCAGTGTTATAGCACAGGCCAAGCTCTTCCATTTGTACCGGTGTGTTTGACAACAAAATACAGACCAAATCCTTTATCTTGGGACTTCGAAATAACTGTGACATATTGCAAATTCAACTAATTATCCAGTTTTGCTAGTAAAACTGATGCCTGGAGGTCATTTTAGTTCTATTGCGCCTTCAATACTATCATTAATGACCGAGTTGTCGCATTTTCAGTGTTATGGCACCACCAAGCTCTTCCATTTGTACCGGTGTGTTTGACAACAAAACACAGAGCAAATCCTTTATTTGGGACTTCGAAATAACTGTGTTATCTTGCCAATTCAACTAATTATATAGTTTTCCTAGTCACTCTGATGCCTGGAGGTAATTTTTGTTCTATTGCGCCATAAATACTATCATTAATGGCCGAGTTGTCACATTTTCAGTGTTGTTGCACCGCCAAGCCCTTCCATTTGTACCACCGGTGTGTTTGACAACAAAATACAGAGCAAATCCTTTATCTTGGGACTTCGAAATAACTGTGTCATATCGCAAATTCAACTAATTATCCAGTTTTTCTGGTAACACTGATACCTGGAAGTCAATTTAGTTCTATTGCGCCTTCAATACTATCATTAATGGCCGAGTTGTGACATTTGCAGTGTTATGGCACAGGCCAACCACGTCCATTTGTACCGGTGTGTTTGACAACAAAACACAGAGCAAATCCTTTATATTAGGACTTCGAAATAACTGTATTATATCGCAAATTCAACTAATTATCCAGTTTTTCTGGTAACACTGATGCCTGGAAGTCAATTTAGTTCTATTACGCCTTCAATACTATCATTAATGGCCGAGTTGTGACATTTGCAGTGTTATGGCACAGGCCAACCTCGTCCATTTGTACCGGTGTGTTTGACAACAAAACACAGAGCAAATCCTTTATATTAGGAGTTCGAAATAACTGTCTTATATCGCAAATTCAACTAATTATAAAGTTTTTCTAGTAACACTGATGCCTGGACGTCAATTTAGTTCAATTGCGCCATCAATACTATCATTAATGGCCGAGTTGTCACATTTGCAGTGTTATGGCACAGGCCAAGCTATTCCATTTGTACCGCTGTGTTTGACAACAAAAGAGAGAGCAACTCCTTTATATTAGGACTTCGAAATAACTGTATTATATGGCAAATTCAACCAATTATCTAGTTTTCCTAGTAATACTGATGCCTGGAGGTGAATTTAGTTCTATTGCGCCATCAATACTATCATTAATGGGCGAGTTATCACGTTTGCAGTGTTATAGCACAGGCCAAGCTCTTCCATTTGTACCGGTGTGTTTGACAACAAAATACAGACCAAATCCTTTATCTTGGGACTTCGAAATAACTGTGACATATTGCAAATTCAACTAATTATCCAGTTTTGCTAGTAAAACTGATGCCTGGAGGTCATTTTAGTTCTATTGCGCCTTCAATACTATCATTAATGACCGAGTTGTCGCATTTTCAGTGTTATGGCACCACCAAGCTCTTCCATTTGTACCGGTGTGTTTGACAACAAAACACAGAGCAAATCCTTTATTTGGGACTTCGAAATAACTGTGTTATCTTGCCAATTCAACTAATTATATAGTTTTCCTAGTCACTCTGATGCCTGGAGGTAATTTTTGTTCTATTGCGCCATAAATACTATCATTAATGGCCGAGTTGTCACATTTTCAGTGTTGTGGCACCGCCAAGCCCTACCATTTGTACCACCGGTGTGTTTGACAACAAAATACAGAGCAAATCCTTTATCTTGGGACTTCGAAATAACTGTGTCATATCGCAAATTCAACTAATTATCCAGTTTTTCTGGTAACACTGATGCCTGCAAGTCAATTTAGTTCTATTGCGCCTTCAATACTCTCATTAATGGCCGAGTTGTGACATTTGCAGTGTTATGGCACAGGCCAACCTCGTCCATTTGTACCGGTGTGTTTGACAACAAAACACAGAGCAAATCCTTTATATTAGGACTTCGAAATAACTGTCTTATATCGCAAATTCAACTAATTATAAAGTTTTTCTAGTAACACTGATGCCTGGACGTCAATTTAGTTCAATTGCGTCATCAATACTATCATTAATGGCCGAGTTGTCACGTTTGCAGTGTTATGGCACAGGCCAAGCTCTTCCATTTGTACCGCTGTGTTTGACAACAAAACACAGAGCAAATCCTTTATATTAGGACTTCGAAATAACTGTATTATATCGCAAATTCAACTAATTATCCAGTTTTTCTGGTAACACTGATGCCTGGAAGTCAATTTAGTTCTATTACCCCTTCAATACTATCATTAATGGCCGAGTTGTGACATTTGCAGTGTTATGGCACAGGCCAACCTCGTCCATTTGTAGCGGTGTGTTTGACAACAAAATACAGACCAAATCCTTTATCTTGGGACTTCGAAATAACTGTATCAACTAATTATCCAGTTTTCCTAGAAATACTGATGCCTGGAGGTCAATTTAGTTCTATTGCGCCATCAATACTATCATTAATGGGCGAGTTATCACGTTTGATGTGTTATAGCACAGGCCAAGCTCTTCCATTTGTACCGCTGTGTTTGACAACAAAATACAGAGCAAATCCTTTATTTTGCGACTTCGAAATAACTGTGTCATATCGCAAATTCAACTAATTATCAAGTTTTTCTGGTAACACTGATGCCTGGAGGTCAATTTAGTTCTATTGCGCCATCAATACTATTATTAATGGCCGAGTTGTCACACTTGCAGTGTTATGGCACAGGCCAAGCTCTTCCATTTGTACCGCTGTGTTTGACAACAAAACACAGAGCAAATCCTTTATCTTGGGACTTCGAAATAACTGTGTCATATCGCAAATTCAACTAATTATCAAGTTTTTCTAGTAACACTGATGCCTGGAGGTCAATTTAGTTCTATTGCGCCTTCAATACTATCATTAATGGCCGAGTTGTCACATTTGCAGTGTTATGGCACAGGCCAAGCTATTCCATTTGTACCGGTGTGTTTTACAACAAAAGAGAGAGCAACTCCTTTATATTAGGACTTCGAAATAACTGTATTATATGGCAAATTCAACCAATTATCTAGTTTTCCTAGTAATACTGATGCCTGGAGGTGAATTTAGTTCTATTGCGCCATCAATACTATCATTAATGGGCGAGTTATCACGTTTGCAGTGTTATAGCACAGGCCAAGCTGTTCCATTTGTACCGGTGTGTTTGACAACAAAATATAGACCAAATCCTTTATCTTGGGACTTCGAAATAACTGTGACATATTGCAAATTCAACTAATTAGCCAGTTTTGCTAGTAAAACTGATGCCTGGATGTCATTTTAGTTCTATTGCGCCTTCAATACTATCATTAATGACCGAGTTGTCGCATTTTCAGTGTTATGGCACCACCAAGCTCTTCCATTTGTACCGGTGTGTTTGACAACAAAACACAGAGCAAATCCTTTATTTGGGACTTCGAAATAACTGTGTTATCTTGCCAATTCAACTAATTATCTAGTTTTCCTAGTCACTCTGATGCCTGGAGGTCATTTTTGTTCTATTGCGCCATAAATACTATCATTAATGGCCGAGTTGTCACATTTTCAGTGTTGTGGCACCGCCAAGCCCTTCCATTTGTACCACCGGTGTGTTTGACAACAAAATACAGAGCAAATCCTTTATCTTGGGACTTCGAAATAACTGTGTCATATCGCAAATTCAACTAATTATCCAGTTTTTCTGGTAACACTGATGCCTGGAAGTCAATTTAGTTCTATTGCGCCTTCAATACTATCATTAATGGCCGAGTTGTGACATTTGCAGTGTTATGGCACAGGCCAACCTCGTCCATTTGTACCGGTGTGTTTGACAACAAAACACAGAGCAAATCCTTTATATTAGGACTTCGAAATAACTGTCTTATATCGCAAATTCAACTAATTATAAAGTTTTTCTAGTAACACTGATGCCTGGACGTCAATTTAGTTCAATTGCGCCTTCAATACTATCATTAATGGCCGAGTTGTCACGTTTGCAGTGTTATGGCACAGGCCAAGCTCTTCCATTTGTACCGCTGTGTTTGACAACAAAATACAGAGCAAATCCTTTATCTTGGGAATTCGAAATAACTCTGTCATATCGCAAATTCAACCCATTATCAAGTTTTCCTAGTAATACTGATGCCTGGAGGTGAATTTAGTTCTATTGCGCCATCAATACCATCATTAATGGGCGAGTTATCACGTTTGCAGTGTTATAGGACAGGCCAAGCTCTTCCATTTGTACCGGTGTGTTTGACAACAAAATACAGAACAAATCCTTTATCTTGGGACTTCGAAATAACTGTATCAACTAATTATCCAGTTTTCCTAGAAATACTGATGCCTGGAGGTCAATTTAGTTCTATTGCGCATTCAATACTATCATTAATGGCCGAGTTGTGACATTTGCAGTGTTATGGCACAGGCCAAGCTCTTCCATTTGTACCGGTGTGTTTGACAACAAAACACAGAGCAAATCCTTTATATTAGGACTTCGAAATAACTGTATTATATCGCAAATTCAACTAATTATAAAGTTTTTCTAGTAACACTGATGCCTGGAGGTCAATTTAGTTCTATTGCGCCTTCAATACTATCATTAATGGCCGAGTTGTCACGTTTGCAGTGTTATGGCACAGACCAAGCTCTTCCATTTGTAACGGTGTGTTTTACAACAAAATACAGACCAAATCTTTTATCTTGGGACTTCTTAATAACTGTGTTATCTTGCCAATTCAACTAATTATCTAGTTTTCCTAGTCACTCTGATGCCTGGAGGTCATTTTTGTTCTATTGCGCCATAAATACTATCATTAATGGCCGAGTTGTCACATTTTCAGTGTTGTGGCACCGCCAAGCTCTTCCATTTGTACCGCTGTGTTTGACAACAAAATACAGAGCAAATCCTTTATTTTGGGACTTCGAAATAACTGTGTCATATCGCAAATTCAACTAATTATCCAGTTTTTCTGGTAACACTGATGCCTGGAAGTCAATTTATTTCTATTGCGCCTTCAATACTATCATTAATGGCCGAGTTGTGACATTTGCAGTGTTATGGCACAGGCCAACCTCGTCCATTTGTACCGGTGTGTTTGACAACAAAACACAGAGCAAATCCTTTATATTAGGACTTCGAAATAACTGTCTTATATCGCAAATTCAACTAATTATAAAGTTTTTCTAGTAACACTGATGCCTGGACGTCAATTTAGTTCAATTGCGCCATCAATACTATCATTAATGGCCGAGTTGCCACGTTTGCAGTGTTATGGCACAGGCCAAGCTCTTCCATTTGTACCGCTGTGTTTGAGAACAAAATACAGAGCAACTCCTTTATATTAGGACTTCGAAATAACTGTATTATATGGCAAATTCAACCAATTATCTAGTTTTCCTAGTAATACTGATGCCTGGAGGTGAATTTAGTTCTATTGCGCCATCAATACCATCATTAATGGGCGAGTTATCACGTTTGCAGTGTTATAGCACAGGCCAAGCTCTTCCATTTGTACCGGTGTGTTTGACAACAAAACAGAGAGCAACTCCTTTATATTAAGACTTCGAAATAACTGTATCAACTAATTATCCAGTTTTCCTAGAAATACTGTTGCCTGGAGGTCAATTTAATTCTATTGCGCCATCAATACTATCATTAATGGGCGAGTTATCACGTTAAATTTGATGTGTTATAGCACAGGCCAAGCTCTTCCATTTGTACCACTGTGTTTGACAAAAAAAACACAGAGGAAATCCTTTATCTTGGGACTTCGAAATAACTGTCTTATATCGCAAATTCAACTAATTATAAAGTTTTTCTAGAAATACTGATGACTGGAGGTCAATTTAGTTCTATTGCGCAATCAATACTATCATTAATGGGCGAGTTATCACGTTTGATGTGTTATAGCACAGGCCAAGCTCTTCCATTTGTACCGCTGTGTTTGACAACAAAATACAGAGCAAATCCTTTATTTTGCGACTTCGAAATAACTGTGTCATATCGCAAATTCAACTAATTATCAAGTTTTTCTGGTAACACTGATGCCTGGAGGTCAATTTAGTTCTATTGCGCCATCAATACTATCATTAATGGCCGAGTTGTCACACTTGCAGTGTTATGGCACAGGCCAAGCTCTTCCATTTGTACCGCTGTGTTTGACAACAAAACACAGAGCAAATCCTTTATCTTGGGACTTCGAAATAACTGTGTCATATCGCAAATTATCAAGTTTTTCTAGTAACACTGATGCCTGGAGGTCAACTTAGTTCTATTGCGCCTTCAATACTATCATTAATGGCCGAGTTGTGACATTTGCAGTGTTATGGCACAGGCCAAGCTATTCCATTTGTACCGGTGTGTTTTACAACAAAAGAGAGAGCAACTCCTTTATATTAGGACTTCGAAATAACTGTATTATATGGCAAATTCAACCAATTATCTAGTTTTCCTAGTAATACTGATGCCTGGAGGTGAATTTAGTTCTATTGCGCCATCAATACCATCATTAATGGGCGAGTTATCACGTTTGCAGTGTTATAGCACAGGCCAAGCTCTTCCATTTGTACCGGTGTGTTTGACAACAAAACAGAGAGAAACTCCTTTATATTAAGACTTCGAAATAACTGTATCAACTAATTATCCAGTTTTCCTAGAAATACTGATGCCTGGAGGTCAATTTAATTCTATTGCGCCATCAATACTATCATTAATGGGCGAGTTATCACGTTTGATGTGTTATAGCACAGGCCAAGCTCTTCCATTTGTACCGCTGTGTTTGACCAAAAAAACAGAGGAAATCCTTTATCTTGGGACTTCGAAATAACTGTCTTATATCGCAAATTCAACTAATTATAAAGTTTTTCTAGTAACACTGATGCCTGGACGTCAATTTAGTTCAATTGCGCCATCAATACTATCATTAATGGCCGAGTTGTCACGTTTGCAGTGATATGGCACAGGCCAAGCTCTTCCATTTGTACCGGTGTGTTTGACAACAAAACACAGAGCAAATCCTTTATATTAGGACTTCGAAATAACTGTATTATATCGCAAATTCAACTAATTATCCAGTTTTCCTAGTAATACTGATGCCTGGAGGTGAATTTAGTTCTATTGCGCCATCAATACCATCATTAATGGGCGAGTTATCACGTTTGCAGTGTTATAGCACAGGCCAAGCTCTTCCATTTGTACCGGTGTGTTTGACAACAAAATACAGACCAAATCCTTTATCTTGGGACTTCGAAATAACTGTATCAACTAATTATCCAGTTTTCCTAGAAATACTGATGCCTGGAGGTCAATTTAGTTCTATTGCGCCATCAATACTATCATTAATGGGCGAGTTATCACGTTTGATGTGTTATAGCACAGGCCAAGGTCTTCCATTTGTACCGCTGTGTTTGACAACAAAATACAGAGGAAATCCTTTATTTTGCGACTTCGAAATAACTGTGTCATATCGCAAATTCAACTAATTATCAAGTTTTTCTGGTAACACTGATGCCTGGAGGTCAATTTAGTTCTATTGCGCCATCAATACTATCATTAATGGCCGAGTTGTCACACTTGCAGTGTTATGGCACAGGCCAAGCTCTTCCATTTGTACCGCTGTGTTTGACTACAAAACACAGAGCAAATCCTTTATCTTGGGACTTCGAAATAACTGTGTCATATCGCAAATTCAACTAATTATCAAGTTTTTCTAGTAACACTGATGCCTGGAGGTCAATTTAGTTCTATTGCGCCTTCAATACTATCATTAATGGCCGAGTTGTCACATTTGCAGTGTTATGGCACAGGCCAAGCTATTCCATTTGTACCGGTGTGTTTTACAACAAAAGAGAGAGGAACTCCTTTATATTAGGACTTCGAAATAACTGTATTATATGGCAAATTCAACCAATTATCTAGTTTTCCTAGTAATACTGATGCCTGGAGGTGAATTTAGTTCTATTGCGCCATCAATACTATCATTAATGGGCGAGTTATCACGTTTGCAGTGTTATAGCACAGGCCAAGCTCTTCCATTTGTACCGGTGTGTTTGACAACAAAATACAGACCAAATCCTTTATCTTGGGACTTCGAAATAACTGTGACATATTGCAAAGTCAACTAATTATCCAGTTTTGCTAGTAAAACTGATGCCTGGAGGTCATTTTAGTTCTATTGCGCCTTCAATACTATCATTAATGACCGAGTTGTCGCATTTTCAGTGTTATGGCACCACCAAGCTCTTCCATTTGTACCGGTGTGTTTGACAACAAAATATAGACCAAATCCTTTATCTTGGGACTTCGAAATAACTGTGACATATTGCAAATTCAACTAATTAGCCAGTTTTGCTAGTAAAACTGATGCCTGGATGTCATTTTAGTTCTATTGCGCCTTCAATACTATCATTAATGACCGAGTTGTCGCATTTTCAGTGTTATGGCACCACCAAGCTCTTCCATTTGTACCGGTGTGTTTGACAACAAAACACAGAGCAAATCCTTTATTTGGGACTTCGAAATAACTGTGTTATCTTGCCAATTCAACTAATTATCTAGTTTTCCTAGTCACTCTGATGCCTGGAGGTCATTTTTGTTCTATTGCGCCATAAATACTATCATTAATGGCCGAGTTGTCACATTTTCAGTGTTGTGGCACCGCCAAGCCCTTCCATTTGTACCACCGGTGTGTTTGACAACAAAATACAGAGCAAATCCTTTATCTTGGGACTTCGAAATAACTGTGTCATATCGCAAATTCAACTAATTATCCAGTTTTTCTGGTAACACTGATGCCTGGAAGTCAATTTAGTTCTATTGCGCCTTCAATACTATCATTAATGGCCGAGTTGTGACATTTGCAGTGTTATGGCACAGGCCAACCTCGTCCATTTGTACCGGTGTGTTTGACAACAAAACACAGAGCAAATCCTTTATATTAGGACTTCGAAATAACTGTCTTATATCGCAAATTCAACTAATTATAAAGTTTTTCTAGTAACACTGATGCCTGGACGTCAATTTAGTTCAATTGCGCCTTCAATACTATCAATAATGGCCGAGTTGTCACGTTTGCAGTGTTATGGCACAGGCCAAGCTCTTCCATTTGTACCGCTGTGTTTGACAACAAAATACAGAGCAAATCCTTTATCTTGGGACTTCGAAATAACTGTGTCATATCGCAAATTCAACCCATTATCAAGTTTTCCTAGTAATACTGATGCCTGGAGGTGAATTTAGTTCTATTGCGCCATCAATACCATCATTAATGGGCGAGTTATCACGTTTGCAGTGTTATAGGACAGGCCAAGCTCTTCCATTTGTACCGGTGTGTTTGACAACAAAATACAGACCAAATCCTTTATCTTGGGACTTCGAAATAACTGTATCAACTAATTATCCAGTTTTCCTAGAAATACTGATGCCTGGAGGTCAATTTAGTTCTATTGCGCCATCAATACCATCATTAATGGGCGAGTTATCACGTTTGATGTGTTATAGCACAGGCCAAGCTCTTCCATTTGTACCGCTGTGTTTGACAACAAAATACAGAGGAAATCCTTTATTTTGCGACTTCGAAATAACTGTGTCATATCGCAAATTCAACTAATTATCAAGTTTTTCTTGTAACACTGATGCCTGGAGGTCAATTTAGTTCTATTGCGCCATCAATACTATCATTAATGGCCGAGTTGTCACACTTGCAGTGTTATGGCACAGGCCAAGCTCTTCCATTTGTACCGCTGTGTTTGACAACAAAACACAGAGCAAATCCTTTATCTTGGGACTTCGAAATAACTGTGTCATATCGCAAATTCAACTAATTATCAAGTTTTTCTAGTAACACTGATGCCTGGAGGTCAATTTAGTTCTATTGCGCCTTCAATACTATCATTAATGGCCGAGTTGTCACATTTGCAGTGTTATGGCACAGGCCAAGCTATTCAATTTGTACCGGTGTGTTTTACAACAAAAGAGAGAGCAACTCCTTTATATTAGGACTTCGAAATAACTGTATTATATGGCAAATTCAACCAATTATCTAGTTTTCCTAGTAATACTGATGCCTGGAGGTGAATTTAGTTCTATTGCGCCATCAATACTATCATTAATGGGCGAGTTATCACGTTTGCAGTGTTATAGCACAGGCCAAGCTCTTCCATTTGTACCGGTGTGTTTGACAACAAAATACAGACCAAATCCTTTATCTTGGGACTTCGAAATAACTGTGACATATTGCAAATTCAACTAATTATCCAGTTGTGCTCGTAAAACTGATGCCTGGAGGTCATTTTAGTTCTATTGCGCCTTCAATACTATCATTAATGACCGAGTTGTCGCATTTTCAGTGTTATGGCACCGCCAAGCCCTTCCATTTGTACCACCGGTGTGTTTGACAACAAAATACAGAGCAAATCCTTTATCTTGGGACTTCGAAATAACTGTGTCATATCGCAAATTCAACTAATTATCCAGTTTTTCTGGTAACACTGATACCTGGAAGTCAATTTAGTTCTATTGCGCCTTCAATACTATCATTAATGGCCGAGTTGTGACATTTGCAGTGTTATGGCACAGGCCAACCACGTCCATTTGTACCGGTGTGTTTGACAACAAAACACAGAGCAAATCCTTTATATTAGGACTTCGAAATAACTGTCTTATATCGCAAATTCAACTAATTATAAAGTTTTTCTAGTAACACTGATGCCTGGACGTCAATTTAGTTCAACTGCGCCATCAATACTATCATTAATGGCCGAGTTGTCACGTTTGCAGTGTTATGGCACAGGCCAAGCTCTTCCATTTGTACCGCTGTGTTTGACAACAAAACACAGAGCAAATCCTTTATATTAGGACTTCGAAATAACTGTATTATATCGCAAATTCAACTAATTATCCAGTTTTTCTGGTAACACTGATGCCTGGAAGTCAATTTAGTTCTATTACGCCTTCAATACTATCATTAATGGCCGAGTTGTGACATTTGCAGTGTTATGGCACAGGCCAACCTCGTCCATTTGTACCGGTGTGTTTGACAACAAAACACAGAGCAAATCCTTTATATTAGGACTTCGAAATAACTGTCTTATATCGCAAATTCAACTAATTATAAAGTTTTTCTAGTAACACTGATGCCTGGACGTCAATTTAGTTCAATTGCGCCATCAATACTATCATTAATGGCCGAGTTGTCACATTTGCAGTGTTATGGCACAGGCCAAGCTATTCCATTTGTACCGCTGTGTTTGACAACAAAAGAGAGAGCAACTCCTTTATATTAGGACTTCGAAATAACTGTATTATATTGCAAATTCAACCAATTATCTAGTTTTCCTAGTAATACTGATGCCTGGAGGTGAATTTAGTTCTATTGCGCCATCAATACTATCATTAATGGGCGAGTTATCACGTTTGCAGTGTTATAGCACAGGCCAAGCTCTTCCATTTGTACCGGTGTGTTTGACAACAAAATACAGACCAAATCCTTTATCTTGGGACTTCGAAATAACTGTGACATATTGCAAATTCAACTAATTATCCAGTTTTGCTAGTAAAACTGATGCCTGGAGGTCATTTTAGTTCTATTGCGCCTTCAATACTATCATTAATGACCGAGTTGTCGCATTTTCAGTGTTATGGCACCACCAAGCTCTTCCATTTGTACCGGTGTGTTTGACAACAAAACACAGAGCAAATCCTTTATTTGGGACTTCGAAATAACTGTGTTATCTTGCCAATTCAACTAATTCTATAGTTTTCCTAGTCACTCTGATGCCTGGAGGTAATTTTTGTTCTATTGCGCCATAAATACTATCATTAATGGCCGAGTTGTCACATTTTCAGTGTTGTGGCACCGCCAAGCCCTACCATTTGTACCACCGGTGTGTTTGACAACAAAATACAGAGCAAATCCTTTATCTTGGGACTTCGAAATAACTGTGTCATATCGCAAATTCAACTAATTATCCTGTTTTTCTGGTAACACTGATGCCTGCAAGTCAATTTAGTTCTATTGCGCCTTCAATACTCTCATTAATGGCCGAGTTGTGACATTTGCAGTGTTATGGCACAGGCCAACCTCGTCCATTTGTACCGGTGTGTTTGACAACAAAACACAGAGCAAATCCTTTATATTAGGACTTCGAAATAACTGTCTTATATCGCAAATTCAACTAATTATAAAGTTTTTCTAGTAACACTGATGCCTGGACGTCAATTTAGTTCAATTGCGCCATCAATACTATCATTAATGGCCGAGTTGTCACGTTTGCAGTGTTATGGCACAGGCCAAGCTCTTCCATTTGTACCGCTGTGTTTGACAACAAAACACAGAGCAAATCCTTTATATTAGGACTTCGAAATAACTGTATTATATCGCAAATTCAACTAATTATCCAGTTTTTCTGGTAACACTGATGCCTGGAAGTCAATTTAGTTCTATTACCCCTTCAATACTATCATTAATGGCCGAGTTGTGACATTTGCAGTGTTATGGCACAGGCCAACCTCGTCCATTTGTAGCGGTGTGTTTGACAACAAAATACAGACCAAATCCTTTATCTTGGGACTTCGAAATAACTGTATCAACTAATTATCCAGTTTTCCTAGAAATACTGATGCCTGGAGGTCAATTTAGTTCTATTGCGACATCAATACTATCATTAATGGGCGAGTTATCACGTTTGATGTGTTATAGCACAGGCCAAGCTCTTCCATTTGTACCGCTGTGTTTGACAACAAAATACAGAGCAAATCCTTTATTTTGCGACTTCGAAATAACTGTGTCATATCGCAAATTCAACTAATTATCAAGTTTTTCTGGTAACACTGATGCCTGGAGGTCAATTTAGTTCTATTGCGCCATCAATACTATCATTAATGGCCGAGTTGTCACACTTGCAGTGTTATGGCACAGGCCAAGCTCTTCCATTTGTACCGCTGTGTTTGACAACAAAACACAGAGCAAATCGTTTATCTTGGGACTTCGAAATAACTGTGTCATATCGCAAATTCAACTAATTATCAAGTTTTTCTAGTAACACTGATGCCTGGAGGTCAATTTAGTTCTATTGCGCCTTCAATACTATCATTAATGGCCGAGTTGTCACATTTGCAGTGTTATGGCACAGGCCAAGCTATTCCATTTGTACCGGTGTGTTTTACAACAAAAGAGAGAGCAACTCCTTTATATTAGGACTTCGAAATAACTGTATTATATGGCAAATTCAACCAATTATCTAGTTTTCCTAGTAATACTGATGCCTGGAGGTGAATTTAGTTCTATTGCGCCATCAATACTATCATTAATGGGCGAGTTATCACGTTTGCAGTGTTATAGCACAGGCCAAGCTGTTCCATTTGTACCGGTGTGTTTGACAACAAAATATAGACCAAATCCTTTATCTTGGGACTTCGAAATAACTGTGACATATTGCAAATTCAACTAATTAGCCAGTTTTGCTAGTAAAACTGATGCCTGGATGTCATTTTAGTTCTATTGCGCCTTCAATACTATCATTAATGACCGAGTTGTCGCATTTTCAGTGTTATCGCACCACCAAGCTCTTCCATTTGTACCGGTGTGTTTGACAACAAAACACAGAGCAAATCCTTTATTTGGGACTTCGAAATAACTGTGTTATCTTGCCAATTCAACTAATTATCTAGTTTTCCTAGTCACTCTGATGCCTGGAGGTCATTTTTGTTCTATTGCGCCATAAATACTATCATTAATGGCCGAGTTGTCACATTTTCAGTGTTGTGGCACCGCCAAGCCCTTCCATTTGTACCACCGGTGTGTTTGACAACAAAATACAGAGCAAATCCTTTATCTTGGGACTTCGAAATAACTGTGTCATATCGCAAATTCAACTAATTATCCAGTTTTTCTGGTAACACTGATGCCTGGAAGTCAATTTAGTTCTATTGCGCCTTCAATACTATCATTAATGGCCGAGTTGTGACATTTGCAGTGTTATGGCACAGGCCAACCTCGTCCATTTGTACCGGTGTGTTTGACAACAAAACACAGAGCAAATCCTTTATCTTGGGAATTCGAAATAACTGTGTCATATCGCAAATTCAACCCATTATCAAGTTTTCCTAGTAATACTGATGCCTGGAGGTGAATTTAGTTCTATTGCGCCATCAATACCATCATTAATGGGCGAGTTATCACGTTTGCAGTGTTATAGGACAGGCCAAGCTCTTCCATTTGTACCGGTGTGTTTGACAACAAAATACAGACCAAATCCTTTATCTTGGGACTTCGAAATAACTGTATCAACTAATTATCCAGTTTTCCTAGAAATACTGATGCCTGGAGGTCAATTTAGTTCTATTGCGCCATCAATACTATCATTAATGGGCGAGTTATCACGTTTGATGTGATATAGCACAGGCCAAGCTCTTCCATTTGTACCGCTGTGTTTGACAACAAAATACAGAGGAAATCCTTTATTTTGCGACTTCGAAATAACTGTGTCATATCGCAAATTCAACTAATTATCAAGTTTTTCTTGTAACACTGATGCCTGGAGGTCAATTTAGTTCTATTGCGCCATCAATACTATCATTAATGGCCGAGTTGTCACACTTGCAGTGTTATGGCACAGGCCAAGCTCTTCCATTTGTACCGCTGTGTTTGACAACAAAACACAGAGCAAATCCTTTATCTTGGGACTTCGAAATAACTGTGTCATATCGCAAATTCAACTAATTATCAAGTTTGTCTAGTAACACTGCTGCCTGGAGGTCAATTTAGTTCTATTGCGCCTTCAATACTATCATTAATGGCCGAGTTGTCACATTTGCAGTGTTATGGCACAGGCCAAGCTGTTCCATTTGTACCGGTGTGTTTTACAACAAAAGAGAGAGCAACTCCTTTATATTAGGACTTCGAAATAACTGTATTATATGGCAAATTCAACCAATTATCTAGTTTTCCTAGTAATACTGATGCCTGGAGGTGAATTTAGTTCTATTGCGCCATCAATACTATCATTAATGGGCGAGTTATCACGTTTGCAGTGTTATAGCACAGGCCAAGCTCTTCCATTTGTACCGGTGTGTTTGACAACAAAATACAGACCAAATCCTTTATCTTGGGACTTCGAAATAACTGTGACATATTGCAAATTCAACTAATTATCCAGTTTTGCTAGTAAAACTGATGCCTGGAGGTCATTTTAGTTCTATTGCGCCTTCAATACTATCATTAATGACCGAGTTGTCGCATTTTCAGTGTTATGGCACCACCAAGCTCTTCCATTTGTACCGGTGTGTTTGACAACAAAACACAGAGCAAATCCTTTATATTAGGACTTCGAAATAACTGTCTTATATCGCAAATTCAACTAATTATAAAGTTTTTCTAGTAACACTGATGCCTGGACGTCAATTTAGTTCAATTGCGCCATCAATACTATCATTAATGGCCGAGTTGTCACGTTTGCAGTGTTATGACACAGGCCAAGCTCTTCCATTTGTACCGCTGTGTTTGACAACAATATACAGAGCAAATCCTTTATCTTGGGACTTCGAAATAACTGTGTGATATCGCAAATTCAACCAATTATCAAGTTTTCCTAGTAATACTGATGCCTGGAGGTGAATTTAGTTCTATTGCGCAATCAATACCATCATTAATGGGCGAGTTATCACGTTTGCAGTGTTATAGCACAGGCCAAGCTCTTCCATTTGTACCGGTGTGTTTGACAACAAAATACAGACCAAATCCTTTCTCTTGGGACTTCGAAATAACTGTATCAACTAATTATCCAGTTTTCCTAGAAATACTGATGCCTGGAGGTCAATTTAGTTCTATTACGCCATCAATACTATCATTAGTGGGCAAGTTATCACGTTTGATGTGTTATAGCACAGGCCAAGCTCTTCCATTGGTACCGCTGTGTTTGACAACAAAACACAGAGCAAATCCTTTATCTTGGGACTTCGAAATAACTGTCTTATATCGCAAATTCAACTAATTATAAAGTTTTTCTAGTAACACTGATGCCTGGACGTCAATTTAGTTCAATTGCGCCATCAATACTATCATTAATGGCCGAGTTGTCACGTTTGCAGTGTTATGGCACAGGCCAAGCTCTTCCATTTGTACCGGTGTGTTTGACAACAAAATACAGAGCAAATCCTTTATTTTGGGACTTCGAAATAACTGTGTCATATCGCAAATTCAACTAATTATCAAGTTTTTCTAGTAACACTGATGCCTGGAGGTCAATTTAGTTCTATTGCGCCTTCAATACTATCATTAATGGCCGAGTTGTCACATTTGCAGTGTTATGGCACAGGCCAAGCTATTCCATTTGTACCGGTGTGTTTTACAACAAAAGAGAGAGCAACTCCTTTATATTAGGACTTCGAAATAACTGTATTATATGGCAAATTCAACCAATTATCTAGTTTTCCTAGTAATACTGATGCCTGGAGGTGAATTTAGTTCTATTGCGCCATCAATACTATCATTAATGGGCGAGTTATCACGTTTGCAGTGTTATAGCACAGGCCAAGCTGTTCCATTTGTACCGGTGTGTTTGACAACAAAATATAGACCAAATCCTTTATCTTGGGACTTCGAAATAACTGTGACATATTGCAAATTCAACTAATTAGCCAGTTTTGCTAGTAAAACTGATGCCTGGATGTCATTTTAGTTCTATTGCGCCTTCAATACTATCATTAATGACCGAGTTGTCGCATTTTCAGTGTTATCGCACCACCAAGCTCTTCCATTTGTACCGGTGTGTTTGACAACAAAACACAGAGCAAATCCTTTATTTGGGACTTCGAAATAACTGTGTTATCTTGCCAATTCAACTAATTATCTAGTTTTCCTAGTCACTCTGATGCCTGGAGGTCATTTGTGTTCTATTGCGCCATAAATACTATCATCAATGGCCGAGTTGTCACATTTTCAGTGTTGTGGCACCGCCAAGCCCTTCCATTTGTACCACCGGTGTGTTTGACAACAAAATACAGAGCAAATCCTTTATCTTGGGACTTCGAAATAACTGTGTCATATCGCAAATTCAACTAATTATCCAGTTTTTCTGGTAACACTGATGCCTGGAAGTCAATTTAGTTCTATTGCGCCTTCAATACTATCATTAATGGCCGAGTTGTGACATTTGCAGTGTTATGGCACAGGCCAACCTCGTCCATTTGTACCGGTGTGTTTGACAACAAAACACAGAGCAAATCCTTTATATTAGGACTTCGAAATAACTGTCTTATATCGCAAATTCAACTAATTATAAAGTTTTTCTAGTAACACTGATGCCTGGACGTCAATTTAGTTCAATTGCGCCTTCAATACTATCATTAATGGCCGAGTTGTCACGTTTGCAGTGTTATGGCACAGGCCAAGCTCTTCCATTTGTACCGCTGTGTTTGACAACAAAATACAGAGCAAATCCTTTATCTTGGGAATTCGAAATAACTGTGTCATATCGCAAATTCAACCCATTATCAAGTTTTCCTAGTAATACTGATGCCTGGAGGTGAATTTAGTTCTATTGCGCCATCAATACCATCATTAATGGGCGAGTTATCACGTTTGCAGTGTTATAGGACAGGCCAAGCTCTTCCATTTGTACCGGTGTGTTTGACAACAAAATACAGACCAAATCCTTTATCTTGGGACTTCGAAATAACTGTATCAACTAATTATCCAGTTTTCCTAGAAATACTGATGCCTGGAGGTCAATTTAGTTCTATTGCGCCATCAATACTATCATTAATGGGCGAGTTATCACGTTTGATGTGTTATAGCACAGGCCAAGCTCTTCCATTTGTACCGCTGTGTTTGACAACAAAATACAGAGGAAATCCTTTATTTTGCGACTTCGAAATAACTGTGTCATATCGCAAATTCAACTAATTATCAAGTTTTTCTTGTAACACTGATGCCTGGAGGTCAATTTAGTTCTATTGCGCCATCAATACTATCATTAATGGCCGAGTTGTCACACTTGCAGTGTTATGGCACAGGCCAAGCTCTTCCATTTGTACCGCTGTGTTTGACAACAAAACACAGAGCAAATCCTTTATCTTGGGACTTCGAAATAACTGTGTCATATCGCAAATTCAACTAATTATCAAGTTTTTCTAGTAACACTGATGCCTGGAGGTCAATTTAGTTCTATTGCGCCTTCAATACTATCATTAATGGCCGAGTTGTCACATTTGCAGTGTTATGGCACAGGCCAAGCTATTCCATTTGTACCGGTGTGTTTTACAACAAAAGAGAGAGCAACTCCTTTATATTAGGACTTCGAAATAACTGTATTATATGGCAAATTCAACCAATTATCTAGTTTTCCTAGTAATACTGATGCCTGGAGGTGAATTTAGTTCTATTGCGCCATCAATACTATCATTAATGGGCGAGTTATCACGTTTGCAGTGTTATAGCACAGGCCAAGCTCTTCCATTTGTACCGGTGTGTTTGACAACAAAATACAGACCAAATCCTTTATCTTGGGACTTCGAAATAACTGTGACATATTGCAAATTCAACTAATTATCCAGTTTTGCTAGTAAAACTGATGCCTGGAGGTCATTTTAGTTCTATTGCGCCTTCAATACTATCATTAATGACCGAGTTGTCGCATTTTCAGTGTTATGGCACCACCAAGCTCTTCCATTTGTACCGGTGTGTTTGACAACAAAACACAGAGCAAATCCTTTATTTTAGGACTTCGAAATAACTGTCTTATATCGCAAATTCAACTAATTATAAAGTTTTTCTAGTAACACTGATGCCTGGACGTCAATTTAGTTCAATTGCGCCATCAATACTATCATTAATGGCCGAGTTGTCACGTTTGCAGTGTTATGACACAGGCCAAGCTCTTCCATTTGTACCGCTGTGTTTGACAACAATATACAGAGCAAATCCTTTATCTTGGGACTTCGAAATAACTGTGTGATATCGCAAATTCAACCAATTATCAAGTTTTCCTAGTAATACTGATGCCTGGAGGTGAATTTAGTTCTATTGCGCAATCAATACCATCATTAATGGGCGAGTTATCACGTTTGCAGTGTTATAGCACAGGCCAAGCTCTTCCATTTGTACCGGTGTGTTTGACAACAAAATACAGACCAAATCCTTTCTCTTGGGACTTCGAAATAACTGTATCAACTAATTATCCAGTTTTCCTAGAAATACTGATGCCTGGAGGTCAATTTAGTTCTATTACGCCATCAATACTATCATTAATGGGCAAGTTATCACGTTTGATGTGTTATAGCACAGGCCAAGCTCTTCCATTGGTACCGCTGTGTTTGACAACAAAACACAGAGCAAATCCTTTATCTTGGGACTTCGAAATAACTGTCTTATATCGCAAATTCAACTAATTATAAAGTTTTTCTAGTAACACTGATGCCTGGACGTCAATTTAGTTCAATTGCGCCATCAATACTATCATTAATGGCCGAGTTGTCACGTTTGCAGTGTTATGGCACAGGCCCAGCTCTTCCATTTGTACCGGTGTGTTTGACAACAAAATACAGAGCAAATCCTTTATTTTGGGACTTCGAAATAACTGTGTCATATCGCAAATTCAACTAATTATCCAGTTGTTCTGGTAACACTGATGCCTGGAAGTCAATTTAGTTCTATTGCGCCTTCAATACTATCATTAATGGCCGAGTTGTGACATTTGCAGTGTTATGGCACAGGCCAACCTCGTCCATTTGTACCGGTGTGTTTGACAACAAAACACAGAGCAAATCCTTTATATTAGGACTTCGAAATAACTGTCTTATATCGCAAATTCAACTAATTATAAAGTTTTTCTAGTAACACTGATGCCTGGACGTCAATTTAGTTCAATTGCGCCATCAATACTATCATTAATGGCCGAGTTGTCACGTTTGCAGTATTATGGCACAGGCCAAGCTCTTCCATTTGTACCGCTGTGTTTGACAACAAAATACAGAGCAAATCCTTTATCTTGGGACTTCCAAATAACTGTGTCATATCGCAAATTCAACTAATTATCCAGTTTTTCTGGTAACACTGATGCCTGGAAGTCAATTTAGTTCTATTACGCCTTCAATACTATCATTAATGGCCGAGTTGTGACATTTGCAGTGTTATGGCACAGGCCAAGCTCTTCCATTTGTACCGCTGTGTTTGACAACAAAATACAGAGCAAATCCTTTATATTAGGACTTCAAAATAACTGTCTTATATCGCAAATTCAACTAATTATAAAGTTTTTCTAGTAACACTGATGCCTGGACGTCAATTTAGTTCAATTGCGCCTTCAATACTATCATTAATGGCCGAGTTGTCACGTTTGCAGTGTTATGGCACAGGCCAAGCTCTTCCATTTGTACCGCTGTGTTTGACAACAAAATACAGAGCAAATCCTTTATCTTGGGACTTCGAAATAACTGTGTCATATCGCAAATTCAACCCATTATCAAGTTTTCCTAGTACTACTGATGCCTGGAGGTGAATTTAGTTCTATTGCGCCATCAATACCATCATTAATGGGCGAGTTATCACGTTTGCAGTGTTATAGGACAGGCCAAGCTCTTCCATTTGTACCGGTGTGTTTGACAACAAAATACAGACCAAATCCTTTATCTTGGGACTTCGAAATAACTGTATCAACTAATTATCCAGTTTTCCTAGAAATACTGATGCCTGGAGGTCAATTTAGTTCTATTGCGCCATCAATACTATCATTAATGACCGAGTTGTCGCATTTTCAGTGTTATGGCACCACCAAGCTCTTCCATTTGTACCGGTGTGTTTGACAACAAAACACAGAGCAAATCCTTTATATTAGGACTTCGAAATAACTGTCTTATATCGCAAATTCAACTAATTATAAAGTGTTTCTAGTAACACTGATGCCTGGACGTCAATTTAGTTCAATTGCGCCATCAATACTATCATTAATGGCCGAGTTGTCACGTTTGCAGTGTTATGACACAGGCCAAGCTCTTCCATTTGTACCGCTGTGTTTGACAACAATATACAGAGCAAATCCTTTATCTTGGGACTTCGAAATAACTGTGTCATATCGCAAATTCAACTAATTATAAAGTGTTTCTAGTAATACTGATGCCTGGAGGTGAATTTAGTTCTATTGCGCAATCAATACCATCATTAATGGGCGAGTTATCACGTTTGCAGTGTTATAGCACTGGCCAAGCTCTTCCATTTGTACCGGTGTGTTTGACAACAAAATACAGACCAAATCCTTTCTCTTGGGACTTCGAAATAACTGTATCAACTAATTATCCAGTTTTCCTAGAAATACTGATGCCTGGAGGTCAATTTAGTTCTATTACGCCATCAATACTATCATTAATGGGCAAGTTATCACGTTTGATGTGTTATAGCACAGGCCAAGCTCTTCCATTGGTACCGCTGTGTTTGACAACAAAACACAGAGCAAATCCTTTATCTTGGGACTTCGAAATAACTGTCTTATATCGCAAATTCAACTAATTATAAAGTTTTTCTAGTAACACTGATGCCTGGACGTCAATTTAGTTCAATTGCGCCATCAATACTATCATTAATGGCCGAGTTGTCACGTTTGCAGTGTTATGGCACAGGCCAAGCTCTTCCATTTGTACCGGTGTGTTTGACAACAAAATACAGAGCAAATCCTTTATTTTGGGACTTCGAAATAACTGTGTCATATCGCAAATTCAACTAATTATCCAGTTGTTCTGGTAACACTGATGCCTGGAAGTCAATTTAGTTATATTGCGCCTTCAATACTATCATTAATGGCCGAGTTGTGACATTTGCAGTGTTATGGCACAGGCCAACCTCGTCCATTTGTACCGGTGTGTTTGACAACAAAACACAGAGCAAATCCTTTATATTAGGACTTCGAAATAACTGTCTTATATCGCAAATTCAACTAATTATAAAGTTTTTCTAGTAACACTGATGCCTGGACGTCAATTTAGTTCAATTGCGCCATCAATACTATCATTAATGGCCGAGTTGTCACGTTTGCAGTGTTATGGCACAGGCCAAGCTCTTCCATTTGTACCGCTGTGTTTGACAACAAAATACAGAGCAAATCCTTTATATTAGGACTTCCAAATAACTGTATTATATAGCAAATTCAACTAATTATCAAGTTTTTCTAGTAACACTGATGCATGGAGGTCAATTTAGTTCTATTACGCCTTCAATACTATCATTAATGGCCGAGTTGTGACATTTGCAGTGTTATGGCACCACCAAGCTCGTCCATTTGTACCGGTGTGTTTGACAACAAAACACAGAGCAAATCCTTTATTTGGGACTTCGAAATAACTGTCTTATATCGCAAATTCAACTAATTATAAAGTTTTTCTAGTAACACTGATGCCTGGACGTCAATTTAGTTCAATTGCGCCATCAATACTATCATTAATGGCCGAGTTGTCACGTTTGCAGTGTTATGACACAGGCCAAGCTCTTCCATTTGTACCGCTGTGTTTGACAACAATATACAGAGCAAATCCTTTATCTTGGGACTTCGAAATAACTGTGTCATATCGCAAATTCAACCAATTATCAAGTTTTCCTAGTAATACTGATGCCTGGAGGTGAATTTAGTTCTATTGCGCAATCAATACTATCATTAATGGCCGAGTTGTCACGTTTGCAGTGTTATGGCACAGACCAAGCTCTTCCATTTGTAACGGTGTGTTTTACAAGAAAATACAGAACAAATCCTTTATCTTGGGACTTCGAAATAACTGTGTCATATCGCAAATTCAACTAATTATCCAGATTTGCTAGTAACACTGATGCCTGGAAGTCATTTTAGTTCTATTGCGCCTTCAATACTATCATTACTGACCGAGTTGTCGCATTTTCAGTGTTATGGCACCACCAAGCTCTTCCATTTGTACCGCTGTGTTTGACAACAAAATACAGAGCAAATCCTTTATTTGGGACTTCGAAATAACTGTGTTATCTTGCCAATTCAACTAATTATATAGTTTTCCTAGTCACTCTGATCCCTGGAGGTAATTTTTGTTCTATTGCGCCATAAATACTATCATTAATGGCCGAGTTGTCACATTTTCAGTGTTGTGGCACCGCCAAGCCCTTCCATTTGTACCACCGGTGTGTTTGACAACAAAATACAGAGCAAATCCTTTATCTTGGGACTTCGAAATAACTGTGTCATATCGCAAATTCAACTAATTATCCAGTTTTTCTGGTAACACTGATGCCTGGAAGTCAATTTAGTTCTATTGCGCCTTCAATACTATCATTAATGGCCGAGTTGTGACATTTGCAGTGTTATGGCACAGGCCAACCTCGTCCATTTGTACCGGTGTGTTTGACAACAAAACACAGAGCAAATCCTTTATATTAGGACTTCGAAATAACTGTCTTATATCGCAAATTCAACTAATTATAAAGTTTTTCTAGTAACACTGATGCCTGGACGTCAATTTAGTTCAACTGCGCCATCAATACTATCATTAATGACCGAGTTGTCACGTTTGCAGTGTTATGGCACAGGCCAAGCTCTTCCATTTGTACCGCTGTGTTTGACAACAAAACACAGAGCAAATCCTTTATATTAGGACTTCGAAATAACTGTATTATATCGCAAATTCAACTAATTATCCAGTTTTTCTGGTAACACTGATGCCTGGAAGTCAATTTAGTTCTATTACGCCTTCAATACTATCATTAATGGCCGAGTTGTGACATTTGCAGTGTTATGGCACAGGCCAACCTCGTCCATTTGTACCGGTGTGTTTGACAACAAAACACAGAGCAAATCCTTTATATTAGGACTTCGAAATAACTGTATTATATGGCAAATTCAACCAATTATCTAGTTTTCCTAGTAATACTGATGCCTGGAGGTGAATTTAGTTCTATTGCGCCATCAATACTATCATTAATGGGCGAGTTATCACGTTTGCAGTGTTATAGCACAGGCCAAGCTCTTCCATTTGTACCGGTGTGTTTGACAACAAAATACAGACCAAATCCTTTATCTTGGGACTTCGAAATAACTGTGACATATTGCAAATTCAACTAATTATCCAGTTTTGCTAGTAAAACTGATGCCTGGAGGTCATTTTAGTTCTATTGCGCCTTCAATACTATCATTAATGACCGAGTTGTCGCATTTTCAGTGTTATGGCAGCACCAAGCTCTTCCATTTGTACCGGTGTGTTTGACAACAAAACACAGAGCAAATCCTTTATTTGGGACTTCGAAATAACTGTGTTATCTTGCCAATTCAACTAATTATATAGTTTTCCTAGTCACTCTGATGCCTGGAGGTAATTTTTGTTCAATTGCGCCATCAATACTATCATTAATGGCCGAGTTGTCACGTTTGCAGTGTTATAGCACAGGCCAAGCTCTTCCATTTGTACCGCTGTGTTTGACAACAAAATACAGAGCAAATCCTTTATTTTGCGACTTCGAAATAACTGTGTCATATCGCAAATTCAACTAATTATCCAGTTTTTCTGGTAACACTGATGCCTGCAAGTCAATTTAGTTCTATTGCGCCTTCAATACTCTCATTAATGGCCGAGTTGTGACATTTGCAGTGTTATGGCACAGGCCAACCTCGTCCATTTGTACCGGTGTGTTTGACAACAAAACACAGAGCAAATCCTTTATATTAGGACTTCGAAATAACTGTCTTATATCGCAAATTCAACTAATTATAAAGTTTTTCTAGTAACACTGATGCCTGGACGTCAATTTAGTTCAATTGCGCCATCAATACTATCATTAATGGCCGAGTTGTCACGTTTGCAGTGTTATGGCACAGGCCAAGCTCTTCCATTTGTACCGCTGTGTTTGACAACAAAACACAGAGCAAATCCTTTATATTAGGACTTCCAAATAACTGTATTATATCGCAAATTCAACTAATTATCCAGTTTTTCTGGTAACACTGATGCCTGGAAGTCAATTTAGTTCTATTACGCCTTCAATACCATCATTAATGGCCGAGTTGTGACATTTGCAGTGTTATGGCACAGGCCAACCTCGTCCATTTGTACCGGTGTGTTTGACAACAAAACACAGAGCAAATCCTTTATATTAGGACTTCGAAACAACTGTCTTATATCGCAAATTCAACTAATTATAAAGTTTTTCTAGTAACACTGATGCCTGGACGTCAATTTAGTTCAATTGCGCCATCAATACTATCATTAATGGCCGAGTTGTCACGTTTGCAGTGTTATGGCACAGGCCAAGCTCTTCCATTTGTACCGCTGTATTTGACAACAAAATACAGAGCAAATCCTTTATCTTGGGACTTCGAAATAACTGTGTCATAACGCAAATTCAACCAATTATCAAGTTTTCCTAGTAATACTGATGCCTGGAGGTGAATTTAGTTCTATTGCGCCATCAATACCATCATTAATGGGCGAGTTATCACGTTTGCAGTGTTATAGCACAGGCCAAGCTCTTCCATTTGTAGCGGTGTGTTTGACAACAAAATACAGACCAAATCCTTTATCTTGGGACTTCGAAATAACTGTATCAACTAATTATCCAGTTTTCCTAGAAATACTGATGCCTGGAGGTCAATTTAGTTCTATTGCGCCATCAATACTATCATTAATGGGCGAGTTATCACGTTTGATGTGTTATAGCACAGGCCAAGCTCTTCCATTTGTACCGCTGTGTTTGACAACAAAATACAGAGCAAATCCTTTATTTTGCGACTTCGAAATAACTGTGTCATATCGCAAATTCAACTAATTATCAAGTTTTTCTGGTAACACTGATGCCTGGAGGTGAATTTAGTTCTATTGCGCCATCAATACTATCATTAATGGGCGAGTTATCACGTTTGCAGTGTTATAGCACAGGCCAAGCTGTTCCATTTGTACCGGTGTGTTTGACAACAAAATATAGACCAAATCCTTTATCTTGGGACTTCGAAATAACTGTGACATATTGCAAATTCAACTAATTAGCCAGTTTTGCTAGTAAAACTGATGCCTGGATGTCATTTTAGTTCTATTGCGCCTTCAATACTATCATTAATGACCGAGTTGTCGCATTTTCAGTGTTATGGCACCACCAAGCTCTTCCATTTGTACCGGTGTGTTTGACAACAAAACACAGAGCAAATCCTTTATTTGGGACTTCGAAATAACTGTGTTATCTTGCCAATTCAACTAATTATCTAGTTTTCCTAGTCACTCTGATGCCTGGAGGTCATTTTTGTTCTATTGCGCCATAAATACTATCATTAATGGCCGAGTTGTAACATTTTCAGTGTTGTGGCACCGCCAAGCCCTTCCATTTGTACCACCGGTGTGTTTGACAACAAAATACAGAGCAAATCCTTTATCTTGGGACTTCGAAATAACTGTGTCATATCGCAAATTCAACTAATTATCCAGTTTTTCTGGTAACACTGATGCCTGGAAGTCAAATTAGTTCTATTGCGCCTTCAATACTATCATTAATGGCCGAGTTGTGACATTTGCAGTGTTATGGCACAGGCCAACCTCGTCCATTTGTACCGGTGTGTTTGACAACAAAACACAGAGCAAATCCTTTATATTAGGACTTCGAAATAACTGTCTTATATCGCAAATTCAACTAATTATAAAGTTTTTCTAGTAACACTGATGCCTGGACGTCAATTTAGTTCAATTGCGCCTTCAATACTATCATTAATGGCCGAGTTGTCACGTTTGCAGTGTTATGGCACAGGCCAAGCTCTTCCATTTGTACCGCTGTGTTTGACAACAAAATACAGAGCAAATCCTTTATCTTGGGACTTCGAAATAACTGTGTCATATCGCAAATTCAACCCATTATCAAGTTTTCCTAGTAATACTGATGCCTGGAGGTGAATTTAGTTCTATTGCGCCATCAATACCATCATTAATGGGCGAGTTATCACGTTTGCAGTGTTATAGGACAGGCCAAGCTCTTCCATTTGTACCGGTGTGTTTGACAACAAAATACAGACCAAATCCTTTATCTTGGGACTTCCAAATAACTGTATTATATCGCAAATTCAACTAATTATCCAGTTTTTCTGGTAACACTGATGCCTGGAAGTCAATTTAGTTCTATTGCGCCTTCAATACTATCATTAATGGCCGAGTTGTGACATTTGCAGTGTTATGGCACAGGCCAACCTCGTCCATTTGTACCGGTGTGTTTGACAACAAAACACAGAGCAAATCCTTAATATTAGGACTTCAAAATAACTGTCTTATATCGCAAATTCAAATAATTATCAAGTTTTTCTAGTAACACTTATGCCTGGACGTCAATTTAGTTCAATTGCGCCATCAATACTATCATTAATGGCCGAGTTGTCACGTTTGCAGTGTTATTGCACAGGCCAAGCTCTTCCATTTGTACCGCTGTGTTTGACAACAAAATACAGAGCAAATCCTTTATCTTGGGACTTCGAAATAACTGTGTCATATCGCAAATTCAACCCATTATCAAGTTTTCCTAGTAATACTGATGCCTGGAGGTGAATTTAGTTCTATTGCGCCATCAATACCATCATTAATGGGCGAGTTATCACGTTTGCAGTGTTATAGCACAGGCCAAGCTCTTCCATTTGTACCGGTGTGTTTGACAACAAAATACAGACCAAATCCTTTATCTTGGGACTTCGAAATAACTGTATCAACTAATTATCCAGTTTTCCTAGTAATACTGATGCCTGGAGGTGAATTTAGTTCTATTGCGCCATCAATACCATCATTAATGGGCGAGTTATCACGTTTGCAGTGTTATAGCACAGGCCAAGCTCTTCCATTTGTACCGGTGTGTTTGACAACAAAACACAGAGCAAATCCTTTATATTAGGACTTCCAAATAACTGTATTATATCGCAAATTCAACTAATTATCCAGTTGTTCTGGTAACACTGATGCCTGGAAGTCAATTTAGTTCAATTGCGCCATCAATACTATCATTAATGGCCGAGTTGTGACATTTGCAGTGTTATGGCACAGGCCAACCTCGTCCATTTGTACCGGTGTGTTTGACAACAAAACACAGAGCAAATCCTTTATATTAGGACTTCAAAATAACTGTGTCATATCGCAAATTCAACTAATTATCAAGTTTTTCTGGTAACACTGATGCCTGGAGGTCAATTTAGTTCTATTGCGCCATCAATACTATCATTAATGGCCGAGTTGTCACACTTGCAGTGTTATGGCACAGGCCAAGCTCTTCCATTTGTACCGCTGTGTTTGACAACAAAACACAGAGCAAATCCTTTATCTTGGGACTTCGAAATAACTGTGTCATATCGCAAATTCAACTAATTATCAAGTTTTTCTAGTAACACTGATGCCTGGAGGTCAATTTAGTTCTATTGCGCCTTCAATACTATCATTAATGGCCGAGTTGTCACATTTGCAGTGTTATGGCACAGGCCAAGCTATTCCATTTGTACCGGTGTGTTTTACAACAAAAGAGAGAGCAACTCCTTTATATTAGGACTTCGAAATAACTGTATTATATGGCAAATTCAACCAATTATCTAGTTTTCCTAGTAATACTGATGCCTGGAGGTGAATTTAGTTCTATTGCGCCATCAATACTATCATTAATGGGCGAGTTATCACGTTTGCAGTGTTATAGCACAGGCCAAGCTGTTCCATTTGTACCGGTGTGTTTGACAACAAAATATAGACCAAATCCTTTATCTTGGGACTTCGAAATAACTGTGACATATTGCAAATTCAACTAATTAGCCAGTTTTGCTAGTAAAACTGATGCCTGGATGTCATTTTATTTCTATTGCGCCTTCAATACTATCATTAATGACCGAGTTGTCGCATTTTCAGTGTTATGGCACCACCAAGCTCTTCCATTTGTACCGGTGTGTTTGACAACAAAACACAGAGCAAATCCTTTATTTGGGACTTCGAAATAACTGTGTTATCTTGCCAATTCAACTAATTATCTAGTTTTCCTAGTCACTCTGATGCCTGGAGGTCATTTTTGTTCTATTGCGCCATAAATACTATCATTAATGGCCGAGTTGTCACATTTTCAGTGTTGTGGCACCGCCAAGCCCTTCCATTTGTACCACCGGTGTGTTTGACAACAAAATACAGAGCAAATCCTTTATCTTGGGACTTCGAAATAACTGTGTCATATCGCAAATTCAACTAATTATCCAGTTTTTCTGGTAACACTGATGCCTGGAAGTCAATTTAGTTCTATTGCGCCTTCAATACTATCATTAATGGCCGAGTTGTGACATTTGCAGTGTTATGGCACAGGCCAACCTCGTCCATTTGTACCGGTGTGTTTGACAACAAAACACAGAGCAAATCCTTTATATTAGGACTTCGAAATAACTGTCTTATATCGCAAATTCAACTAATTATAAAGTTTTTCTAGTAACACTGATGCCTGGACGTCAATTTAGTTCAATTGCGCCTTCAATACTATCATTAATGGCCGAGTTGTCACGTTTGCAGTGTTATGGCACAGGCCAAGCTCTTCCATTTGTACCGCTGTGTTTGACAACAAAATACAGAGCAAATCCTTTATCTTGGGACTTCGAAATAACTGTGTCATATCGCAAATTCAACCCATTATCAAGTTTTCCTAGTAATACTGATGCCTGGAGGTGAATTTAGTTCTATTGCGCCATCAATACCATCATTAATGGGCGAGTTATCACGTTTGCAGTGTTATAGGACAGGCCAAGCTCTTCCATTTGTACCGGTGTGTTTGACAACAAAATACAGAGCAAATCCTTTATCTTGGGACTTCGAAATAACTGTGTCATATCGCAAATTCAACTAATTATCCAATTTTTCTGGTAACACTGATGCCTGGAAGTCAATTTAGTTCTATTGCGCCTTCAATACTATCATTAATGGCCGAGTTGTGACATTTGCAGTGTTATGGCACAGGCCAACCTCGTCCATTTGTACCGGTGTGTTTGACAACAAAACACAGAGCAAATCCTTTATATTAGGACTTCGAAATAACTGTCTTATATCGCAAATTCAACTAATTATAAAGTTTTTCTAGTAACACTGATGCCTGGACGTCAATTTAGTTCAATTGCGCCTTCAATACTATCATTAATGGCCGAGTTGTCACGTTTGCAGTGTTATGGCACAGGCCAAGCTCTTCCATTTGTACCGCTGTGTTTGACAACAAAATACAGAGCAAATCCTTTATCTTGGGACTTCGAAATAACTGTGTCATATCGCAAATTCAACCCATTATCAAGTTTTCCTAGTAATACTGATGCCTGGAGGTGAATTTAGTTCTATTGCGCCATCAATACCATCATTAATGGGCGAGTTATCACGTTTGCAGTGTTATAGGACAGGCCAAGCTCTTCCATTTGTACCGGTGTGTTTGACAACAAAATACAGACCAAATCCTTTATCTTGGGACTTCCAAATAACTGTATTATATCGCAAATTGAACTTATTATCCAGTTTTTCTGGTAACACTGATGCCTGGAAGTCAATTTAGTTCTATTGCGCCTTCAATACTATCATTAATGGCCGAGTTGTGACATTTGCAGTGTTATGGCACAGGCCAACCTCGTCCATTTGTACCGGTGTGTTTGACAACAAAACACAGAGCAAATCCTTTATATTAGGACTTCAAAATAACTGTCTTATATCGCAAATTCAACTAATTATAAAGTTTTTCTAGTAACACTGATGCCTGGACGTCAATTTAGTTCAATTGCGCCATCAATACTATCATTAATGGCCGAGTTGTCACGTTTGCAGTGTTATTGCACAGGCCAAGCTCTTCCATTTGTACCGCTGTGTTTGACAACAAAATACAGAGCAAATCCTTTATCTTGGGACTTCGAAATAACTGTGTCATATCGCAAATTCAACCCATTATCAAGTTTTCCTAGTAATACTGATGCCTGGAGGTGAATTTAGTTCTATTGCGCCATCAATACCATCATTAATGGCCGAGTTGTGACATTTGCAGTGTTATGGCACAGGCCAACCTCGTCCATTTGTACCGGTGTGTTTGACAACAAAACACAGAGCAAATCCTTAATATTAGGACTTCAAAATAACTGTCTTATATCGCAAATTCAACTAATTATCAAGTTTTTCTAGTAACACTTATGCCTGGACGTCAATTTAGTTCAATTGCGCCATCAATACTATCATTAATGGCCGAGTTGTCACGTTTGCAGTGTTATTGCACAGGCCAAGCTCTTCCATTTGTACCGCTGTGTTTGACAACAAAATACAGAGCAAATCCTTTATCTTGGGACTTCGAAATAACTGTGTCATATCGCAAATTCAACCCATTATCAAGTTTTCCTAGTAATACTGATGCCTGGAGGTGAATTTAGTTCTATTGCGCCATCAATACCATCATTAATGGGCGAGTTATCACGTTTGCAGTGTTATAGCACAGGCCAAGCTCTTCCATTTGTACCGGTGTGTTTGACAACAAAATACAGACCAAATGCTTTATCTTGGGACTTCGAAATAACTGTATCAACTAATTATCCAGTTTTCCTAGTAATACTGATGCCTGGAGGTGAATTTAGTTCTATTGCGCCATCAATACCATCATTAATGGGCGAGTTATCACGTTTGCAGTGTTATAGCACAGGCCAAGCTCTTCCATTTGTACCGGTGTGTTTGACAACAAAACACAGAGCAAATCCTTTATATTAGGACTTCCAAATAACTGTATTATATCGCAAATTCAACTAATTATCCAGTTGTTCTGGTAACACTGATGCCTGGAAGTCAATTTAGTTCAATTGCGCCATCAATACTATCATTAATGGCCGAGTTGTGACATTTGCAGTGTTATGGCACAGGCCAAGCTATTCCATTTGTACCGGTGTGTTTTACAACAAAAGAGAGAGCAACTCCTTTATATTAGGACTTCGAAATAACTGTATTATATGGCAAATTCAACCCATTATCAAGTTTTCCTAGTAATACTGATGCCTGGAGGTGAATTTAGTTCTATTGCGCCATCAATACCATCATTAATGGGCGAGTTATCACGTTTGCAGTGTTATAGCACAGGCCAAGCTCTTCCATTTGTACCGGTGTGTTTGACAACAAAATACAGACCAAATCCTTTATCTTGGGACTTCGAAATAACTGTATTATATCGCAAATTCAACCCATTATCAAGTTTTCCTAGTAATACTGATGCCTGGAGGTGAATTTAGTTCTATTGCGCCATCAATACCATCATTAATGGGCGAGTTATCACGTTTGCAGTGTTATAGCACAGGCCAAGCTCTTCCATTTGTACCGGTGTGTTTGACAACAAAATACAGACCAAATCCTTTATCTTGGGACTTCGAAATAACTGTATCAACTAATTATCCAGTTTTCCTAGTAATACTGATGCCTGGAGGTGAATTTAGTTCTATTGCGCCATCAATACCATCATTAATGGGCGAGTTATCACGTTTGCAGTGTTATAGCACAGGCCAAGCTCTTCCATTTGTACCGGTGTGTTTGACAACAAAACACAGAGCAAATCCTTTATATTAGGACTTCCAAATAACTGTATTATATCGCAAATTCAACTAATTATCCAGTTGTTCTGGTAACACTGATGCCTGGAAGTCAATTTAGTTCAATTGCGCCATCAATACTATCATTAATGGCCGAGTTGTGACATTTGCAGTGTTATGGCACAGGCCAACCTCGTCCATTTGTACCGGTGTGTTTGACAACAAAACACAGAGCAAATCCTTTATATTAGGACTTCAAAATAACTGTGTCATATCGCAAATTCAACTAATTATCAAGTTTTTCTGGTAACACTGATGCCTGGAGGTCAATTTAGTTCTATTGCGCCATCAATACTATCATTAATGGCCGAGTTGTCACACTTGCAGTGTTATGGCACAGGCCAAGCTCTTCCATTTGTACCGCTGTGTTTGACAACAAAACACAGAGCAAATCCTTTATCTTGGGACTTCGAAATAACTGTGTCATATCGCAAATTCAACTAATTATCAAGTTTTTCTAGTAACACTGATGCCTGGAGGTCAATTTAGTTCTATTGCGCCTTCAATACTATCATTAATGGCCGAGTTGTCACATTTGCAGTGTTATGGCACAGGCCAAGCTATTCCATTTGTACCGGTGTGTTTTACAACAAAAGAGAGAGCAACTCCTTTATATTAGGACTTCGAAATAACTGTATTATATGGCAAATTCAACCAATTATCTAGTTTTCCTAGTAATACTGATGCCTGGAGGTGAATTTAGTTCTATTGCGCCATCAATACCATCATTAATGGGCGAGTTATCACGTTTGCAGTGTTATAGCACAGGCCAAGCTCTTCCATTTGTACCGGTGTGTTTGACAACAAAATACAGACCAAATCCTTTATCTTGGGACTTCGAAATAACTGTATTATATCGCAAATTCAACCCATTATCAAGTTTTCCTAGTAATACTGATGCCTGGAGGTGAATTTAGTTCTATTGCGCCATCAATACCATCATTAATGGGCGAGTTATCACGTTTGCAGTGTTATAGCACAGGCCAAGCTCTTCCATTTGTACCGGTGTGTTTGACAACAAAATACAGACCAAATCCTTTATCTTGGGACTTCGAAATAACTGTATTATATCGCAAATTCAACCCATTATCAAGTTTTCCTAGTAATACTGATGCCTGGAGGTGAATTTAGTTCTATTGCGCCATCAATACCATCATTAATGGGCGAGTTATCACGTTTGCAGTGTTATAGCACAGGCCAAGCTCTTCCATTTGTACCGGTGTGTTTGACAACAAAATACAGACCAAATCCTTTATCTTGGGACTTCGAAATAACTGTATCAACTAATTATCCAGTTTTCCTAGTAATACTGATGCCTGGAAGTCAATTTAGTTCTATTACGCCTTCAATACTATCATTAATGGCCGAGTTGTGACATTTGCAGTGTTATGGCACAGGCCAAGCTCTTCCATTTGTACCGCTGTGTTTGACAACAAAATACAGAGCAAATCCTTTATATTAGGACTTCCAAATAACTGTATTATATCGCAAATTCAACTAATTATCCAGTTGTTCTGGTAACACTGATGCCTGGAAGTCAATTTAGTTCAATTGCGCCATCAATACTATCATTAATGGCCGAGTTGTGACATTTGCAGTGTTATGGCACAGGCCAACCTCGTCCATTTGTACCGGTGTGTTTGACAACAAAACACAGAGCAAATCCTTTATATTAGGACTTCAAAATAACTGTGTCATATCGCAAATTCAACTAATTATCAAGTTTTTCTGGTAACACTGATGCCTGGAGGTCAATTTAGTTCTATTGCGCCATCAATACTATCATTAATGGCCGAGTTGTCACACTTGCAGTGTTATGGCACAGGCCAAGCTGTTCCATTTGTACCGCTGTGTTTGACAACAAAACACAGAGCAAATCCTTTATCTTGGGACTTCGAAATAACTGTGTCATATCGCAAATTCAACTAATTATCAAGTTTTTCTAGTAACACTGATGCCTGGAGGTCAATTTAGTTCTATTGCGCCTTCAATACTATCATTAATGGCCGAGTTGTCACATTTGCAGTGTTATGGCACAGGCCAAGCTATTCCATTTGTACCGGTGTGTTTTACAACAAAAGAGAGAGCAACTCCTTTATATTAGGACTTCGAAATAACTGTATTATATGGCAAATTCAACCAATTATCTAGTTTTCCTAGTAATACTGATGCCTGGAGGTGAATTTAGTTCTATTGCGCCATCAATACTATCATTAATGGGCGAGTTATCACGTTTGCAGTGTTATAGCACAGGCCAAGCTGGTCCATTTGTACCGGTGTGTTTGACAACAAAATATAGACCAAATCCTTTATCTTGGGACTTCGAAATAACTGTGACATATTGCAAATTCAACTAATTAGCCAGTTTTGCTAGTAAAACTGATGCCTGGATGTCATTTTAGTTCTATTGCGCCTTCAATACTATCATTAATGACCGAGTTGTCGCATTTTCAGTGTTATGGCACCACCAAGCTCTTCCATTTGTACCGGTGTGTTTGACAACAAAACACAGAGCAAATCCTTTATTTGGGACTTCGAAATAACTGTGTTATCTTGCCAATTCAACTAATTATCTAGTTTTCCTAGTCACTCTGATGCCTGGAGGTCATTTTTGTTCTATTGCGCCATAAATACTATCATTAATGGCCGAGTTGTAACATTTTCAGTGTTGTGGCACCGCCAAGCCCTTCCATTTGTACCACCGGTGTGTTTGACAACAAAATACAGAGCAAATCCTTTATCTTGGGACTTCGAAATAACTGTGTCATATCGCAAATTCAACTAATTATCCAGTTTTTCTGGTAACACTGATGCCTGGAAGTCAATTTAGTTCTATTGCGCCTTCAATACTATCATTAATGGCCGAGTTGTGACATTTGCAGTGTTATGGCACAGGCCAACCTCGTCCATTTGTACCGGTGTGTTTGACAACAAAACACAGAGCAAATCCTTTATATTAGGACTTCGAAATAACTGTCTTATATCGCAAATTCAACTAATTATAAAGTTTTTCTAGTAACACTGATGCCTGGACGTCAATTTAGTTCAATTGCGCCTTCAATACTATCATTAATGGCCGAGTTGTCACGTTTGCAGTGTTATGGCACAGGCCAAGCTCTTCCATTTGTACCGCTGTGTTTGACAACAAAATACAGAGCAAATCCTTTATCTTGGGACTTCGAAATAACTGTGTCATATCGCAAATTCAACCCATTATCAAGTTTTCCTAGTAATACTGATGCCTGGAGGTGAATTTAGTTCTATTGCGCCATCAATACCATCATTAATGGGCGAGTTATCACGTTTGCAGTGTTATAGGACAGGCCAAGCTCTTCCATTTGTACCGGTGTGTTTGACAACAAAATACAGACCAAATCCTTTATCTTGGGACTTCCAAATAACTGTATTATATCGCAAATTCAACTAATTATCCAGTTTTTCTGGTAACACTGATGCCTGGAAGTCAATTTAGTTCTATTGCGCCTTCAATACTATCATTAATGGCCGAGTTGTGACATTTGCAGTGTTATGGCACAGGCCAACCTCGTCCATTTGTACCGGTGTGTTTGACAACAAAACACAGAGCAAATCCTTAATATTAGGACTTCAAAATAACTGTCTTATATCGCAAATTCAACTAATTATCAAGTTTTTCTAGTAACACTTATGCCTGGACGTCAATTTAGTTCAATTGCGCCATCAATACTATCATTAATGGCCGAGTTGTCACGTTTGCAGTGTTATTGCACAGGCCAAGCTCTTCCATTTGTACCGCTGTGTTTGACAACAAAATACAGAGCAAATCCTTTATCTTGGGACTTCGAAATAACTGTGTCATATCGCAAATTCAACCCATTATCAAGTTTTCCTAGTAATACTGATGCCTGGAGGTGAATTTAGTTCTATTGCGCCATCAATACCATCATTAATGGGCGAGTTATCACGTTTGCAGTGTTATAGCACAGGCCAAGCTCTTCCATTTGTACCGGTGTGTTTGACAACAAAATACAGACCAAATGCTTTATCTTGGGACTTCGAAATAACTGTATCAACTAATTATCCAGTTTTCCTAGTAATACTGATGCCTGGAGGTGAATTTAGTTCTATTGCGCCATCAATACCATCATTAATGGGCGAGTTATCACGTTTGCAGTGTTATAGCACAGGCCAAGCTCTTCCATTTGTACCGGTGTGTTTGACAACAAAACACAGAGCAAATCCTTTATATTAGGACTTCCAAATAACTGTATTATATCGCAAATTCAACTAATTATCCAGTTGTTCTGGTAACACTGATGCCTGGAAGTCAATTTAGTTCAATTGCGCCATCAATACTATCATTAATGGCCGAGTTGTGACATTTGCAGTGTTATGGCACAGGCCAACCTCGTCCATTTGTACCGGTGTGTTTGACAACAAAACACAGAGCAAATCCTTTATATTAGGACTTCAAAATAACTGTCTTATATCGCAAATTCAACTAATTATAAAGTTTTTCTAGTAACACTGATGCCTGGACGTCAATTTAGTTCAATTGCGCCATCAATACTATCATTAATGGCCGAGTTGTCACGTTTGCAGTGTTATGGCACAGGCCAAGCTCTTCCATTTGTACCGCTGTGTTTGACAACAAAACACAGAGCAAATCCTTTATATTAGGACTTCGAAATAACTGTATTATATCGCAAATTCAACTAATTATCCAGTTTTTCTGGTAACACTGATGCCTGGAAGTCAATTTAGTTCTATTACGCCTTCAATACTATCATTAATGGCCGAGTTGTGACATTTGCAGTGTTATGGCACAGGCCAACCTCGTCCATTTGTACCGGTGTGTTTGACAACAAAACACAGAGCAAATCCTTTATATTAGGACTTCGAAACAACTGTCTTATATCGCAAATTCAACTAATTATAAAGTTTTGCTAGTAACACTGATGCCTGGACGTCAATTTAGTTCAATTGCGCCATCAATACTATCATTAATGGCCGAGTTGTCACGTTTGCAGTGTTATGGCACAGGCCAAGCTCTTCCATTTGTACCGCTGTATTTGACAACAAAATACAGAGCAAATCCTTTATCTTGGGACTTCGAAATAACTGTGTCATAACGCAAATTCAACCAATTATCAAGTTTTCCTAGTAATACTGATGCCTGGAGGTGAATTTAGTTCTATTGCGCCATCAATACCATCATTAATGGGCGAGTTATCACGTTTGCAGTGTTATAGCACAGGCCAAGCTCTTCCATTTGTAGCGGTGTGTTTGACAACAAAATACAGACCAAATCCTTTATCTTGGGACTTCGAAATAACTGTATCAACTAATTATCCAGTTTTCCTAGAAATACTGATGCCTGGAGGTCAATTTAGTTCTATTGCGCCATCAATACTATCATTAATGGGCGAGTTATCACGTTTGATGTGTTATAGCACAGGCCAAGCTCTTCCATTTGTACCGCTGTGTTTGACAACAAAATACAGAGCAAATCCTTTATTTTGCGACTTCGAAATAACTGTGTCATATCGCAAATTCAACTAATTATCAAGTTTTTCTGGTAACACTGATGCCTGGAGGTCAATTTAGTTCTATTGCGCCATCAATACTATCATTAATGGCCGAGTTGTCACACTTGCAGTGTTATGGCACAGGCCAAGCTCTTCCATTTGTACCGCTGTGTTTGACAACAAAACACAGAGCAAATCCTTTATCTTGGGACTTCGAAATAACTGTGTCATATCGCAAATTCAACTAATTATCAAGTTTTTCTAGTAACACTGATGCCTGGAGGTCAATTTAGTTCTATTGCGCCTTCAATACTATCATTAATGGCCGAGTTGTCACATTTGCAGTGTTATGGCACAGGCCAAGCTATTCCATTTGTACCGGTGTGTTTTACAACAAAAGAGAGAGCAACTCCTTTATATTAGGACTTCGAAATAACTGTATTATATGGCAAATTCAACCAATTATCTAGTTTTCCTAGTAATACTGATGCCTGGAGGTGAATTTAGTTCTATTGCGCCATCAATACTATCATTAATGGGCGAGTTATCACGTTTGCAGTGTTATAGCACAGGCCAAGCTGTTCCATTTGTACCGGTGTGTTTGACAACAAAATATAGACCAAATCCTTTATCTTGGGACTTCGAAATAACTGTGACATATTGCAAATTCAACTAATTAGCCAGTTTTGCTAGTAAAACTGATGCCTGGATGTCATTTTATTTCTATTGCGCCTTCAATACTATCATTAATGACCGAGTTGTCGCATTTTCAGTGTTATGGCACCACCAAGCTCTTCCATTTGTACCGGTGTGTTTGACAACAAAACACAGAGCAAATCCTTTATTTGGGACTTCGAAATAACTGTGTTATCTTGCCAATTCAACTAATTATCTAGTTTTCCTAGTCACTCTGATGCCTGGAGGTCATTTTTGTTCTATTGCGCCATAAATACTATCATTAATGGCCGAGTTGTCACATTTTCAGTGTTGTGGCACCGCCAAGCCCTTCCATTTGTACCACCGGTGTGTTTGACAACAAAATACAGAGCAAATCCTTTATCTTGGGACTTCGAAATAACTGTGTCATATCGCAAATTCAACTAATTATCCAGTTTTTCTGGTAACACTGATGCCTGGAAGTCAATTTAGTTCTATTGCGCCTTCAATACTATCATTAATGGCCGAGTTGTGACATTTGCAGTGTTATGGCACAGGCCAACCTCGTCCATTTGTACCGGTGTGTTTGACAACAAAACACAGAGCAAATCCTTTATATTAGGACTTCGAAATAACTGTCTTATATCGCAAATTCAACTAATTATAAAGTTTTTCTAGTAACACTGATGCCTGGACGTCAATTTAGTTCAATTGCGCCTTCAATACTATCATTAATGGCCGAGTTGTCACGTTTGCAGTGTTATGGCACAGGCCAAGCTCTTCCATTTGTACCGCTGTGTTTGACAACAAAATACAGAGCAAATCCTTTATCTTGGGACTTCGAAATAACTGTGTCATATCGCAAATTCAACCCATTATCAAGTTTTCCTAGTAATACTGATGCCTGGAGGTGAATTTAGTTCTATTGCGCCATCAATACCATCATTAATGGGCGAGTTATCACGTTTGCAGTGTTATAGGACAGGCCAAGCTCTTCCATTTGTACCGGTGTGTTTGACAACAAAATACAGAGCAAATCCTTTATCTTGGGACTTCGAAATAACTGTGTCATATCGCAAATTCAACTAATTATCCAGTTTTTCTGGTAACACTGATGCCTGGAAGTCAATTTAGTTCTATTGCGCCTTCAATACTATCATTAATGGCCGAGTTGTGACATTTGCAGTGTTATGGCACAGGCCAACCTCGTCCATTTGTACCGGTGTGTTTGACAACAAAACACAGAGCAAATCCTTTATATTAGGACTTCGAAATAACTGTCTTATATCGCAAATTCAACTAATTATAAAGTTTTTCTAGTAACACTGATGCCTGGACGTCAATTTAGTTCAATTGCGCCTTCAATACTATCATTAATGGCCGAGTTGTCACGTTTGCAGTGTTATGGCACAGGCCAAGCTCTTCCATTTGTACCGCTGTGTTTGACAACAAAATACAGAGCAAATCCTTTATCTTGGGACTTCGAAATAACTGTGTCATATCGCAAATTCAACCCATTATCAAGTTTTCCTAGTAATACTGATGCCTGGAGGTGAATTTAGTTCTATTGCGCCATCAATACCATCATTAATGGGCGAGTTATCACGTTTGCAGTGTTATAGGACAGGCCAAGCTCTTCCATTTGTACCGGTGTGTTTGACAACAAAATACAGACCAAATCCTTTATCTTGGGACTTCCAAATAACTGTATTATATCGCAAATTGAACTTATTATCCAGTTTTTCTAGTAACACTGATGCCTGGAAGTCAATTTAGTTCTATTGCGCCTTCAATACTATCATTAATGGCCGAGTTGTGACATTTGCAGTGTTATGGCACAGGCCAACCTCGTCCATTTGTACCGGTGTGTTTGACAACAAAACACAGAGCAAATCCTTTATATTAGGACTTCAAAATAACTGTCTTATATCGCAAATTCAACTAATTATAAAGTTTTTCTAGTAACAATGATGCCTGGACGTCAATTTAGTTCAATTGCGCCATCAATACTATCATTAATGGCCGAGTTGTCACGTTTGCAGTGTTATTGCACAGGCCAAGCTCTTCCATTTGTACCGCTGTGTTTGACAACAAAATACAGAGCAAATCCTTTATCTTGGGACTTCGAAATAACTGTGTCATATCGCAAATTCAACCCATTATCAAGTTTTCCTAGTAATACTGATGCCTGGAGGTGAATTTAATTCTATTGCGCCATCAATACTATCATTAATGGCCGAGTTGTGACATTTGCAGTGTTATGGCACAGGCCAACCTCGTCCATTTGTACCGGTGTGTTTGACAACAAAACACAGAGCAAATCCTTAATATTAGGACTTCAAAATAACTGTCTTATATCGCAAATTCAACTAATTATCAAGTTTTTCTAGTAACACTTATGCCTGGACGTCAATTTAGTTCAATTGCGCCATCAATACTATCATTAATGGCCGAGTTGTCACGTTTGCAGTGTTATGGCACAGGCCAAGCTCTTCCATTTGTACCGCTGTATTTGACAACAAAATACAGAGCAAATCCTTTATCTTGGGACTTCGAAATAACTGTGTCATAACGCAAATTCAACCCATTATCAAGTTTTCCTAGTAATACTGATGCCTGGAGGTGAATTTAGTTCTATTGCGCCATCAATACCATCATTAATGGGCGAGTTATCACGTTTGCAGTGTTATAGCACAGGCCAAGCTCTTCCATTTGTAGCGGTGTGTTTGACAACAAAATACAGACCAAATCCTTTATCTTGGGACTTCGAAATAACTGTATCAACTAATTATCCAGTTTTCCTAGAAATACTGATGCCTGGAGGTCAATTTAGTTCTATTGCGCCATCAATACTATCATTAATGGGCGAGTTATCACGTTTGATGTGTTATAGCACAGGCCAAGCTCTTCCATTTGTACCGCTGTGTTTGACAACAAAATACAGAGCAAATCCTTTATTTTGCGACTTCGAAATAACTGTGTCATATCGCAAATTCAACTAATTATCAAGTTTTTCTGGTAACACTGATGCCTGGAGGTCAATTTAGTTCTATTGCGCCATCAATACTATCATTAATGGCCGAGTTGTCACACTTGCAGTGTTATGGCACAGGCCAAGCTCTTCCATTTGTACCGCTGTGTTTGACAACAAAACACAGAGCAAATCCTTTATCTTGGGACTTCGAAATAACTGTGTCATATCGCAAATTCAACTAATTATCAAGTTTTTCTAGTAACACTGATGCCTGGAGGTCAATTTAGTTCTATTGCGCCTTCAATACTATCATTAATGGCCGAGTTGTCACATTTGCAGTGTTATGGCACAGGCCAAGCTATTCCATTTGTACCGGTGTGTTTTACAACAAAAGAGAGAGCAACTCCTTTATATTAGGACTTCGAAATAACTGTATTATATGGCAAATTCAACCAATTATCTAGTTTTCCTAGTAATACTGATGCCTGGAGGTGAATTTAGTTCTATTGCGCCATCAATACTATCATTAATGGGCGAGTTATCACGTTTGCAGTGTTATAGCACAGGCCAAGCTGTTCCATTTGTACCGGTGTGTTTGACAACAAAATATAGACCAAATCCTTTATCTTGGGACTTCGAAATAACTGTGACATATTGCAAATTCAACTAATTAGCCAGTTTTGCTAGTAAAACTGATGCCTGGATGTCATTTTATTTCTATTGCGCCTTCAATACTATCATTAATGACCGAGTTGTCGCATTTTCAGTGTTATGGCACCACCAAGCTCTTCCATTTGTACCGGTGTGTTTGACAACAAAACACAGAGCAAATCCTTTATTTGGGACTTCGAAATAACTGTGTTATCTTGCCAATTCAACTAATTATCTAGTTTTCCTAGTCACTCTGATGCCTGGAGGTCATTTTTGTTCTATTGCGCCATAAATACTATCATTAATGGCCGAGTTGTCACATTTTCAGTGTTGTGGCACCGCCAAGCCCTTCCATTTGTACCACCGGTGTGTTTGACAACAAAATACAGAGCAAATCCTTTATCTTGGGACTTCGAAATAACTGTGTCATATCGCAAATTCAACTAATTATCCAGTTTTTCTGGTAACACTGATGCCTGGAAGTCAATTTAGTTCTATTGCGCCTTCAATACTATCATTAATGGCCGAGTTGTGACATTTGCAGTGTTATGGCACAGGCCAACCTCGTCCATTTGTACCGGTGTGTTTGACAACAAAACACAGAGCAAATCCTTTATATTAGGACTTCGAAATAACTGTCTTATATCGCAAATTCAACTAATTATAAAGTTTTTCTAGTAACACTGATGCCTGGACGTCAATTTAGTTCAATTGCGCCTTCAATACTATCATTAATGGCCGAGTTGTCACGTTTGCAGTGTTATGGCACAGGCCAAGCTCTTCCATTTGTACCGCTGTGTTTGACAACAAAATACAGAGCAAATCCTTTATCTTGGGACTTCGAAATAACTGTGTCATATCGCAAATTCAACCCATTATCAAGTTTTCCTAGTAATACTGATGCCTGGAGGTGAATTTAGTTCTATTGCGCCATCAATACCATCATTAATGGGCGAGTTATCACGTTTGCAGTGTTATAGGACAGGCCAAGCTCTTCCATTTGTACCGGTGTGTTTGACAACAAAATACAGAGCAAATCCTTTATCTTGGGACTTCGAAATAACTGTGTCATATCGCAAATTCAACTAATTATCCAGTTTTTCTGGTAACACTGATGCCTGGAAGTCAATTTAGTTATATTGCGCCTTCAATACTATCATTAATGGCCGAGTTGTGACATTTGCAGTGTTATGGCACAGGCCAACCTCGTCCATTTGTACCGGTGTGTTTGACAACAAAACACAGAGCAAATCCTTTATATTAGGACTTCGAAATAACTGTCTTATATCGCAAATTCAACTAATTATAAAGTTTTTCTAGTAACACTGATGCCTGGACGTCAATTTAGTTCAATTGCGCCTTCAATACTATCATTAATGGCCGAGTTGTCACGTTTGCAGTGTTATGGCACAGGCCAAGCTCTTCCATTTGTACCGCTGTGTTTGACAACAAAATACAGAGCAAATCCTTTATCTTGGGACTTCGAAATAACTGTGTCATATCGCAAATTCAACCCATTATCAAGTTTTCCTAGTAATACTGATGCCTGGAGGTGAATTTAGTTCTATTGCGCCATCAATACCATCATTAATGGGCGAGTTATCACGTTTGCAGTGTTATAGGACAGGCCAAGCTCTTCCATTTGTACCGGTGTGTTTGACAACAAAATACAGACCAAATCCTTTATCTTGGGACTTCCAAATAACTGTATTATATCGCAAATTGAACTTATTATCCAGTTTTTCTGGTAACACTGATGCCTGGAAGTCAATTTAGTTCTATTGCGCCTTCAATACTATCATTAATGGCCGAGTTGTGACATTTGCAGTGTTATGGCACAGGCCAACCTCGTCCATTTGTACCGGTGTGTTTGACAACAAAACACAGAGCAAATCCTTTATATTAGGACTTCAAAATAACTGTCTTATATCGCAAATTCAACTAATTATAAAGTTTTTCTAGTAACACTGATGCCTGGACGTCAATTTAGTTCAATTGCGCCATCAATACTATCATTAATGGCCGAGTTGTCACGTTTGCAGTGTTATTGCACAGGCCAAGCTCTTCCATTTGTACCGCTGTGTTTGACAACAAAATACAGAGCAAATCCTTTATCTTGGGACTTCGAAATAACTGTGTCATATCGCAAATTCAACCCATTATCAAGTTTTCCTAGTAATACTGATGCCTGGAGGTGAATTTAGTTCTATTGCGCCATCAATACCATCATTAATGGGCGAGTTATCACGTTTGCAGTGTTATAGCACAGGCCAAGCTCTTCCATTTGTAGCGGTGTGTTTGACAACAAAATACAGACCAAATCCTTTATCTTGGGACTTCGAAATAACTGTATCAACTAATTATCCAGTTTTCCTAGAAATACTGATGCCTGGAGGTCAATTTAGTTCTATTGCGCCATCAATACCATCATTAATGGGCGAGTTATCACGTTTGCAGTGTTATAGCACAGGCCAAGCTCTTCCATTTGTACCGGTGTGTTTGACAACAAAACACAGAGCAAATCCTTTATATTAGGACTTCCAAATAACTGTATTATATCGCAAATTCAACTAATTATCCAGTTGTTCTGGTAACACTGATGCCTGGAAGTCAATTTAGTTCAATTGCGCCATCAATACTATCATTAATGGCCGAGTTGTGACATTTGCAGTGTTATGGCACAGGCCAACCTCGTCCATTTGTACCGGTGTGTTTGACAACAAAACACAGAGCAAATCCTTTATATTAGGACTTCAAAATAACTGTGTCATATCGCAAATTCAACTAATTATCAAGTTTTTCTGGTAACACTGATGCCTGGAGGTCAATTTAGTTCTATTGCGCCATCAATACTATCATTAATGGCCGAGTTGTCACACTTGCAGTGTTATGGCACAGGCCAAGCTCTTCCATTTGTACCGCTGTGTTTGACAACAAAACACAGAGCAAATCCTTTATCTTGGGACTTCGAAATAACTGTGTCATATCGCAAATTCAACTAATTATCAAGTTTTTCTAGTAACACTGATGCCTGGAGGTCAATTTAGTTCTATTGCGCCTTCAATACTATCATTAATGGCCGAGTTGTCACATTTGCAGTGTTATGGCACAGGCCAAGCTATTCCATTTGTACCGGTGTGTTTTACAACAAAAGAGATAGCAACTCCTTTATATTAGGACTTCGAAATAACTGTATTATATGGCAAATTCAACCAATTATCTAGTTTTCCTAGTAATACTGATGCCTGGAGGTGAATTTAGTTCTATTGCGCCATCAATACTATCATTAATGGGCGAGTTATCACGTTTGCAGTGTTATAGCACAGGCCAAGCTGTTCCATTTGTACCGGTGTGTTTGACAACAAAATATAGACCAAATCCTTTATCTTGGGACTTCGAAATAACTGTGACATATTGCAAATTCAACTAATTAGCCAGTTTTGCTAGTAAAACTGATGCCTGGATGTCATTTTAGTTCTATTGCGCCTTCAATACTATCATTAATGACCGAGTTGTCGCATTTTCAGTGTTATGGCACCACCAAGCTCTTCCATTTGTACCGGTGTGTTTGACAACAAAACACAGAGCAAATCCTTTATTTGGGACTTCGAAATAACTGTGTTATCTTGCCAATTCAACTAATTATCTAGTTTTCCTAGTCACTCTGATGCCTGGAGGTCATTTTTGTTCTATTGCGCCATAAATACTATCATTAATGGCCGAGTTGTAACATTTTCAGTGTTGTGGCACCGCCAAGCCCTTCCATTTGTACCACCGGTGTGTTTGACAACAAAATACAGAGCAAATCCTTTATCTTGGGACTTCGAAATAACTGTGTCATATCGCAAATTCAACTAATTATCCAGTTTTTCTGGTAACACTGATGCCTGGAAGTCAATTTAGTTCTATTGCGCCTTCAATACTATCATTAATGGCCGAGTTGTGACATTTGCAGTGTTATGGCACAGGCCAACCTCGTCCATTTGTACCGGTGTGTTTGACAACAAAACACAGAGCAAATCCTTAATATTAGGACTTCAAAATAACTGTCTTATATCGCAAATTCAACTAATTATCAAGTTTTTCTAGTAACACTTATGCCTGGACGTCAATTTAGTTCAATTGCGCCATCAATACTATCATTAATGGCCGAGTTGTCACGTTTGCAGTGTTATTGCACAGGCCAAGCTCTTCCATTTGTACCGCTGTGTTTGACAACAAAATACAGAGCAAATCCTTTATCTTGGGACTTCGAAATAACTGTGTCATATCGCAAATTCAACCCATTATCAAGTTTTCCTAGTAATACTGATGCCTGGAGGTGAATTTAGTTCTATTGCGCCATCAATACCATCATTAATGGGCGAGTTATCACGTTTGCAGTGTTATAGCACAGGCCAAGCTCTTCCATTTGTACCGGTGTGTTTGACAACAAAATACAGACCAAATCCTTTATCTTGGGACTTCGAAATAACTGTATCAACTAATTATCCAGTTTTCCTAGTAATACTGATGCCTGGAGGTGAATTTAGTTCTATTGCGCCATCAATACCATCATTAATGGGCGAGTTATCACGTTTGCAGTGTTATAGCACAGGCCAAGCTCTTCCATTTGTACCGGTGTGTTTGACAACAAAACACAGAGCAAATCCTTTATATTAGGACTTCCAAATAACTGTATTATATCGCAAATTCAACTAATTATCCAGTTGTTCTGGTAACACTGATGCCTGGAAGTCAATTTAGTTCAATTGCGCCATCAATACTATCATTAATGGCCGAGTTGTGACATTTGCAGTGTTATGGCACAGGCCAACCTCGTCCATTTGTACCGGTGTGTTTGACAACAAAACACAGAGCAAATCCTTTATATTAGGACTTCAAAATAACTGTCTTATATCGCAAATTCAACTAATTATAAAGTTTTTCTAGTAACACTGATGCCTGGACGTCAATTTAGTTCAATTGCGCCATCAATACTATCATTAATGGCCGAGTTGTCACGTTTGCAGTGTTATGGCACAGGCCAAGCTCTTTCATTTGTACCGCTGTGTTTGACAACAAAACACAGAGCAAATCCTTTATATTAGGACTTCGAAATAACTGTATTATATCGCAAATTCAACTAATTATCCAGTTTTTCTGGTAACACTGATGCCTGGAAGTCAATTTAGTTCTATTACGCCTTCAATACTATCATTAATGGCCGAGTTGTGACATTTGCAGTGTTATGGCACAGGCCAACCTCGTCCATTTGTACCGGTGTGTTTGACAACAAAACACAGAGCAAATCCTTTATATTAGGACTTCGAAACAACTGTCTTATATCGCAAATTCAACTAATTATAAAGTTTTGCTAGTAACACTGATGCCTGGACGTCAATTTAGTTCAATTGCGCCATCAATACTATCATTAATGGCCGAGTTGTCACGTTTGCAGTGTTATGGCACAGGCCAAGCTCTTCCATTTGTACCGCTGTATTTGACAACAAAATACAGAGCAAATCCTTTATCTTGGGACTTCGAAATAACTGTGTCATAACGCAAATTCAACCAATTATCAAGTTTTCCTAGTAATACTGATGCCTGGAGGTGAATTTAGTTCTATTGCGCCATCAATACCATCATTAATGGGCGAGTTATCACGTTTGCAGTGTTATAGCACAGGCCAAGCTCTTCCATTTGTAGCGGTGTGTTTGACAACAAAATACAGACCAAATCCTTTATCTTGGGACTTCGAAATAACTGTATCAACTAATTATCCAGTTTTCCTAGAAATACTGATGCCTGGAGGTCAATTTAGTTCTATTGCGCCATCAATACTATCATTAATGGGCGAGTTATCACGTTTGATGTGTTATAGCACAGGCCAAGCTCTTCCATTTGTACCGCTGTGTTTGACAACAAAATACAGAGCAAATCCTTTATTTTGCGACTTCGAAATAACTGTGTCATATCGCAAATTCAACTAATTATCAAGTTTTTCTGGTAACACTGATGCCTGGAGGTCAATTTAGTTCTATTGCGCCATCAATACTATCATTAATGGCCGAGTTGTCACACTTGCAGTGTTATGGCACAGGCCAAGCTCTTCCATTTGTACCGCTGTGTTTGACAACAAAACACAGAGCAAATCCTTTATCTTGGGACTTCGAAATAACTGTGTCATATCGCAAATTCAACTAATTATCAAGTTTTTCTAGTAACACTGATGCCTGGAGGTCAATTTAGTTCTATTGCGCCTTCAATACTATCATTAATGGCCGAGTTGTCACATTTGCAGTGTTATGGCACAGGCCAAGCTATTCCATTTGTACCGGTGTGTTTTACAACAAAAGAGAGAGCAACTCCTTTATATTAGGACTTCGAAATAACTGTATTATATGGCAAATTCAACCAATTATCTAGTTTTCCTAGTAATACTGATGCCTGGAGGTGAATTTAGTTCTATTGCGCCATCAATACTATCATTAATGGGCGAGTTATCACGTTTGCAGTGTTATAGCACAGGCCAAGCTGTTCCATTTGTACCGGTGTGTTTGACAACAAAATATAGACCAAATCCTTTATCTTGGGACTTCGAAATAACTGTGACATATTGCAAATTCAACTAATTAGCCAGTTTTGCTAGTAAAACTGATGCCTGGATGTCATTTTATTTCTATTGCGCCTTCAATACTATCATTAATGACCGAGTTGTCGCATTTTCAGTGTTATGGCACCACCAAGCTCTTCCATTTGTACCGGTGTGTTTGACAACAAAACACAGAGCAAATCCTTTATTTGGGACTTCGAAATAACTGTGTTATCTTGCCAATTCAACTAATTATCTAGTTTTCCTAGTCACTCTGATGCCTGGAGGTCATTTTTGTTCTATTGCGCCATAAATACTATCATTAATGGCCGAGTTGTCACATTTTCAGTGTTGTGGCACCGCCAAGCCCTTCCATTTGTACCACCGGTGTGTTTGACAACAAAATACAGAGCAAATCCTTTATCTTGGGACTTCGAAATAACTGTGTCATATCGCAAATTCAACTAATTATCCAGTTTTTCTGGTAACACTGATGCCTGGAAGTCAATTTAGTTCTATTGCGCCTTCAATACTATCATTAATGGCCGAGTTGTGACATTTGCAGTGTTATGGCACAGGCCAACCTCGTCCATTTGTACCGGTGTGTTTGACAACAAAACACAGAGCAAATCCTTTATATTAGGACTTCGAAATAACTGTCTTATATCGCAAATTCAACTAATTATAAAGTTTTTCTAGTAACACTGATGCCTGGACGTCAATTTAGTTCAATTGCGCCTTCAATACTATCATTAATGGCCGAGTTGTCACGTTTGCAGTGTTATGGCACAGGCCAAGCTCTTCCATTTGTACCGCTGTGTTTGACAACAAAATACAGAGCAAATCCTTTATCTTGGGACTTCGAAATAACTGTGTCATATCGCAAATTCAACCCATTATCAAGTTTTCCTAGTAATACTGATGCCTGGAGGTGAATTTAGTTCTATTGCGCCATCAATACCATCATTAATGGGCGAGTTATCACGTTTGCAGTGTTATAGGACAGGCCAAGCTCTTCCATTTGTACCGGTGTGTTTGACAACAAAATACAGAGCAAATCCTTTATCTTGGGACTTCGAAATAACTGTGTCATATCGCAAATTCAACTAATTATCCAGTTTTTCTGGTAACACTGATGCCTGGAAGTCAATTTAGTTCTATTGCGCCTTCAATACTATCATTAATGGCCGAGTTGTGACATTTGCAGTGTTATGGCACAGGCCAACCTCGTCCATTTGTACCGGTGTGTTTGACAACAAAACACAGAGCAAATCCTTTATATTAGGACTTCGAAATAACTGTCTTATATCGCAAATTCAACTAATTATAAAGTTTTTCTAGTAACACTGATGCCTGGACGTCAATTTAGTTCAATTGCGCCTTCAATACTATCATTAATGGCCGAGTTGTCACGTTTGCAGTGTTATGGCACAGGCCAAGCTCTTCCATTTGTACCGCTGTGTTTGACAACAAAATACAGAGCAAATCCTTTATCTTGGGACTTCGAAATAACTGTGTCATATCGCAAATTCAACCCATTATCAAGTTTTCCTAGTAATACTGATGCCTGGAGGTGAATTTAGTTCTATTGCGCCATCAATACCATCATTAATGGGCGAGTTATCACGTTTGCAGTGTTATAGGACAGGCCAAGCTCTTCCATTTGTACCGGTGTGTTTGACAACAAAATACAGACCAAATCCTTTATCTTGGGACTTCCAAATAACTGTATTATATCGCAAATTCAACTTATTATCCAGTTGTTCTGGTAACACTGATGCCTGGAAGTCAATTTAGTTCTATTGCGCCTTCAATACTATCATTAATGGCCGAGTTGTGACATTTGCAGTGTTATGGCACAGGCCAACCTCGTCCATTTGTACCGGTGTGTTTGACAACAAAACACAGAGCAAATCCTTTATATTAGGACTTCAAAATAACTGTCTTATATCGCAAATTCAACTAATTATACAGTTTTTCTAGTAACACTGATGCCTGGACGTCAATTTAGTTCAATTGCGCCATCAATACTATCATTAATGGCCGAGTTGTCACGTTTGCAGTGTTATTGCACAGGCCAAGCTCTTCCATTTGTACCGCTGTGTTTGACAACAAAATACAGAGCAAATCCTTTATCTTGGGACTTCGAAATAACTGTGTCATATCGCAAATTCAACCCATTATCAAGTTTTCCTAGTAATACTGATGCCTGGAGGTGAATTTAGTTATATTGCGCCATCAATACCATCATTAATGGGCGAGTTATCACGTTTGCAGTGTTATAGCACAGGCCAAGCTCTTCCATTTGTAGCGGTGTGTTTGACAACAGAATACAGACCAAATCCTTTATCTTGGGACTTCGAAATAACTGTATCAACTAATTATCCAGTTTTCCTAGAAATACTGATGCCTGGAGGTCAATTTAGTTCTATTGCGCCATCAATACTATCATTAATGGGCGAGTTATCACGTTTGATGTGTTATAGCACAGGCCAAGCTCTTCCATTTGTACCGCTGTGTTTGACAACAAAATACAGAGCAAATCCTTTATTTTGCGACTTCGAAATAACTGTGTCATATCGCAAATTCAACTAATTATCAAGTTTTTCTGGTAACACTGATGCCTGGAGGTCAGTTTAGTTCTATTGCGCCATCAATACTATCATTAATGGCCGAGTTGTCACACTTGCAGTGTTATGGCACAGGCCAAGCTCTTCCATTTGTACCGCTGTGTTTGACAACAAAACACAGAGCAAATCCTTTATCTTGGGACTTCGAAATAACTGTGTCATATCGCAAATTCAACTAATTATCAAGTTTTTCTAGTAACACTGATGCCTGGAGGTCAATTTAGTTCTATTGCGCCTTCAATACTATCATTAATGGCCGAGTTGTCACATTTGCAGTGTTATGGCACAGGCCAAGCTATTCCATTTGTACCGGTGTGTTTTACAACAAAAGAGAGAGCAACTCCTTTATATTAGGACTTCGAAATAACTGTATTATATGGCAAATTCAACCAATTATCTAGTTTTGCTAGTAATACTGATGCCTGGAGGTGAATTTAGTTCTATTGCGCCATCAATACTATCATTAATGGGCGAGTTATCACGTTTGCAGTGTTATAGCACAGGCCAAGCTGTTCCATTTGTACCGGTGTGTTTGACAACAAAATATAGACCAAATCCTTTATCTTGGGACTTCGAAATAACTGTGACATATTGCAAATTCAACTAATTAGCCAGTTTTGCTAGTAAAACTGATGCCTGGATGTCATTTTATTTCTATTGCGCCTTCAATACTATCATTAATGACCGAGTTGTCGCATTTTCAGTGTTATGGCACCACCAAGCTCTTCCATTTGTACCGGTGTGTTTGACAACAAAACACAGAGCAAATCCTTTATTTGGGACTTCGAAATAACTGTGTTATCTTGCCAATTCAACTAATTATCTAGTTTTCCTAGTCACTCTGATGCCTGGAGGTAATTTTTGTTCTATTGCGCCATAAATACTATCATTAATGGCCGAGTTGTCACATTTTCAGTGTTGTGGCACCGCCAAGCCCTTCCATTTGTACCACCGGTGTGTTTGACAACAAAATACAGAGCAAATCCTTTATCTTGGGACTTCGAAATAACTGTGTCATATCGCAAATTCAACTAATTATCCAGTTTTTCTGATAACACTGATGCCTGGAAGTCAATTTAGTTCTATTGCGCCTTCAATACTATCATTAATGGCCGAGTTGTGACATTTGCAGTGTTATGGCACAGGCCAACCTCGTCCATTTGTACCGGTGTGTTTGACAACAAAACACAGAGCAAATCCTTTATATTAGGACTTCGAAATAACTGTCTTATATCGCAAATTCAACTAATTATAAAGTTTTTCTAGTAACACTGATGCCTGGACGTCAATTTAGTTCAATTGCGCCTTCAATACTATCATTAATGGCCGAGTTGTCACGTTTGCAGTGTTATGGCACAGGCCAAGCTCTTCCATTTGTACCGCTGTGTTTGACAACAAAATACAGAGCAAATCCTTTATCTTGGGACTTCGAAATAACTGTGTCATATCGCAAATTCAACCCATTATCAAGTTTTCCTAGTAATACTGATGCCTGGAGGTGAATTTAGTTCTATTGCGCCATCAATACCATCATTAATGGGCGAGTTATCACGTTTGCAGTGTTATAGGACAGGCCAAGCTCTTCCATTTGTACCGGTGTGTTTGACAACAAAATACAGAGCAAATCCTTTATCTTGGGACTTCGAAATAACTGTGTCATATCGCAAATTCAACTAATTATCCAGTTTTTCTGGTAACACTGATGCCTGGAAGTCAATTTAGTTCTATTGCGCCTTCAATACTATCATTAATGGCCGAGTTGTGACATTTGCAGTGTTATGGCACAGGTCAACCTCGTCCATTTGTACCGGTGTGTTTGACAACAAAACACAGAGCAAATCCTTTATATTAGGACTTCGAAATAACTGTCTTATATCGCAAATTCAACTAATTATAAAGTTTTTCTAGTAACACTGATGCCTGGAGGTCAATTTAGTTCAATTGCGCCTTCAATACTATCATTAATGGCCGAGTTGTCACGTTTGCAGTGTTATGGCACAGGCCAAGCTCTTCCATTTGTACCGCTGTGTTTGACAACAAAATACAGAGCAAATCCTTTATCTTGGGACTTCGAAATAACTGTGTCATATCGCAAATTCAACCCATTATCAAGTTTTCCTAGTAATACTGATGCCTGGAGGTGAATTTAGTTCTATTGCGCCATCAATACCATCATTAATGGGCGAGTTATCACGTTTGCAGTGTTATAGGACAGGCCAAGCTCTTCCATTTGTACCGGTGTGTTTGACAACAAAATACAGAGCAAATCCTTTATCTTGGGACTTCGAAATAACTGTGTCATATCGCAAATTCAACTAATTATCAAGTTTTTTCTGGTAACACTGATGCCTGGAGGTCAGTTTAGTTCTATTGCGCCATCAATACTATCATTAATGGCCGAGTTGTCACACTTGCAGTGTTATGGCACAGGCCAAGCTCTTCCATTTGTACCGCTGTGTTTGACAACAAAACACAGAGCAAATCCTTTATCTTGGGACTTCGAAATAACTGTGTCATATCGCAAATTCAACTAATTATCAAGTTTTTCTAGTAACACTGATGCCTGGAGGTCAATTTAGTTCTATTGCGCCTTCAATACTATCATTAATGGCCGAGTTGTCACATTTGCAGTGTTATGGCACAGGCCAAGCTATTCCATTTGTACCGGTGTGTTTTACAACAAAAGAGAGAGCAACTCCTTTATATTAGGACTTCGAAATAACTGTATTATATGGCAAATTCAACCAATTATCTAGTTTTGCTAGTAATACTGATGCCTGGAGGTGAATTTAGTTCTATTGCGCCATCAATACTATCATTAATGGGCGAGTTATCACGTTTGCAGTGTTATAGCACAGGCCAAGCTGTTCCATTTGTACCGGTGTGTTTGACAACAAAATATAGACCAAATCCTTTATCTTGGGACTTCGAAATAACTGTGACATATTGCAAATTCAACTAATTAGCCAGTTTTGCTAGTAAAACTGATGCCTGGATGTCATTTTATTTCTATTGCGCCTTCAATACTATCATTAATGACCGAGTTGTCGCATTTTCAGTGTTATGGCACCACCAAGCTCTTCCATTTGTACCGGTGTGTTTGACAACAAAACACAGAGCAAATCCTTTATTTGGGACTTCGAAATAACTGTGTTATCTTGCCAATTCAACTAATTATCTAGTTTTCCTAGTCACTCTGATGCCTGGAGGTAATTTTTGTTCTATTGCGCCATAAATACTATCATTAATGGCCGAGTTGTCACATTTTCAGTGTTGTGGCACCGCCAAGCCCTTCCATTTGTACCACCGGTGTGTTTGACAACAAAATACAGAGCAAATCCTTTATCTTGGGACTTCGAAATAACTGTGTCATATCGCAAATTCAACTAATTATCCAGTTTTTCTGATAACACTGATGCCTGGAAGTCAATTTAGTTCTATTGCGCCTTCAATACTATCATTAATGGCCGAGTTGTGACATTTGCAGTGTTATGGCACAGGCCAACCTCGTCCATTTGTACCGGTGTGTTTGACAACAAAACACAGAGCAAATCCTTTATATTAGGACTTCGAAATAACTGTCTTATATCGCAAATTCAACTAATTATAAAGTTTTTCTAGTAACACTGATGCCTGGACGTCAATTTAGTTCAATTGCGCCTTCAATACTATCATTAATGGCCGAGTTGTCACGTTTGCAGTGTTATGGCACAGGCCAAGCTCTTCCATTTGTACCGCTGTGTTTGACAACAAAATACAGAGCAAATCCTTTATCTTGGGACTTCGAAATAACTGTGTCATATCGCAAATTCAACCCATTATCAAGTTTTCCTAGTAATACTGATGCCTGGAGGTGAATTTAGTTCTATTGCGCCATCAATACCATCATTAATGGGCGAGTTATCACGTTTGCAGTGTTATAGGACAGGCCAAGCTCTTCCATTTGTACCGGTGTGTTTGACAACAAAATACAGAGCAAATCCTTTATCTTGGGACTTCGAAATAACTGTGTCATATCGCAAATTCAACTAATTATCCAGTTTTTCTGGTAACACTGATGCCTGGAAGTCAATTTAGTTCTATTGCGCCTTCAATACTATCATTAATGGCCGAGTTGTGACATTTGCAGTGTTATGGCACAGGTCAACCTCGTCCATTTGTACCGGTGTGTTTGACAACAAAACACAGAGCAAATCCTTTATATTAGGACTTCGAAATAACTGTCTTATATCGCAAATTCAACTAATTATAAAGTTTTTCTAGTAACACTGATGCCTGGAGGTCAATTTAGTTCAATTGCGCCTTCAATACTATCATTAATGGCCGAGTTGTCACGTTTGCAGTGTTATGGCACAGGCCAAGCTCTTCCATTTGTACCGCTGTGTTTGACAACAAAATACAGAGCAAATCCTTTATCTTGGGACTTCGAAATAACTGTGTCATATCGCAAATTCAACCCATTATCAAGTTTTCCTAGTAATACTGATGCCTGGAGGTGAATTTAGTTCTATTGCGCCATCAATACCATCATTAATGGGCGAGTTATCACGTTTGCAGTGTTATAGGACAGGCCAAGCTCTTCCATTTGTACCGGTGTGTTTGACAACAAAATACAGAGCAAATCCTTTATCTTGGGACTTCGAAATAACTGTGTCATATCGCAAATTCAACTAATTATCCAGTTTTTCTGGTAACACTGATGCCTGGAAGTCAATTTAGTTCTATTGCGCCTTCAATACTATCATTAATGGCCGAGTTGTGACATTTGCAGTGTTATGGCACAGGCCAACCTCGTCCATTTGTACCGGTGTGTTTGACAACAAAACACAGAGCAAATCCTTTATATTAGGACTTCGAAATAACTGTCTTATATCGCAAATTCAACTAATTATAAAGTTTTTCTAGTAACACTGATGCCTGGACGTCAATTTAGTTCAATTGCGCCTTCAATACTATCATTAATGGCCGAGTTGTCACGTTTGCAGTGTTATGGCACAGGCCAAGCTCTTCCATTTGTACCGCTGTGTTTGACAACAAAATACAGAGCAAATCCTTTATCTTGGGACTTCGAAATAACTGTGTCATATCGCAAATTCAACCCATTATCAAGTTTTCCTAGTAATACTGATGCCTGGAGGTGAATTTAGTTCTATTGCGCCATCAATACCATCATTAATGGGCGAGTTATCACGTTTGCAGTGTTATAGGACAGGCCAAGCTCTTCCATTTGTACCGGTGTGTTTGACAACAAAATACAGACCAAATCCTTTATCTTGGGACTTCCAAATAACTGTATTATATCGCAAATTCAACTTATTATCCAGTTGTTCTGGTAACACTGATGCCTGGAAGTCAATTTAGTTCTATTGCGCCTTCAATACTATCATTAATGGCCGAGTTGTGACATTTGCAGTGTTATGGCACAGGCCAACCTCGTCCATTTGTACCGGTGTGTTTGACAACAAAACACAGAGCAAATCCTTTATATTAGGACTTCAAAATAACTGTCTTATATCGCAAATTCAACTAATTATACAGTTTTTCTAGTAACACTGATGCCTGGACGTCAATTTAGTTCAATTGCGCCATCAATACTATCATTAATGGCCGAGTTGTCACGTTTGCAGTGTTATTGCACAGGCCAAGCTCTTCCATTTGTACCGCTGTGTTTGACAACAAAATACAGAGCAAATCCTTTATCTTGGGACTTCGAAATAACTGTGTCATATCGAAAATTCAACCCATTATCAAGTTTTCCTAGTAATACTGATGCCTGGAGGTGAATTTAGTTATATTGCGCCATCAATACCATCATTAATGGGCGAGTTATCACGTTTGCAGTGTTATAGCACAGGCCAAGCTCTTCCATTTGTAGCGGTGTGTTTGACAACAGAATACAGACCAAATCCTTTATCTTGGGACTTCGAAATAACTGTATCAACTAATTATCCAGTTTTCCTAGAAATACTGATGCCTGGAGGTCAATTTAGTTCTATTGCGCCATCAATACTATCATTAATGGGCGAGTTATCACGTTTGATGTGTTATAGCACAGGCCAAGCTCTTCCATTTGTACCGCTGTGTTTGACAACAAAATACAGAGCAAATCCTTTATTTTGCGACTTCGAAATAACTGTGTCATATCGCAAATTCAACTAATTATCAAGTTTTTCTGGTAACACTGATGCCTGGAGGTCAATTTAGTTATATTGCGCCATCAATACTATCATTAATGGCCGAGTTGTCACACTTGCAGTGTTATGGCACAGGCCAAGCTCTTCCATTTGTACCGCTGTGTTTGACAACAAAACACAGAGCAAATCCTTTATCTTGGGACTTCGAAATAACTGTGTCATATCGCAAATTCAACTAATTATCAAGTTTTTCTAGTAACACTGATGCCTGGAGGTCAATTTAGTTCTATTGCGCCTTCAATACTATCATTAATGGCCGAGTTGTCACATTTGCAGTGTTATGGCACAGGCCAAGCTATTCCATTTGTACCGGTGTGTTTTACAACAAAAGAGAGAGCAACTCCTTTATATTAGGACTTCGAAATAACTGTATTATATGGCAAATTCAACCAATTATCTAGTTTTCCTAGTAATACTGATGCCTGGAGGTGAATTTAGTTATATTGCGCCATCAATACTATCATTAATGGGCGAGTTATCACGTTTGCAGTGTTATAGCACAGGCCAAGCTGTTCCATTTGTACCGGTGTGTTTGACAACAAAATATAGACCAAATCCTTTATCTTGGGACTTCCAAATAACTGTATTATATCGCAAATTCAACTAATTATCCAGTTTTTCTGGTAACACTGATGCCTGGAAGTCAATTTATTTCTATTGCGCCTTCAATACTATCATTAATGACCGAGTTGTCGCATTTTCAGTGTTATGGCACCACCAAGCTCTTCCATTTGTACCGGTGTGTTTGACAACAAAACACAGAGCAAATCCTTTATTTGGGACTTCGAAATAACTGTGTTATCTTGCCAATTCAACTAATTATCTAGTTTTCCTAGTCACTCTGATGCCTGGAGGTAATTTTTGTTCTATTGCGCCATAAATACTATCATTAATGGCCGAGTTGTCACATTTTCAGTGTTGTGGCACCGCCAAGCCCTTCCATTTGTACCACCGGTGTGTTTGACAACAAAATACAGAGCAAATCCTTTATCTTGGGACTTCGAAATAACTGTGTCATATCGCAAATTCAACTAATTATCCAGTTTTTCTGATAACACTGATGCCTGGAAGTCAATTTAGTTCTATTGCGCCTTCAATACTATCATTAATGGCCGAGTTGTGACATTTGCAGTGTTATGGCACAGGCCAACCTCGTCCATTTGTACCGGTGTGTTTGACAACAAAACACAGAGCAAATCCTTTATATTAGGACTTCGAAATAACTGTCTTATATCGCAAATTCAACTAATTATAAAGTTTTTCTAGTAACACTGATGCCTGGACGTCAATTTAGTTCAATTGCGCCTTCAATACTATCATTAATGGCCGAGTTGTCACGTTTGCAGTGTTATGGCACAGGCCAAGCTCTTCCATTTGTACCGCTGTGTTTGACAACAAAATACAGAGCAAATCCTTTATCTTGGGACTTCGAAATAACTGTGTCATATCGCAAATTCAACCCATTATCAAGTTTTCCTAGTAATACTGATGCCTGGAGGTGAATTTAGTTATATTGCGCCATCAATACCATCATTAATGGGCGAGTTATCACGTTTGCAGTGTTATAGGACAGGCCAAGCTCTTCCATTTGTACCGGTGTGTTTGACAACAAAATACAGAGCAAATCCTTTATCTTGGGACTTCGAAATAACTGTGTCATATCGCAAATTCAACTAATTATCCAGTTTTTCTGGTAACACTGATGCCTGGAAGTCAATTTAGTTCTATTGCGCCTTCAATACTATCATTAATGGCCGAGTTGTGACATTTGCAGTGTTATGGCACAGGTCAACCTCGTCCATTTGTACCGGTGTGTTTGACAACAAAACACAGAGCAAATCCTTTATATTAGGACTTCGAAATAACTGTCTTATATCGCAAATTCAACTAATTATAAAGTTTTTCTAGTAACACTGATGCCTGGAGGTCAATTTAGTTCAATTGCGCCTTCAATACTATCATTAATGGCCGAGTTGTCACGTTTGCAGTGTTATGGCACAGGCCAAGCTCTTCCATTTGTACCGCTGTGTTTGACAACAAAATACAGAGCAAATCCTTTATCTTGGGACTTCGAAATAACTGTGTCATATCGCAAATTCAACCCATTATCAAGTTTTCCTAGTAATACTGATGCCTGGAGGTGAATTTAGTTCTATTGCGCCATCAATACCATCATTAATGGGCGAGTTATCACGTTTGCAGTGTTATAGGACAGGCCAAGCTCTTCCATTTGTACCGGTGTGTTTGACAACAAAATACAGACCAAATCCTTTATCTTGGGACTTCCAAATAACTGTATTATATCGCAAATTCAACTTATTATCCAGTTTTTCTGGTAACACTGATGCCTGGAAGTCAATTTAGTTCTATTGCGCCTTCAATACTATCATTAATGGCCGAGTTGTGACATTTGCAGTGTTATGGCACAGGCCAACCTCGTCCATTTGTACCGGTGTGTTTGACAACAAAACACAGAGCAAATCCTTTATATTAGGACTTCAAAATAACTGTCTTATATCGCAAATTCAACTAATTATAAAGTTTTTCTAGTAACACTGATGCCTGGACGTCAATTTAGTTCAATTGCGCCATCAATACTATCATTAATGGCCGAGTTGTCACGTTTGCAGTGTTATTGCACAGGCCAAGCTCTTCCATTTGTACCGCTGTGTTTGACAACAAAATACAGAGCAAATCCTTTATCTTGGGACTTCGAAATAACTGTGTCATATCGCAAATTCAACCCATTATCAAGTTTTCCTAGTAATACTGATGCCTGGAGGTGAATTTAGTTCTATTGCGCCATCAATACCATCATTAATGGGCGAGTTATCACGTTTGCAGTGTTATAGGACAGGCCAAGCTCTTCCATTTGTACCGGTGTGTTTGACAACAAAATACAGACCAAATCCTTTATCTTGGGACTTCCAAATAACTGTATTATATCGCAAATTCAACTTATTATCCAGTTTTTCTGGTAACACTGATGCCTGGAAGTCAATTTAGTTCTATTGCGCCTTCAATACTATCATTAATGGCCGAGTTGTGACATTTGCAGTGTTATGGCACAGGCCAACCTCGTCCATTTGTACCGGTGTGTTTGACAACAAAACACAGAGCAAATCCTTTATATTAGGACTTCAAAATAACTGTCTTATATCGCAAATTCAACTAATTATAAAGTTTTTCTAGTAACACTGATGCCTGGACGTCAATTTAGTTCAATTGCGCCATCAATACTATCATTAATGGCCGAGTTGTCACGTTTGCAGTGTTATTGCACAGGCCAAGCTCTTCCATTTGTACCGCTGTGTTTGACAACAAAATACAGAGCAAATCCTTTATCTTGGGACTTCGAAATAACTGTGTCATATCGCAAATTCAACCCATTATCAAGTTTTCCTAGTAATACTGATGCCTGGAGGTGAATTTAGTTCTATTGCGCCATCAATACCATCATTAATGGGCGAGTTATCACGTTTGCAGTGTTATAGCACAGGCCAAGCTCTTCCATTTGTACCGGTGTGTTTGACAACAAAATACAGACCAAATCCTTTATCTTGGGACTTCGAAATAACTGTATCAACTAATTATCCAGTTTTCCTAGTAATACTGATGCCTGGAGGTGAATTTAGTTCTATTGCGCCATCAATACCATCATTAATGGGCGAGTTATCACGTTTGCAGTGTTATAGCACAGGCCAAGCTCTTCCATTTGTACCGGTGTGTTTGACAACAAAACACAGAGCAAATCCTTTATATTAGGACTTCCAAATAACTGTATTATATCGCAAATTCAACTAATTATCCAGTTGTTCTGGTAACACTGATGCCTGGAAGTCAATTTAGTTCTATTGCGCCTTCAATACTATCATTAATGGCCGAGTTGTGACATTTGCAGTGTTATGGCACAGGCCAACCTCGTCCATTTGTACCGGTGTGTTTGACAACAAAACACAGAGCAAATCCTTTATATTAGGACTTCAAAATAACTGTCTTATATCGCAAATTCAACTAATTATAAAGTTTTTCTAGTAACACTGATGCCTGGACGTCAATTTAGTTCAATTGCGCCATCAATACTATCATTAATGGCCGAGTTGTCACGTTTGCAGTGTTATTGCACAGGCCAAGCTCTTCCATTTGTACCGCTGTGTTTGACAACAAAATACAGAGCAAATCCTTTATCTTGGGACTTCGAAATAACTGTGTCATATCGCAAATTCAACCCATTATCAAGTTTTCCTAGTAATACTGATGCCTGGAGGTGAATTTAGTTCTATTGCGCCATCAATACCATCATTAATGGGCGAGTTATCACGTTTGCAGTGTTATAGCACAGGCCAAGCTCTTCCATTTGTACCGGTGTGTTTGACAACAAAATACAGACCAAATCCTTTATCTTGGGACTTCGAAATAACTGTATCAACTAATTATCCAGTTTTCCTAGTAATACTGATGCCTGGAGGTGAATTTAGTTCTATTGCGCCATCAATACCATCATTAATGGGCGAGTTATCACGTTTGCAGTGTTATAGCACAGGCCAAGCTCTTCCATTTGTACCGGTGTGTTTGACAACAAAACACAGAGCAAATCCTTTATATTAGGACTTCCAAATAACTGTATTATATCGCAAATTCAACTAATTATCCAGTTTTTCTGGTAACACTGATGCCTGGAGGTCAATTTAGTTATATTGCGCCTTCAATACTATCATTAATGGCCGAGTTGTGATATTTGCAGTGTTATGGCACAGGCCAAGCTCTTCCATTTGTACCGGTGTGTTTGACAACAAAACACAGAGCAAATCCTTTATATTAGGACTTCGAAATAACTGTCTTATATCGCAAATTCAACTAATTATCAAGTTTTTCTAGTAACACTGATGCCTGGACGTCAATTTAGTTCAATTGCGCCATCAATACTATCATTAATGGCCGAGTTGTCACGTTTGCAGTGTTATGGCACAGGCCAAGCTCTTCCATTTGTACCGCTGTGTTTGACAACAAAATACAGAGCAAATCCTTTATCTTGGGACTTCGAAATAACTGTGTCATATCGCAAATTCAACCAATTATCAAGTTTTCCTAGTAATACTGATGCCTGGAGGTGAATTTAGTTCTATTGCGCCATCAATACCATCATTAATGGGCGAGTTATCACGTTTGCAGTGTTATAGCACAGGCCAAGCTCTTCCATTTGTACCGGTGTGTTTGACAACAAAATACAGACCAAATCCTTTATCTTGGGACTTCGAAATAACTGCATCAACTAATTATCCAGTTTTCCTAGAAATACTGATGCCTGGAGGTCAATTTAGTTCTATTTCGCCATCAATACTATCATTAAAGGGCGAGTTATCACGTTTGATGTGTTATAGCACAGGCCAAGCTCTTCCATTTGTACCGCTGTGTTTGACAACAAAATACAGAGCAAATCCTTTATCTTGGGACTTCGAAATAACTGTGTCATATCGCAAATTCAACTAATTATCCAGTTTTTCTGGTAACACTGATGCCTGGAGGTCAATTTAGTTCTATTGCGCCTTCAATACTATCATTAATGGCCGAGTTGTGATATTTGCAGTGCTATGGCACAGGCCAAGCTCTTCTATTTGTACCAGTGTGTTTGACAACAAAACACAGAGCAAATCCTTTATATTAGGACTTCCAAATAACTGTCTTATATCGCAAATTCAACTAATTATCAAGTTTTTCTAGTAACACTGATGCCTGGACGTCAATTTAGTTCAATTGCGCCATCAATACTATCATTAATGGCCGAGTTGTCACGTTTGCAGTGTTATGACACAGGCCAAGCTCTTCCATTTGTACCGCTGTGTTTGACAACAATATACAGAGCAAATCCTTTATCTTGGGACTTCGAAATAACTGTGTCATATCGCAAATTCAACCAATTATCAAGTTGTCCTAGTAATACTGATGCCTGGAGGTGAATTTAGTTCTATTGCGCAATCAATACCATCATTAATGGGCGAGTTATCACGTTTGCAGTGTTATAGCACAGGCCAAGCTCTTCCATTTGTACCGGTGTGTTTGACAACAAAATACAGACCAAATCCTTTCTCTTGGGACTTCGAAATAACTGTATCAACTAATTATCCAGTTTTCCTAGAAATACTGATGCCTGGAGGTCAATTTAGTTCTATTACGCCATCAATACTATCATTAATGGGCAAGTTATCACGTTTGATGTGTTATAGCACAGGCCAAGCTCTTCCATTGGTACCGCTGTGTTTGACAACAAAACACAGAGCAAATCCTTTATCTTGGGACTTCGAAATAACTGTCTTATATCGCAAATTCAACTAATTATAAAGTTTTTCTAGTAACACTGATGCCTGGACGTCAATTTAGTTCAATTGCGCCATCAATACTATCATTAATGGCCGAGTTGTCACGTTTGCAGTGTTATGGCACAGGCCAAGCTCTTCCATTTGTACCGGTGTGTTTGACAACAAAATACAGAGCAAATCCTTTATTTTGGGACTTCGAAATAACTGTGTCATATCGCAAATTCAACTAATTATCCAGTTGTTCTGGTAACACTGATGCCTGGAAGTCAATTTAGTTATATTGCGCCTTCAATACTATCATTAATGGCCGAGTTGTGACATTTGCAGTGTTATGGCACAGGCCAACCTCGTCCATTTGTACCGGTGTGTTTGACAACAAAACACAGAGCAAATCCTTTATATTAGGACTTCGAAATAACTGTCTTATATCGCAAATTCAACTAATTATAAAGTTTTTCTAGTAACACTGATGCCTGGACGTCAATTTAGTTCAATTGCGCCATCAATACTATCATTAATGGCCGAGTTGTCACGTTTGCAGTGTTATGGCACAGGCCAAGCTCTTCCATTTTTAACCGCTGTGTTTGACAACAAAATACAGAGCAAATCCTTTATATTAGGACTTCCAAATAACTGTATTATATCACAAATTCAACTAATTATCAAGTTTTTCTAGTAACACTGATGCATGGAGGTCAATTTAGTTCTATTGCGCCTTCAATACTATCATTAATGGCCGAGTTATCACGTTTGCAGTGTTATGGCACAGACCAAGCTCTTCCATTTGTAACGGTGTGTTTGACAACAAAATACAGACCAAATCCTTTATCTTGGGACTTCGAAATAACTGTATCAACTAATTATCCAGATTTGCTAGTAACACTGATGCCTGGAGGTCATTTTAGTTCTATTGCGCCTTCAATACTATCATTACTGACCGAGTTGTCGCATTTTCAGTGTTATGGCACCACCAAGCTCTTCCATTTGTACCGCTGTGTTTGACAACAAAATACAGAGCAAATCCTTTATCTTGGGACTTCGAAATAACTGTGTCATATCGCAAATTCAACTAATTATCCAGTTTTTCTGGTAACACTGATGCCTGGAGGTCAATTTAGTTCTATTGCGCCTTCAATACTATCATTAATGGCCGAGTTGTGATATTTGCAGTGTTATGGCACAGGCCAAGCTCTTCCATTTGTACCAGTGTGTTTGACAACAAAACACAGAGCAAATCCTTTATATTAGGACTTCCAAATAACTGTCTTATATCGCAAATTCAACTAATTATCAAGTTTTTCTAGTAACACTGATGCCTGGACGTCAATTTAGTTCAATTGCGCCATCAATACTATCATTAATGGCCGAGTTGTCACGTTTGCAGTGTTATGACACAGGCCAAGCTCTTCCATTTGTACCGCTGTGTTTGACAACAATATACAGAGCAAATCCTTTATCTTGGGACTTCGAAATAACTGTGTCATATCGCAAATTCAACCAATTATCAAGTTTTCCTAGTAATACTGATGCCTGGAGGTGAATTTAGTTCTATTGCGCAATCAATACCATCATTAATGGGCGAGTTATCACGTTTGCAGTGTTATAGCACAGGCCAAGCTCTTCCATTTGTACCGGTGTGTTTGACAACAAAACACAGAGCAAATCCTTTATATTAGGACTTCCAAATAACTGTCTTATATCGCAAATTCAACTAATTATAAAGTTTTTCTAGTAACACTGATGCCTGGACGTCAATTTAGTTCAATTGCGCCATCAATACTATCATTAATGGCCGAGTTGTCACGTTTGCAGTGTTATGGCACAGGCCAAGCTCTTCCATTTTTAACCGCTGTGTTTGACAACAAAATACAGAGCAAATCCTTTATATTAGGACTTCCAAATAACTGTATTATATCGCAAATTCAACTAATTATCAAGTTTTTCTAGTAACACTGATGCATGGAGGTCAATTTAGTTCTATTGCGCCTTCAATACTATCATTAATGGCCGAGTTATCACGTTTGCAGTGTTATGGCACAGACCAAGCTCTTCCATTTGTAACGGTGTGTTTTACAAGAAAATACAGACCAAATCCTTTATCTTGGGACTTCGAAATAACTGTGTCATATCGCAAATTCAACTAATTATCCAGATTTGCTAGTAACACTGATGCCTGGAGGTCATTTTAGTTCTATTGCGCCTTCAATACTATCATTACTGACCGAGTTGTCGCATTTTCAGTGTTATGGCACCACCAAGCTCTTCCATTTGTACCGCTGTGTTTGACAACAAAATACAGAGCAAATCCTTTATCTTGGGACTTCGAAATAACTGTGTCATATCGCAAATTCAACTAATTATCCAGTTTTTCTGGTAACACTGATGCCTGGAAGTCAATTTAGTTCTATTACGCCTTCAATACTATCATTAATGGCCGAGTTGTGACATTTGCAGTGTTATGGCACAGGCCAAGCTCTTCCATTTGTACGGCTGTGTTTGACAACAAAATACAGAGCAAATCCTTTAGCTTGGGACTTCGAAATAACTGTATCAACTAATTATCCAGTTTTCCTAGAAATACTGATGCCTGGAGGTCAATTTAGTTCTATTGCGCCATCAATACTATCATTAATGGGCGAGTTATCACGTTTGATGTGTTCTAGCACAGGCCAAGCTCTTCCATTGTTACCGCTGTGTTTGACAACAAAACACAGAGCAAATCCTTTATCTTGGGACTTCGAAATAACTGTCTTATATCGCAAATTCAACTAATTATAAAGTTTTTCTAGTAACACTGATGCCTGGACGTCAATTTAGTTCAATTGCGCCATCAATACTATCATTAATGGGCGAGTTATCACGTTTGCAGTGTTATAGCACAGGCCAAGCTCTTCCATTTGTACCGGTGTGTTTGACAACAAAATACAGACCAAATCCTTTATCTTGGGACTTCGAAATAACTGTGACATATTGCAAATTCAACTAATTATCCAGTTTTGCTAGTAAAACTGATGCCTGGAGGTCATTTTAGTTCTATTGCGCCTTCAATACTATCATTAATGACCGAGTTGTCGCATTTTCAGTGTTATGGCACCACCAAGCTCTTCCATTTGTACCGGTGTGTTTGACAACAAAACACAGAGCAAATCCTTTATTTGGGACTTCGAAATAACTGTGTTATCTTGCCAATTCAACTAATTATATAGTTTTCCTAGTCACTCTGATGCCTGGAGGTAATTTTTGTTCTATTGCGCCATAAATACTATCATTAATGGCCGAGTTGTCACATTTTCAGTGTTGTGGCACCGCCAAGCCCTACCATTTGTACCACCGGTGTGTTTGACAACAAAATACAGAGCAAATCCTTTATCTTGGGACTTCGAAATAACTGTGTCATATCGCAAATTCAACTAATTATCCAGTTTTTCTGGTAACACTGATGCCTGCAAGTCAATTTAGTTCTATTGCGCCATCAATACTATCATTAATGGCCGAGTTGTCACGTTTGCAGTGTTATGACACAGGCCAAGCTCTTCCATTTGTAACGCTGTGTTTGACAACAATATACAGAGCAAATCCTTTATCTTGGGACTTCGAAATAACTGTGTCATATCGCAAATTCAACCAATTATCAAGTTTTCCTAGTAATACTGATGCCTGGAGGTGAATTTAGTTCTATTGCGCAATCAATACCATCATTAATGGGCGAGTTATCACGTTTGCAGTGTTATAGCACAGGCCAAGCTCTTCCATTTGTACCGGTGTGTTTGACAACAAAATACAGAGCAAATCCTTTATCTTGGGACTTCGAAATAACTGTATCAACTAATTATCCAGTTTTCCTAGAAATACTGATGCCTGGAGGTCAATTTAGTTCTATTGCGCCATCAATACTATCATTAATGGGCGAGTTATCACGTTTGATGTGTTCTAGCACAGGCCAAGCTCTTCCATTGTTACCGCTGTGTTTGACAACAAAACACAGAGCAAATCCTTTATCTTGCGACTTCGAAATAACTGTCTTATATCGCAAATTCAACTAATTATAAAGTTTTTATAGTAACACTGATGCCTGGACGTCAATTTAGTTCAATTGCGCCATCAATACTATCATTAATGGGCGAGTTATCACGTTTGCAGTGTTATAGCACAGGCCAAGCTCTTCCATTTGTACCGGTGTGTTTGACAACAAAATACAGACCAAATCCTTTATCTTGGGACTTCGAAATAACTGTGACATATTGCAAATTCAACTAATTATCCAGTTTTGCTAGTAAAACTGATGCCTGGAGGTCATTTTAGTTCTATTGCGCCTTCAATACTATCATTAATGACCGAGTTGTCGCATTTTCAGTGTTATGGCACCACCAAGCTCTTCCATTTGTACCGGTGTGTTTGACAACAAAACACAGAGCAAATCCTTTATTGGGACTTCGAAATAACTGTGTTATCTTGCCAATTCAACTAATTATATAGTGTTCCTAGTCACTCTGATGCCTGGAGGTAATTTTTGTTCTATTGCGCCATAAATACTATCATTAATGGCCGAGTTGTCACATTTTCAGTGTTGTGGCACCGCCAAGCCCTACCATTTGTACCACCGGTGTGTTTGACAACAAAATACAGAGCAAATCCTTTATCTTGGGACTTCGAAATAACTGTGTCATATCGCAAATTCAACTAATTATCCAGTTTTTCTGGTAACACTGATGCCTGCAAGTCAATTTAGTTCTATTGCGCCATCAATACTATCATTAATGGCCGAGTTGTCACGTTTGCAGTGTTATGACACAGGCCAAGCTCTTCCATTTGTACCGCTGTGTTTGACAACAATATACAGAGCAAATCCTTTATCTTGGGACTTCGAAATAACTGTGTCATATCGCAAATTCAACCAATTATCAAGTTTTCCTAGTAATACTGATGCCTGGAGGTGAATTTAGTTCTATTGCGCAATCAATACCATCATTAATGGGCGAGTTATCACGTTTGCAGTGTTATAGCACAGGCCAAGCTCTTCCATTTGTACCGGTGTGTTTGACAACAAACTACAGACCAAATCCTTTCTCTTGGGACTTCGAAATAACTGTATCAACTAATTATCCAGTTTTCCTAGAAATACTGATGCCTGGAGGTCAATTTAGTTCTATTACGCCATCAATACTATCATTAATGGGCAAGTTATCACGTTTGATGTGTTATAGCACAGGCCAAGCTCTTCCATTGGTACCGCTGTGTTTGACAACAAAACACAGAGCAAATCCTTTATCTTGGGACTTCGAAATAACTGTCTTATATCGCAAATTCAACTAATTATAAAGTTTTTCTAGTAACACTGATGCCTGGACGTCAATTTAGTTCTATTGCGCCATCAATACTATCATTAATGGCCGAGTTGTCACGTTTGCAGTGTTATGGCACAGGCCAAGCTCTTCCATTTGTACCGGTGTGTTTGACAACAAAATACAGAGCAAATCCTTTATTTTGGGACTTCGAAATAACTGTGTCATATCGCAAATTCAACTAATTATCCAGTTGTTCTGGTAACACTGATGCCTGGAAGTCAATTTAGTTCTATTGCGCCTTCAATACTATCATTAATGGCCGAGTTGTGACATTTGCAGTGTTATGGCACAGGCCAACCTCGTCCATTTGTACCGGTGTGTTTGACAACAAAACACAGAGCAAATCCTTTATATTAGGACTTCGAAATAACTGTCTTATATCGCAAATTCAACTAATTATAAAGTTTTTCTAGTAACACTGATTCCTGGACGTCAATTTAGTTCAATTGCGCCATCAATACTATCATTAATGGCCGAGTTGTCACGTTTGCAGTGTTATGGCACAGGCCAAGCTCTTCCATTTTTAACCGCTGTGTTTGACAACAAAATACAGAGCAAATCCTTTATATTAGGACTTCCAAATAACTGTATTATATCGCAAATTCAACTAATTATCAAGTTTTTCTAGTAACACTGATGCATGGAGGTCAATTTAGTTCTATTGCGCCTTCAATACTATCATTAATGGCCGAGTTATCACGTTTGCAGTGTTATGGCACAGACCAAGCTCTTCCATTTGTAACGGTGTGTTTTACAAGAAAATACAGACCAAATCCTTTATCTTGGGACTTCGAAATAACTGTGTCATATCGCAAATTCAACTAATTATCCAGATTTGCTAGTAACACTGATGCCTGGAGGTCATTTTAGTTCTATTGCGCCTTCAATACTATCATTACTGACCGAGTTGTCGCATTTTCAGTGTTATGGCACCACCAAGCTCTTCCATTTGTACCGCTGTGTTTGACAACAAAATACAGAGCAAATCCTTTATCTTGGGACTTCGAAATAACTGTGTCATATCGCAAATTCAACTAATTATCCAGTTTTTCTGGTAACACTGATGCCTGGAAGTCAATTTAGTTCTATTACGCCTTCAATACTATCATTAATGGCCGAGTTGTGACATTTGCAGTGTTATGGCACAGGCCAAGCTCTTCCATTTGTACCGCTGTGTTTGACAACAAAATACAGAGCAAATCCTTTATCTTGGGACTTCGAAATAACTGTATCAACTAATTATCCAGTTTTCCTAGAAATACTGATGCCTGGAGGTCAATTTAGTTCTATTGCGCCATCAATACTATCATTAATGGGCGAGTTATCACGTTTGATGTGTTCTAGCACAGGCCAAGCTCTTCCATTGTTACCGCTGTGTTTGACAACAAAACACAGAGCAAATCCTTTATCTTGGGACCTCGAAATAACTGTCTTATATCGCAAATTCAACTAATTATAAAGTTTTTCTAGTAACACTGATGCCTGGACGTCAATTTAGTTCAATTGCGCCATCAATACTATCATTAATGGCCGAGTTGTCACGTTTGCAGTGTTATGGCACAGGCCAAGCCCTTCCATTTGTACCGCTGTATTTGACAACAAAATACAGAGCAAATCCTTTATCTTGGGACTTCGAAATAACTGTGTCATAACGCAAATTCAACCAATTATCAAGTTTTCCTAGTAATACTGATGCCTGAAGGTGAATTTAGTTCTATTGCGCCATCAATACCATCATTAATGGGCGAGTTATCACGTTTGCAGTGTTATAGCACAGGCCAAGCTCTTCCATTTGTAGCGGTGTGTTTGACAACAAAATACAGATCAAATCCTTTATCTTGGGACTTCGAAATAACTGTGTCATATCGCAAATTCAACCCATTATCAAGTTTTCCTAGTAATACTGATGCCTGGAGGTGAATTTAGTTCTATTGCGCCATCAATACCATCATTAATGGGCGAGTTATCACGTTTGCAGTGTTATAGGACAGGCCAAGCTCTTCCATTTGTACCGGTGTGTTTGACAACAAAATACAGACCAAATCCTTTATCTTGGGACTTCCAAATAACTGTATTATATCGCAAATTCAACTAATTATCCAGTTTTTCTGGTAACACTGATGCCTGGAAGTCAATTTAGTTCTATTGCGCCTTCAATACTATCATTAATGGCCGAGTTGTGACATTTGCAGTGTTATGGCACAGGCCAACCTCGTCCATTTGTACCGGTGTGTTTGACAACAAAACACAGAGCAAATCCTTTATATTAGGACTTCAAAATAACTGTCTTATATCGCAAATTCAACTAATTATAAAGTTTTTCTAGTAACACTGATGCCTGGACGTCAATTTAGTTCAATTGCGCCATCAATACTATCATTAATGGCCGAGTTGTCACGTTTGCAGTGTTATTGCACAGGCCAAGCTCTTCCATTTGTACCGCTGTGTTTGACAACAAAATACAGAGCAAATCCTTTATTTTGGGACTTCGAAATAACTGTGTCATATCGCAAATTCAACCCATTATCAAGTTTTCCTAGTAATACTGATGCCTGGAGGTGAATTTAGTTCTATTGCGCCATCAATACCATCATTAATGGGCGAGTTATCACGTTTGCAGTGTTATAGCACAGGCCAAGCTCTTCCATTTGTACCGGTGTGTTTGACAACAAAATACAGACCAAATCCTTTATCTTGGGACTTCGAAATAACTGTATCAACTAATTATCAAGTTTTCCTAGTAATACTGATGCCTGGAGGTGAATTTAGTTCTATTGCGCCATCAATACCATCATTAATGGGCGAGTTATCACGTTTGCAGTGTTATAGCACAGGCCAAGCTCTTCCATTTGTACCGGTGTGTTTGACAACAAAACACAGAGCAAATCCTTTATATTAGGACTTCCAAATAACTGTATTATATCGCAAATTCAACTAATTATCCAGTTTTTCTGGTAACACTGATGCCTGGAAGTCAATTTAGTTCTATTGCGCCTTCAATACTATCATTAATGGCCGAGTTGTGACATTTGCAGTGTTATGGCACAGGCCAACCTCGTCCATTTGTACCGGTGTGTTTGACAACAAAACACAGAGCAAATCCTTTATATTAGGACTTCAAAATAACTGTCTTATATCGCAAATTCAACTAATTATAAAGTTTTTCTAGTAACACTGATGCCTGGACGTCAATTTAGTTCAATTGCGCCATCAATACTATCATTAATGGCCGAGTTGTCACGTTTGCAGTGTTATTGCACAGGCCAAGCTCTTCCATTTGTACCGCTGTGTTTGACAACAAAATACAGAGCAAATCCTTTATCTTGGGACTTCGAAATAACTGTGTCATATCGCAAATTCAACCCATTATCAAGTTTTCCTAGTAATACTGATGCCTGGAGGTGAATTTAGTTCTATTGCGCCATCAATACCATCATTAATGGGCGAGTTATCACGTTTGCAGTGTTATAGCACAGGCCAAGCTCTTCCATTTGTACCGGTGTGTTTGACAACAAAATACAGACCAAATCCTTTATCTTGGGACTTCGAAATAACTGTATCAACTAATTATCCAGTTTTCCTAGTAATACTGATGCCTGGAGGTGAATTTAGTTCTATTGCGCCATCAATACCATCATTAATGGGCGAGTTATCACGTTTGCAGTGTTATAGCACAGGCCAAGCTCTTCCATTTGTACCGGTGTGTTTGACAACAAAACACAGAGCAAATCCTTTATATTAGGACTTCCAAATAACTGTATTATATCGCAAATTCAACTAATTATCCAGTTTTTCTGGTAACACTGATGCCTGGAAGTCAATTTAGTTATATTGCGCCTTCAATACTATCATTAATGGCCGCGTTGTGACATTTGCAGTGTTATGGCACAGGCCAACCTCGTCCATTTGTACCGGTGTGTTTGACAACAAAACACAGAGCAAATCCTTTATATTAGGACTTCAAAATAACTGTCTTATATCGCAAATTCAACCCATTATCAAGTTTTCCTAGTAATACTGATGCCTGGAGGTGAATTTAGTTCTATTGCGCCATCAATACCATCATTAATGGGCGAGTTATCACGTTTGCAGTGTTATAGCACAGGCCAAGCTCTTCCATTTGTACCGGTGTGTTTGACAACAAAATACAGACCAAATCCTTTATCTTGGGACTTCGAAATAACTGTATCAACTAATTATCCAGTTTTCCTAGTAATACTGATGCCTGGAGGTGAATTTAGTTCTATTGCGCCATCAATACCATCATTAATGGGCGAGTTATCACGTTTGCAGTGTTATAGCACAGGCCAAGCTCTTCCATTTGTACCGGTGTGTTTGACAACAAAACACAGAGCAAATCCTTTATATTAGGACTTCCAAATAACTGTATTATATCGCAAATTCAACTAATTATCCAGTTTTTCTGGTAACACTGATGCCTGGAAGTCAATTTAGTTCTATTGCGCCTTCAATACTATCATTAATGGCCGAGTTGTGACATTTGCAGTGTTATGGCACAGGCCAAGCTCTTCCATTTGTACCGCTGTGTTTGACAACAAAACACAGAGCAAATCCTTTATCTTGGGACTTCGAAATAACTGTGTCATATCGCAAATTCAACTAATTATCAAGTTTTTCTAGTAACACTGATGCCTGGAGGTCAATTTAGTTCTATTGCGCCTTCAATACTATCATTAATGGCCGAGTTGTCACATTTGCAGTGTTATGGCACAGGCCAAGCTATTCCATTTGTACCGGTGTGTTTTACAACAAAAGAGAGAGCAACTCCTTTATATTAGGACTTCGAAATAACTGTATTATATGGCAAATTCAACCAATTATCTAGTTTTCCTAGTAATACTGATGCCTGGAGGTGAATTTAGTTCTATTGCGCCATCAATACTATCATTAATGGGCGAGTTATCACGTTTGCAGTGTTATAGCACAGGCCAAGCTGTTCCATTTGTACCGGTGTGTTTGACAACAAAATATAGACCAAATCCTTTATCTTGGGACTTCGAAATAACTGTGACATATTGCAAATTCAACTAATTAGCCAGTTTTGCTAGTAAAACTGATGCCTGGATGTCATTTTAGTTCTATTGCGCCTTCAATACTATCATTAATGACCGAGTTGTCGCATTTTCAGTGTTATGGCACCACCAAGCTCGTCCATTTGTACCGGTGTGTTTGACAACAAAATACAGACCAAATCCTTTATCTTGGGACTTCCAAATAACTGTATTATATCGCAAATTCAACTAATTATCCAGTTTTTCTGGTAACACTGATGCCTGGAAGTCAATTTAGTTCTATTGCGCCTTCAATACTATCATTAATGGCCGAGTTGTGACATTTGCAGTGTTATGGCACAGGCCAACCTCGTCCATTTGTACCGGTGTGTTTGACAACAAAACACAGAGCAAATCCTTTATATTAGGACTTCAAAATAACTGTCTTATATCGCAAATTCAACTAATTATAAAGTTTTTCTAGTAACACTGATGCCTGGACGTCAATTTAGTTCAATTGCGCCATCAATACTATCATTAATGGCCGAGTTGTCACGTTTGCAGTGTTATTGCACAGGCCAAGCTCTTCCATTTGTACCGCTGTGTTTGACAACAAAATACAGAGCAAATCCTTTATTTTGGGACTTCGAAATAACTGTGTCATATCGCAAATTCAACCCATTATCAAGTTTTCCTAGTAATACTGATGCCTGGAGGTGAATTTAGTTCTATTGCGCCATCAATACCATCATTAATGGGCGAGTTATCACGTTTGCAGTGTTATAGCACAGGCCAAGCTCTTCCATTTGTACCGGTGTGTTTGACAACAAAATACAGACCAAATCCTTTATCTTGGGACTTCGAAATAACTGTATCAACTAATTATCAAGTTTTCCTAGTAATACTGATGCCTGGAGGTGAATTTAGTTCTATTGCGCCATCAATACCATCATTAATGGGCGAGTTATCACGTTTGCAGTGTTATAGCACAGGCCAAGCTCTTCCATTTGTACCGGTGTGTTTGACAACAAAACACAGAGCAAATCCTTTATATTAGGACTTCCAAATAACTGTATTATATCGCAAATTCAACTAATTATCCAGTTTTTCTGGTAACACTGATGCCTGGAAGTCAATTTAGTTCTATTGCGCCTTCAATACTATCATTAATGGCCGAGTTGTGACATTTGCAGTGTTATGGCACAGGCCAACCTCGTCCATTTGTACCGGTGTGTTTGACAACAAAACACAGAGCAAATCCTTTATATTAGGACTTCAAAATAACTGTCTTATATCGCAAATTCAACTAATTATAAAGTTTTTCTAGTAACACTGATGCCTGGACGTCAATTTAGTTCAATTGCGCCATCAATACTATCATTAATGGCCGAGTTGTCACGTTTGCAGTGTTATTGCACAGGCCAAGCTCTTCCATTTGTACCGCTGTGTTTGACAACAAAATACAGAGCAAATCCTTTATCTTGGGACTTCGAAATAACTGTGTCATATCGCAAATTCAACCCATTATCAAGTTTTCCTAGTAATACTGATGCCTGGAGGTGAATTTAGTTCTATTGCGCCATCAATACCATCATTAATGGGCGAGTTATCACGTTTGCAGTGTTATAGCACAGGCCAAGCTCTTCCATTTGTACCGGTGTGTTTGACAACAAAATACAGCCCAAATCCTTTATCTTGGGACTTCGAAATAACTGTATCAACTAATTATCCAGTTTTCCTAGTAATACTGATGCCTGGAGGTGAATTTAGTTCTATTGCGCCATCAATACCATCATTAATGGGCGAGTTATCACGTTTGCAGTGTTATAGCACAGGCCAAGCTCTTCCATTTGTACCGGTGTGTTTGACAACAAAACACAGAGCAAATCCTTTATATTAGGACTTCCAAATAACTGTATTATATCGCAAATTCAACTAATTATCCAGTTTTTCTGGTAACACTGATGCCTGGAAGTCAATTTAGTTATATTGCGCCTTCAATACTATCATTAATGGCCGCGTTGTGACATTTGCAGTGTTATGGCACAGGCCAACCTCGTCCATTTGTACCGGTGTGTTTGACAACAAAACACAGAGCAAATCCTTTATATTAGGACTTCAAAATAACTGTCTTATATCGCAAATTCAACTAATTATAAAGTTTTTCTAGTAACACTGATGCCTGGACGTCAATTTAGTTCAATTGCGCCATCAATACTATCATTAATGGCCGAGTTGTCACGTTTGCAGTGTTATGGCACAGGCCAAGCTCTTCCATTTGTACCGCTGTGTTTGACAACAAAATACAGAGCAAATCCTTTATCTTGGGACTTCGAAATAACTGTGTCATATCGCAAATTCAACCCATTATCAAGTTTTCCTAGTAATACTGATGCCTGGAGGTGAATTTAGTTCTATTGCGCCATCAATACCATCATTAATGGGCGAGTTATCACGTTTGCAGTGTTATAGCACAGGCCAAGCTCTTCCATTTGTACCGGTGTGTTTGACAACAAAATACAGACCAAATCCTTTATCTTGGGACTTCGAAATAACTGTATCAACTAATTATCCAGTTTTCCTAGTAATACTGATGCCTGGAGGTGAATTTAGTTCTATTGCGCCATCAATACCATCATTAATGGGCGAGTTATCACGTTTGCAGTGTTATAGCACAGGCCAAGCTCTTCCATTTGTACCGGTGTGTTTGACAACAAAACACAGAGCAAATCCTTTATATTAGGACTTCCAAATAACTGTATTATATCGCAAATTCAACTAATTATCCAGTTTTTCTGGTAACACTGATGCCTGGAAGTCAATTTAGTTCTATTGCGCCTTCAATACTATCATTAATGGCCGAGTTGTGACATTTGCAGTGTTATGGCACAGGCCAAGCTCTTCCATTTGTACCGCTGTGTTTGACAACAAAACACAGAGCAAATCCTTTATCTTGGGACTTCGAAATAACTGTGTCATATCGCAAATTCAACTAATTATCAAGTTTTTCTAGTAACACTGATGCCTGGAGGTCAATTTAGTTCTATTGCGCCTTCAATACTATCATTAATGGCCGAGTTGTCACATTTGCAGTGTTATGGCACAGGCCAAGCTATTCCATTTGTACCGGTGTGTTTTACAACAAAAGAGAGAGCAACTCCTTTATATTAGGACTTCGAAATAACTGTATTATATGGCAAATTCAACCAATTATCTAGTTTTCCTAGTAATACTGATGCCTGGAGGTGAATTTAGTTCTATTGCGCCATCAATACTATCATTAATGGGCGAGTTATCACGTTTGCAGTGTTATAGCACAGGCCAAGCTGTTCCATTTGTACCGGTGTGTTTGACAACAAAATATAGACGAAATCCTTTATCTTGGGACTTCGAAATAACTGTGACATATTGCAAATTCAACTAATTAGCCAGTTTTGCTAGTAAAACTGATGCCTGGATGTCATTTTAGTTCTATTGCGCCTTCAATACTATCATTAATGACCGAGTTGTCGCATTTTCAGTGTTATGGCACCACCAAGCTCGTCCATTTGTACCGGTGTGTTTGACAACAAAACACAGAGCAAATCCTTTATTTGGGACTTCGAAATAACTGTGTTATCTTGCCAATTCAACTAATTATCTAGTTTTCCTAGTCACTCTGATGCCTGGAGGTCATTTTTGTTCTATTGCGCCATAAATACTATCATTAATGGCCGAGTTGTCACATTTTCAGTGTTGTGGCACCGCCAAGCCCTTCCATTTGTACCACCGGTGTGTTTGACAACAAAATACAGAGCAAATCCTTTATCTTGGGACTTCGAAATAACTGTGTCATATCGCAAATTCAACTAATTATCCAGTTTTTCTGGTAACACTGATGCCTGGAAGTCAATTTAGTTCTATTGCGCCTTCAATACTATCATTAATGGCCGAGTTGTGACATTTGCAGTGTTATGGCACAGGCCAACCTCGTCCATTTGTACCGGTGTGTTTGACAACAAAACACAGAGCAAATCCTTTATATTAGGACTTCGAAATAACTGTCTTATATCGCAAATTCAACCCATTATCAAGTTTTCCTAGTAATACTGATGCCTGGAGGTGAATTTAGTTCTATTGCGCCATCAATACCATCATTAATGGGCGAGTTATCACGTTTGCAGTGTTATAGCACAGGCCAAGCTCTTCCATTTGTACCGGTGTGTTTGACAACAAAATACAGACCAAATCCTTTATCTTGGGACTTCGAAATAACTGTATCAACTAATTATCAAGTTTTCCTAGTAATACTGATGCCTGGAGGTGAATTTAGTTCTATTGCGCCATCAATACCATCATTAATGGGCGAGTTATCACGTTTGCAGTGTTATAGCACAGGCCAAGCTCTTCCATTTGTACCGGTGTGTTTGACAACAAAACACAGAGCAAATCCTTTATATTAGGACTTCCAAATAACTGTATTATATCGCAAATTCAACTAATTATCCAGTTTTTCTGGTAACACTGATGCCTGGAAGTCAATTTAGTTCTATTGCGCCTTCAATACTATCATTAATGGCCGAGTTGTGACATTTGCAGTGTTATGGCACAGGCCAACCTCGTCCATTTGTACCGGTGTGTTTGACAACAAAACACAGAGCAAATCCTTTATATTAGGACTTCAAAATAACTGTCTTATATCGCAAATTCAACTAATTATAAAGTTTTTCTAGTAACACTGATGCCTGGACGTCAATTTAGTTCAATTGCGCCATCAATACTATCATTAATGGCCGAGTTGTCACGTTTGCAGTGTTATTGCACAGGCCAAGCTCTTCCATTTGTACCGCTGTGTTTGACAACAAAATACAGAGCAAATCCTTTATCTTGGGACTTCGAAATAACTGTGTCATATCGCAAATTCAACCCATTATCAAGTTTTCCTAGTAATACTGATGCCTGGAGGTGAATTTAGTTCTATTGCGCCATCAATACCATCATTAATGGGCGAGTTATCACGTTTGCAGTGTTATAGCACAGGCCAAGCTCTTCCATTTGTACCGGTGTGTTTGACAACAAAATACAGACCAAATCCTTTATCTTGGGACTTCGAAATAACTGTATCAACTAATTATCCAGTTTTCCTAGTAATACTGATGCCTGGAGGTGAATTTAGTTCTATTGCGCCATCAATACCATCATTAATGGGCGAGTTATCACGTTTGCAGTGTTATAGCACAGGCCAAGCTCTTCCATTTGTACCGGTGTGTTTGACAACAAAACACAGAGCAAATCCTTTATATTAGGACTTCCAAATAACTGTATTATATCGCAAATTCAACTAATTATCCAGTTTTTCTGGTAACACTGATGCCTGGAAGTCAATTTAGTTATATTGCGCCTTCAATACTATCATTAATGGCCGCGTTGTGACATTTGCAGTGTTATGGCACAGGCCAACCTCGTCCATTTGTACCGGTGTGTTTGACAACAAAACACAGAGCAAATCCTTTATATTAGGACTTCAAAATAACTGTCTTATATCGCAAATTCAACTAATTATAAAGTTTTTCTAGTAACACTGATGCCTGGACGTCAATTTAGTTCAATTGCGCCATCAATACTATCATTAATGGCCGAGTTGTCACGTTTGCAGTGTTATGGCACAGGCCAAGCTCTTCCATTTGTACCGCTGTGTTTGACAACAAAATACAGAGCAAATCCTTTATCTTGGGACTTCGAAATAACTGTGTCATATCGCAAATTCAACCCATTATCAAGTTTTCCTAGTAATACTGATGCCTGGAGGTGAATTTAGTTCTATTGCGCCATCAATACCATCATTAATGGGCGAGTTATCACGTTTGCAGTGTTATAGCACAGGCCAAGCTCTTCCATTTGTACCGGTGTGTTTGACAACAAAATACAGACCAAATCCTTTATCTTGGGACTTCGAAATAACTGTATCAACTAATTATCCAGTTTTCCTAGTAATACTGATGCCTGGAGGTGAATTTAGTTCTATTGCGCCATCAATACCATCATTAATGGGCGAGTTATCACGTTTGCAGTGTTATAGCACAGGCCAAGCTCTTCCATTTGTACCGGTGTGTTTGACAACAAAACACAGAGCAAATCCTTTATATTAGGACTTCCAAATAACTGTATTATATCGCAAATTCAACTAATTATCCAGTTTTTCTGGTAACACTGATGCCTGGAAGTCAATTTAGTTCTATTGCGACTTCAATACTATCATTAATGGCCGAGTTGTGACATTTGCAGTGTTATGGCACAGGCCAAGCTCTTCCATTTGTACCGCTGTGTTTGACAACAAAACACAGAGCAAATCCTTTATCTTGGGACTTCGAAATAACTGTGTCATATCGCAAATTCAACTAATTATCAAGTTTTTCTAGTAACACTGATGCCTGGAGGTCAATTTAGTTCTATTGCGCCTTCAATACTATCATTAATGGCCGAGTTGTCACATTTGCAGTGTTATGGCACAGGCCAAGCTATTCCATTTGTACCGGTGTGTTTTACAACAAAAGAGAGAGCAACTCCTTTATATTAGGACATCGAAATAACTGTATTATATGGCAAATTCAACCAATTATCTAGTTTTTCTGGTAACACTGATGCCTGGAAGTCAATTTAGTTCTATTACGCCTTCAATACTATCATTAATGGCCGAGTTGTGACATTTGCAGTGTTATGGCACAGGCCAAGCTCTTCCATTTGTACCGCTGTGTTTGACAACAAAATACAGAGCAAATCCTTTATCTTGGGACTTCGAAATAACTGTATCAACTAATTATCCAGTTTTCCTAGAAATACTGATGCCTGGAGGTCAATTTAGTTCTATTGCGCCATCAATACTATCATTAATGGGCGAGTTATCACGTTTGATGTGTTCTAGCACAGGCCAAGCTCTTCCATTGTTACCGCTGTGTTTGACAACAAAACACAGAGCAAATCCTTTATCTTGGGACCTCGAAATAACTGTCTTATATCGCAAATTCAACTAATTATAAAGTTTTTCTAGTAACACTGATGCCTGGACGTCAATTTAGTTCAATTGCGCCATCAATACTATCATTAATGGCCGAGTTGTCACGTTTGCAGTGTTATGGCACAGGCCAAGCTCTTCCATTTGTACCGCTGTATTTGACAACAAAATACAGAGCAAATCCTTTATCTTGGGACTTCGAAATAACTGTGTCATAACGCAAATTCAACCAATTATCAAGTTTTCCTAGTAATACTGATGCCTGGAGGTGAATTTAGTTCTATTGCGCCATCAATACCATCATTAATGGGCGAGTTATCACGTTTGCAGTGTTATAGCACAGGCCAAGCTCTTCCATTTGTAGCGGTGTGTTTGACAACAAAATACAGAGCAAATCCTTTATCTTGGGACTTCGAAATAACTGTGTCATATCGCAAATTCAACCCATTATCAAGTTTTCCTAGTAATACTGATGCCTGGAGTTGAATTTAGTTCTATTGCGCCATCAATACCATCATTAATGGGCGAGTTATCACGTTTGCAGTGTTATAGGACAGGCCAAGCTCTTCCATTTGTACCGGTGTGTTTGACAACAAAATACAGACCAAATCCTTTATCTTGGGACTTCCAAATAACTGTATTATATCGCAAATTCAACTAATTATCCAGTTTTTCTGGTAACACTGATGCCTGGAAGTCAATTTAGTTCTATTGCGCCTTCAATACTATCATTAATGGCCGAGTTGTGACATTTGCAGTGTTATGGCACAGGCCAACCTCGTCCATTTGTACCGGTGTGTTTGACAACAAAACACAGAGCAAATCCTTTATATTAGGACTTCAAAATAACTGTCTTATATCGCAAATTCAACTAATTATAAAGTTTTTCTAGTAACACTGATGCCTGGACGTCAATTTAGTTCAATTGCGCCATCAATACTATCATTAATGGCCGAGTTGTCACGTTTGCAGTGTTATTGCACAGGCCAAGCTCTTCCATTTGTACCGCTGTGTTTGACAACAAAATACAGAGCAAATCCTTTATTTTGGGACTTCGAAATAACTGTGTCATATCGCAAATTCAACCCATTATCAAGTTTTCCTAGTAATACTGATGCCTGGAGGTGAATTTAGTTCTATTGCGCCATCAATACCATCATTAATGGGCGAGTTATCACGTTTGCAGTGTTATAGCACAGGCCAAGCTCTTCCATTTGTACCGGTGTGTTTGACAACAAAATACAGACCAAATCCTTTATCTTGGGACTTCGAAATAACTGTATCAACTAATTATCAAGTTTTCCTAGTAATACTGATGCCTGGAGGTGAATTTAGTTCTATTGCGCCATCAATACCATCATTAATGGGCGAGTTATCACGTTTGCAGTGTTATAGCACAGGCCAAGCTCTTCCATTTGTACCGGTGTGTTTGACAACAAAACACAGAGCAAATCCTTTATATTAGGACTTCCAAATAACTGTATTATATCGCAAATTCAACTAATTATCCAGTTTTTCTGGTAACACTGATGCCTGGAAGTCAATTTAGTTCTATTGCGCCTTCAATACTATCATTAATGGCCGAGTTGTGACATTTGCAGTGTTATGGCACAGGCCAACCTCGTCCATTTGTACCGGTGTGTTTGACAACAAAACACAGAGCAAATCCTTTATATTAGGACTTCAAAATAACTGTCTTATATCGCAAATTCAACTAATTATAAAGTTTTTCTAGTAACACTGATGCCTGGACGTCAATTTAGTTCAATTGCGCCATCAATACTATCATTAATGGCCGAGTTGTCACGTTTGCAGTGTTATTGCACAGGCCAAGCTCTTCCATTTGTACCGCTGTGTTTGACAACAAAATACAGAGCAAATCCTTTATCTTGGGACTTCGAAATAACTGTGTCATATCGCAAATTCAACCCATTATCAAGTTTTCCTAGTAATACTGATGCCTGGAGGTGAATTTAGTTCTATTGCGCCATCAATACCATCATTAATGGGCGAGTTATCACGTTTGCAGTGTTATAGCACAGGCCAAGCTCTTCCATTTGTACCGGTGTGTTAGACAACAAAATACAGACCAAATCCTTTATCTTGGGACTTCGAAATAACTGTATCAACTAATTATCCAGTTTTCCTAGTAATACTGATGCCTGGAGGTGAATTTAGTTCTATTGCGCCATCAATACCATCATTAATGGGCGAGTTATCACGTTTGCAGTGTTATAGCACAGGCCAAGCTCTTCCATTTGTACCGGTGTGTTTGACAACAAAACACAGAGCAAATCCTTTATATTAGGACTTCCAAATAACTGTATTATATCGCAAATTCAACTAATTATCCAGTTTTTCTGATAACACTGATGCCTGGAAGTCAATTTAGTTATATTGCGCCTTCAATACTATCATTAATGGCCGCGTTGTGACATTTGCAGTGTTATGGCACAGGCCAACCTCGTCCATTTGTACCGGTGTGTTTGACAACAAAACACAGAGCAAATCCTTTATATTAGGACTTCAAAATAACTGTCTTATATCGCAAATTCAACTAATTATAAAGTTTTTCTAGTAACACTGATGCCTGGACGTCAATTTAGTTCAATTGCGCCATCAATACTATCATTAATGGCCGAGTTGTCACGTTTGCAGTGTTATGGCACAGGCCAAGCTCTTCCATTTGTACCGCTGTGTTTGACAACAAAATACAGAGCAAATCCTTTATCTTGGGACTTCGAAATAACTGTGTCATATCGCAAATTCAACCCATTATCAAGTTTTCCTAGTAATACTGATGCCTGGAGGTGAATTTAGTTCTATTGCGCCATCAATACCATCATTAATGGGCGAGTTATCACGTTTGCAGTGTTATAGCACAGGCCAAGCTCTTCCATTTGTACCGGTGTGTTTGACAACAAAATACAGACCAAATCCTTTATCTTGGGACTTCGAAATAACTGTATCAACTAATTATCCAGTTTTCCTAGTAATACTGATGCCTGGAGGTGAATTTAGTTCTATTGCGCCATCAATACCATCATTAATGGGCGAGTTATCACGTTTGCAGTGTTATAGCACAGGCCAAGCTCTTCCATTTGTACCGGTGTGTTTGACAACAAAACACAGAGCAAATCCTTTATATTAGGACTTCCAAATAACTGTATTATATCGCAAATTCAACTAATTATCCAGTTTTTCTGGTAACACTGATGCCTGGAAGTCAATTTAGTTCTATTGCGCCTTCAATACTATCATTAATGGCCGAGTTGTGACATTTGCAGTGTTATGGCACAGGCCAAGCTCTTCCATTTGTACCGCTGTGTTTGACAACAAAACACAGAGCAAATCCTTTATCTTGGGACTTCGAAATAACTGTGTCATATCGCAAATTCAACTAATTATCAAGTTTTTCTAGTAACACTGATGCCTGGAGGTCAATTTAGTTCTATTGCGCCTTCAATACTATCATTAATGGCCGAGTTGTCACATTTGCAGTGTTATGGCACAGGCCAAGCTATTCCATTTGTACCGGTGTGTTTTACAACAAAAGAGAGAGCAACTCCTTTATATTAGGACTTCGAAATAACTGTATTATATGGCAAATTCAACCAATTATCTAGTTTTCCTAGTAATACTGATGCCTGGAGGTGAATTTAGTTCTATTGCGCCATCAATACTATCATTAATGGGCGAGTTATCACGTTTGCAGTGTTATAGCACAGGCCAAGCTGTTCCATTTGTACCGGTGTGTTTGACAACAAAATATAGACCAAATCCTTTATCTTGGGACTTCGAAATAACTGTGACATATTGCAAATTCAACTAATTAGCCAGTTTTGCTAGTAAAACTGATGCCTGGATGTCATTTTAGTTCTATTGCGCCTTCAATACTATCATTAATGACCGAGTTGTCGCATTTTCAGTGTTATGGCACCACCAAGCTCTTCCATTTGTACCGGTGTGTTTGACAACAAAACACAGAGCAAATCCTTTATTTGGGACTTCGAAATAACTGTGTTATCTTGCCAATTCAACTAATTATCTAGTTTTCCTAGTCACTCTGATGCCTGGAGGTCATTTTTGTTCTATTGCGCCATAAATACTATCATTAATGGCCGAGTTGTCACATTTTCAGTGTTGTGGCACCGCCAAGCCCTTCCATTTGTACCACCGGTGTGTTTGACAACAAAATACAGAGCAAATCCTTTATCTTGGGACTTCGAAATAACTGTGTCATATCGCAAATTCAACCCATTATCAAGTTTTCCTAGTAATACTGATGCCTGGAGGTGAATTTAGTTCTATTGCGCCATCAATACCATCATTAATGGGCGAGTTATCACGTTTGCAGTGTTATAGCACAGGCCAAGCTCTTCCATTTGTACCGGTGTGTTTGACAACAAAATACAGACCAAATCCTTTATCTTGGGACTTCGAAATAACTGTATCAACTAATTATCCAGTTTTCCTAGTAATACTGATGCCTGGAGGTGAATTTAGTTCTATTGCGCCATCAATACCATCATTAATGGGCGAGTTATCACGTTTGCAGTGTTATAGCACAGGCCAAGCTCTTCCATTTGTACCGGTGTGTTTGACAACAAAACACAGAGCAAATCCTTTATATTAGGACTTCCAAATAACTGTATTATATCGCAAATTCAACTAATTATCCAGTTTTTCTGGTAACACTGATGCCTGGAAGTCAATTTAGTTCTATTGCGACTTCAATACTATCATTAATGGCCGAGTTGTGACATTTGCAGTGTTATGGCACAGGCCAAGCTCTTCCATTTGTACCGCTGTGTTTGACAACAAAACACAGAGCAAATCCTTTATCTTGGGACTTCGAAATAACTGTGTCATATCGCAAATTCAACTAATTATCAAGTTTTTCTAGTAACACTGATGCCTGGAGGTCAATTTAGTTCTATTGCGCCTTCAATACTATCATTAATGGCCGAGTTGTCACATTTGCAGTGTTATGGCACAGGCCAAGCTATTCCATTTGTACCGGTGTGTTTTACAACAAAAGAGAGAGCAACTCCTTTATATTAGGACATCGAAATAACTGTATTATATGGCAAATTCAACCAATTATCTAGTTTTTCTGGTAACACTGATGCCTGGAAGTCAATTTAGTTCTATTACGCCTTCAATACTATCATTAATGGCCGAGTTGTGACATTTGCAGTGTTATGGCACAGGCCAAGCTCTTCCATTTGTACCGCTGTGTTTGACAACAAAATACAGAGCAAATCCTTTATCTTGGGACTTCGAAATAACTGTATCAACTAATTATCCAGTTTTCCTAGAAATACTGATGCCTGGAGGTCAATTTAGTTCTATTGCGCCATCAATACTATCATTAATGGGCGAGTTATCACGTTTGATGTGTTCTAGCACAGGCCAAGCTCTTCCATTGTTACCGCTGTGTTTGACAACAAAACACAGAGCAAATCCTTTATCTTGGGACCTCGAAATAACTGTCTTATATCGCAAATTCAACTAATTATAAAGTTTTTCTAGTAACACTGATGCCTGGACGTCAATTTAGTTCAATTGCGCCATCAATACTATCATTAATGGCCGAGTTGTCACGTTTGCAGTGTTATGGCACAGGCCAAGCTCTTCCATTTGTACCGCTGTGTTTGACAACAAAACACAGAGCAAATCCTTTATATTAGGACTTCGAAATAACTGTATTATATCGCAAATTCAACTAATTATCCAGTTTTTCTGGTAACACTGATGCCTGGAAGTCAATTTAGTTCTATTACGCCTTCAATACTATCATTAATGGCCGAGTTGTGACATTTGCAGTGTTATGGCACAGGCCAACCTCGTCCATTTGTACCGGTGTGTTTGACAACAAAACACAGAGCAAATCCTTTATATTAGGACTTCGAAACAACTGTCTTATATCGCAAATTCAACTAATTATAAAGTTTTTCTAGTAACACTGATGCCTGGACGTCAATTTAGTTCAATTGCGCCATCAATACTATCATTAATGGCCGAGTTGTCACGTTTGCAGTGTTATGGCACAGGCCAAGCTCTTCCATTTGTACCGCTGTATTTGACAACAAAATACAGAGCAAATCCTTTATCTTGGGACTTCGAAATAACTGTGTCATAACGCAAATTCAACCAATTATCAAGTTTTCCTAGTAATACTGATGCCTGGAGGTGAATTTAGTTCTATTGCGCCATCAATACCATCATTAATGGGCGAGTTATCACGTTTGCAGTGTTATAGCACAGGCCAAGCTCTTCCATTTGTAGCGGTGTGTTTGACAACAAAATACAGAGCAAATCCTTTATCTTGGGACTTCGAAATAACTGTGTCATATCGCAAATTCAACCCATTATCAAGTTTTCCTAGTAATACTGATGCCTGGAGGTGAATTTAGTTCTATTGCGCCATCAATACCATCATTAATGGGCGAGTTATCACGTTTGCAGTGTTATAGGACAGGCCAAGCTCTTCCATTTGTACCGGTGTGTTTGACAACAAAATACAGACCAAATCCTTTATCTTGGGACTTCCAAATAACTGTATTATATCGCAAATTCAACTAATTATCCAGTTTTTCTGGTAACACTGATGCCTGGAAGTCAATTTAGTTCTATTGCGCCTTCAATACTATCATTAATGGCCGAGTTGTGACATTTGCAGTGTTATGGCACAGGCCAACCTCGTCCATTTGTACCGGTGTGTTTGACAACAAAACACAGAGCAAATCCTTTATATTAGGACTTCAAAATAACTGTCTTATATCGCAAATTCAACTAATTATAAAGTTTTTCTAGTAACACTGATGCCTGGACGTCAATTTAGTTCAATTGCGCCATCAATACTATCATTAATGGCCGAGTTGTCACGTTTGCAGTGTTATTGCACAGGCCAAGCTCTTCCATTTGTACCGCTGTGTTTGACAACAAAATACAGAGCAAATCCTTTATTTTGGGACTTCGAAATAACTGTGTCATATCGCAAATTCAACCCATTATCAAGTTTTCCTAGTAATACTGATGCCTGGAGGTGAATTTAGTTCTATTGCGCCATCAATACCATCATTAATGGGCGAGTTATCACGTTTGCAGTGTTATAGCACAGGCCAAGCTCTTCCATTTGTACCGGTGTGTTTGACAACAAAATACAGACCAAATCCTTTATCTTGGGACTTCGAAATAACTGTATCAACTAATTATCAAGTTTTCCTAGTAATACTGATGCCTGGAGGTGAATTTAGTTCTATTGCGCCATCAATACCATCATTAATGGGCGAGTTATCACGTTTGCAGTGTTATAGCACAGGCCAAGCTCTTCCATTTGTACCGGTGTGTTTGACAACAAAACACAGAGCAAATCCTTTATATTAGGACTTCCAAATAACTGTATTATATCGCAAATTCAACTAATTATCCAGTTTTTCTGGTAACACTGATGCCTGGAAGTCAATTTAGTTCTATTGCGCCTTCAATACTATCATTAATGGCCGAGTTGTGACATTTGCAGTGTTATGGCACAGGCCAACCTCGTCCATTTGTACCGGTGTGTTTGACAACAAAACACAGAGCAAATCCTTTATATTAGGACTTCAAAATAACTGTCTTATATCGCAAATTCAACTAATTATAAAGTTTTTCTAGTAACACTGATGCCTGGACGTCAATTTAGTTCAATTGCGCCATCAATACTATCATTAATGGCCGAGTTGTCACGTTTGCAGTGTTATTGCACAGGCCAAGCTCTTCCATTTGTACCGCTGTGTTTGACAACAAAATACAGAGCAAATCCTTTATCTTGGGACTTCGAAATAACTGTGTCATATCGCAAATTCAACCCATTATCAAGTTTTCCTAGTAATACTGATGCCTGGAGGTGAATTTAGTTCTATTGCGCCATCAATACCATCATTAATGGGCGAGTTATCACGTTTGCAGTGTTATAGCACAGGCCAAGCTCTTCCATTTGTACCGGTGTGTTAGACAACAAAATACAGACCAAATCCTTTATCTTGGGACTTCGAAATAACTGTATCAACTAATTATCCAGTTTTCCTAGTAATACTGATGCCTGGAGGTGAATTTAGTTCTATTGCGCCATCAATACCATCATTAATGGGCGAGTTATCACGTTTGCAGTGTTATAGCACAGGCCAAGCTCTTCCATTTGTACCGGTGTGTTTGACAACAAAACACAGAGCAAATCCTTTATATTAGGACTTCCAAATAACTGTATTATATCGCAAATTCAACTAATTATCCAGTTTTTCTGGTAACACTGATGCCTGGAAGTCAATTTAGTTATATTGCGCCTTCAATACTATCATTAATGGCCGCGTTGTGACATTTGCAGTGTTATGGCACAGGCCAACCTCGTCCATTTGTACCGGTGTGTTTGACAACAAAACACAGAGCAAATCCTTTATATTAGGACTTCAAAATAACTGTCTTATATCGCAAATTCAACTAATTATAAAGTTTTTCTAGTAACACTGATGCCTGGACGTCAATTTAGTTCAATTGCGCCATCAATACTATCATTAATGGCCGAGTTGTCACGTTTGCAGTGTTATGGCACAGGCCAAGCTCTTCCATTTGTACCGCTGTGTTTGACAACAAAATACAGAGCAAATCCTTTATCTTGGGACTTCGAAATAACTGTGTCATATCGCAAATTCAACCCATTATCAAGTTTTCCTAGTAATACTGATGCCTGGAGGTGAATTTAGTTCTATTGCGCCATCAATACCATCATTAATGGGCGAGTTATCACGTTTGCAGTGTTATAGCACAGGCCAAGCTCTTCCATTTGTACCGGTGTGTTTGACAACAAAATACAGACCAAATCCTTTATCTTGGGACTTCGAAATAACTGTATCAACTAATTATCCAGTTTTCCTAGTAATACTGATGCCTGGAGGTGAATTTAGTTCTATTGCGCCATCAATACCATCATTAATGGGCGAGTTATCACGTTTGCAGTGTTATAGCACAGGCCAAGCTCTTCCATTTGTACCGGTGTGTTTGACAACAAAACACAGAGCAAATCCTTTATATTAGGACTTCCAAATAACTGTATTATATCGCAAATTCAACTAATTATCCAGTTTTTCTGGTAACACTGATGCCTGGAAGTCAATTTAGTTCTATTGCGCCTTCAATACTATCATTAATGGCCGAGTTGTGACATTTGCAGTGTTATGGCACAGGCCAAGCTCTTCCATTTGTACCGCTGTGTTTGACAACAAAACACAGAGCAAATCCTTTATCTTGGGACTTCGAAATAACTGTGTCATATCGCAAATTCAACTAATTATCAAGTTTTTCTAGTAACACTGATGCCTGGAGGTCAATTTAGTTCTATTGCGCCTTCAATACTATCATTAATGGCCGAGTTGTCACATTTGCAGTGTTATGGCACAGGCCAAGCTATTCCATTTGTACCGGTGTGTTTTACAACAAAAGAGAGAGCAACTCCTTTATATTAGGACTTCGAAATAACTGTATTATATGGCAAATTCAACCAATTATCTAGTTTTCCTAGTAATACTGATGCCTGGAGGTGAATTTAGTTCTATTGCGCCATCAATACTATCATTAATGGGCGAGTTATCACGTTTGCAGTGTTATAGCACAGGCCAAGCTGTTCCATTTGTACCGGTGTGTTTGACAACAAAATATAGACCAAATCCTTTATCTTGGGACTTCGAAATAACTGTGACATATTGCAAATTCAACTAATTAGCCAGTTTTGCTAGTAAAACTGATGCCTGGATGTCATTTTAGTTCTATTGCGCCTTCAATACTATCATTAATGACCGAGTTGTCGCATTTTCAGTGTTATGGCACCACCAAGCTCTTCCATTTGTACCGGTGTGTTTGACAACAAAACACAGAGCAAATCCTTTATTTGGGACTTCGAAATAACTGTGTTATCTTGCCAATTCAACTAATTATCTAGTTTTCCTAGTCACTCTGATGCCTGGAGGTCATTTTTGTTCTATTGCGCCATAAATACTATCATTAATGGCCGAGTTGTCACATTTTCAGTGTTGTGGCACCGCCAAGCCCTTCCATTTGTACCACCGGTGTGTTTGACAACAAAATACAGAGCAAATCCTTTATCTTGGGACTTCGAAATAACTGTGTCATATCGCAAATTCAACTAATTATCCAGTTTTTCTGGTAACACTGATGCCTGGAAGTCAATTTAGTTCTATTGCGCCTTCAATACTATCATTAATGGCCGAGTTGTGACATTTGCAGTGTTATGGCACAGGCCAACCTCGTCCATTTGTACCGGTGTGTTTGACAACAAAACACAGAGCAAATCCTTTATATTAGGACTTCGAAATAACTGTCTTATATCGCAAATTCAACCCATTATCAAGTTTTCCTAGTAATACTGATGCCTGGAGGTGAATTTAGTTCTATTGCGCCATCAATACCATCATTAATGGGCGAGTTATCACGTTTGCAGTGTTATAGCACAGGCCAAGCTCTTCCATTTGTACCGGTGTGTTTGACAACAAAATACAGACCAAATCCTTTATCTTGGGACTTCGAAATAACTGTATCAACTAATTATCAAGTTTTCCTAGTAATACTGATGCCTGGAGGTGAATTTAGTTCTATTGCGCCATCAATACCATCATTAATGGGCGAGTTATCACGTTTGCAGTGTTATAGCACAGGCCAAGCTCTTCCATTTGTACCGGTGTGTTTGACAACAAAACACAGAGCAAATCCTTTATATTAGGACTTCAAAATAACTGTCTTATATCGCAAATTCAACTAATTATAAAGTTTTTCTAGTAACACTGATGCCTGGACGTCAATTTAGTTCAATTGCGCCATCAATACTATCATTAATGGCCGAGTTGTCACGTTTGCAGTGTTATTGCACAGGCCAAGCTCTTCCATTTGTACCGCTGTGTTTGACAACAAAATACAGAGCAAATCCTTTATCTTGGGACTTCGAAATAACTGTGTCATATCGCAAATTCAACCCATTATCAAGTTTTCCTAGTAATACTGATGCCTGGAGGTGAATTTAGTTCTATTGCGCCATCAATACCATCATTAATGGGCGAGTTATCACGTTTGCAGTGTCATAGCACAGGCCAAGCTCTTCCATTTGTACCGGTGTGTTTGACAACAAAATACAGACCAAATCCTTTATCTTGGGACTTCGAAATAACTGTATCAACTAATTATCCAGTTTTCCTAGTAATACTGATGCCTGGAGGTGAATTTAGTTCTATTGCGCCATCAATACCATCATTAATGGGCGAGTTATCACGTTTGCAGTGTTATAGCACAGGCCAAGCTCTTCCATTTGTACCGGTGTGTTTGACAACAAAACACAGAGCAAATCCTTTATATTAGGACTTCCAAATAACTGTATTATATCGCAAATTCAACTAATTATCCAGTTTTTCTGGTAACACTGATGCCTGGAAGTCAATTTAGTTCTATTGCGCCTTCAATACTATCATTAATGGCCGAGTTGTGACATTTGCAGTGTTATGGCACAGGCCAAGCTATTCCATTTGTACCGGTGTGTTTTACAACAAAAGAGAGAGCAACTCCTTTATATTAGGACTTCGAAATAACTGTATTATATGGCAAATTCAACCAATTATCTAGTTTTCCTAGTAATACTGATGCCTGGAGGTGAATTTAGTTCTATTGCGCCATCAATACTCTCATTAATGGGCGAGTTATCACGTTTGCAGTGTTATAGCACAGGCCAAGCTGTTCCATTTGTACCGGTGTGTTTGACAACAAAATATAGACCAAATCCTTTATCTTGGGACTTCGAAATAACTGTGACATATTGCAAATTCAACTAATTAGCCAGTTTTGCTAGTAAAACTGATGCCTGGATGTCATTTTAGTTCTATTGCGCCTTCAATACTATCATTAATGACCGAGTTGTCGCATTTTCAGTGTTATGGCACCACCAAGCTCTTCCATTTGTACCGCTGTGTTTGACAACAAAACACAGAGCAAATCCTTTATTTGGGACTTCGAAATAACTGTGTTATCTTGCCAATTCAACTAATTATCTAGTTTTCCTAGTCACTCTGATGCCTGGAGGTCATTTTTGTTCTATTGCGCCATAAATACTATCATTAATGGCCGAGTTGTCACATTTTCAGTGTTGTGGCACCGCCAAGCCCTTCCATTTGTACCACCGGTGTGTTTGACAACAAAATACAGAGCAAATCCTTTATCTTGGGACTTCGAAATAACTGTGTCATATCGCAAATTCAACCCATTATCAAGTTTTCCTAGTAATACTGATGCCTGGAGGTGAATTTAGTTCTATTGCGCCATCAATACCATCATTAATGGGCGAGTTATCACGTTTGCAGTGTTATAGCACAGGCCAAGCTCTTCCATTTGTACCGGTGTGTTTGACAACAAAATACAGACCAAATCCTTTATCTTGGGACTTCGAAATAACTGTATCAACTAATTATCCAGTTTTCCTAGTAATACTGATGCCTGGAGGTGAATTTAGTTCTATTGCGCCATCAATACCATCATTAATGGGCGAGTTATCACGTTTGCAGTGTTATAGCACAGGCCAAGCTCTTCCATTTGTACCGGTGTGTTTGACAACAAAACACAGAGCAAATCCTTTATATTAGGACTTCCAAATAACTGTATTATATCGCAAATTCAACTAATTATCCAGTTTTTCTGGTAACACTGATGCCTGGAAGTCAATTTAGTTCTATTGCGACTTCAATACTATCATTAATGGCCGAGTTGTGACATTTGCAGTGTTATGGCACAGGCCAAGCTCTTCCATTTGTACCGCTGTGTTTGACAACAAAACACAGAGCAAATCCTTTATCTTGGGACTTCGAAATAACTGTGTCATATCGCAAATTCAACTAATTATCAAGTTTTTCTAGTAACACTGATGCCTGGAGGTCAATTTAGTTCTATTGCGCCATAAATACTATCATTAATGGCCGAGTTGTAACATTTTCAGTGTTGTGGCACCGCCAAGCCCTTCCATTTGTACCACCGGTGTGTTTGACAACAAAATACAGAGCAAATCCTTTATCTTGGGACTTCGAAATAACTGTGTCATATCGCAAATTCAACTAATTATAAAGTTTTTCTAGTAACACTGATGCCTGGACGTCAATTTAGTTCAATTGCGCCATCAATACTATCATTAATGGCCGAGTTGTCACGTTTGCAGTGTTATTGCACAGGCCAAGCTCTTCCATTTGTACCGCTGTGTTTGACAACAAAATACAGAGCAAATCCTTTATCTTGGGACTTCGAAATAACTGTGTCATATCGCAAATTCAACCCATTATCAAGTTTTCCTAGTAATACTGATGCCTGGAGGTGAATTTAGTTCTATTGCGCCATCAATACCATCATTAATGGGCGAGTTATCACGTTTGCAGTGTCATAGCACAGGCCAAGCTCTTCCATTTGTACCGGTGTGTTTGACAACAAAATACAGACCAAATCCTTTATCTTGGGACTTCGAAATAACTGTATCAACTAATTATCCAGTTTTCCTAGTAATACTGATGCCTGGAGGTGAATTTAGTTCTATTGCGCCATCAATACCATCATTAATGGGCGAGTTATCACGTTTGCAGTGTTATAGCACAGGCCAAGCTCTTCCATTTGTACCGGTGTGTTTGACAACAAAACACAGAGCAAATCCTTTATATTAGGACTTCCAAATAACTGTATTATATCGCAAATTCAACTAATTATCCAGTTTTTCTGGTAACACTGATGCCTGGAAGTCAATTTAGTTCTATTGCGCCTTCAATACTATCATTAATGGCCGAGTTGTGACATTTGCAGTGTTATGGCACAGGCCAAGCTATTCCATTTGTACCGGTGTGTTTTACAACAAAAGAGAGAGCAACTCCTTTATATTAGGACTTCGAAATAACTGTATTATATGGCAAATTCAACCAATTATCTAGTTTTCCTAGTAATACTGATGCCTGGAGGTGAATTTAGTTCTATTGCGCCATCAATACTATCATTAATGGGCGAGTTATCACGTTTGCAGTGTTATAGCACAGGCCAAGCTGTTCCATTTGTACCGGTGTGTTTGACAACAAAATATAGACCAAATCCTTTATCTTGGGACTTCGAAATAACTGTGACATATTGCAAATTCAACTAATTAGCCAGTTTTGCTAGTAAAACTGATGCCTGGATGTCATTTTAGTTCTATTGCGCCTTCAATACTATCATTAATGACCGAGTTGTCGCATTTTCAGTGTTATGGCACCACCAAGCTCTTCCATTTGTACCGCTGTGTTTGACAACAAAACACAGAGCAAATCCTTTATTTGGGACTTCGAAATAACTGTGTTATCTTGCCAATTCAACTAATTATCTAGTTTTCCTAGTCACTCTGATGCCTGGAGGTCATTTTTGTTCTATTGCGCCATAAATACTATCATTAATGGCCGAGTTGTCACATTTTCAGTGTTGTGGCACCGCCAAGCCCTTCCATTTGTACCACCGGTGTGTTTGACAACAAAATACAGAGCAAATCCTTTATCTTGGGACTTCGAAATAACTGTGTCATATCGCAAATTCAACTAATTATCCAGTTTTTCTGGTAACACTGATGCCTGGAAGTCAATTTAGTTCTATTGCGCCTTCAATACTATCATTAATGGCCGAGTTGTGACATTTGCAGTGTTATGGCACAGGCCAACCTCGTCCATTTGTACCGGTGTGTTTGAAAACAAAACACAGAGCAAATCCTTTATATTAGGACTTCGAAATAACTGTCTTATATCGCAAATTCAACCCATTATCAAGTTTTCCTAGTAATACTGATGCCTGGAGGTGAATTTAGTTCTATTGCGCCATCAATACCATCATTAATGGGCGAGTTATCACGTTTGCAGTGTTATAGCACAGGCCAAGCTCTTCCATTTGTACCGGTGTGTTTGACAACAAAATACAGACCAAATCCTTTATCTTGGGACTTCGAAATAACTGTATCAACTAATTATCAAGTTTTCCTAGTAATACTGATGCCTGGAGGTGAATTTAGTTCTATTGCGCCATCAATACCATCATTAATGGGCGAGTTATCACGTTTGCAGTGTTATAGCACAGGCCAAGCTCTTCCATTTGTACCGGTGTGTTTGACAACAAAACACAGAGCAAATCCTTTATATTAGGACTTCCAAATAACTGTATTATATCGCAAATTCAACTAATTATCCAGTTTTTCTGGTAACACTGATGCCTGGAAGTCAATTTAGTTCTATTGCGCCTTCAATACTATCATTAATGGCCGAGTTGTGACATTTGCAGTGTTATGGCACAGGCCAACCTCGTCCATTTGTACCGGTGTGTTTGACAACAAAACACAGAGCAAATCCTTTATATTAGGACTTCAAAATAACTGTCTTATATCGCAAATTCAACTAATTATAAAGTTTTTCTAGTAACACTGATGCCTGGACGTCAATTTAGTTCAATTGCGCCATCAATACTATCATTAATGGCCGAGTTGTCACGTTTGCAGTGTTATTGCACAGGCCAAGCTCTTCCATTTGTACCGCTGTGTTTGACAACAAAATACAGAGCAAATCCTTTATCTTGGGACTTCGAAATAACTGTGTCATATCGCAAATTCAACCCATTATCAAGTTTTCCTAGTAATACTGATGCCTGGAGGTGAATTTAGTTCTATTGCGCCATCAATACCATCATTAATGGGCGAGTTATCACGTTTGCAGTGTCATAGCACAGGCCAAGCTCTTCCATTTGTACCGGTGTGTTTGACAACAAAATACAGACCAAATCCTTTATCTTGGGACTTCGAAATAACTGTATCAACTAATTATCCAGTTTTCCTAGTAATACTGATGCCTGGAGGTGAATTTAGTTCTATTGCGCCATCAATACCATCATTAATGGGCGAGTTATCACGTTTGCAGTGTTATAGCACAGGCCAAGCTCTTCCATTTGTACCGGTGTGTTTGACAACAAAACACAGAGCAAATCCTTTATATTAGGACTTCCAAATAACTGTATTATATCGCAAATTCAACTAATTATCCAGTTTTTCTGGTAACACTGATGCCTGGAAGTCAATTTAGTTATATTGCGCCTTCAATACTATCATTAATGGCCGCGTTGTGACATTTGCAGTGTTATGGCACAGGCCAACCTCGTCCATTTGTACCGGTGTGTTTGACAACAAAACACAGAGCAAATCCTTTATATTAGGACTTCAAAATAACTGTCTTATATCGCAAATTCAACTAATTATAAAGTTTTTCTAGTAACACTGATGCCTGGACGTCAATTTAGTTCAATTGCGCCATCAATACTATCATTAATGGCCGAGTTGTCACGTTTGCAGTGTTATGGCACAGGCCAAGCTCTTCCATTTGTACCGCTGTGTTTGACAACAAAATACAGAGCAAATCCTTTATCTTGGGACTTCGAAATAACTGTGTCATATCGCAAATTCAACCCATTATCAAGTTTTCCTAGTAATACTGATGCCTGGAGGTGAATTTAGTTCTATTGCGCCATCAATACCATCATTAATGGGCGAGTTATCACGTTTGCAGTGTTATAGCACAGGCCAAGCTCTTCCATTTGTACCGGTGTGTTTGACAACAAAATACAGACCAAATCCTTTATCTTGGGACTTCGAAATAACTGTATCAACTAATTATCCAGTTTTCCTAGTAATACTGATGCCTGGAGGTGAATTTAGTTCTATTGCGCCATCAATACCATCATTAATGGGCGAGTTATCACGTTTGCAGTGTTATAGCACAGGCCAAGCTCTTCCATTTGTACCGGTGTGTTTGACAACAAAACACAGAGCAAATCCTTTATATTAGGACTTCCAAATAACTGTATTATATCGCAAATTCAACTAATTATCCAGTTTTTCTGGTAACACTGATGCCTGGAAGTCAATTTAGTTCTATTGCGACTTCAATACTATCATTAATGGCCGAGTTGTGACATTTGCAGTGTTATGGCACAGGCCAAGCTCTTCCATTTGTACCGCTGTGTTTGACAACAAAACACAGAGCAAATCCTTTATCTTGGGACTTCGAAATAACTGTGTCATATCGCAAATTCAACTAATTATCAAGTTTTTCTAGTAACACTGATGCCTGGAGGTCAATTTAGTTCTATTGCGCCTTCAATACTATCATTAATGGCCGAGTTGTCACATTTGCAGTGTTATGGCACAGGCCAAGCTATTCCATTTGTACCGGTGTGTTATACAACAAAAGAGAGAGCAACTCCTTTATATTAGGACTTCGAAATAACTGTATTATATGGCAAATTCAACCAATTATCTAGTTTTCCTAGTAATACTGATGCCTGGAGGTGAATTTAGTTCTATTGCGCCATCAATACTATCATTAATGGGCGAGTTATCACGTTTGCAGTGTTATAGCACAGGCCAAGCTGTTCCATTTGTACCGGTGTGTTTGACAACAAAATATAGACCAAATCCTTTATCTTGGGACTTCGAAATAACTGTGACATATTGCAAATTCAACTAATTAGCCAGTTTTGCTAGTAAAACTGATGCCTGGATGTCATTTTAGTTCTATTGCGCCTTCAATACTATCATTAATGACCGAGTTGTCGCATTTTCAGTGTTATGGCACCACCAAGCTCTTCCATTTGTACCGGTGTGTTTGACAACAAAACACAGAGCAAATCCTTTATTTGGGACTTCGAAATAACTGTGTTATCTTGCCAATTCAACTAATTATCTAGTTTTCCTAGTCACTCTGATGCCTGGAGGTGAATTTAGTTCTATTGCGCCATCAATACTATCATTAATGGGCGAGTTATCACGTTTGCAGTGTTATAGCACAGGCCAAGCTGTTCCATTTGTACCGGTGTGTTTGACAACAAAATACAGACCAAATCCTTTATCTTGGGACTTCGAAATAACTGTATCAACTAATTATCCAGTTTTCCTAGTAATACTGATGCCTGGAGGTGAATTTAGTTCTATTGCGCCATCAATACCATCATTAATGGGCGAGTTATCACGTTTGCAGTGTTATAGCACAGGCCAAGCTCTTCCATTTGTACCGGTGTGTTTGACAACAAAACACAGAGCACATCCTTTATATTAGGACTTCCAAATAACTGTATTATATCGCAAATTCAACTAATTATCCAGTTTTTCTGGTAACACTGATGCCTGGAAGTCAATTTAGTTCTATTGCGCCTTCAATACTATCATTAATGGCCGAGTTGTGACATTTGCAGTGTTATGGCACAGGCCAAGCTCTTCCATTTGTACCGCTGTGTTTGACAACAAAACACAGAGCAAATCCTTTATCTTGGGACTTCGAAATAACTGTGTCATATCGCAAATTCAACTAATTATCAAGTTTTTCTAGTAACACTGATGCCTGGAGGTCAATTTAGTTCTATTGCGCCTTCAATACTATCATTAATGGCCGAGTTGTCACATTTGCAGTGTTATGGCACAGGCCAAGCTATTCCATTTGTACCGGTGTGTTTTACAACAAAAGAGAGAGCAACTCCTTTATATTAGGACTTCGAAATAACTGTATTATATGGCAAATTCAACCAATTATCTAGTTTTCCTAGTAATACTGATGCCTGGAGGTGAATTTAGTTCTATTGCGCCATCAATACTATCATTAATGGGCGAGTTATCACGTTTGCAGTGTTATAGCACAGGCCAAGCTGTTCCATTTGTACCGGTGTGTTTGACAACAAAATATAGACCAAATCCTTTATCTTGGGACTTCGAAATAACTGTGACATATTGCAAATTCAACTAATTAGCCAGTTTTGCTAGTAAAACTGATGCCTGGATGTCATTTTAGTTCTATTGCGCCTTCAATACTATCATTAATGACCGAGTTGTCGCATTTTCAGTGTTATGGCACCACCAAGCTCTTCCATTTGTACCGGTGTGTTTGACAACAAAACACAGAGCAAATCCTTTATTTGGGACTTCGAAATAACTGTGTTATCTTGCCAATTCAACTAATTATCTAGTTTTCCTAGTCACTCTGATGCCTGGAGGTCATTTTTGTTCTATTGCGCCATAAATACTATCATTAATGGCCGAGTTGTCACATTTTCTGTGTTGTGGCACCGCCAAGCCCTTCCATTTGTACCACCGGTGTGTTTGACAACAAAATACAGAGCAAATCCTTTATCTTGGGACTTCGAAATAACTGTGTCATATCGCAAATTCAACTAATTATCCAGTTTTTCTGGTAACACTGATGCCTGGAAGTCAATTTAGTTCTATTGCGCCTTCAATACTATCATTAATGGCCGAGTTGTGACATTTGCAGTGTTATGGCACAGGCCAACCTCGTCCATTTGTACCGGTGTGTTTGACAACAAAACACAGAGCAAATCCTTTATATTAGGACTTCGAAATAACTGTCTTATATGGCAAATTCAACTAATTATAAAGTTTTTCTAGTAACACTGATGCCTGGACGTCAATTTAGTTCAATTGCGCCTTCAATACTATCATTAATGGCCGAGTTGTCACGTTTGCAGTGTTATGGCACAGGCCAAGCTCTTCCATTTGTACCGCTGTGTTTGACAACAAAATACAGAGCAAATCCTTTATCTTGGGACTTCGAAATAACTGTGTCATATCGCAAATTCAACCCATTATCAAGTTTTCCTAGTAATACTGATGCCTGGAGGTGAATTTAGTTCTATTGCGCCATCAATACCATCATTAATGGGCGAGTTATCACGTTTGCAGTGTTATAGGACAGGCCAAGCTCTTCCATTTGTACCGGTGTGTTTGACAACAAAATACAGACCAAATCCTTTATCTTGGGACTTCGAAATAACTGTGTCATATCGCAAATTCAACTAATTATCCAGTTTTTCTGGTAACACTGATGCCTGGAAGTCAATTTAGTTCTATTGCGCCTTCAATACTATCATTAATGGCCGAGTTGTGACATTTGCAGTGTTATGGCACAGGCCAACCTCGTCCATTTGTACCGGTGTGTTTGACAACAAAACACAGAGCAAATCCTTTATATTAGGAGTTCGAAATAACTGTCTTATATCGCAAATTCAACTAATTATAAAGTTTTTCTAGTAACACTGATGCCTGGACGTCAATTTAGTTCAATTGCGCCTTCAATACTATCATTAATGGCCGAGTTGTCACGTTTGCAGTGTTATGGCACAGGCCAAGCTCTTCCATTTGTACCGCTGTGTTTGACAACAAAATACAGAGCAAATCCTTTATCTTGGGACTTCGAAATAACTGTGTCATATCGCAAATTCAACCCATTATCAAGTTTTCCTAGTAATACTGATGCCTGGAGGTGAATTTAGTTCTATTGCGCCATCAATACCATCATTAATGGGCGAGTTATCACGTTTGCAGTGTTATAGGACAGGCCAAGCTCTTCCATTTGTACCGGTGTGTTTGACAACAAAATACAGACCAAATCCTTTATCTTGGGACTTCCAAATAACTGTATTATATCGCAAATTCAACTTATTATCCAGTTTTTCTGGTAACACTGATGCCTGGAAGTCAATTTAGTTCTATTGCGCCTTCAATACTATCATTAATGGCCGAGTTGTGACATTTGCAGTGTTATGGCACAGGCCAACCTCGTCCATTTGTACCGGTGTGTTTGACAACAAAACACAGAGCAAATCCTTTATATTAGGACTTCAAAATAACTGTCTTATATCGCAAATTCAACTAATTATAAAGTTTTTCTAGTAACACTGATGCCTGGACGTCAATTTAGTTCAATTGCGCCATCAATACTATCATTAATGGCCGAGTTGTCACGTTTGCAGTGTTATTGCACAGGCCAAGCTCTTCCATTTGTACCGCTGTGTTTGACAACAAAATACAGAGCAAATCCTTTATCTTGGGACTTCGAAATAACTGTGTCATATCGCAAATTCAACCCATTATCAAGTTTTCCTAGTAATACTGATGCCTGGAGGTGAATTTAGTTCTATTGCGCCATCAATACCATCATTAATGGGCGAGTTATCACGTTTGCAGTGTTATAGCACAGGCCAAGCTCTTCCATTTGTACCGGTGTGTTTGACAACAAAATACAGACCAAATCCTTTATCTTGGGACTTCGAAATAACTGTATCAACTAATTATCCAGTTTTCCTAGTAATACTGATGCCTGGAGGTGAATTTAGTTCTATTGCGCCATCAATACCATCATTAATGGGCGAGTTATCACGTTTGCAGTGTTATAGCACAGGCCAAGCTCTTCCATTTGTACCGGTGTGTTTGACAACAAAACACAGAGCAAATCCTTTATATTAGGACTTCCAAATAACTGTATTATATCGCAAATTCAACTAATTATCCAGTTGTTCTGGTAACACTGATGCCTGGAAGTCAATTTAGTTCTATTGCGCCTTCAATACTATCATTAATGGCCGAGTTGTGACATTTGCAGTGTTATGGCACAGGCCAACCTCGTCCATTTGTACCGGTGTGTTTGACAACAAAACACAGAGCAAATCCTTTATATTAGGACTTCAAAATAACTGTCTTATATCGCAAATTCAACTAATTATAAAGTTTTTTCTAGTAACACTGATGCCTGGACGTCAATTTAGTTCAATTGCGCCATCAATACTATCATTAATGGCCGAGTTGTCACGTTTGCAGTGTTATTGCACAGGCCAAGCTCTTCCATTTGTACCGCTGTGTTTGACAACAAAATACAGAGCAAATCCTTTATCTTGGGACTTCGAAATAACTGTGTCATATCGCAAATTCAACCCATTATCAAGTTTTCCTAGTAATACTGATGCCTGGAGGTGAATTTAGTTCTATTGCGCCATCAATACCATCATTAATGGGCGAGTTATCACGTTTGCAGTGTTATAGCACAGGCCAAGCTCTTCCATTTGTACCGGTGTGTTTGACAACAAAATACAGACCAAATCCTTTATCTTGGGACTTCGAAATAACTGTATCAACTAATTATCCAGTTTTCCTAGTAATACTGATGCCTGGAGGTCAATTTAGTTCTATTGCGCCATCAATACCATCATTAATGGGCGAGTTATCACGTTTGCAGTGTTATAGCACAGGCCAAGCTCTTCCATTTGTACCGGTGTGTTTGACAACAAAACACAGAGCAAATCCTTTATATTAGGACTTCCAAATAACTGTATTATATCGCAAATTCAACTAATTATCCAGTTTTTCTGGTAACACTGATGCCTGGAAGCCAATTTAGTTATATTGCGCCTTCAATACTATCATTAATGGCCGAGTTGTGACATTTGCAGTGTTATGGCACAGGCCAACCTCGTCCATTTGTACCGGTGTGTTTGACAACAAAACACAGAGCAAATCCTTTATATTAGGACTTCAAAATAACTGTCTTATATCGCAAATTCAACTAATTATAAAGTTTTTCTAGTAACACTGATGCCTGGACGTCAATTTAGTTCAATTGCGCCATCAATACTATCATTAATGGCCGAGTTGTCACGTTTGCAGTGTTATGGCACAGGCCAAGCTCTTCCATTTGTACCGCTGTGTTTGACAACAAAATACAGAGCAAATCCTTTATCTTGGGACTTCGAAATAACTGTGTCATATCGCAAATTCAACCCATTATCAAGTTTTCCTAGTAATACTGATGCCTGGAGGTGAATTTAGTTCTATTGCGCCATCAATACCATCATTAATGGGCGAGTTATCACGTTTGCAGTGTTATAGCACAGGCCAAGCTCTTCCATTTGTACCGGTGTGTTTGACAACAAAATACAGACCAAATCCTTTATCTTGGGACTTCGAAATAACTGTATCAACTAATTATCCAGTTTTCCTAGAAATACTGATGCCTGGAGGTCAATTTAGTTCTATTGCGCCATCAATACTATCATTAATGGGCGAGTTATCACGTTTGATGTGTTATAGCACAGGCCAAGCTCTTCCATTTGTACCGCTGTGTTTGACAACAAAATACAGAGCAAATCCTTTATCTTGGGACTTCGAAATAACTGTGTCATATCGCAAATTCAACTAATTATCCAGTTTTTCTGGTAACACTGATGCCTGGAGGTCAATTTAGTTCTATTGCGCCTTCAATACTATCATTAATGGCCGAGTTGTGATATTTGCAGTGTTATGGCACAGGCCAAGCTCTTCCATTTGTACCGGTGTGTTTGACAACAAAACACAGAGCAAATCCTTTATATTAGGACTTCGAAATAACTGTCTTATATCGCAAATTCAACTCATTATAAAGTTTTTCTAGTAACACTGATGCCTGGACGTCAATTTAGTTCAATTGCGCCATCAATACTATCATTAATGGCCGAGTTGTCATGTTTGCAGTGTTATGGCACAGGCCAAGCTCTTCCATTTGTACCGCTGTGTTTGACAACAAAATACAGAGCAAATCCTTTATCTTGGGACTTCGAAATAACTGTGTCATATCGCAAATTCAACCAATTATCAAGTTTTCCTAGTAATACTGATGCCTGGAGGTGAATTTAGTTCTATTGCGCCATCAATACCATCATTAATGGGCGAGTTATCACGTTTGCAGTGTTATAGCACAGGCCAAGCTCTTCCATTTGTACCGGTGTGTTTGACAACAAAATACAGACCAAATCCTTTATCTTGGGACTTCGAAATAACTGTATCAACTAATTATCCAGTTTTCCTAGAAATACTGATGCCTGGAGGTCAATTTAGTTCTATTGCGCCATCAATACTATCATTAAAGGGCGAGTTATCACGTTTGATGTGTTATAGCACAGGCCAAGCTCTTCCATTTGTACCGCTGTGTTTGACAACAAAATACAGAGCAAATCCTTTATCTTGGGACTTCGAAATAACTGTGTCATATCGCAAATTCAACTAATTATCCAGTTTTTCTGGTAACACTGATGCCTGGAGGTCAATTTAGTTCTATTGCGCCTTCAATACTATCACTAATGGCCGAGTTGTGATATTTGCAGTGTTATGGCACAGGCCAAGCTCTTCCATTTGTACCAGTGTGTTTGACAACAAAACACAGAGCAAATCCTTTATATTAGGACTTCCAAATAACTGTCTTATATCGCAAATTCAACTAATTATCAAGTTTTTCTAGTAACACTGATGCCTGGACGTCAATGTAGTTCAATTGCGCCATCAATACTATCATTAATGGCCGAGTTGTCACGTTTGCAGTGTTATGACACAGGCCAAGCTCTTCCATTTGTACCGCTGTGTTTGACAACAATATACAGAGCAAATCCTTTATCTTGGGACTTCGAAATAACTGTGTCATATCGCAAATTCAACCAATTATCAAGTTTTCCTAGTAATACTGATGCCTGGAGGTGAATTTAGTTCTATTGCGCAATCAATACCATCATTAATGGGCGAGTTATCACGTTTGCAGTGTTATAGCACAGGCCAAGCTCTTCCATTTGTACCGGTGTGTTTGACAACAAAATACAGACCAAATCCTTTCTCTTGGGACTTCGAAATAACTGTATCAACTAATTATCCAGTTTTCCTAGAAATACTGATGCCTGGAGGTCAATTTAGTTCTATTACGCCATCAATACTATCATTAATGGGCAAGTTATCACGTTTGATGTGTTATAGCACAGGCCAAGCTCTTCCATTGGTACCGCTGTGTTTGACAACAAAACACAGAGCAAATCCTTTATCTTGGGACTTCGAAATAACTGTCTTATATCGCAAATTCAACTAATTATAAAGTTTTTCTAGTAACACTGATGCCTGGACGTCAATTTAGTTCAATTGCGCCATCAATACTATCATTAATGGGCGAGTTATCACGTTTGCAGTGTTATAGCACAGGCCAAGCTCTTCCATTTGTACCGGTGTGTTTGACAACAAAACACAGAGCAAATCCTTTATATTAGGACTTCCAAATAACTGTATTATATCGCAAATTCAACTAATTATCCAGTTTTTCTGGTAACACTGATGCCTGGAAGCCAATTTAGTTATATTGCGCCTTCAATACTATCATTAATGGCCGAGTTGTGACATTTGCAGTGTTATGGCACAGGCCAACCTCGTCCATTTGTACCGGTGTGTTTGACAACAAAACACAGAGCAAATCCTTTATATTAGGACTTCAAAATAACTGTCTTATATCGCAAATTCAACTAATTATAAAGTTTTTCTAGTAACACTGATGCCTGGACGTCAATTTAGTTCAATTGCGCCATCAATACTATCATTAATGGCCGAGTTGTCACGTTTGCAGTGTTATGGCACAGGCCAAGCTCTTCCATTTGTACCGCTGTGTTTGACAACAAAATACAGAGCAAATCCTTTATCTTGGGACTTCGAAATAACTGTGTCATATCGCAAATTCAACCCATTATCAAGTTTTCCTAGTAATACTGATGCCTGGAGGTGAATTTAGTTCTATTGCGCCATCAATACCATCATTAATGGGCGAGTTATCACGTTTGCAGTGTTATAGCACAGGCCAAGCTCTTCCATTTGTACCGGTGTGTTTGACAACAAAATACAGACCAAATCCTTTATCTTGGGACTTCGAAATAACTGTATCAACTAATTATCCAGTTTTCCTAGAAATACTGATGCCTGGAGGTCAATTTAGTTCTATTGCGCCATCAATACTATCATTAATGGGCGAGTTATCACGTTTGATGTGTTATAGCACAGGCCAAGCTCTTCCATTTGTACCGCTGTGTTTGACAACAAAATACAGAGCAAATCCTTTATCTTGGGACTTCGAAATAACTGTGTCATATCGCAAATTCAACTAATTATCCAGTTTTTCTGGTAACACTGATGCCTGGAGGTCAATTTAGTTCTATTGCGCCTTCAATACTATCATTAATGGCCGAGTTGTGATATTTGCAGTGTTATGGCACAGGCCAAGCTCTTCCATTTGTACCGGTGTGTTTGACAACAAAACACAGAGCAAATCCTTTATATTAGGACTTCGAAATAACTGTCTTATATCGCAAATTCAACTCATTATAAAGTTTTTCTAGTAACACTGATGCCTGGACGTCAATTTAGTTCAATTGCGCCATCAATACTATCATTAATGGCCGAGTTGTCATGTTTGCAGTGTTATGGCACAGGCCAAGCTCTTCCATTTGTACCGCTGTGTTTGACAACAAAATACAGAGCAAATCCTTTATCTTGGGACTTCGAAATAACTGTGTCATATCGCAAATTCAACCAATTATCAAGTTTTCCTAGTAATACTGATGCCTGGAGGTGAATTTAGTTCTATTGCGCCATCAATACCATCATTAATGGGCGAGTTATCACGTTTGCAGTGTTATAGCACAGGCCAAGCTCTTCCATTTGTACCGGTGTGTTTGACAACAAAATACAGACCAAATCCTTTATCTTGGGACTTCGAAATAACTGTATCAACTAATTATCCAGTTTTCCTAGAAATACTGATGCCTGGAGGTCAATTTAGTTCTATTGCGCCATCAATACTATCATTAAAGGGCGAGTTATCACGTTTGATGTGTTATAGCACAGGCCAAGCTCTTCCATTTGTACCGCTGTGTTTGACAACAAAATACAGAGCAAATCCTTTATCTTGGGACTTCGAAATAACTGTGTCATATCGCAAATTCAACTAATTATCCAGTTTTTCTGGTAACACTGATGCCTGGAGGTCAATTTAGTTCTATTGCGCCTTCAATACTATCACTAATGGCCGAGTTGTGATATTTGCAGTGTTATGGCACAGGCCAAGCTCTTCCATTTGTACCAGTGTGTTTGACAACAAAACACAGAGCAAATCCTTTATATTAGGACTTCCAAATAACTGTCTTATATCGCAAATTCAACTAATTATCAAGTTTTTCTAGTAACACTGATGCCTGGACGTCAATGTAGTTCAATTGCGCCATCAATACTATCATTAATGGCCGAGTTGTCACGTTTGCAGTGTTATGACACAGGCCAAGCTCTTCCATTTGTACCGCTGTGTTTGACAACAATATACAGAGCAAATCCTTTATCTTGGGACTTCGAAATAACTGTGTCATATCGCAAATTCAACCAATTATCAAGTTTTCCTAGTAATACTGATGCCTGGAGGTGAATTTAGTTCTATTGCGCAATCAATACCATCATTAATGGGCGAGTTATCACGTTTGCAGTGTTATAGCACAGGCCAAGCTCTTCCATTTGTACCGGTGTGTTTGACAACAAAATACAGACCAAATCCTTTCTCTTGGGACTTCGAAATAACTGTATCAACTAATTATCCAGTTTTCCTAGAAATACTGATGCCTGGAGGTCAATTTAGTTCTATTACGCCATCAATACTATCATTAATGGGCAAGTTATCACGTTTGATGTGTTATAGCACAGGCCAAGCTCTTCCATTGGTACCGCTGTGTTTGACAACAAAACACAGAGCAAATCCTTTATCTTGGGACTTCGAAATAACTGTCTTATATCGCAAATTCAACTAATTATAAAGTTTTTCTAGTAACACTGATGCCTGGACGTCAATTTAGTTCAATTGCGCCATCAATACTATCATTAATGGCCGAGTTGTCACGTTTGCAGTGTTATGGCACAGGCCAAGCTCTTCCATTTGTACCGGTGTGTTTGACAACAAAATACAGAGCAAATCCTTTATTTTGGGACTTCGAAATAACTGTGTCATATCGCAAATTCAACTAATTATCCAGTTGTTCTGGTAACACTGATGCCTGGAAGTCAATTTAGTTCTATTGCGCCTTCAATACTATCATTAATGGCCGAGTTGTGACATTTGCAGTGTTATGGCACAGGCCAACCTCGTCCATTTGTACCGGTGTGTTTGACAACAAAACACAGAGCAAATCCTTTATATTAGGACTTCGAAATAACTGTCTTATATCGCAAATTCAACTAATTATAAAGTTTTTCTAGTAACACTGATGCCTGGACGTCAATTTAGTTCAATTGCGCCATCAATACTATCATTAATGGCCGAGTTGTCACGTTTGCAGTGTTATGGCACAGGCCAAGCTCTTCCATTTTTAACCGCTGTGTTTGACAACAAAATACAGAGCAAATCCTTTATATTAGGACTTCCAAATAACTGTATTATATCACAAATTCAACTAATTATCAAGTTTTTCTAGTAACACTGATGCATGGAGGTCAATTTAGTTCTATTGCGCCTTCAATACTATCATTAATGGCCGAGTTATCACGTTTGCAGTGTTATGGCACAGACCAAGCTCTTCCATTTGTAACGGTGTGTTTGACAACAAAATACAGACCAAATCCTTTATCTTGGGACTTCGAAATAACTGTATCAACTAATTATCCAGATGTGCTAGTAACACTGATGCCTGGAGGTCATTTTAGTTCTATTGCGCCTTCAATACTATCATTACTGACCGAGTTGTCGCATTTTCAGTGTTATGGCACCACCAAGCTCTTCCATTTGTACCGCTGTGTTTGACAACAAAATACAGAGCAAATCCTTTATCTTGGGACTTCGAAATAACTGTGTCATATCGCAAATTCAACTAATTATCCAGTTTTTCTGGTAACACTGATGCCTGGAGGTCAATTTAGTTCTATTGCGCCTTCAATACTATCATTAATGGCCGAGTTGTGATATTTGCAGTGTTATGGCACAGGCCAAGCTCTTCCATTTGTACCAGTGTGTTTGACAACAAAACACAGAGCAAATCCTTTATATTAGGACTTCCAAATAACTGTCTTATATCGCAAATTCAACTAATTATCAAGTTTTTCTAGTAACACTGATGCCTGGACGTCAATTTAGTTCAATTGCGCCATCAATACTATCATTAATGGCCGAGTTGTCACGTTTGCAGTGTTATGACACAGGCCAAGCTCTTCCATTTGTACCGCTGTGTTTGACAACAATATACAGAGCAAATCCTTTATCTTGGGACTTCGAAATAACTGTGTCATATCGCAAATTCAACCAATTATCAAGTTTTCCTAGTAATACTGATGCCTGGAGGTGAATTTAGTTCTATTGCGCAATCAATACCATCATTAATGGGCGAGTTATCACGTTTGCAGTGTTATAGCACAGGCCAAGCTCTTCCATTTGTACCGGTGTGTTTGACAACAAACTACAGACCAAATCCTTTCTCTTGGGACTTCGAAATAACTGTATCAACTAATTATCCAGTTTTCCTAGAAATACTGATGCCTGGAGGTCAATTTAGTTCTATTACGCCATCAATACTATCATTAATGGGCAAGTTATCACGTTTGATGTGTTATAGCACAGGCCAAGCTCTTCCATTGGTACCGCTGTGTTTGACAACAAAACACAGAGCAAATCCTTTATCTTGGGACTTCGAAATAACTGTCTTATATCGCAAATTCAACTAATTATCAAGTTTTCCTAGTAATACTGATGCCTGGAGGTGAATTTAGTTCTATTGCGCAATCAATACCATCATTAATGGGCGAGTTATCACGTTTGCAGTGTTATAGCACAGGCCAAGCTCTTCCATTTGTACCGGTGTGTTTGACAACAAAATACAGACCAAATCCTTTCTCTTGGGACTTCGAAATAACTGTATCAACTAATTATCCAGTTTTCCTAGAAATACTGATGCCTGGAGGTCAATTTAGTTATATTACGCCATCAATACTATCATTAATGGGCAAGTTATCACGTTTGATGTGTTATAGCACAGGCCAAGCTCTTCCATTGGTACCGCTGTGTTTGACAACAAAACACAGAGCAAATCCTTTATCTTGGGACTTCGAAATAACTGTCTTATATCGCAAATTCAACTAATTATAAAGTTTTTCTAGTAACACTGATGCCTGGACGTCAATTTAGTTCAATTGCGCCATCAATACTATCATTAATGGCCGAGTTGTCACGTTTGCAGTGTTATGGCACAGGCCAAGCTCTTCCATTTGTACCGGTGTGTTTGACAACAAAATACAGAGCAAATCCTTTATTTTGGGACTTCGAAATAACTGTGTCATATCGCAAATTCAACTAATTATCCAGTTGTTCTGGTAACACTGTTGCCTGGAAGTCAATTTAGTTCTATTGCGCCTTCAATACTATCATTAATGGCCGAGTTGTGACATTTGCAGTGTTATGGCACAGGCCAACCTCGTGCATTTGTACCGGTGTGTTTGACAACAAAACACAGAGCAAATCCTTTATATTAGGACTTCGAAATAACTGTCTTATATCGCAAATTCAACTAATTATAAAGTTTTTCTAGTAACACTGATGCCTGGACGTCAATTTAGTTCAATTGCGCCATCAATACTATCATTAATGGCCGAGTTGTCACGTTTGCAGTGTTATGGCACAGGCCAAGCTCTTCCATTTTTAACCGCTGTGTTTGACAACAAAATACAGAGCAAATCCTTTATATTAGGACTTCCAAATAACTGTATTATATCACAAATTCAACTAATTATCAAGTTTTTCTAGTAACACTGATGCATGGAGGTCAATTTAGTTCTATTGCGCCTTCAATACTATCATTAATGGCCGAGTTATCACGTTTGCAGTGTTATGGCACAGACCAAGCTCTTCCATTTGTAACGGTGTGTTTGACAACAAAATACAGACCAAATCCTTTATCTTGGGACTTCGAAATAACTGTATCAACTAATTATCCAGATTTGCTAGTAACACTGATGCCTGGAGGTCATTTTAGTTCTATTGCGCCTTCAATACTATCATTACTGACCGAGTTGTCGCATTTTCAGTGTTATGGCACCACCAAGCTCTTCCATTTGTACCGCTGTGTTTGACAACAAAATACAGAGCAAATCCTTTATCTTGGGACTTCGAAATAACTGTGTCATATCGCAAATTCAACTAATTATCCAGTTTTTCTGGTAACACTGATGCCCGGAGGTCAATTTAGTTCTATTGCGCCTTCAATACTATCATTAATGGCCGAGTTGTGATTTTTGCAGTGTTATGGCACAGGCCAAGCTCTTCCATTTGTACCAGTGTGTTTGACAACAAAACACAGAGCAAATCCTTTATATTAGGACTTCCAAATAACTGTCTTATATCGCAAATTCAACTAATTATCAAGTTTTTCTAGTAACACTGATGCCTGGACGTCAATTTAGTTCAATTGCGCCATCAATACTATCATTAATGGCCGAGTTGTCACGTTTGCAGTGTTATGACACAGGCCAAGCTCTTCCATTTGTACCGCTGTGTTTGACAACAATATACAGAGCAAATCCTTTATCTTGGGACTTCGAAATAACTGTGTCATATCGCAAATTCAACCAATTATCAAGTTTTCCTAGTAATACTGATGCCTGGAGGTGAATTTAGTTCTATTGCGCAATCAATACCATCATTAATGGGCGAGTTATCACGTTTGCAGTGTTATAGCACAGGCCAAGCTCTTCCATTTGTACCGGTGTGTTTGACAACAAACTACAGACCAAATCCATTCTCTTGGGACTTCGAAATAACTGTATCAACTAATTATCCAGTTTTCCTAGAAATACTGATGCCTGGAGGTCAATTTAGTTCTATTACGCCATCAATACTATCATTAATGGGCAAGTTATCACGTTTGATGTGTTATAGCACAGGCCAAGCTCTTCCATTGGTACCGCTGTGTTTGACAACAAAACACAGAGCAAATCCTTTATCTTGGGACTTCGAAATAACTGTCTTATATCGCAAATTCAACTAATTATAAAGTTTTCCTAGTAACACTGATGCCTGGACGTCAATTTAGTTCAATTGCGCCATCAATACTATCATTAATGGCCGAGTTGTCACGTTTGCAGTGTTATGGCACAGGCCAAGCTCTTCCATTTGTACCGGTGTGTTTGACAACAAAATACAGAGCAAATCCTTTATTTTGGGACTTCGAAATAACTGTGTCATATCGCAAATTCAACTAATTATCCAGTTGTTCTGGTAACACTGATGCCTGGAAGTCAATTTAGTTCTATTGCGCCTTCAATACTATCATTAATGGCCGAGTTGTGACATTTGCAGTGTTATGGCACAGGCCAACCTCGTCCATTTGTACCGGTGTGTTTGACAACAAAACACAGAGCAAATCCTTTATATTAGGACTTCGAAATAACTGTCTTATATCGCAAATTCAACTAATTATAAAGTTTTTCTAGTAACACTGATGCCTGGACGTCAATTTAGTTCAATTGCGCCATCAATACTATCATTAATGGCCGAGTTGTCACGTTTGCAGTGTTATGGCACAGGCCAAGCTCTTCCATTTTTAACCGCTGTGTTTGACAACAAAATACAGAGCAAATCCTTTATATTAGGACTTCCAAATAACTGTATTATATCGCAAATTCAACTAATTATCAAGTTTTTCTAGTAACACTGATGCATGGAGGTCAATTTAGTTCTATTGCGCCTTCAATACTATCATTAATGGCCGAGTTATCACGTTTGCAGTGTTATGGCACAGACCAAGCTCTTCCATTTGTAACGGTGTGTTTTACAAGAAAATACAGACCAAATCCTTTATCTTGGGACTTCGAAATAACTGTGTCATATCGCAAATTCAACTAATTATCCAGATTTGCTAGTAACACTGATGCCTGGAAGTCAATTTAGTTCTATTGCGCCTTCAATACTATCATTAATGGCCGAGTTGTGACATTTGCAGTGTTATGGCACAGGCCAACCTCGTCCATTTGTACCGGTGTGTTTGACAACAAAACACAGAGCAAATCCTTTATATTAGGACTTCGAAATAACTGTCTTATATCGCAAATTCAACTAATTATAAAGTTTTTCTAGTAACACTGATGCCTGGACGTCAATTTAGTTCAATTGCGCCATCAATACTATCATTAATGGCCGAGTTGTCACGTTTGCAGTGTTATGGCACCACCAAGCTCTTCCATTTTTAACCGCTGTGTTTGACAACAAAATACAGAGCAAATCCTTTATTTGGGACTTCGAAATAACTGTATTATATCGCAAATTCAACTAATTATCAAGTTTTTCTAGTAACACTGATGCATGGAGGTCAATTTAGTTCTATTGCGCCTTCAATACTATCATTAATGGCCGAGTTATCACGTTTGCAGTGTTATGGCACAGACCAAGCTCTTCCATTTGTAACGGTGTGTTTTACAAGAAAATACAGACCAAATCCTTTATCTTGGGACTTCGAAATAACTGTGTCATATCGCAAATTCAACTAATTATCCAGATTTGCTAGTAACACTGATGCCTGGAGGTCATTTTAGTTCTATTGCGCCTTCAATACTATCATTACTGACCGAGTTGTCGCATTTTCAATGTTATGGCACCACCAAGCTCTTCCATTTGTACCGCTGTGTTTGACAACAAAATACAGAGCAAATCCTTTATCTTGGGACTTCGAAATAACTGTGTCATATCGCAAATTCAACTAATTATCCAGTTTTTCTGGTAACACTGATGCCTGGAAGTCAATTTAGTTCTATTACGCCTTCAATACTATCATTAATGGCCGAGTTGTGATATTTGCAGTGTTATGGCACAGGCCAAGCTCTTCCATTTGTACCAGTGTGTTTGACAACAAAACACAGAGCAAATCCTTTATATTAGGACTTCCAAATAACTGTCTTATATCGCAAATTCAACTAATTATCAAGTTTTTCTAGTAACACTGATGCCTGGACGTCAATTTAGTTCAATTGCGCCATCAATACTATCATTAATGGCCGAGTTGTCACGTTTGCAGTGTTATGACACAGGCCAAGCTCTTCCATTTGTACCGCTGTGTTTGACAACAATATACAGAGCAAATCCTTTATCTTGGGACTTCGAAATAACTGTGTCATATCGCAAATTCAACCAATTATCAAGTTTTCCTAGTAATACTGATGCCTGGAGGTGAATTTAGTTCTATTGCGCAATCAATACCATCATTAATGGGCGAGTTATCACGTTTGCAGTGTTATAGCACAGGCCAAGCTCTTCCATTTGTACCGGTGTGTTTGACAACAAACTACAGACCAAATCCTTTCTCTTGGGACTTCGAAATAACTGTATCAACTAATTATCCAGTTTTCCTAGTCACTCTGATGCCTGGAGGTAATTTTTGTTCTATTGCGCCATAAATACTATCATTAATGGCCGAGTTGTCACATTTTCAGTGTTGTGGCACCGCCAAGCCCTTCCATTGGTACCGCTGTGTTTGACAACAAAACACAGAGCAAATCCTTTATCTTGGGACTTCGAAATAACTGTGTCATATCGCAAATTCAACTAATTATAAAGTTTTTCTAGTAACACTGATGCCTGCAAGTCAATTTAGTTCTATTGCGCCATCAATACTATCATTAATGGCCGAGTTGTCACGTTTGCAGTGTTATGACACAGGCCAAGCTCTTCCATTTGTACCGCTGTGTTTGACAACAATATACAGAGCAAATCCTTTATCTTGGGACTTCGAAATAACTGTGTCATATCGCAAATTCAACCAATTATCAAGTTTTCCTAGTAATACTGATGCCTGGAGGTGAATTTAGTTCTATTGCGCAATCAATACCATCATTAATGGGCGAGTTATCACGTTTGCAGTGTTATAGCACAGGCCAAGCTCTTCCATTTGTACCGGTGTGTTTGACAACAAACTACAGACCAAATCCTTTCTCTTGGGACTTCGAAATAACTGTATCAACTAATTATCCAGTTTTCCTAGAAATACTGATGCCTGGAGGTCAATTTAGTTCTATTACGCCATCAATACTATCACTAATGGGCAAGTTATCACGTTTGATGTGTTATAGCACAGGCCAAGCTCTTCCATTGGTACCGCTGTGTTTGACAACAAAACACAGAGCAAATCCTTTATCTTGGGACTTCGAAATAACTGTCTTATATCGCAAATTCAACTAATTATAAAGTTTTTCTAGTAACACTGATGCCTGGAGGTCATTTTAGTTCTATTGCGCCTTCAATACTATCATTAATGGCCGAGTTGTCGCATTTTCAGTGTTATGGCACAGGCCAAGCTCTTCCATTTGTACCGCTGTGTTTGACAACAATATACAGAGCAAATCCTTTATCTTGGGACTTCGAAATAACTGTGTCATATCGCAAATTCAACTAATTATCCAGTTTTTCTGGTAACACTGATGCCTGGAAGTCAATTTAGTTCTATTACGCCTTCAATACTATCATTAATGGCCGAGTTATCACGTTTGCAGTGTTATAGCACAGGCCAAGCTCTTCCATTTGTACCGGTGTGTTTGACAACAAAATACAGACCAAATCCTTTCTCTTGGGACTTCGAAATAACTGTATCAACTAATTATCCAGTTTTCCTAGAAATACTGATGCCTGGAGGTCAATTTAGTTATATTACGCCATCAATACTATCATTAATGGGCAAGTTATCACGTTTGATGTGTTATAGCACAGGCCAAGCTCTTCCATTGGTACCGCTGTGTTTGACAACAAAACACAGAGCAAATCCTTTATCTTGGGACTTCGAAATAACTGTCTTATATCGCAAATTCAACTAATTATAAAGTTTTTCTAGTAACACTGATGCCTGGACGTCAATTTAGTTCAATTGCGCCATCAATACTATCATTAATGGCCGAGTTGTCACGTTTGCAGTGTTATGGCACAGGCCAAGCTCTTCCATTTGTACCGGTGTGTTTGACAACAAAATACAGAGCAAATCCTTTATTTTGGGACTTCGAAATAACTGTGTCATATCGCAAATTCAACTAATTATCCAGTTGTTCTGGTAACACTGTTGCCTGGAAGTCAATTTAGTTCTATTGCGCCTTCAATACTATCATTAATGGCCGAGTTGTGACATTTGCAGTGTTATGGCACAGGCCAACCTCGTGCATTTGTACCGGTGTGTTTGACAACAAAACACAGAGCAAATCCTTTATATTAGGACTTCCAAATAACTGTCTTATATCGCAAATTCAACTAATTATAAAGTTTTTCTAGTAACACTGATGCCTGGACGTCAATTTAGTTCAATTGCGCCATCAATACTATCATTAATGGCCGAGTTGTCACGTTTGCAGTGTTATGGCACAGGCCAAGCTCTTCCATTTTTAACCGCTGTGTTTGACAACAAAATACAGAGCAAATCCTTTATATTAGGACTTCCAAATAACTGTATTATATCACAAATTCAACTAATTATCAAGTTTTTCTAGTAACACTGATGCATGGAGGTCAATTTAGTTCTATTGCGCCTTCAATACTATCATTAATGGCCGAGTTATCACGTTTGCAGTGTTATGGCACAGACCAAGCTCTTCCATTTGTAACGGTGTGTTTGACAACAAAATACAGACCAAATCCTTTATCTTGGGACTTCGAAATAACTGTATCAACTAATTATCCAGATTTGCTAGTAACACTGATGCCTGGAGGTCATTTTAGTTCTATTGCGCCTTCAATACTATCATTACTGACCGAGTTGTCGCATTTTCAGTGTTATGGCACCACCAAGCTCTTCCATTTGTACCGCTGTGTTTGACAACAAAATACAGAGCAAATCCTTTATCTTGGGACTTCGAAATAACTGTGTCATATCGCAAATTCAACTAATTATCCAGTTTTTCTGGTAACACTGATGCCTGGAGGTAATTTTTGTTCTATTGCGCCATAAATACTATCATTAATGGCCGAGTTGTCACATTTTCAGTGTTGTGGCACCGCCAAGCCCTACCATTTGTACCAGTGTGTTTGACAACAAAATACAGAGCAAATCCTTTATCTTGGGACTTCGAAATAACTGTGTCATATCGCAAATTCAACTAATTATCCAGTTTTTCTAGTAACACTGATGCCTGCAAGTCAATTTAGTTCTATTGCGCCATCAATACTATCATTAATGGCCGAGTTGTCACGTTTGCAGTGTTATGACACAGGCCAAGCTCTTCCATTTGTACCGCTGTGTTTGACAACAATATACAGAGCAAATCCTTTATCTTGGGACTTCGAAATAACTGTGTCATATCGCAAATTCAACCAATTATCAAGTTTTCCTAGTAATACTGATGCCTGGAGGTGAATTTAGTTCTATTGCGCAATCAATACCATCATTAATGGGCGAGTTATCACGTTTGCAGTGTTATAGCAAAGGCCAAGCTCTTCCATTTGTACCGGTGTGTTTGACAACAAACTACAGACCAAATCCTTTCTCTTGGGACTTCGAAATAACTGTATCAACTAATTATCCAGTTTTCCTAGAAATACTGATGCCTGGAGGTCAATTTAGTTCTATTACGCCATCAATACTATCATTAATGGGCAAGTTATCACGTTTGATGTGTTATAGCACAGGCCAAGCTCTTCCATTGGTACCGCTGTGTTTGACAACAAAACACAGAGCAAATCCTTTATCTTGGGACTTCGAAATAACTGTCTTATATCGCAAATTCAACTAATTATAAAGTTTTTCTAGTAACACTGATGCCTGGACGTCAATTTAGTTCAATTGCGCCATCAATACTATCATTAATGGCCGAGTTGTCACGTTTGCAGTGTTATGGCACAGGCCAAGCTCTTCCATTTGTACCGGTGTGTTTGACAACAAAATACAGAGCAAATCCTTTATTTTGGGACTTCGAAATAACTGTGTCATATCGCAAATTCAACTAATTATCCAGTTGTTCTGGTAACACTGATGCCTGGAAGTCAATTTAGTTCTATTGCGCCTTCAATACTATCATTAATGGCCGAGTTGTGACATTTGCAGTGTTATGGCACAGGCCAACCTCGTCCATTTGTACCGGTGTGTTTGACAACAAAACACAGAGCAAATCCTTTATATTAGGACTTCGAAATAACTGTCTTATATCGCAAATTCAACTAATTATAAAGTTTTTCTAGTAACACTGATGCCTGGACGTCAATTTAGTTCAATTGCGCCATCAATACTATCATTAATGGCCGAGTTGTCACGTTTGCAGTGTTATGGCACAGGCCAAGCTCTTCCATTTTTAACCGCTGTGTTTGACAACAAAATACAGAGCAAATCCTTTATATTAGGACTTCCAAATAACTGTATTATATCGCAAATTCAACTAATTATCAAGGTTTTCTAGTAACACTGATGCATGGAGGTCAATTTAGTTCTATTGCGCCTTCAATACTATCATTAATGGCCGAGTTATCACGTTTGCAGTGTTATGGCACAGACCAAGCTCTTCCATTTGTAACGGTGTGTTTTACAAGAAAATACAGACCAAATCCTTTATCTTGGGACTTCGAAATAACTGTGTCATATCGCAAATTCAACTAATTATCCAGATTTGCTAGTAACACTGATGCCTGGAGGTCAATTTAGTTCTATTGCGCCTTCAATACTATCATTAATGGCCGAGTTGTGACATTTGCAGTGTTATGGCACAGGCCAACCTCGTCCATTTGTACCGGTGTGTTTGACAACAAAACACAGAGCAAATCCTTTATATTAGGACTTCGAAATAACTGTCTTATATCGCAAATTCAACTAATTATAAAGTTTTTCTAGTAACACTGATGCCTGGACGTCAATTTAGTTCAATTGCGCCATCAATACTATCATTAATGGCCGAGTTGTCACGTTTGCAGTGTTATGGCACAGGCCAAGCTCTTCCATTTTTAACCGCTGTGTTTGACAACAAAATACAGAGCAAATCCTTTATATTAGGACTTCCAAATAACTGTATTATATCGCAAATTCAACTAATTATCAAGGTTTTCTAGTAACACTGATGCATGGAGGTCAATTTAGTTCTATTGCGCCTTCAATACTATCATTAATGGCCGAGTTATCACGTTTGCAGTGTTATGGCACAGACCAAGCTCTTCCATTTGTAACGGTGTGTTTTACAAGAAAATACAGACCAAATCCTTTATCTTGGGACTTCGAAATAACTGTGTCATATCGCAAATTCAACTAATTATCCAGATTTGCTAGTAACACTGATGCCTGGAGGTCATTTTAGTTCTATTGCGCCTTCAATACTATCATTACTGACCGAGTTGTCGCATTTTCAGTGTTATGGCACCACCAAGCTCTTCCATTTGTACCGCTGTGTTTGACAACAAAATACAGAGCAAATCCTTTATCTTGGGACTTCGAAATAACTGTGTCATATCGCAAATTCAACTAATTATCCAGTTTTTCTGGTAACACTGATGCCTGGAAGTCAATTTAGTTCTATTACGCCTTCAATACTATCATTAATGGCCGAGTTGTGACATTTGCAGTGTTATGGCACAGGCCAAGCTCTTCCATTTGTACCGCTGTGTTTGACAACAAAATACAGAGCAAATCCTTTATCTTGGGACTTCGAAATAACTGTATCAACTAATTATCCAGTTTTCCTAGAAATACTGATGCCTGGAGGTCAATTTAGTTCTATTGCGCCATCAATACTATCATTAATGGGCGAGTTATCACGTTTGATGTGTTCTAGCACAGGCCAAGCTCTTCCATTGTTACCGCTGTGTTTGACAACAAAACACAGAGCAAATCCTTTATCTTGGGACTTCGAAATAACTGTCTTATATCGCAAATTCAACTAATTATAAAGTTTTTCTAGTAACACTGACGCCTGGACGTCAATTTAGTTCAATTGCGCCATCAATACTATCATTAATGGGCGAGTTATCACGTTTGCAGTGTTATAGCACAGGCCAAGCTCTTCCATTTGTACCGGTGTGTTTGACAACAAAATACAGACCAAATCCTTTATCTTGGGACTTCGAAATAACTGTGACATATTGCAAATTCAACTAATTATCCAGTTGTTCTGGTAACACTGATGCCTGGAAGTCAATTTAGTACTATTGCGCCTTCAATACTATCATTAATGGCCGAGTTGTGACATTTGCAGTGTTATGGCACAGGCCAACCTCGTCCATTTGTACCGGTGTGTTTGACAACAAAACACAGAGCAAATCCTTTATATTAGGGCTTCGAAATAACTGTCTTATATCGCAAATTCAACTAATTATAAAGTTTTTCTAGTAACACTGATGCCTGGACGTCAATTTAGTTCAATTGCGCCATCAATACTATCATTAATGGCCGAGTTGTCACGTTTGCAGTGTTATGGCACAGGCCAAGCTCTTCCATTTTTAACCGCTGTGTTTGACAACAAAATACAGAGCAAATCCTTTATATTAGGACTTCCAAATAACTGTATTATATCGCAAATTCAACTAATTATCAAGTTTTTCTAGTAACACTGATGCATGGAGGTCAATTTAGTTCTATTGCGCCTTCAATACTATCATTAATGGCCGAGTTATCACGTTTGCAGTGTTATGGCACAGACCAAGCTCTTCCATTTGTAACGGTGTGTTTTACAAGAAAATACAGACCAAATCCTTTATCTTGGGACTTCGAAATAACTGTGTCATATCGCAAATTCAACTAATTATCCAGATTTGCTAGTAACACTGATGCCTGGAGGTCATTTTAGTTCTATTGCGCCTTCAATACTATCATTACTGACCGAGATGTCGCATTTTCAGTGTTATGGCACCACCAAGCTCTTCCATTTGTACCGCTGTGTTTGACAACAAAATACAGAGCAAATCCTTTATCTTGGGACTTCGAAATAACTGTGTCATATCGCAAATTCAACTAATTATCCAGTTTTTCTGGTAACACTGATGCCTGGAAGTCAATTTAGTTCTATTACGCCTTCAATACTATCATTAATGGCCGAGTTGTGACATTTGCAGTGTTATGGCACAGGCCAAGCTCTTCCATTTGTACCGCTGTGTTTGACAACAAAATACAGAGCAAATCCTTTATATTGGGACTTCGAAATAACTGTATCAACTAATTATCCAGTTTTCCTAGAAATACTGATGCCTGGAGGTCAATTTAGTTATATTGCGCCATCAATACTATCATTAATGGGCGAGTTATCACGTTTGCAGTGTTATAGCACAGGCCAAGCTCTTCCATTTGTACCGGTGTGTTTGACAACAAAATACAGACCAAATCCTTTCTCTTGGGACTTCGAAATAACTGTATCAACTAATTATCCAGTTTTCCTAGAAATACTGATGCCTGGAGGTCAATTTAGTTATATTACGCCATCAATACTATCATTAATGGGCAAGTTATCACGTTTGATGTGTTATAGCACAGGCCAAGCTCTTCCATTGGTACCGCTGTGTTTGACAACAAAACACAGAGCAAATCCTTTATCTTGGGACTTCGAAATAACTGTCTTATATCGCAAATTCAACTAATTATAAAGTTTTTCTAGTAACACTGATGCCTGGACGTCAATTTAGTTCAATTGCGCCATCAATACTATCATTAATGGCCGAGTTGTCACGTTTGCAGTGTTATGGCACAGGCCAAGCTCTTCCATTTGTACCGGTGTGTTTGACAACAAAATACAGAGCAAATCCTTTATTTTGGGACTTCGAAATAACTGTGTCATATCGCAAATTCAACTAATTATCCAGTTGTTCTGGTAACACTGTTGCCTGGAAGTCAATTTAGTTCTATTGCGCCTTCAATACTATCATTAATGGCCGAGTTGTGACATTTGCAGTGTTATGGCACAGGCCAACCTCGTGCATTTGTACCGGTGTGTTTGACAACAAAACACAGAGCAAATCCTTTATATTAGGACTTCGAAATAACTGTCTTATATCGCAAATTCAACTAATTATAAAGTTTTTCTAGTAACACTGATGCCTGGACGTCAATTTAGTTCAATTGCGCCATCAATACTATCATTAATGGCCGAGTTGTCACGTTTGCAGTGTTATGGCACAGGCCAAGCTCTTCCATTTTTAACCGCTGTGTTTGACAACAAAATACAGAGCAAATCCTTTATATTAGGACTTCCAAATAACTGTATTATATCACAAATTCAACTAATTATCAAGTTTTTCTAGTAACACTGATGCATGGAGGTCAATTTAGTTCTATTGCGCCTTCAATACTATCATTAATGGCCGAGTTATCACGTTTGCAGTGTTATGGCACAGACCAAGCTCTTCCATTTGTAACGGTGTGTTTGACAACAAAATACAGACCAAATCCTTTATCTTGGGACTTCGAAATAACTGTATCAACTAATTATCCAGATTTGCTAGTAACACTGATGCCTGGAGGTCATTTTAGTTCTATTGCGCCTTCAATACTATCATTACTGACCGAGTTGTCGCATTTTCAGTGTTATGGCACCACCAAGCTCTTCCATTTGTACCGCTGTGTTTGACAACAAAATACAGAGCAAATCCTTTATCTTGGGACTTCGAAATAACTGTGTCATATCGCAAATTCAACTAATTATCCAGTTTTTCTGGTAACACTGATGCCTGGAGGTAATTTTTGTTCTATTGCGCCATAAATACTATCATTAATGGCCGAGTTGTCACATTTTCAGTGTTGTGGCACCGCCAAGCCCTACCATTTGTACCAGTGTGTTTGACAACAAAATACAGAGCAAATCCTTTATCTTGGGACTTCGAAATAACTGTGTCATATCGCAAATTCAACTAATTATCCAGTTTTTCTAGTAACACTGATGCCTGCAAGTCAATTTAGTTCTATTGCGCCATCAATACTATCATTAATGGCCGAGTTGTCACGTTTGCAGTGTTATGACACAGGCCAAGCTCTTCCATTTGTACCGCTGTGTTTGACAACAATATACAGAGCAAATCCTTTATCTTGGGACTTCGAAATAACTGTGTCATATCGCAAATTCAACCAATTATCAAGTTTTCCTAGTAATACTGATGCCTGGAGGTGAATTTAGTTCTATTGCGCAATCAATACCATCATTAATGGGCGAGTTATCACGTTTGCAGTGTTATAGCACAGGCCAAGCTCTTCCATTTGTACCGGTGTGTTTGACAACAAACTACAGACCAAATCCTTTCTCTTGGGACTTCGAAATAACTGTATCAACTAATTATCCAGTTTTCCTAGAAATACTGATGCCTGGAGGTCAATTTAGTTCTATTACGCCATCAATACTATCATTAATGGGCAAGTTATCACGTTTGATGTGTTATAGCACAGGCCAAGCTCTTCCATTGGTACCGCTGTGTTTGACAACAAAACACAGAGCAAATCCTTTATCTTGGGACTTCGAAATAACTGTCTTATATCGCAAATTCAACTAATTATAAAGTTTTTCTAGTAACACTGATGCCTGGACGTCAATTTAGTTCAATTGCGCCATCAATACTATCATTAATGGCCGAGTTGTCACGTTTGCAGTGTTATGGCACAGGCCAAGCTCTTCCATTTGTACCGGTGTGTTTGACAACAAAATACAGAGCAAATCCTTTATTTTGGGACTTCGAAATAACTGTGTCATATCGCAAATTCAACTAATTATCCAGTTGTTCTGGTAACACTGATGCCTGGAAGTCAATTTAGTTCTATTGCGCCTTCAATACTATCATTAATGGCCGAGTTGTGACATTTGCAGTGTTATGGCACAGGCCAACCTCGTCCATTTGTACCGGTGTGTTTGACAACAAAACACAGAGCAAATCCTTTATATTAGGACTTCGAAATAACTGTCTTATATCGCAAATTCAACTAATTATAAAGTTTTTCTAGTAACACTGATGCCTGGACGTCAATTTAGTTCAATTGCGCCATCAATACTATCATTAATGGCCGAGTTGTCACGTTTGCAGTGTTATGGCACCACCAAGCTCTTCCATTTGTACCGCTGTGTTTGACAACAAAATACAGAGCAAATCCTTTATCTTGGGACTTCGAAATAACTGTGTCATATCGCAAATTCAACTAATTATCCAGTTTTTCTGGTAACACTGATGCCTGGAGGTAATTTTTGTTCTATTGCGCCATAAATACTATCATTAATGGCCGAGTTGTCACATTTTCAGTGTTGTGGCACCGCCAAGCCCTACCATTTGTACCAGTGTGTTTGACAACAAAATACAGAGCAAATCCTTTATCTTGGGACTTCGAAATAACTGTGTCATATCGCAAATTCAACTAATTATCCAGTTTTTCTAGTAACACTGATGCCTGCAAGTCAATTTAGTTCTATTGCGCCATCAATACTATCATTAATGGCCGAGTTGTCACGTTTGCAGTGTTATGACACAGGCCAAGCTCTTCCATTTGTACCGCTGTGTTTGACAACAATATACAGAGCAAATCCTTTATCTTGGGACTTCGAAATAACTGTGTCATATCGCAAATTCAACCAATTATCAAGTTTTCCTAGTAATACTGATGCCTGGAGGTGAATTTAGTTCTATTGCGCAATCAATACCATCATTAATGGGCGAGTTATCACGTTTGCAGTGTTATAGCACAGGCCAAGCTCTTCCATTTGTACCGGTGTGTTTGACAACAAACTACAGACCAAATCCTTTCTCTTGGGACTTCGAAATAACTGTATCAACTAATTATCCAGTTTTCCTAGAAATACTGATGCCTGGAGGTCAATTTAGTTCTATTACGCCATCAATACTATCATTAATGGGCAAGTTATCACGTTTGATGTGTTATAGCACAGGCCAAGCTCTTCCATTGGTACCGCTGTGTTTGACAACAAAACACAGAGCAAATCCTTTATCTTGGGACTTCGAAATAACTGTCTTATATCGCAAATTCAACTAATTATAAAGTTTTTCTAGTAACACTGATGCCTGGACGTCAATTTAGTTCAATTGCGCCATCAATACTATCATTAATGGCCGAGTTGTCACGTTTGCAGTGTTATGGCACAGGCCAAGCTCTTCCATTTGTACCGGTGTGTTTGACAACAAAATACAGAGCAAATCCTTTATTTTGGGACTTCGAAATAACTGTGTCATATCGCAAATTCAACTAATTATCCAGTTGTTCTGGTAACACTGATGCCTGGAAGTCAATTTAGTTCTATTGCGCCTTCAATACTATCATTAATGGCCGAGTTGTGACATTTGCAGTGTTATGGCACAGGCCAACCTCGTCCATTTGTACCGGTGTGTTTGACAACAAAACACAGAGCAAATCCTTTATATTAGGACTTCGAAATAACTGTCTTATATCGCAAATTCAACTAATTATAAAGTTTTTCTAGTAACACTGATGCCTGGACGTCAATTTAGTTCAATTGCGCCATCAATACTATCATTAATGGCCGAGTTGTCACGTTTGCAGTGTTATGGCACAGGCCAAGCTCTTCCATTTTTAACCGCTGTGTTTGACAACAAAATACAGAGCAAATCCTTTATATTAGGACTTCCAAATAACTGTATTATATCGCAAATTCAACTAATTATCAAGGTTTTCTAGTAACACTGATGCATGGAGGTCAATTTAGTTCTATTGCGCCTTCAATACTATCATTAATGGCCGAGTTATCACGTTTGCAGTGTTATGGCACAGACCAAGCTCTTCCATTTGTAACGGTGTGTTTTACAAGAAAATACAGACCAAATCCTTTATCTTGGGACTTCGAAATAACTGTGTCATATCGCAAATTCAACTAATTATCCAGATTTGCTAGTAACACTGATGCCTGGAGGTCAATTTAGTTCTATTGCGCCTTCAATACTATCATTAATGGCCGAGTTGTGACATTTGCAGTGTTATGGCACAGGCCAACCTCGTCCATTTGTACCGGTGTGTTTGACAACAAAACACAGAGCAAATCCTTTATATTAGGACTTCGAAATAACTGTCTTATATCGCAAATTCAACTAATTATAAAGTTTTTCTAGTAACACTGATGCCTGGACGTCAATTTAGTTCAATTGCGCCATCAATACTATCATTAATGGCCGAGTTGTCACGTTTGCAGTGTTATGGCACAGGCCAAGCTCTTCCATTTTTAACCGCTGTGTTTGACAACAAAATACAGAGCAAATCCTTTATATTAGGACTTCCAAATAACTGTATTATATCGCAAATTCAACTAATTATCAAGGTTTTCTAGTAACACTGATGCATGGAGGTCAATTTAGTTCTATTGCGCCTTCAATACTATCATTAATGGCCGAGTTATCACGTTTGCAGTGTTATGGCACAGACCAAGCTCTTCCATTTGTAACGGTGTGTTTTACAAGAAAATACAGACCAAATCCTTTATCTTGGGACTTCGAAATAACTGTGTCATATCGCAAATTCAACTAATTATCCAGATTTGCTAGTAACACTGATGCCTGGAGGTCATTTTAGTTCTATTGCGCCTTCAATACTATCATTACTGACCGAGTTGTCGCATTTTCAGTGTTATGGCACCACCAAGCTCTTCCATTTGTACCGCTGTGTTTGACAACAAAATACAGAGCAAATCCTTTATCTTGGGACTTCGAAATAACTGTGTCATATCGCAAATTCAACTAATTATCCAGTTTTTCTGGTAACACTGATGCCTGGAAGTCAATTTAGTTCTATTACGCCTTCAATACTATCATTAATGGCCGAGTTGTGACATTTGCAGTGTTATGGCACAGGCCAAGCTCTTCCATTTGTACCGCTGTGTTTGACAACAAAATACAGAGCAAATCCTTTATCTTGGGACTTCGAAATAACTGTATCAACTAATTATCCAGTTTTCCTAGAAATACTGATGCCTGGAGGTCAATTTAGTTCTATTGCGCCATCAATACTATCATTAATGGGCGAGTTATCACGTTTGATGTGTTCTAGCACAGGCCAAGCTCTTCCATTGTTACCGCTGTGTTTGACAACAAAACACAGAGCAAATCCTTTATCTTGGGACTTCGAAATAACTGTCTTATATCGCAAATTCAACTAATTATAAAGTTTTTCTAGTAACACTGACGCCTGGACGTCAATTTAGTTCAATTGCGCCATCAATACTATCATTAATGGGCGAGTTATCACGTTTGCAGTGTTATAGCACAGGCCAAGCTCTTCCATTTGTACCGGTGTGTTTGACAACAAAATACAGACCAAATCCTTTATCTTGGGACTTCGAAATAACTGTGACATATTGCAAATTCAACTAATTATCCAGTTGTTCTGGTAACACTGATGCCTGGAAGTCAATTTAGTACTATTGCGCCTTCAATACTATCATTAATGGCCGAGTTGTGACATTTGCAGTGTTATGGCACAGGCCAACCTCGTCCATTTGTACCGGTGTGTTTGACAACAAAACACAGAGCAAATCCTTTATATTAGGGCTTCGAAATAACTGTCTTATATCGCAAATTCAACTAATTATAAAGTTTTTCTAGTAACACTGATGCCTGGACGTCAATTTAGTTCAATTGCGCCATCAATACTATCATTAATGGCCGAGTTGTCACGTTTGCAGTGTTATGGCACAGGCCAAGCTCTTCCATTTTTAACCGCTGTGTTTGACAACAAAATACAGAGCAAATCCTTTATATTAGGACTTCCAAATAACTGTATTATATCGCAAATTCAACTAATTATCAAGTTTTTCTAGTAACACTGATGCATGGAGGTCAATTTAGTTCTATTGCGCCTTCAATACTATCATTAATGGCCGAGTTATCACGTTTGCAGTGTTATGGCACAGACCAAGCTCTTCCATTTGTAACGGTGTGTTTTACAAGAAAATACAGACCAAATCCTTTATCTTGGGACTTCGAAATAACTGTGTCATATCGCAAATTCAACTAATTATCCAGATTTGCTAGTAACACTGATGCCTGGAGGTCATTTTAGTTCTATTGCGCCTTCAATACTATCATTACTGACCGAGATGTCGCATTTTCAGTGTTATGGCACCACCAAGCTCTTCCATTTGTACCGCTGTGTTTGACAACAAAATACAGAGCAAATCCTTTATCTTGGGACTTCGAAATAACTGTGTCATATCGCAAATTCAACTAATTATCCAGTTTTTCTGGTAACACTGATGCCTGGAAGTCAATTTAGTTCTATTACGCCTTCAATACTATCATTAATGGCCGAGTTGTGACATTTGCAGTGTTATGGCACAGGCCAAGCTCTTCCATTTGTACCGCTGTGTTTGACAACAAAATACAGAGCAAATCCTTTATATTGGGACTTCGAAATAACTGTATCAACTAATTATCCAGTTTTCCTAGAAATACTGATGCCTGGAGGTCAATTTAGTTATATTGCGCCATCAATACTATCATTAATGGGCGAGTTATCACGTTTGATGTGTTCTAGCACAGGCCAAGCTCTTCCATTGTTACCGCTGTGTTTGACAACAAAACACAGAGCAAATCCTTTATCTTGGGACTTCGAAATAACTGTCTTATATCGCAAATTCAACTAATTATAAAGTTTTTCTAGTAACACTGATGCCTGGACGTCAATTTAGTTCAATTGCGCCATCAATACTATCATTAATGGGCGAGTTATCACGTTTGCAGTGTTATAGCACAGGCCAAGCTCTTCCATTTGTACCGGTGTGTTTGACAACAAAATACAGACCAAATCCTTTATCTTGGGACTTCGAAATAACTGTGACATATTGCAAATTCAACTAATTATCCAGTTTTGCTAGTAAAACTGATGCCTGGAGGTCATTTTAGTTCTATTGCGCCTTCAATACTATCATTAATGACCGAGTTGTCGCATTTTCAGTGTTATGGCACCACCAAGCTCTTCCATTTGTACCGGTGTGTTTGACAACAAAACACAGAGCAAATCCTTTATATTAGGACTTCGAAATAACTGTCTTATATCGCAAATTCAACTAATTATAAAGTTTTTCTAGTAACACTGATGCCTGGACGTCAATTTAGTTCAATTGCGCCATCAATACTATCATTAATGGCCGAGTTGTCACGTTTGCAGTGTTATGGCACAGGCCAAGCTCTTCCATTTGTACCGCTGTGTTTGACAACAAAATACAGAGCAAATCCTTTATCTTGGGACTTCGAAATAACTGTGTCATATCGCAAATTCAACTAATTATCCAGTTTTTCTGGTAACACTGATGCCTGGAAGTCAATTTAGTTCTATTGCGCCTTCAATACTATCATTAATGGCCGAGTTGTGACATTTGCAGTGTTATGGCACAGGCCAACCTCGTCCATTTGTACCGGTGTGTTTGACAACAAAATACAGAGCAAATCCTTTATCTTGGGACTTCGAAATAACTGTGTCATATCGCAAATTCAACCCATTATCAAGTTTTCCTAGTAATACTGATGCCTGGAGGTGAATTTAGTTCTATTGCGCCATCAATACCATCATTAATGGGCGAGTTATCACGTTTGCAGTTTTATAGGACAGGCCAAGCTCTTCCATTTGTACCGGTGTGTTTGACAACAAAATACAGACCAAATCCTTTATCTTGGGATTTCCAAATAACTGTATTATATCGCAAATTCAACTAATTATCCAGTTTTTCTGGTAACACTGATGCCTGGAAGTCAACTTAGTTCAATTGCGCCATCAATACTATCATTAATGGCCGAGTTGTCACGTTTGCAGTGTTATGGCACAGGCCAAGCTCTTCCATTTGTACCGCTGTGTTTGACAACAAAATACAGAGCAAATCCTTTATCTTGGGACTTCGAAATAACTGTGTCATATCGCAAATTCAACTAATTATCCAGTTTTTCTGGTAACACTGATGCCTGGAAGTCAATTTAGTTCTATTGCGCCTTCAATACTATCATTAATGGCCGAGTTGTGACATTTGCAGTGTTATGGCACAGGCCAACCTCGTCCATTTGTACCGGTGTGTTTGACAACAAAATACAGAGCAAATCCTTTATCTTGGGACTTCGAAATAACTGTGTCATATCGCAAATTCAACCCATTATCAAGTTTTCCTAGTAATACTGATGCCTGGAGGTGAATTTAGTTCTATTGCGCCATCAATACCATCATTAATGGGCGAGTTATCACGTTTGCAGTGTTATAGGACAGGCCAAGCTCTTCCATTTGTACCGGTGTGTTTGAAAACAAAATACAGACCAAATCCTTTATCTTGGGACTTCCAAATAACTGTATTATATTGCAAATTCAACTAATTATCCAGTTTTTCTGGTAACACTGATGCCTGGAAGTCAATTTAGTTCTATTGCGCCTTCAATACTATCATTAATGGCCGAGTTGTGACATTTGCAGTGTTATGGCACAGGCCAACCTCGTCCATTTGTACCGGTGTGTTTGACAACAAAACACAGAGCAAATCCTTTATATTAGGACTTCAAAATAACTGTCTTATATCGCAAATTCAACTAATTATAAAGTTTTTCTAGTAACACTGATGCCTGGACGTCAATTTAGTTCAATTGCGCCATCAATACTATCATTAATGGCCGAGTTGTCACGTTTGCAGTGTTATTGCACAGGCCAAGCTCTTCCATTTGTACCGCTGTGTTTGACAACAAAATACAGAGCAAATCCTTTATTTTGGGACTTCGAAATAACTCTGTCATATCGCAAATTCAACCCATTATCAAGTTTTCCTAGTAATACTGATGCCTGGAGGTGAATTTAGTTCTATTGCGCCATCAATACCATCATTAATGGGCGAGTTATCACGTTTGCAGTGTTATAGCACAGGCCAAGCTCTTCCATTTGTACCGGTGTGTTTGACAACAAAATACAGACCAAATCCTTTATCTTGGGACTTCGAAATAACTGTATCAACTAATTATCCAGTTTTCCTAGTAATACTGATGCCTGGAGGTGAATTTAGTTCTATTGCGCCATCAATACCATCATTAATGGGCGAGTTATCACGTTTGCAGTGTTATAGCACAGGCCAAGCTCTTCCATTTGTACCGGTGTGTTTGACAACAAAACACAGAGCAAATCCTTTATATTAGGACTTCCAAATAACTGTATTATATCGCAAATTCAACTAATTATCCAGTTTTTCTGGTAACACTGATGCCTGGAAGTCAATTTAGTTCTATTGCGCCTTCAATACTATCATTAATGGCCGAGTTGTGACATTTGCAGTGTTATGGCACAGGCCAACCTCGTCCATTTGTACCGGTGTGTTTGACAACAAAACACAGAGCAAATCCTTTATATTAGGACTTCAAAATAACTGTCTTATATCGCAAATTCAACTAATTATAAAGTTTTTCTAGTAACACTGATGCCTGGACGTCAATTTAGTTCAATTGCGCCATCAATACTATCATTAATGGCCGAGTTGTCACGTTTGCAGTGTTATTGCACAGGCCAAGCTCTTCCATTTGTACCGCTGTGTTTGACAACAAAATACAGAGCAAATCATTTATCTTGGGACTTCGAAATAACTGTGTCATATCGCAAATTCAACCCATTATCAAGTTTTCCTAGTAATACTGATGCCTGGAGGTGAATTTAGTTCTATTGCGCCATCAATACCATCATTAATGGGCGAGTTATCACGTTTGCAGTGTTATAGCACAGGCCAAGCTCTTCCATTTGTACCGGTGTGTTTGACAACAAAATACAGACCAAATCCTTTATCTTGGGACTTCGAAATAACTGTATCAACTAATTATCCAGTTTTCCTAGTAATACTGATGCCTGGAGGTGAATTTAGTTCTATTGCGCCATCAATACCATCATTAATGGGCGAGTTATCACGTTTGCAGTGTTATAGCACAGGCCAAGCTCTTCCATTTGTACCGGTGTGTTTGACAACAAAACACAGAGCAAATCCTTTATATTAGGACTTCCAAATAACTGTATTATATCGCAAATTCAACTAATTATCCAGTTTTTCTGGTAACACTGATGCCTGGAAGTCAATTTAGTTATATTGCGCCTTCAATACTATCATTAATGGCCGCGTTGTGACATTTGCAGTGTTATGGCACAGGCCAACCTCGTCCATTTGTACCGGTGTGTTTGACAACAAAACACAGAGCAAATCCTTTATATTAGGACTTCAAAATAACTGTCTTATATCGCAAATTCAACTAATTATAAAGTTTTTCTAGTAACACTGATGCCTGGACGTCAATTTAGTTCAATTGCGCCATCAATACTATCATTAATGGCCGAGTTGTCACGTTTGCAGTGTTATGGCACAGGCCAAGCTCTTCCATTTGTACCGCTGTGTTTGACAACAAAATACAGAGCAAATCCTTTATCTTGGGACTTCGAAATAACTGTGTCATATCGCAAATTCAACCCATTATCAAGTTTTCCTAGTAATACTGATGCCTGGAGGTGAATTTAGTTCTATTGCGCCATCAATACCATCATTAATGGGCGAGTTATCACGTTTGCAGTGTTATAGCACAGGCCAAGCTCTTCCATTTGTACCGGTGTGTTTGACAACAAAATACAGACCAAATCCTTTATCTTGGGACTTCGAAATAACTGTATCAACTAATTATCCAGTTTTCCTAGTAATACTGATGCCTGGAGGTGAATTTAGTTCTATTGCGCCATCAATACCATCATTAATGGGCGAGTTATCACGTTTGCAGTGTTATAGCACAGGCCAAGCTCTTCCATTTGTACCGGTGTGTTTGACAACAAAACACAGAGCAAATCCTTTATATTAGGACTTCCAAATAACTGTATTATATCGCAAATTCAACTAATTATCCAGTTTTTCTGGTAACACTGATGCCTGGAAGTCAATTTAGTTCTATTGCGCCTTCAATACTATCATTAATGGCCGAGTTGTGACATTTGCAGTGTTATGGCACAGGCCAACCTCTTCCATTTGTACCGGTGTGTTTGACAACAAAACACAGAGCAAATCCTTTATATTAGGACTTCAAAATAACTGTCTTATATCGCAAATTCAACTAATTATAAAGTTTTTCTAGTAACACTGATGCCTGGACGTCAATTTAGTTCAATTGCGCCATCAATACTATCATTAATGGCCGAGTTGTCACGTTTGCAGTGTTATTGCACAGGCCAAGCTCTTCCATTTGTACCGCTGTGTTTGACAACAAAATACAGAGCAAATCCTTTATCTTGGGACTTCGAAATAACTGTGTCATATCGCAAATTCAAACCATTATCAAGTTTTTCTAGTAATACTGATGCCTGGAGGTGAATTTAGTTCTATTGCGCCATCAATACCATCATTAATGGGCGAGTTATCACGTTTGCAGTGTTATAGCACAGGCCAAGCTCTTCCATTTGTACCGGTGTGTTTGACAACAAAATACAGACCAAATCCTTTATCTTGGGACTTCGAAATAACTGTATCAACTAATTATCCAGTTTTCCTAGTAATACTGATGCCTGGAGGTGAATTTAGTTCTATTGCGCCATCAATACTATCATTAATGGCCGAGTTGTCACGTTTGCAGTGTTATGGCACAGGCCAAGCTCTTCCATTTGTACCGCTGTGTTTGACAACAAAATACAGAGCAAATCCTTTATCTTGGGACTTCGAAATAACTGTGTCATATCGCAAATTCAACCCATTATCAAGTTTTCCTAGTAATACTGATGCCTGGAGGTGAATTTAGTTCTATTGCGCCATCAATACCATCATTAATGGGCGAGTTATCACGTTTGCAGTGTTATAGCACAGGCCAAGCTCTTCCATTTGTACCGGTGTGTTTGACAACAAAATACAGACCAAATCCTTTATCTTGGGACTTCGAAATAACTGTATCAACTAATTATCCAGTTTTCCTAGTAATACTGATGCCTGGAGGTGAATTTAGTTCTATTGCGCCATCAATACCATCATTAATGGGCGAGTTATCACGTTTGCAGTGTTATAGCACAGGCCAAGCTCTTCCATTTGTACCGGTGTGTTTGACAACAAAACACAGAGCAAATCCTTTATATTAGGACTTCCAAATAACTGTATTATATCGCAAATTCAACTAATTATCCAGTTTTTCTGGTAACACTGATGCCTGGAAGTCAATTTAATTCTATTGCGCCTTCAATACTATCATTAATGGCCGAGTTGTGACATTTGCAGTGTTATGGCACAGGCCAACCTCGTCCATTTGTACCGGTGTGTTTGACAACAAAACACAGAGCAAATCCTTTATATTAGGACTTCAAAATAACTGTCTTATATCGCAAATTCAACTAATTATAAAGTTTTTCTAGTAACACTGATGCCTGGACGTCAATTTAGTTCAATTGCGCCATCAATACTATCATTAATGGCCGAGTTGTCACGTTTGCAGTGTTATGGCACAGGCCAAGCTCTTCCATTTGTACCGCTGTGTTTGACAACAAAATACAGAGCAAATCCTTTATCTTGGGACTTCGAAATAACTGTGTCATATCGCAAATTCAACCCATTATCAAGTTTTCCTAGTAATACTGATGCCTGGAGGTGAATTTAGTTCTATTGCGCCATCAATACCATCATTAATGGGCGAGTTATCACGTTTGCAGTGTTATAGCACAGGCCAAGCTCTTCCATTTGTACCGGTGTGTTTGACAACAAAATACAGACCAAATCCTTTATCTTGGGACTTCGAAATAACTGTATCAACTAATTATCCAGTTTTCCTAGTAATACTGATGCCTGGAGGTGAATTTAGTTCTATTGCGCCATCAATACCATCATTAATGGGCGAGTTATCACGTTTGCAGTGTTATAGCACAGGCCAAGCTCTTCCATTTGTACCGGTGTGTTTGACAACAAAACACAGAGCAAATCCTTTATATTAGGACTTCCAAATAACTGTATTATATCGCAAATTCAACTAATTATCCAGTTTTTCTGGTAACACTGATGCCTGGAAGTCAATTTAGTTCTATTGCGCCTTCAATACTATCATTAATGGCCGAGTTGTGACATTTGCAGTGTTATGGCACAGGCCAACCTCGTCCATTTGTACCGGTGTGTTTGACAACAAAACACAGAGCAAATCCTTTATATTAGGACTTCAAAATAACTGTCTTATATCGCAAATTCAACTAATTATAAAGTTTTTCTAGTAACACTGATGCCTGGACGTCAATTTAGTTCAATTGCGCCATCAATACTATCATTAATGGCCGAGTTGTCACGTTTGCAGTGTTATTGCACAGGCCAAGCTCTTCCATTTGTACCGCTGTGTTTGACAACAAAATACAGAGCAAATCCTTTATCTTGGGACTTCGAAATAACTGTGTCATATCGCAAATTCAACCCATTATCAAGTTTTCCTAGTAATACTGATGCCTGGAGGTGAATTTAGTTCTATTGCGCCATCAATACCATCATTAATGGGCGAGTTATCACGTTTGCAGTGTTATAGCACAGGCCAAGCTCTTCCATTTGTACCGGTGTGTTTGACAACAAAATACAGACCAAATCCTTTATCTTGGGACTTCGAAATAACTGTATCAACTAATTATCCAGTTTTCCTAGTAATACTGATGCCTGGAGGTGAATTTAGTTCTATTGCGCCATCAATACCATCATTAATGGGCGAGTTATCACGTTTGCAGTGTTATAGCACAGGCCAAGCTCTTCCATTTGTACCGGTGTGTTTGACAACAAAACACAGAGCAAATCCTTTATATTAGGACTTCGAAATAACTGTCTTATATCGCAAATTCAACTAATTATAAAGTTTTTCTAGTAACACTGATGCCTGGACGTCAATTTAGTTCAATTGCGCCATCAATACTATCATTAATGGCCGAGTTGTCACGTTTGCAGTGTTATGGCACAGGCCAAGCTCTTCCATTTTTAACCGCTGTGTTTGACAACAAAATACAGAGCAAATCCTTTATATTAGGACTTCCAAATAACTGTATTATATCGCAAATTCAACTAATTATCAAGTTTTTCTAGTAACACTGATGCATGGAGGTCAATTTAGTTCTATTGCGCCTTCAATACTATCATTAATGGCCGAGTTATCACGTTTGCAGTGTTATGGCACAGACCAAGCTCTTCCATTTGTAACGGTGTGTTTTACAAGAAAATACAGACCAAATCCTTTATCTTGGGACTTCGAAATAACTGTGTCATATCGCAAATTCAACTAATTATCCAGATTTGCTAGTAACACTGATGCCTGGAGGTCATTTTAGTTCTATTGCGCCTTCAATACTATCATTACTGACCGAGTTGTCGCATTTTCAGTGTTATGGCACCACCAAGCTCTTCCATTTGCACCGCTGTGTTTGACAACAAAATACAGAGCAAATCCTTTATCTTGGGACTTCGAAATAACTGTGTCATATCGCAAATTCAACTAATTATCCAGTTTTTCTGGTAACACTGATGCCTGGAAGTCAATTTAGTTCTATTACGCCTTCAATACTATCATTAATGGCCGAGTTGTGACATTTGCAGTGTTATGGCACAGGCCAAGCTCTTCCATTTGTACCGCTGTGTTTGACAACAAAATACAGAGCAAATCCTTTATCTTGGGACTTCGAAATAACTGTATCAACTAATTATCCAGTTTTCCTAGAAATACTGATGCCTGGAGGTCAATTTAGTTCTATTGCGCCATCAATACTATCATTAATGGGCGAGTTATCACGTTTGATGTGTTATAGCACAGGCCAAGCTCTTCCATTGGTACCGCTGTGTTTGACAACAAAACACAGAGCAAATCCTTTATCTTGGGACTTCGAAATAACTGTCTTATATCGCAAATTCAACTAATTATAAAGTTTTTCTAGTAACACTGATGCCTGGACGTCAATTTAGTTCAATTGTGCCATCAATACTATCATTAATGGCCGAGTTGTCACGTTTGCAGTGTTATGGCACAGGCCAAGCTCTTCCATTTGTACCGGTGTGTTTGACAACAAAATACAGAGCAAATCCTTTATTTTGGGACTTCGAAATAACTGTGTCATATCGCAAATTCAACTAATTATCCAGTTGTTCTGGTAACACTGATGCCTGGAAGTCAATTTAGTTCTATTGCGCCTTCAATACTATCATTAATGGCCGAGTTGTGACATTTGCAGTGTTATGGCACAGGCCAACCTCGTCCATTTGTACCGGTGTGTTTGACAACAAAACACAGAGCAAATCGTTTATATTAGGACTTCGAAATAACTGTCTTATATCGCAAATTCAACTAATTATAAAGTTTTTCTAGTAACACTGATGCCTGGACGTCAATTTAGTTCAATTGCGCCATCAATACTATCATTAATGGCCGAGTTGTCACGTTTGCAGTGTTATGGCACAGGCCAAGCTCTTCCATTTTTAACCGCTGTGTTTGACAACAAATTACAGAGCAAATCCTTTATATTAGGACTTCCAAATAACTGTATTATATCGCAAATTCAACTAATTATCAAGTTTTTCTAGTAACACTGATGCATGGAGGTCAATTTAGTTCTATTGCGCCTTCAATACTATCATTAATGGCCGAGTTATCACGTTTGCAGTGTTATGGCACAGACCAAGCTCTTCCATTTGTAACGGTGTGTTTTACAAGAAAATACAGACCAAATCCTTTATCTTGGGACTTCGAAATAACTGTGTCATATCGCAAATTCAACTAATTATCCAGATTTGCTAGTAACACTGATGCCTATAGGTCATTTTAGTTCTATTGCGCCTTCAATACTATCATTACTGACCGAGTTGTCGCATTTTCAGTGTTATGGCACCACCAAGCTCTTCCATTTGTACCGCTGTGTTTGACAACAAAATACAGAGCAAATCCTTTATCTTGGAACTTCGAAATAACTGTGTCATATCGCAAATTCAACTAATTATCCAGTTTTTCTGGTAACACTGATGCCTGGAAGTCAATTTAGTTCTATTACGCCTTCAATACTATCATTAATGGCCGAGTTGTGACATTTGCAGTGTTATGGCACAGGCCAAGCTCTTCCATTTGTACCGCTGTGTTTGACAACAAAATACAGAGCAAATCCTTTATCTTGGGACTTCGAAATAACTGTATCAACTAATTATCCAGTTTTCCTAGAAATACTGATGCCTGGAGGTCAATTTAGTTCTATTGCGCCATCAATACTATCATTAATGGGCGAGTTATCACGTTTGATGTGTTCTAGCACAGGCCAAGCTCTTCCATTGTTACCGCTGTGTTTGACAACAAAACACAGAGCAAATCCTTTATCTTGGGACTTCGAAATAACTGTCTTATATCGCAAATTCAACTAATTACAAAGTTGTTCTAGTAACACTGATGCCTGGACGTCAATTTAGTTCAATTGCGCCATCAATACTATCATTAATGGGCGAGTTATCACGTTTGCAGTGTTATAGCACAGGCCAAGCTCTTCCATTTGTACCGGTGTGTTTGACAACAAAATACAGACCAAATCCTTTATCTTGGGACTTCGAAATAACTGTGACATATTGCAAATTCAACTAATTATCCAGTTTTGCTAGTAAAACTGATGCCTGGAGGTCATTTTAGTTCTATTGCGCCTTCAATACTATCATTAATGACCGAGTTGTCGCATTTTCAGTGTTATGGCACCACCAAGCTCTTCCATTTGTACCGGTGTGTTTGACAACAAAACACAGAGCAAATCCTTTATATTAGGACTTCGAAATAACTGTCTTATATCGCAAATGCAACTAATTATAAAGTTTTTCTAGTAACACTGATGCCTGGACGTCAATTTAGTTCAATTGCGCCATCAATACTATCATTAATGGCCGAGTTGTCACGTTTGCAGTGTTATGGCACAGGCCAAGCTCTTCCATTTGTACCGCTGTGTTTGACAACAAAACACAGAGCAAATCCTTTATATTAGGACTTCGAAATAACTGTATTATATCGCAAATTCAACTAATTATCCAGTTTTTCTGGTAACACTGATGCCTGGAAGTCAATTTAGTTCTATTACGCCTTCAATACTATCATTAATGGCCGAGTTGTGACATTTGCAGTGTTATGGCACAGGCCAACCTCGTCCATTTGTACCGGTGTGTTTGACAACAAAACACAGAGCAAATCCTTTATATTAGGACTTCGAAACAACTGTCTTATATCGCAAATTCAACTAATTATAAAGTTTTTCTAGTAACACTGATGCCTGGACGTCAATTTAGTTCAATTGCGCCATCAATACTATCATTAATGGCCGAGTTGTCACGTTTGCAGTGTTATGGCACAGGCCAAGCTCTTCCATTTGTACCGCTGTATTTGACAACAAAATACAGAGCAAATCCTTTATCTTGGGACTTCGAAATAACTGTGTCATAACGCAAATTCAACCAATTATCAAGTTTTTCTAGTAATACTGATGCCTGGAGGTGAATTTAGTTCTATTGCGCCATCAATACCATCATTAATGGGCGAGTTATCACGTTTGATGTGTTATAGCACAGGCCAAGCTCTTCCATTTGTACCGCTGTGTTTGACAACAAAATACAGAGCAAATCCTTTATTTTGCGACTTCGAAATAACTGTATCAACTAATTATCCAGTTTTTCTAGAAATACTGATGCCTGGAGGTCAATTTAGTTCTATTGCGCCATCAATACTATCATTAATGGGCGAGTTATCACGTTTGATGTGTTATAGCACAGGCCAAGCTCTTCCATTTGTACCGCTGTGTTTGACAACAAAATACAGAGCAAATCCTTTATTTTGCGACTTCGAAATAACTGTGTCATATCGCAAATTCAACTAATTATCAAGTTTGTCTGGTAACACTGATGCCTGGAGGTCAATTTAGTTCTATTGCGCCATCAATACTATCATTAATGGCCGAGTTGTCACACTTGCAGTGTTATGGCACAGGCCAAGCTCTTCCATTTGTACCGCTGTGTTTGACAACAAAACACAGAGCAAATCCTTTATCTTGGGACTTCCAAATAACTGTATTATATCGCAAATTCAACTAATTATCAAGTTTTTCTAGTAACACTGATGCCTGGAGGTCAATTTAGTTCTATTGCGCCTTCAATACTATCATTAATGGCCGAGTTGTCACATTTGCAGTGTTATGGCACAGGCCAAGCTATTCCATTTGTACCGGTGTGTTTTACAACAAAAGAGAGAGCAACTCCTCTATATTAGGACTTCGAAATAACTGTATTATATGGCAAATTCAACAAATTATCTAGTTTTCCTAGTAATACTGATGCCTGGAGGTGAATTTAGTTCTATTGCGCCATCAATACTATCATTAATGGGCGAGTTATCACGTTTGCAGTGTTATAGCACAGGCCAAGCTGTTCCATTTGTACCGGTGTGTTTGACAACAAAATATAGACCAAATCCTTTATCTTGGGACTTCGAAATAACTGTGACATATTGCAAATTCAACTAATTAGCCAGTTTTGCTAGTAAAACTGATGCCTGGATGTCATTTTAGTTCTATTGCGCCTTCAATACTATCATTAATGACCGAGTTGTCGCATTTTCAGTGTTATGGCACCACCAAGCTCTTCCATTTGTACCGGTGTGTTTGACAACAAAACACAGAGCAAATCCTTTATTTGGGACTTCGAAATAACTGCGTTATCTTGCCAATTCAACTAATTATCTAGTTTTCCTAGTCACTCTGATGCCTGGAGGTCATTTTTGTTCTATTGCGCCATAAATACTATCATTAATGGCCGAGTTGTCACATTTTCAGTGTTGTGGCACCGCCAAGCCCTTCCATTTGTACCACCGGTGTGTTTGACAACAAAATACAGAGCAAATCCTTTATCTTGGGACTTCGAAATAACTGTGTCATATCGCAAATTCAACTAATTATCCAGTTTTTCTGGTAACACTGATGCCTGGAAGTCAATTTAGTTCTATTGCGCCTTCAATACTATCATTAATGGCCGAGTTGTGACATTTGCAGTGTTATGGCACAGGCCAACCTCGTCCATTTGTACCGGTGTGTTTGACAACAAAATACAGAGCAAATCCTTTATCTTGGGACTTCGAAATAACTGTGTCATATCGCAAATTCAACCCATTATCAAGTTTTCCTAGTAATACTGATGCCTGGAGGTGAATTTAGTTCTATTGCGCCATCAATACCATCATTAATGGGCGAGTTATCACGTTTGCAGTGTTATAGGACAGGCCAAGCTCTTCCATTTGTACCGGTGTGTTTGACAACAAAATACAGACCAAATCCTTTATCTTGGGACTTCCAAATAACTGTATTATATCGCAAATTCAACTAATTATCCAGTTTTTCTGGTAACACTGATGCCTGGAAGTCAATTTAGTTCTATTGCGCCTTCAATACTATCATTAATGGCCGAGTTGTGACATTTTCAGTGTTGTGGCACCGCCAAGCCCTTCCATTTGTACCACCGGTGTGTTTGACAACAAAATACAGAGCAAATCCTTTATCTTGGGACTTCGAAATAACTGTGTCATATCGCAAATTCAACTAATTATCCAGTTTTTCTGGTAACACTGATGCCTGGAAGTCAATTTAGTTCTATTGCGCCTTCAATACTATCATTAATGGCCGAGTTGTGACATTTGCAGTGTTATGGCACAGGCCAACCTCGTCCATTTGTACCGGTGTGTTTGACAACAAAATACAGAGCAAATCCTTTATCTTGGGACTTCGAAATAACTGTGTCATATCGCAAATTCAACCCATTATCAAGTTTTCCTAGTAATACTGATGCCTGGAGGTGAATTTAGTTCTATTGCGCCATCAATACCATCATTAATGGGCGAGTTATCACGTTTGCAGTGTTATAGGACAGGCCAAGCTCTTCCATTTGTACCGGTGTGTTTGACAACAAAATAGAGACCAAATCCTTTATCTTGGGACTTCCAAATAACTGTATTATATCGCAAATTCAACTAATTATCCAGTTTTTCTGGTAACACTGATGCCTGGAAGTCAATTTAGTTCTATTGCGCCTTCAATACTATCATTAATGGCCGAGTTGTGACATTTGCAGTGTTATGGCACAGGCCAACCTCGTCCATTTGTACCGGTGTGTTTGACAACAAAACACAGAGCAAATCCTTTATATTAGGACTTCAAAATAACTGTCTTATATCGCAAATTCAACTAATTATAAAGTTTTTCTAGTAACACTGATGCCTGGACGTCAATTTAGTTCAATTGCGCCATCAATACTATCATTAATGGCCGAGTTGTCACGTTTGCAGTGTTATTGCACAGGCCAAGCTCTTCCATTTGTACCGCTGTGTTTGACAACAAAATACAGAGCAAATCCTTTATCTTGGGACTTCGAAATAACTGTGTCATATCGCAAATTCAAGCCATTATCAAGTTTTCCTAGTAATACTGATGCCTGGAGGTGAATTTAATTCTATTGCGCCATCAATACCATCATTAATGGGCGAGTTATCACGTTTGCAGTGTTATAGCACAGGCCAAGCTCTTCCATTTGTACCGGTGTGTTTGACAACAAAATACAGACCAAATCCTTTATCTTGGGACTTCGAAATAACTGTATCAACTAATTATCCAGTTTTCCTAGTAATACTGATGCCTGGAGGTGAATTTAGTTCTATTGCGCCATCAATACCATCATTAATGGGCGAGTTATCACGTTTGCAGTGTTATAGCACAGGCCAAGCTCTTCCATTTGTACCGGTGTGTTTGACAACAAAACACAGAGCAAATCCTTTATATTAGGACTTCCAAATAACTGTATTATATCGCAAATTCAACTAATTATCCAGTTTTTTCTGGTAACACTGATGCCTGGAAGTCAATTTAGTTCTATTGCGCCTTCAATACTATCATTAATGGCCGAGTTGTGACATTTGCAGTGTTATGGCACAGGCCAACCTCGTCCATTTGTACCGGTGTGTTTGACAACAAAACACAGAGCAAATCCTTTATATTAGGACTTCAAAATAACTGTCTTATATCGCAAATTCAACTAATTATAAAGTTTTTCTAGTAACACTGATGCCTGGACGTCAATTTAGTTCAATTGCGCCATCAATACTATCATTAATGGCCGAGTTGTCACGTTTGCAGTGTTATTGCACAGGCCAAGCTCTTCCATTTGTACCGCTGTGTTTGACAACAAAATACAGAGCAAATCCTTTATCTTGGGACTTCGAAATAACTGTGTCATATCGCAAATTCAACTAATTATCCAGTTTTTCTGGTAACACTGATGCCTGGAAGTCAATTTAGTTCTATTACGCCTTCAATACTATCATTAATGGCCGAGTTGTGACATTTGCAGTGTTATGGCACAGGCCAAGCTCTTCCATTTGTACCGCTGTGTTTGACAACAAAATACAGAGCAAATCCTTTATCTTGGGACTTCGAAATAACTGTATCAACTAATTATCCAGTTTTCCTAGAAATACTGATGCCTGGAGGTCAATTTAGTTCTATTGCGCCATCAATACTATCATTAATGGGCGAGTTATCACGTTTGATGTGTTCTAGCACAGGCCAAGCTCTTCCATTGTTACCGCTGTGTTTGACAACAAAATACAGAGCAAATCCTTTATTTTGCGACTTCGAAATAACTGTATCAACTAATTATCCAGTTTTTCTAGAAATACTGATGCCTGGAGGTCAATTTAGTTCTATTGCGCCATCAATACTATCATTAATGGGCGAGTTATCACGTTTGATGTGTTATAGCACAGGCCAAGCTCTTCCATTTGTACCGCTGTGTTTGACAACAAAATACAGAGCAAATCCTTTATTTTGCGACTTCGAAATAACTGTGTCATATCGCAAATTCAACTAATTATCAAGTTTGTCTGGTAACACTGATGCCTGGAGGTCAATTTAGTTCTATTGCGCCATCAATACTATCATTAATGGCCGAGTTGTCACACTTGCAGTGTTATGGCACAGGCCAAGCTCTTCCATTTGTACCGCTGTGTTTGACAACAAAACACAGAGCAAATCCTTTATCTTGGGACTTCCAAATAACTGTATTATATCGCAAATTCAACTAATTATCAAGTTTTTCTAGTAACACTGATGCCTGGAGGTCAATTTAGTTCTATTGCGCCTTCAATACTATCATTAATGGCCGAGTTGTCACATTTGCAGTGTTATGGCACAGGCCAAGCTATTCCATTTGTACCGGTGTGTTTTACAACAAAAGAGAGAGCAACTCCTTTATATTAGGACTTCGAAATAACTGTATTATATGACAAATTCAACAAATTATCTAGTTTTCCTAGTAATACTGATGCCTGGAGGTGAATTTAGTTCTATTGCGCCATCAATACTATCATTAATGGGCGAGTTATCACGTTTGCAGTGTTATAGCACAGGCCAAGCTGTTCCATTTGTACCGGTGTGTTTGACAACAAAATATAGACCAAATCCTTTATCTTGGGACTTCGAAATAACTGTGACATATTGCAAATTCAACTAATTAGCCAGTTTTGCTAGTAAAACTGATGCCTGGATGTCATTTTAGTTCTATTGCGCCTTCAATACTATCATTAATGACCGAGTTGTCGCATTTTCAGTGTTATGGCACCACCAAGCTCTTCCATTTGTACCGGTGTGTTTGACAACAAAACACAGAGCAAATCCTTTATTTGGGACTTCGAAATAACTGCGTTATCTTGCCAATTCAACTAATTATCTAGTTTTCCTAGTCACTCTGATGCCTGGAGGTCATTTTTGTTCTATTGCGCCATAAATACTATCATTAATGGCCGAGTTGTCACATTTTCAGTGTTGTGGCACCGCCAAGCCCTTCCATTTGTACCACCGGTGTGTTTGACAACAAAATACAGAGCAAATCCTTTATCTTGGGACTTCGAAATAACTGTGTCATATCGCAAATTCAACTAATTATCCAGTTTTTCTGGTAACACTGATGCCTGGAAGTCAATTTAGTTCTATTGCGCCTTCAATACTATCATTAATGGCCGAGTTGTGACATTTGCAGTGTTATGGCACAGGCCAACCTCGTCCATTTGTACCGGTGTGTTTGACAACAAAATACAGAGCAAATCCTTTATCTTGGGACTTCGAAATAACTGTGTCATATCGCAAATTCAACCCATTATCAAGTTTTCCTAGTAATACTGATGCCTGGAGGTGAATTTAGTTCTATTGCGCCATCAATACCATCATTAATGGGCGAGTTATCACGTTTGCAGTGTTATAGGACAGGCCAAGCTCTTCCATTTGTACCGGTGTGTTTGACAACAAAATACAGACCAAATCCTTTATCTTGGGACTTCCAAATAACTGTATTATATCGCAAATTCAACTAATTATCCAGTTTTTCTGGTAACACTGATGCCTGGAAGTCAATTTAGTTCTATTGCGCCTTCAATACTATCATTAATGGCCGAGTTGTGACATTTTCAGTGTTGTGGCACCGCCAAGCCCTTCCATTTGTACCACCGGTGTGTTTGACAACAAAATACAGAGCAAATCCTTTATCTTGGGACTTCGAAATAACTGTGTCATATCGCAAATTCAACTAATTATCCAGTTTTTCTGGTAACACTGATGCCTGGAAGTCAATTTAGTTCTATTGCGCCTTCAATACTATCATTAATGGCCGAGTTGTGACATTTGCAGTGTTATGGCACAGGCCAACCTCGTCCATTTGTACCGGTGTGTTTGACAACAAAATACAGAGCAAATCCTTTATCTTGGGACTTCGAAATAACTGTGTCATATCGCAAATTCAACCCATTATCAAGTTTTCCTAGTAATACTGATGCCTGGAGGTGAATTTAGTTCTATTGCGCCATCAATACCATCATTAATGGGCGAGTTATCACGTTTGCAGTGTTATAGGACAGGCCAAGCTCTTCCATTTGTACCGGTGTGTTTGACAACAAAATAGAGACCAAATCCTTTATCTTGGGACTTCCAAATAACTGTATTATATCGCAAATTCAACTAATTATCCAGTTTTTCTGGTAACACTGATGCCTGGAAGTCAATTTAGTTCTATTGCGCCTTCAATACTATCATTAATGGCCGAGTTGTGACATTTGCAGTGTTATGGCACAGGCCAACCTCGTCCATTTGTACCGGTGTGTTTGACAACAAAACACAGAGCAAATCCTTTATATTAGGACTTCAAAATAACTGTCTTATATCGCAAATTCAACTAATTATAAAGTTTTTCTAGTAACACTGATGCCTGGACGTCAATTTAGTTCAATTGCGCCATCAATACTATCATTAATGGCCGAGTTGTCACGTTTGCAGTGTTATTGCACAGGCCAAGCTCTTCCATTTGTACCGCTGTGTTTGACAACAAAATACAGAGCAAATCCTTTATCTTGGGACTTCGAAATAACTGTGTCATATCGCAAATTCAACCCATTATCAAGTTTTCCTAGTAATACTGATGCCTGGAGGTGAATTTAATTCTATTGCGCCATCAATACCATCATTAATGGGCGAGTTATCACGTTTGCAGTGTTATAGCACAGGCCAAGCTCTTCCATTTGTACCGGTGTGTTTGACAACAAAATACAGACCAAATCCTTTATCTTGGGACTTCGAAATAACTGTATCAACTAATTATCCAGTTTTCCTAGTAATACTGATGCCTGGAGGTGAATTTAGTTCTATTGCGCCATCAATACCATCATTAATGGGCGAGTTATCACGTTTGCAGTGTTATAGCACAGGCCAAGCTCTTCCATTTGTACCGGTGTGTTTGACAACAAAACACAGAGCAAATCCTTTATATTAGGACTTCCAAATAACTGTATTATATCGCAAATTCAACTAATTATCCAGTTTTTCTGGTAACACTGATGCCTGGAAGTCAATTTAGTTCTATTGCGCCTTCAATACTATCATTAATGGCCGAGTTGTGACATTTGCAGTGTTATGGCACAGGCCAACCTCGTCCATTTGTACCGGTGTGTTTGACAACAAAACACAGAGCAAATCCTTTATATTAGGACTTCAAAATAACTGTCTTATATCGCAAATTCAACTAATTATAAAGTTTTTCTAGTAACACTGATGCCTGGACGTCAATTTAGTTCAATTGCGCCATCAATACTATCATTAATGGCCGAGTTGTCACGTTTGCAGTGTTATTGCACAGGCCAAGCTCTTCCATTTGTACCGCTGTGTTTGACAACAAAATACAGAGCAAATCCTTTATCTTGGGACTTCGAAATAACTGTGTCATATCGCAAATTCAACTAATTATCCAGTTTTTCTGGTAACACTGATGCCTGGAAGTCAATTTAGTTCTATTACGCCTTCAATACTATCATTAATGGCCGAGTTGTGACATTTGCAGTGTTATGGCACAGGCCAAGCTCTTCCATTTGTACCGCTGTGTTTGACAACAAAATACAGAGCAAATCCTTTATCTTGGGACTTCGAAATAACTGTATCAACTAATTATCCAGTTTTCCTAGAAATACTGATGCCTGGAGGTCAATTTAGTTCTATTGCGCCATCAATACTATCATTAATGGGCGAGTTATCACGTTTGATGTGTTCTAGCACAGGCCAAGCTCTTCCATTGTTACCGCTGTGTTTGACAACAAAACACAGAGCAAATCCTTTATCTTGGGACTTCGAAATAACTGTCTTATATCGCAAATTCAACTAATTATAAAGTTGTTCTAGTAACACTGATGCCTGGACGTCAATTTAGTTCAATTGCGCCATCAATACTATCATTAATGGGCGAGTTATCACGTTTGCAGTGTTATAGCACAGGCCAAGCTCTTCCATTTGTACCGGTGTGTTTGACAACAAAATACAGACCAAATCCTTTATCTTGGGACTTCGAAATAACTGTGACATATTGCAAATTCAACTAATTATCCAGTTTTGCTAGTAAAACTGATGCCTGGAGGTCATTTTAGTTCTATTGCGCCTTCAATACTATCATTAATGACCGAGTTGTCGCATTTTCAGTGTTATGGCACCACCAAGCTCTTCCATTTGTACCGGTGTGTTTGACAACAAAACACAGAGCAAATCCTTTATATTAGGACTTCGAAATAACTGTCTTATATCGCAAATGCAACTAATTATAAAGTTTTTCTAGTAACACTGATGCCTGGACGTCAATTTAGTTCAATTGCGCCATCAATACTATCATTAATGGCCGAGTTGTCACGTTTGCAGTGTTATGGCACAGGCCAACCTCGTCCATTTGTACCGGTGTGTTTGACAACAAAACACAGAGCAAATCCTTTATATTAGGACTTCGAAACAACTGTCTTATATCGCAAATTCAACTAATTATAAAGTTTTTCTAGTAACACTGATGCCTGGACGTCAATTTAGTTCAATTGCGCCATCAATACTATCATTAATGGCCGAGTTGTCACGTTTGCAGTGTTATGGCACAGGCCAAGCTCTTCCATTTGTACCGCTGTATTTGACAACAAAATACAGAGCAAATCCTTTATCTTGGGACTTCGAAATAACTGTGTCATAACGCAAATTCAACCAATTATCAAGTTTTTCTAGTAATACTGATGCCTGGAGGTGAATTTAGTTCTATTGCGCCATCAATACCATCATTAATGGGCGAGTTATCACGTTTGCAGTGTTATAGCACAGGCCAAGCTCTTCCATTTGTAGCGGTGTGTTTGACAACAAAATACAGACCAAATCCTTTATCTTGGGACTTCGAAATAACTGTATCAACTAATTATCCAGTTTTTCTAGAAATACTGATGCCTGGAGGTCAATTTAGTTCTATTGCGCCATCAATACTATCATTAATGGGCGAGTTATCACGTTTGATGTGTTATAGCACAGGCCAAGCTCTTCCATTTGTACCGCTGTGTTTGACAACAAAATACAGAGCAAATCCTTTATCTTGGGACTTCGAAATAACTGTATCAACTAATTATCCAGTTTTCCTAGTAATACTGATGCCTGGAGGTGAATTTAGTTCTATTGCGCCATCAATACCATCATTAATGGGCGAGTTATCACGTTTGCAGTGTTATAGCACAGGCCAAGCTCTTCCATTTGTACCGGTGTGTTTGACAACAAAACACAGAGCAAATCCTTTATATTAGGACTTCCAAATAACTGTATTATATCGCAAATTCAACTAATTATCCAGTTTTTCTGGTAACACTGATGCCTGGAAGTCAATTTAGTTCTATTGCGCCTTCAATACTATCATTAATGGCCGAGTTGTGACATTTGCAGTGTTATGGCACAGGCCAACCTCGTCCATTTGTACCGGTGTGTTTGACAACAAAACACAGAGCAAATCCTTTATATTAGGACTTCAAAATAACTGTCTTATATCGCAAATTCAACTAATTATAAAGTTTTTCTAGTAACACTGATGCCTGGACGTCAATTTAGTTCAATTGCGCCATCAATACTATCATTAATGGCCGAGTTGTCACGTTTGCAGTGTTATTGCACAGGCCAAGCTCTTCCATTTGTACCGCTGTGTTTGACAACAAAATACAGAGCAAATCCTTTATCTTGGGACTTCGAAATAACTGTGTCATATCGCAAATTCAACCCATTATCAAGTTTTCTTGTAATACTGATGCCTGGAGGTGAATTTAGTTCTATTGCGCCATCAATACCATCATTAATGGGCGAGTTATCACGTTTGCAGTGTTATAGCACAGGCCAAGCTCTTCCATTTGTACCGGTGTGTTTGACAACAAAATACAGACCAAATCCTTTATCTTGGGACTTCGAAATAACTGTATCAACTAATTATCCAGTTTTCCTAGTAATACTGATGCCTGGAGGTGAATTTAGTTCTATTGCGCCATCAATACCATCATTAATGGGCGAGTTATCACGTTTGCAGTGTTATAGCACAGGCCAAGCTCTTCCATTTGTACCGGTGTGTTTGACAACAAAACACAGAGCAAATCCTTTATATTAGGACTTCCAAATAACTGTATTATATCGCAAATTCAACTAATTATCCAGTTTTTCTGGTAACACTGATGCCTGGAAGTCAATTTAGTTATATTGCGCCTTCAATACTATCATTAATGGCCGCGTTGTGACATTTGCAGTGTTATGGCACAGGCCAACCTCGTCCATTTGTACCGGTGTGTTTGACAACAAAACACAGAGCAAATCCTTTATATTAGGACTTCAAAATAACTGTCTTATATCGCAAATTCAACTAATTATAAAGTTTTTCTAGTAACACTGATGCCTGGACGTCAATTTAGTTCAATTGCGCCATCAATACTATCATTAATGGCCGAGTTGTCACGTTTGCAGTGTTATGGCACAGGCCAAGCTCTTCCATTTGTACCGCTGTGTTTGACAACAAAATACAGAGCAAATCCTTTATCTTGGGACTTCGAAATAACTGTGTCATATCGCAAATTCAACCCATTATCAAGTTTTCCTAGTAATACTGATGCCTGGAGGTGAATTTAGTTCTATTGCGCCATCAATACCATCATTAATGGGCGAGTTATCACGTTTGCAGTGTTATAGCACAGGCCAAGCTCTTCCATTTGTACCGGTGTGTTTGACAACAAAATACAGACCAAATCCTTTATCTTGGGACTTCGAAATAACTGTATCAACTAATTATCCAGTTTTCCTAGTAATACTGATGCCTGGAGGTGAATTTAGTTCTATTGCGCCATCAATACCATCATTAATGGGCGAGTTATCACGTTTGCAGTGTTATAGCACAGGCCAAGCTCTTCCATTTGTACCGGTGTGTTTGACAACAAAACACAGAGCAAATCCTTTATATTAGGACTTCCAAATAACTGTATTATATCGCAAATTCAACTAATTATCCAGTTTTTCTGGTAACACTGATGCCTGGAAGTCAATTTAGTTCTATTGCGCCTTCAATACTATCATTAATGGCCGAGTTGTGACATTTGCAGTGTTATGGCACAGGCCAACCTCGTCCATTTGTACCGGTGTGTTTGACAACAAAACACAGAGCAAATCCTTTATATTAGGACTTCAAAATAACTGTCTTATATCGCAAATTCAACTAATTATAAAGTTTTTCTAGTAACACTGATGCCTGGACGTCAATTTAGTTCAATTGCGCCATCAATACTATCATTAATGGCCGAGTTGTCACGTTTGCAGTGTTATTGCACAGGCCAAGCTCTTCCACTTGTACCGCTGTGTTTGACAACAAAATACAGAGCAAATCCTTTATCTTGGGACTTCGAAATAACTGTGTCATATCGCAAATTCAACCCATTATCAAGTTTTCCTAGTAATACTGATGCCTGGAGGTGAATTTAGTTCTATTGCGCCATCAATACCATCATTAATGCGCGAGTTATCACGTTTGCAGTGTTATAGCACAGGCCAAGCTCTTCCATTTGTACCGGTGTGTTTGACAACAAAATACAGACCAAATCCTTTATCTTGGGACTTCGAAATAACTGTATCAACTAATTATCCAGTTTTCCTAGTAATACTGATGCCTGGAGGTGAATTTAGTTCTATTGCGCCATCAATACCATCATTAATGGGCGAGTTATCACGTTTGCAGTGTTATAGCACAGGCCAAGCTCTTCCATTTGTACCGGTGTGTTTGACAACAAAACACAGAGCAAATCCTTTATATTAGGACTTCCAAATAACTGTATTATATCGCAAATTCAACTAATTATCCAGTTTTTCTGGTAACACTGATGCCTGGAAGTCAATTTAGTTATATTGCGCCTTCAATACTATCATTAATGGCCGCGTTGTGACATTTGCAGTGTTATGGCACAGGCCAACCTCGTCCATTTGTACCGGTGTGTTTGACAACAAAACACAGAGCAAATCCTTTATATTAGGACTTCAAAATAACTGTCTTATATCGCAAATTCAACTAATTATAAAGTTTTTCTAGTAACACTGATGCCTGGACGTCAATTTAGTTCAATTGCGCCATCAATACCATCATTAATGGGCGAGTTATCACGTTTGCAGTGTTATTGCACAGGCCAAGCTCTTCCATTTGTACCGCTGTGTTTGACAACAAAATACAGAGCAAATCCTTTATCTTGGGACTTCGAAATAACTGTGTCATATCGCAAATTCAACCCATTATCAAGTTTTCCTAGTAATACTGATGCCTGGAGGTGAATTTAGTTCTATTGCGCCATCAATACCATCATTAATGGGCGAGTTATCACGTTTGCAGTGTCATAGCACAGGCCAAGCTCTTCCATTTGTACCGGTGTGTTTGACAACAAAATACAGACCAAATCCTTTATCTTGGGACTTCGAAATAACTGTATCAACTAATTATCCAGTTTTCCTAGTAATACTGATGCCTGGAGGTGAATTTAGTTCTATTGCGCCATCAATACCATCATTAATGGGCGAGTTATCACGTTTGCAGTGTTATAGCACAGGCCAAGCTCTTCCATTTGTACCGGTGTGTTTGACAACAAAACACAGAGCAAATCCTTTATATTAGGACTTCCAAATAACTGTATTATATCGCAAATTCAACTAATTATCCAGTTTTTCTGGTAACACTGATGCCTGGAAGTCAATTTAGTTCTATTGCGCCTTCAATACTATCATTAATGGCCGAGTTGTGACATTTGCAGTGTTATGGCACAGGCCAACCTCGTCCATTTGTACCGGTGTGTTTGACAACAAAACACAGAGCAAATCCTTTATATTAGGACTTCAAAATAACTGTCTTATATCGCAAATTCAACTAATTATAAAGTTTTTCTAGTAACACTGATGCCTGGACGTCAATTTAGTTCAATTGCGCCATCAATACTATCATTAATGGCCGAGTTGTCACGTTTGCAGTGTTATTGCACAGGCCAAGCTCTTCCATTTGTACCGCTGTGTTTGACAACAAAATACAGAGCAAATCCTTTATCTTGGGACTTCGAAATAACTGTGTCATATCGCAAATTCAACCCATTATCAAGTTTTCCTAGTAATACTGATGCCTGGAGGTGAATTTAGTTCTATTGCGCCATCAATACCATCATTAATGGGCGCGTTATCACGTTTGCAGTGTTATAGCACAGGCCAAGCTCTTCCATTTGTACCGGTGTGTTTGACAACAAAATACAGACCAAATCCTTTATCTTGGGACTTCGAAATAACTGTATCAACTAATTATCCAGTTTTCCTAGTAATACTGATGCCTGGAGGTGAATTTAGTTCTATTGCGCCATCAATACCATCATTAATGGGCGAGTTATCACGTTTGCAGTGTTATAGCACAGGCCAAGCTCTTCCATTTGTACCGGTGTGTTTGACAACAAAACACAGAGCAAATCCTTTATTTTGCGACTTCGAAATAACTGTGTCATATCGCAAATTCAACTAATTATCAAGTTTGTCTGGTAACACTGATGCCTGGAGGTCAATTTAGTTCTATTGCGCCATCAATACTATCATTAATGGCCGAGTTGTCACACTTGCAGTGTTATGGCACAGGCCAAGCTCTTCCATTTGTACCGCTGTGTTTGACAACAAAACACAGAGCAAATCCTTTATCTTGGGACTTCCAAATAACTGTATTATATCGCAAATTCAACTAATTATCAAGTTTTTCTAGTAACACTGATGCCTGGAGGTCAATTTAGTTCTATTGCGCCTTCAATACTATCATTAATGGCCGAGTTGTCACATTTGCAGTGTTATGGCACAGGCCAAGCTATTCCATTTGTACCGGTGTGTTTTACAACAAAAGAGAGAGCAACTCCTTTATATTAGGACTTCGAAATAACTGTATTATATGGCAAATTCAACAAATTATCTAGTTTTCCTAGTAATACTGATGCCTGGAGGTGAATTTAGTTCTATTGCGCCATCAATACTATCATTAATGGGCGAGTTATCACGTTTGCAGTGTTATAGCACAGGCCAAGCTGTTCCATTTGTACCGGTGTGTTTGACAACAAAATATAGACCAAATCCTTTATCTTGGGACTTCGAAATAACTGTGACATATTGCAAATTCAACTAATTAGCCAGTTTTGCTAGTAAAACTGATGCCTGGAGGTGAATTTAGTTCTATTGCGCCATCAATACCATCATTAATGGGCGAGTTATCACGTTTGCAGTGTTATAGGACAGGCCAAGCTCTTCCATTTGTACCGGTGTGTTTGACAACAAAATACAGACCAAATCCTTTATCTTGGGACTTCCAAATAACTGTATTATATCGCAAATTCAACTAATTATCCAGTTTTTCTGGTAACACTGATGCCTGGAAGTCAATTTAGTTCTATTGCGCCTTCAATACTATCATTAATGGCCGAGTTGTGACATTTTCAGTGTTGTGGCACCGCCAAGCTCTTCCATTTGTACCGGTGTGTTTGACAACAAAATACAGACCAAATCCTTTATCTTGGGACTTCGAAATAACTGTATCAACTAATTATCCAGTTTTCCTAGTAATACTGATGCCTGGAGGTGAATTTAGTTCTATTGCGCCATCAATACCATCATTAATGGGCGAGTTATCACGTTTGCAGTGTTATAGCACAGGCCAAGCTCTTCCATTTGTACCGGTGTGTTTGACAACAAAACACAGAGCAAATCATTTATATTAGGACTTCCAAATAACTGTATTATATCGCAAATTCAACTAATTATCCAGTTTTTCTGGTAACACTGATGCCTGGAAGTCAATTTAGTTATATTGCGCCTTCAATACTATCATTAATGGCCGCGTTGTGACATTTGCAGTGTTATGGCACAGGCCAACCTCGTCCATTTGTACCGGTGTGTTTGACAACAAAACACAGAGCAAATCCTTTATATTAGGACTTCAAAATAACTGTCTTATATCGCAAATTCAACTAATTATAAAGTTTTTCTAGTAACACTGATGCCTGGACGTCAATTTAGTTCAATTGCGCCATCAATACCATCATTAATGGGCGAGTTATCACGTTTGCAGTGTTATTGCACAGGCCAAGCTCTTCCATTTGTACCGCTGTGTTTGACAACAAAATACAGAGCAAATCCTTTATCTTGGGACTTCGAAATAACTGTGTCATATCGCAAATTCAACCCATTATCAAGTTTTCCTAGTAATACTGATGCCTGGAGGTGAATTTAGTTCTATTGCGCCATCAATACCATCATTAATGGGCGAGTTATCACGTTTGCAGTGTTATAGCACAGGCCAAGCTCTTCCATTTGTACCGGTGTGTTTGACAACAAAATACAGACCAAATCCTTTATCTTGGGACTTCGAAATAACTGTATCAACTAATTATCCAGTTTTCCTAGTAATACTGATGCCTGGAGGTGAATTTAGTTCTATTGCGCCATCAATACCATCATTAATGGGCGAGTTATCACGTTTGCAGTGTTATAGCACAGGCCAAGCTCTTCCATTTGTACCGGTGTGTTTGACAACAAAACACAGAGCAAATCCTTTATATTAGGACTTCCAAATAACTGTATTATATCGCAAATTCAACTAATTATCCAGTTTTTCTGGTAACACTGATGCCTGGAAGTCAATTTAGTTCTATTGCGCCTTCAATACTATCATTAATGGCCGAGTTGTGACATTTGCAGTGTTATGGCACAGGCCAACCTCGTCCATTTGTACCGGTGTGTTTGACAACAAAACACAGAGCAAATCCTTTATATTAGGACTTCAAAATAACTGTCTTATATCGCAAATTCAACTAATTATAAAGTTTTTCTAGTAACACTGATGCCTGGACGTCAATTTAGTTCAATTGCGCCATCAATACTATCATTAATGGCCGAGTTGTCACGTTTGCAGTGTTATTGCACAGGCCAAGCTCTTCCATTTGTACCGCTGTGTTTGACAACAAAATACAGAGCAAATCCTTTATCTTGGGACTTCGAAATAACTGTGTCATATCGCAAATTCAACCCATTATCAAGTTTTCCTAGTAATACTGATGCCTGGAGGTGAATTTAGTTCTATTGCGCCATCAATACCATCATTAATGGGCGCGTTATCACGTTTGCAGTGTTATAGCACAGGCCAAGCTCTTCCATTTGTACCGGTGTGTTTGACAACAAAATACAGACCAAATCCTTTATCTTGGGACTTCGAAATAACTGTATCAACTAATTATCCAGTTTTCCTAGTAATACTGATGCCTGGAGGTGAATTTAGTTCTATTGCGCCATCAATACCATCATTAATGGGCGAGTTATCACGTTTGCAGTGTTATAGCACAGGCCAAGCTCTTCCATTTGTACCGGTGTGTTTGACAACAAAACACAGAGCAAATCCTTTATTTTGCGACTTCGAAATAACTGTGTCATATCGCAAATTCAACTAATTATCAAGTTTGTCTGGTAACACTGATGCCTGGAGGTCAATTTAGTTCTATTGCGCCATCAATACTATCATTAATGGCCGAGTTGTCACACTTGCAGTGTTATGGCACAGGCCAAGCTCTTCCATTTGTACCGCTGTGTTTGACAACAAAACACAGAGCAAATCCTTTATCTTGGGACTTCCAAATAACTGTATTATATCGCAAATTCAACTAATTATCAAGTTTTTCTAGTAACACTGATGCCTGGAGGTCAATTTAGTTCTATTGCGCCTTCAATACTATCATTAATGGCCGAGTTGTCACATTTGCAGTGTTATGGCACAGGCCAAGCTATTCCATTTGTACCGGTGTGTTTTACAACAAAAGAGAGAGCAACTCCTTTATATTAGGACTTCGAAATAACTGTATTATATGGCAAATTCAACAAATTATCTAGTTTTCCTAGTAATACTGATGCCTGGAGGTGAATTTAGTTCTATTGCGCCATCAATACTATCATTAATGGGCGAGTTATCACGTTTGCAGTGTTATAGCACAGGCCAAGCTGTTCCATTTGTACCGGTGTGTTTGACAACAAAATATAGACCAAATCCTTTATCTTGGGACTTCGAAATAACTGTGACATATTGCAAATTCAACTAATTAGCCAGTTTTGCTAGTAAAACTGATGCCTGGAGGTGAATTTAGTTCTATTGCGCCATCAATACCATCATTAATGGGCGAGTTATCACGTTTGCAGTGTTATAGGACAGGCCAAGCTCTTCCATTTGTACCGGTGTGTTTGACAACAAAATACAGACCAAATCCTTTATCTTGGGACTTCCAAATAACTGTATTATATCGCAAATTCAACTAATTATCCAGTTTTTCTGGTAACACTGATGCCTGGAAGTCAATTTAGTTCTATTGCGCCTTCAATACTATCATTAATGGCCGAGTTGTGACATTTTCAGTGTTGTGGCACCGCCAAGCCCTTCCATTTGTACCACCGGTGTGTTTGACAACAAAATACAGAGCAAATCCTTTATCTTGGGACTTCGAAATAACTGTGTCATATCGCAAATTCAACTAATTATCCAGTTTTTCTGGTAACACTGATGCCTGGAAGTCAATTTAGTTCTATTGCGCCTTCAATACTATCATTAATGGCCGAGTTGTGACATTTGCAGTGTTATGGCACAGGCCAACCTCGTCCATTTGTACCGGTGTGTTTGACAACAAAATACAGAGCAAATCCTTTATCTTGGGACTTCGAAATAACTGTGTCATATCGCAAATTCAACCCATTATCAAGTTTTCCTAGTAATACTGATGCCTGGAGGTGAATTTAGTTCTATTGCGCCATCAATACCATCATTAATGGGCGAGTTATCACGTTTGCAGTGTTATAGGACAGGCCAAGCTCTTCCATTTGTACCGGTGTGTTTGACAACAAAATAGAGACCAAATCCTTTATCTTGGGACTTCCAAATAACTGTATTATATCGCAAATTCAACTAATTATCCAGTTTTTCTGGTAACACTGATGCCTGGAAGTCAATTTAGTTCTATTGCGCCTTCAATACTATCATTAATGGCCGAGTTGTGACATTTGCAGTGTTATGGCACAGGCCAACCTCGTCCATTTGTACCGGTGTGTTTGACAACAAAACACAGAGCAAATCCTTTATATTAGGACTTCAAAATAACTGTCTTATATCGCAAATTCAACTAATTATAAAGTTTTTCTAGTAACACTGATGCCTGGACGTCAATTTAGTTCAATTGCGCCATCAATACTATCATTAATGGCCGAGTTGTCACGTTTGCAGTGTTATTGCACAGGCCAAGCTCTTCCATTTGTACCGCTGTGTTTGACAACAAAATACAGAGCAAATCCTTTATCTTGGGACTTCGAAATAACTGTGTCATATCGCAAATTCAACCCATTATCAAGTTTTCCTAGTAATACTGATGCCTGGAGGTGAATTTAGTTCTATTGCGCCATCAATACCATCATTAATGGGCGAGTTATCACGTTTGCAGTGTTATAGCACAGGCCAAGCTCTTCCATTTGTACCGGTGTGTTTGACAACAAAATACAGACCAAATCCTTTATCTTGGGACTTCGAAATAACTGTATCAACTAATTATCCAGTTTTCCTAGTAATACTGATGCCTGGAGGTGAATTTAGTTATATTGCGCCATCAATACCATCATTAATGGGCGAGTTATCACGTTTGCAGTGTTATAGCACAGGCCAAGCTCTTCCATTTGTACCGGTGTGTTTGACAACAAAACACAGAGCAAATCCTTTATATTAGGACTTCCAAATAACTGTATTATATCGCAAATTCAACTAATTATCCAGTTTTTCTGGTAACACTGATGCCTGGAAGTCAATTTAGTTCTATTGCGCCTTCAATACTATCATTAATGGCCGAGTTGTGACATTTGCAGTGTTATGGCACAGGCCAACCTCGTCCATTTGTACCGGTGTGTTTGACAACAAAACACAGAGCAAATCCTTTATATTAGGACTTCAAAATAACTGTCTTATATCGCAAATTCAACTAATTATAAAGTTTTTCTAGTAACACTGATGCCTGGACGTCAATTTAGTTCAATTGCGCCATCAATACTATCATTAATGGCCGAGTTGTCACGTTTGCAGTGTTATTGCACAGGCCAAGCTCTTCCATTTGACCGCTGTGTTTGACAACAAAATACAGAGCAAATCCTTTATCTTGGGACTTCGAAATAACTGTGTCATATCGCAAATTCAACCCATTATCAAGTTTTCCTAGTAATACTGATGCCTGGAGGTGAATTTAGTTCTATTGCGCCATCAATACCATCATTAATGGGCGAGTTATCACGTTTGCAGTGTTATAGCACAGGCCAAGCTCTTCCATTTGTACCGGTGTGTTTGACAACAAAATACAGACCAAATCCTTTATCTTGGGACTTCGAAATAACTGTATCAACTAATTATCCAGTTTTCCTAGTAATACTGATGCCTGGAGGTGAATTTAGTTCTATTGCGCCATCAATACCATCATTAATGGGCGAGTTATCACGTTTGCAGTGTTATAGCACAGGCCAAGCTCTTCCATTTGTACCGGTGTGTTTGACAACAAAACACAGAGCAAATCCTTTATATTAGGACTTCCAAATAACTGTATTATATCGCAAATTCAACTAATTATCCAGTTTTTCTGGTAACACTGATGCCTGGAAGTCAATTTAGTTATATTGCGCCTTCAATACTATCATTAATGGCCGCGTTGTGACATTTGCAGTGTTATGGCACAGGCCAACCTCGTCCATTTGTACCGGTGTGTTTGACAACAAAACACAGAGCAAATCCTTTATATTAGGACTTCAAAATAACTGTCTTATATCGCAAATTCAACTAATTATAAAGTTTTTCTAGTAACACTGATGCCTGGACGTCAATTTAGTTCAATTGCGCCATCAATACTATCATTAATGGCCGAGTTGTCACGTTTGCAGTGTTATGGCACAGGCCAAGCTCTTCCATTTGTACCGCTGTGTTTGACAACAAAATACAGAGCAAATCCTTTATCTTGGGACTTCGAAATAACTGTGTCATATCGCAAATTCAACCCATTATCAAGTTTTCCTAGTAATACTGATGCCTGGAGGTGAATTTAGTTCTATTGCGCCATCAATACCATCATTAATGGGCGAGTTATCACGTTTGCAGTGTTATAGCACAGGCCAAGCTCTTCCATTTGTACCGGTGTGTTTGACAACAAAATACAGACCAAATCCTTTATCTTGGGACTTCGAAATAACTGTATCAACTAATTATCCAGTTTTCCTAGTAATACTGATGCCTGGAGGTGAATTTAGTTCTATTGCGCCATCAATACCATCATTAATGGGCGAGTTATCACGTTTGCAGTGTTATAGCACAGGCCAAGCTCTTCCATTTGTACCGGTGTGTTTGACAACAAAACACAGAGCAAATCCTTTATATTAGGACTTCCAAATAACTGTATTATATCGCAAATTCAACTAATTATCCAGTTTTTCTGGTAACACTGATGCCTGGAAGTCAATTTAGTTCTATTGCGCCTTCAATACTATCATTAATGGCCGAGTTGTGACATTTGCAGTGTTATGGCACAGGCCAACCTCGTCCATTTGTACCGGTGTGTTTGACAACAAAACACAGAGCAAATCCTTTATATTAGGACTTCAAAATAACTGTCTTATATCGCAAATTCAACTAATTATAAAGTTTTTCTAGTAACACTGATGCCTGGACGTCAATTTAGTTCAATTGCGCCATCAATACTATCATTAATGGCCGAGTTGTCACGTTTGCAGTGTTATTGCACAGGCCAAGCTCTTCCATTTGTACCGGTGTGTTTGACAACAAAACACAGAGCAAATCCTTTATCTTGGGACTTCGAAATAACTGTGTCATATCGCAAATTCAACCCATTATCAAGTTTTCCTAGTAATACTGATGCCTGGAGGTGAATTTAGTTCTATTGCGCCATCAATACCATCATTAATGCGCGAGTTATCACGTTTGCAGTGTTATAGCACAGGCCAAGCTCTTCCATTTGTACCGGTGTGTTTGACAACAAAATACAGACCAAATCCTTTATCTTGGGACTTCGAAATAACTGTATCAACTAATTATCCAGTTTTCCTAGTAATACTGATGCCTGGAGGTGAATTTAGTTCTATTGCGCCATCAATACCATCATTAATGGGCGAGTTATCACGTTTGCAGTGTTATAGCACAGGCCAAGCTCTTCCATTTGTACCGGTGTGTTTGACAACAAAACACAGAGCAAATCCTTTATATTAGGACTTCCAAATAACTGTATTATATCGCAAATTCAACTAATTATCCAGTTTTTCTGGTAACACTGATGCCTGGAAGTCAATTTAGTTATATTGCGCCTTCAATACTATCATTAATGGCCGCGTTGTGACATTTGCAGTGTTATGGCACAGGCCAACCTCGTCCATTTGTACCGGTGTGTTTGACAACAAAACACAGAGCAAATCCTTTATATTAGGACTTCAAAATAACTGTCTTATATCGCAAATTCAACTAATTATAAAGTTTTTCTAGTAACACTGATGCCTGGACGTCAATTTAGTTCAATTGCGCCATCAATACCATCATTAATGGGCGAGTTATCACGTTTGCAGTGTTATTGCACAGGCCAAGCTCTTCCATTTGTACCGCTGTGTTTGACAACAAAATACAGAGCAAATCCTTTATCTTGGGACTTCGAAATAACTGTGTCATATCGCAAATTCAACCCATTATCAAGTTTTCCTAGTAATACTGATGCCTGGAGGTGAATTTAGTTCTATTGCGCCATCAATACCATCATTAATGGGCGAGTTATCACGTTTGCAGTGTTATAGCACAGGCCAAGCTCTTCCATTTGTACCGGTGTGTTTGACAACAAAATACAGACCAAATCCTTTATCTTGGGACTTCGAAATAACTGTATCAACTAATTATCCAGTTTTCCTAGTAATACTGATGCCTGGAGGTGAATTTAGTTCTATTGCGCCATCAATACCATCATTAATGGGCGAGTTATCACGTTTGCAGTGTTATAGCACAGGCCAAGCTCTTCCATTTGTACCGGTGTGTTTGACAACAAAACACAGAGCAAATCCTTTATATTAGGACTTCCAAATAACTGTATTATATCGCAAATTCAACTAATTATCCAGTTTTTCTGGTAACACTGATGCCTGGAAGTCAATTTAGTTCTATTGCGCCTTCAATACTATCATTAATGGCCGAGTTGTGACATTTGCAGTGTTATGGCACAGGCCAACCTCGTCCATTTGTACCGGTGTGTTTGACAACAAAACACAGAGCAAATCCTTTATATTAGGACTTCAAAATAACTGTCTTATATCGCAAATTCAACTAATTATAAAGTTTTTCTAGTAACACTGATGCCTGGACGTCAATTTAGTTCAATTGCGCCATCAATACTATCATTAATGGCCGAGTTGTCACGTTTGCAGTGTTATTGCACAGGCCAAGCTCTTCCATTTGTACCGCTGTGTTTGACAACAAAATACAGAGCAAATCCTTTATCTTGGGACTTCGAAATAACTGTGTCATATCGCAAATTCAACCCATTATCAAGTTTTCCTAGTAATACTGATGCCTGGAGGTGAATTTAGTTCTATTGCGCCATCAATACCATCATTAATGGGCGCGTTATCACGTTTGCAGTGTTATAGCACAGGCCAAGCTCTTCCATTTGTACCGGTGTGTTTGACAACAAAATACAGACCAAATCCTTTATCTTGGGACTTCGAAATAACTGTATCAACTAATTATCCAGTTTTCCTAGTAATACTGATGCCTGGAGGTGAATTTAGTTCTATTGCGCCATCAATACCATCATTAATGGGCGAGTTATCACGTTTGCAGTGTTATAGCACAGGCCAAGCTCTTCCATTTGTACCGGTGTGTTTGACAACAAAACACAGAGCAAATCCTTTATATTAGGACTTCCAAATAACTGTATTATATCGCAAATTCAACTAATTATCCAGTTTTTCTGGTAACACTGATGCCTGGAAGTCAATTTAGTTATATTGCGCCTTCAATACTATCATTAATGGCCGCGTTGTGACATTTGCAGTGTTATGGCACAGGCCAACCTCGTCCATTTGTACCGGTGTGTTTGACAACAAAACACAGAGCAAATCCTTTATATTAGGACTTCAAAATAACTGTCTTATATCGCAAATTCAACTAATTATAAAGTTTTTCTAGTAACACTGATGCCTGGACGTCAATTTAGTTCAATTGCGCCATCAATACTATCATTAATGGCCGAGTTGTCACGTTTGCAGTGTTATGGCACAGGCCAAGCTCTTCCATTTGTACCGCTGTGTTTGACAACAAAATACAGAGCAAATCCTTTATCTTGGGACTTCGAAATAACTGTGTCATATCGCAAATTCAACCCATTATCAAGTTTTCCTAGTAATACTGATGCCTGGAGGTGAATTTAGTTCTATTGCGCCATCAATACCATCATTAATGGGCGAGTTATCACGTTTGCAGTGTTATAGCACAGGCCAAGCTCTTCCATTTGTACCGGTGTGTTTGACAACAAAATACAGACCAAATCCTTTATCTTGGGACTTCGAAATAACTGTATCAACTAATTATCCAGTTTTCCTAGTAATACTGATGCCTGGAGGTGAATTTAGTTCTATTGCGCCATCAATACCATCATTAATGGGCGAGTTATCACGTTTGCAGTGTTATAGCACAGGCCAAGCTCTTCCATTTGTACCGGTGTGTTTGACAACAAAACACAGAGCAAATCCTTTATATTAGGACTTCCAAATAACTGTATTATATCGCAAATTCAACTAATTATCCAGTTTTTCTGGTAACACTGATGCCTGGAAGTCAATTTAGTTCTATTGCGCCTTCAATACTATCATTAATGGCCGAGTTGTGACATTTGCAGTGTTATGGCACAGGCCAACCTCGTCCATTTGTACCGGTGTGTTTGACAACAAAACACAGAGCAAATCCTTTATATTAGGACTTCAAAATAACTGTCTTATATCGCAAATTCAACTAATTATAAAGTTTTTCTAGTAACACTGATGCCTGGACGTCAATTTAGTTCAATTGCGCCATCAATACTATCATTAATGGCCGAGTTGTGACATTTGCAGTGTTATTGCACAGGCCAAGCTCTTCCATTTGTACCGCTGTGTTTGACAACAAAATACAGAGCAAATCCTTTATCTCGGGACTTCGAAATAACTGTCTTATATCGCAAATTCAACCCATTATCAAGTTTTCCTAGTAATACTGATGCCTGGAGGTGAATTTAGTTCTATTGCGCCATCAATACCATCATTAATGGGCGAGTTATCACGTTTGCAGTGTTATAGCACAGGCCAAGCTCTTCCATTTGTACAGGTGTGTTTGACAACAAAATACAGACCAAATCCTTTATCTTGGGACTTCGAAATAACTGTATCAACTAATTATCCAGTTTTCCTAGTAATACTGATGCCTGGAGGTGAATTTAGTTCTATTGCGCCATCAATACCATCATTAATGGGCGAGTTATCACGTTTGCAGTGTGATAGCACAGGCCAAGCTCTTCCATTTGTACCGGTGTGTTTGACAACAAAACACAGAGCAAATCCTTTATATTAGGACTTCCAAATAACTGTATTATATCGCAAATTCAACTAATTATCCAGTTTTTCTGGTAACACTGATGCCTGGAAGTCAATTTAGTTATATTGCGCCTTCAATACTATCATTAATGGCCGCGTTGTGACATTTGCAGTATTATGGCACAGGCCAACCTCGTCCATTTGTACCGGTGTGTTTGACAACAAAACACAGAGCAAATCCTTTATATTAGGACTTCAAAATAACTGTCTTATATCGCAAATTCAACTAATTATAAAGTTTTTCTAGTAACACTGATGCCTGGACGTCAATTTAGTTCAATTGCGCCATCAATACTATCATTAATGGCCGAGTTGTCACGTTTGCAGTGTTATGGCACAGGCCAAGCTCTTCCATTTGTACCGCTGTGTTTGACAACAAAATACAGAGCAAATCCTATATCTTGGGACTTCGAAATAACTGTGTCATATCGCAAATTCAACCCATTATCAAGTTTTCCTAGTAATACTGATGCCTGGAGGTGAATTTAGTTCTATTGCGCCATCAATACCATCATTAATGGGCGAGTTATCACGTTTGCAGTGCTATAGCACAGGCCAAGCTCTTCCATTTGTACCGGTGTGTTTGACAACAAAATACAGACCAAATCCTTTATCTTGGGACTTCGAAATAACTGTATCAACTAATTATCCAGTTTTCCTAGAAATACTGATGCCTGGAGGTCAATTTAGTTCTATTGCGCCATCAATACTATCATTAAAGGGCGAGTTATCACGTTTGATGTGTTATAGCACAGGCCAAGCTCTTCCATTTGTACCGCTGTGTTTGACAACAAAATACAGAGCAAATCCTTTATCTTGGGACTTCGAAATAACTGTGTCATATCGCAAATTCAACTAATTATCCAGTTTTTCTGGTAACACTGATGCCTGGAGGTCAATTTAGTTCTATTGCGCCTTCAATACTATCATTAATGGCCGAGTTGTGATATTTGCAGTGTTATGGCACAGGCCAAGCTCTTCCATTTGTACCAGTGTGTTTGACAACAAAACACAGAGCAAATCCTTTATATTAGGACTTCCAAATAACTGTCTTATATCGCAAATTTAACTAATTATCAAGTTTTTCTAGTAACACTGATGCCTGGACGTCAATTTAGTTCAATTGCGCCATCAATACTATCATTAATGGCCGAGTTGTCACGTTTGCAGTGTTATGACACAGGCCAAGCTCTTCCATTTGTACCGCTGTGTTTGACAACAATATACAGAGCAAATCCTTTATCTTGGGACTTCGAAATAACTGTGTCATATCGCAAATTCAACCAATTATCAAGTTTTCCTAGTAATACTGATGCCTGGAGGTGAATTTAGTTCTATTGCGCAATCAATACCATCATTAATGGGCGAGTTATCACGTTTGCAGTGTTATAGCACAGGCCAAGCTCTTCCATTTGTACCGGTGTGTTTGACAACAAAATACAGACCAAATCCTTTCTCTTGGTACTTCGAAATAACTGTATCAACTAATTATCCAGTTTTCCTAGAAATACTGATGCCTGGAGGTCAATTTAGTTCTATTACGCCATCAATACTATCATTAATGGGCAAGTTATCACGTTTGATGTGTTATAGCACAGGCCAAGCTCTTCCATTGGTACCGCTGTGTTTGACAACAAAACACAGAGCAAATCCTTTATCTTGGGACTTCGAAATAACTGTCTTATATCGCAAATTCAACTAATTATAAAGTTGTTCTAGTAACACTGATGCCTGGACGTCAATTTAGTTCAATTGCGCCATCAATACTATCATTAATGGCCGAGTTGTCACGTTTGCAGTGTTATGGCACAGGCCAAGCTCTTCCATTTGTACCGGTGTGTTTGACAACAAAATACAGAGCAAATCCTTTATTTTGGGACTTCGAAATAACTGTGTCATATCGCAAATTCAACTAATTATCCAGTTTTTCTGGTAACACTGATGCCTGGAGGTCAATTTAGTTCTATTGCGCCTTCAATACTATCATTAATGGCCGAGTTGTGATATTTGCAGTGTTATGGCACAGGCCAAGCTCTTCCATTTGTACCAGTGTGTTTGACAACAAAACACAGAGCAAATCCTTTATATTAGGACTTCGAAATAACTGTCTTATATCGCAAATTCAACTAATTATCAAGTTTTTCTAGTAACACTGATGCCTGGACGTCAATTTAGTTCAATTGCGCCATCAATACTATCATTAATGGCCGAGTTGTCACGTTTGCAGTGTTATAGCACAGGCCAAGCTCTTCCATTTGTACCGGTGTCTTTGACAACAAAATACAGACCAAATCCTTTCTCTTGGGACTTCGAAATAACTGTATCAACTAATTATCCAGTTTTCCTAGAAATACTGATGCCTGGAGGTCAATTTAGTTCTATTACGCCATCAATACTATCATTAATGGGCAAGTTATCACGTTTGATGTGTTATAGCACAGGCCAAGCTCTTCCATTGGTACCGCTGTGTTTGACAACAAAACACAGAGCAAATCCTTTATCTTGGGACTTCGAAATAACTGTCTTATATCGCAAATTCAACTAATTATAAAGTTTTTCTAGTAACACTGATGCCTGGACGTCAATTTAGTTCAATTGCGCCATCAATACTATCATTAATGGCCGAGTTGTCACGTTTGCAGTGTTATGGCACAGGCCAAGCTCTTCCATTTGTACCGGTGTGTTTGACAACAAAATACAGAGCAAATCCTTTATTTTGGGACTTCGAAATAACTGGGTCATATCGCAAATTCAACTAATTATCCAGTTGTTCTGGTAACACTGATGCCTGGAAGTCAATTTAGTTCTATTGCGCCTTCAATACTATCATTAATGGCCGAGTTGTGACATTTGCAGTGTTATGGCACAGGCCAACCTCGTCCACTTGTACCGGTGTGTTTGACAACAAAACACAGAGCAAATCCTTTATATTAGGACTTCGAAATAACTGTCTTATATCGCAAATTCAACTAATTATAAAGTTTTTCTAGTAACACTGATGCCTGGACGTCAATTTAGTTCAATTGCGCCATCAATACTATCATTAATGGCCGAGTTGTCACGTTTGCAGTGTTATGGCACAGGCCAAGCTCTTCCATTTGTACCGCTGTGTTTGACAACAAAATACAGAGCAAATCCTTTATATTAGGACTTCCAAATAACTGTATTATATCGCAAATTCAACTAATTATCAAGTTTTTCTAGTAACACTGATGCATGGAGGTCAATTTAGTTCTATTGCGCCTTCAATACTATCATTAATGGCCGAGTTATCACGTTTGCAGTGTTATGGCACAGACCAAGCTCTTCCATTTGTAACGGTGTGTTTTACAAGAAAATACAGACCAAATCCTTTATCTTGGGACTTCGAAATAACTGTGTCATATCGGAAATTCAACTAATTATCCAGATTTGCTAGTAACACTGATGCCTGGAGGTCATTTTAGTTCTATTGCGCCTTCAATACTATCATTACTGACCGAGTTGTCGCATTTTCAGTGTTATGGCACCACCAAGCTCTTCCATTTGTACCGCTGTGTTTGACAACAAAATACAGAGCAAATCCTTTATCTTGGGACTTCGAAATAACTGTGTCATATCGCAAATTCAACTAATTATCCAGTTTTTCTGGTAACACTGATGCCTGGAAGTCAATTTAGTTCTATTACGCCTTCAATACTATCATTAATGGCCGAGTTGTGACATTTGCAGTGTTATGGCACAGGCCAAGCTCTTCCATTTGTACCGCTGTGTTTGACAACAAAATACAGAGCAAATCCTTTATCTTGGGACTTCGAAATAACTGTATCAACTAATTATCCAGTTTTCCTAGAAATACTGATGCCTGGAGGTCAATTTAGTTCTATTGCGCCATCAATTACTATCATTAATGGGCGAGTTATCACGTTTGATGTGTTATAGCACAGGCCAAGCTCTTCCATTGTTACCGCTGTGTTTGACAACAAAACACAGAGCAAATCCTTTATCTTGGGACTTCGAAATAACTGTCTTATATCGCAAATTCAACTAATTATAAAGTTTTTCTAGTAACACTGATGCCTGGACGTCAATTTAGTTCAATTGCGCCATCAATACTATCATTAATGGCCGAGTTGTCACGTTTGCAGTGTTATGGCACAGGCCAAGCTCTTCCATTTGTACCGGTGTGTTTGACAACAAAATACAGAGCAAATCCTTTATTTTGGGACTTCGAAATAACTGTGTCATATCGCAAATTCAACTAATTATCCAGTTGTTCTGGTAACACTGATGCCTGGAAGTCAATTTAGTTCTATTGCGCCTTCAATACTATCATTAATGGCCGAGTTGTGACATTTGCAGTGTTATGGCACAGGCCAACCTCGTCCATTTGTACCGGTGTGTTTGACAACAAAACACAGAGCAAATCCTTTATATTAGGACTTCGAAATAACTGTCTTATATCGCAAATTCAACTAATTATAAAGTTTTTCTAGTAACACTGATGCCTGGACGTCAATTTAGTTCAATTGCGCCATCAATACTATCATTAATGGCCGAGTTGTCACGTTTGCAGTGTTATGGCACAGGCCAATCTCTTCCATTTGTACCGCTGTGTTTGACAACAAAATACAGAGCAAATCCTTTATATTAGGACTTCCAAATAACTGTATTATATCGCAAATTCAACTAATTATCAAGTTTTTCTAGTAACACTGATGCATGGAGGTCAATTTAGTTCTATTGCGCCTTCAATACTATCATTAATGGCCGAGTTGTCACGTTTGCAGTGTTATGGCACAGACCAAGCTCTTCCATTTGTAACGGTGTGTTTTACAAACAAATACAGACCAAATCCTTTATCTTGGGACTTCGAAATAACTGTGTCATATCGCAAATTCAACTAATTATTCAGATTTGCTAGTAACACTGATGCCTGGAGGTCATTTTAGTTCTATTGCGCCTTCAATACTATCATTACTGACCGAGTTGTCGCATTTTCAGTGTTATGGCACCACCAAGCTCTTCCATTTGCACCGCTGTATTTGACAACAAAATACAGAGCAAATCCTTTATCTTGGGACTTCGAAATAACTGTGTCATATCGCAAATTCAACTAATTATCCAGTTTTTCTGGTAACACTGATGCCTGGAAGTCAATTTAGTTCTATTACGCCTTCAATACTATCATTAATGGCCGAGTTGTGACATTTGCAGTGTTATGGCACAGGCCAAGCTCTTCCATTTGTACCGCTGTGTTTGACAACAAAATACAGAGCAAATCCTTTATCTTGGGACTTCGAAATAACTGTGTCATATCGCAAATTCAACTAATTATCCAGTTTTTCTGTTAACACTGATGGCTGGAGGTCAATTTAGTACTATTGCGCCTTCAATACTATCATTAATGGCCGAGTTGTGACATTTGCAGTGTTATGGCACAGGCCAAGCTCTTCCATTTGTACCGGTGTGTTTGACAACAAAACACAGAGCAAATCCTTTATATTAGGACTTCGAAATAACTGTATTATATCGCAAATTCAACTAATTATAAAGTTTTTCTAGTAACACTGATGCCTGGAGGGCAATTTAGTTCTATTGCGCCTTCAATACTATCATTAATGGCCGAGTTGTCAAGTTTGCAGTGTTATGGCACAGACCAAGCTCTTCCATTTGTACCGGTGTGTTTGACAACAAAACACAGAGCAAATCCTTTATCTTGGGACTTCGAAATAACTGTCTTATATCGCAAATTCAACTAATTATAAAGTTTTTCTAGTAACACTGATGCCTGGACGTCAATTAATTCAATTGCGCCATCAATACTATCATTAATGGCCGAGTTGTCACGTTTGCAGTGTTATGGCACAGGCCAATCTCTTCCATTTGTACCGCTGTGTTTGACAACAAAATACAGAGCAAATCCTTTATATTAGGACTTCCAAATAACTGTATTATATCGCAAATTCAACTAATTATCAAGTTTTTCTAGTAACACTGATGCATGGAGGTCAATTTAGTTCTATTGCGCCTTCAATACTATCATTAATGGCCGAGTTGTCACGTTTGCAGTGTTATGGCACAGACCAAGCTCTTCCATTTGTAACGGTGTGTTTTACAAACAAATACAGACCAAATCCTTTATCTTGGGACTTCGAAATAACTGTGTCATATCGCAAATTCAACTAATTATTCAGATTTGCTAGTAACACTGATGCCTGGAGGTCATTTTAGTTCTATTGCGCCTTCAATACTATCATTACTGACCGAGTTGTCGCATTTTCAGTGTTATGGCACCACCAAGCTCTTCCATTTGCACCGCTGTATTTGACAACAAAATACAGAGCAAATCCTTTATCTTGGGACTTCGAAATAACTGTGTCATATCGCAAATTCAACTAATTATCCAGTTTTTCTGTTAACACTGATGGCTGGAGGTCAATTTAGTACTATTGCGCCTTCAATACTATCATTAATGGCCGAGTTGTGACATTTGCAGTGTTATGGCACAGGCCAAGCTCTTCCATTTGTACCGGTGTGTTTGACAACAAAACACAGAGCAAATCCTTTATATTAGGACTTCGAAATAACTGTATTATATCGCAAATTCAACTAATTATAAAGTTTTTCTAGTAACACTGATGCCTGGAGGGCAATTTAGTTCTATTGCGCCTTCAATACTATCATTAATGGCCGAGTTGTCAAGTTTGCAGTGTTATGGCACAGACCAAGCTCTTCCATTTGTACCGGTGTGTTTGACAACAAAACACAGAGCAAATCCTTTATCTTGGGACTTCGAAATAACTGTCTTATATCGCAAATTCAACTAATTATAAAGTTTTTCTAGTAACACTGATGCCTGGACGTCAATTAATTCAATTGCGCCATCAATACTATCATTAATGGCCGAGTTGTCACGTTTGCAGTGTTATGGCACAGGCCAATCTCTTCCATTTGTACCGCTGTGTTTGACAACAAAATACAGAGCAAATCCTTTATATTAGGACTTCCAAATAACTGTATTATATCGCAAATTCAACTAATTATCAAGTTTTTCTAGTAACACTGATGCATGGAGGTCAATTTAGTTCTATTGCGCCTTCAATACTATCATTAATGGCCGAGTTGTCACGTTTGCAGTGTTATGGCACAGACCAAGCTCTTCCATTTGTAACGGTGTGTTTTACAAAAAAATACAGACCAAATCCTTTATCTTGGGACTTCGAAATAACTGTGTCATATCGCAAATTCAACTAATTATTCAGATTTGCTAGTAACACTGATGCCTGGAGGTCATTTTAGTTCTATTGCGCCTTCAATACTATCATTACTGACCGAGTTGTCGCATTTTCAGTGTTATGGCACCACCAAGCTCTTCCATTTGCACCGCTGTATTTGACAACAAAATACAGAGCAAATCCTTTATCTTGGGACTTCGAAATAACTGTGTCATATCGCAAATTCAACTAATTATCCAGTTTTTCTGGTAACACTGATGCCTGGAAGTCAATTTAGTTCTATTACGCCTTCAATACTATCATTAATGGCCGAGTTGTGACATTTGCAGTGTTATGGCACAGGCCAAGCTCTTCCATTTGTACCGCTGTGTTTGACAACAAAATACAGAGCAAATCCTTTATCTTGGGACTTCGAAATAACTGTGTCATATCGCAAATTCAACTAATTATCCAGTTTTTCTGTTAACACTGATGGCTGGAGGTCAATTTAGTACTATTGCGCCTTCAATACTATCATTAATGGCCGAGTTGTGACATTTGCAGTGTTATGGCACAGGCCAAGCTCTTCCATTTGTACCGGTGTGTTTGACAACAAAACACAGAGCAAATCCTTTATATTAGGACTTCGAAATAACTGTATTATATCGCAAATTCAACTAATTATAAAGTTTTTCTAGTAACACTGATGCCTGGAGGGCAATTTAGTTCTATTGCGCCTTCAATACTATCATTAATGGCCGAGTTGTCAAGTTTGCAGTGTTATGGCACAGACCAAGCTCTTCCATTTGTAACGGTGTGTTTGACAACAAAATACAGACCAAATCCTTTATCTTGGGACTTCGAAATAACTGTATCAACTAATTATCCAGTTTTCCTAGAAATACTGATGCCTGGAGGTCAATTTAGTTCTATTGCGCCATCAATACTATCATTAAAGGGCGAGTTATCACGTTTGATGTGTTATAGCACAGGCCAAGCTCTTCCATTTGTACCGCTGTGTTTGACAACAAAATACAGAGCAAATCCTTTATCTTGGGACTTCGAAATAACTGTGTCATATCGCAAATTCAACTAATTATCCAGTTTTTCTGGTAACACTGATGCCTGGAGGTCAATTTAGTTCTATTGCGCCTTCAATACTATCATTAATGGCCGAGTTGTGATATTTGCAGTGTTATGGCACAGGCCAAGCTCTTCCATTTGTACCAGTGTGTTTGACAACAAAACACAGAGCAAATCCTTTATATTAGGACTTCCAAATAACTGTCTTATATCGCAAATTTAACTAATTATCAAGTTTTTCTAGTAACACTGATGCCTGGACGTCAATTTAGTTCAATTGCGCCATCAATACTATCATTAATGGCCGAGTTGTCACGTTTGCAGTGTTATGACACAGGCCAAGCTCTTCCATTTGTACCGCTGTGTTTGACAACAATATACAGAGCAAATCCTTTATCTTGGGACTTCGAAATAACTGTGTCATATCGCAAATTCAACCAATTATCAAGTTTTCCTAGTAATACTGATGCCTGGAGGTGAATTTAGTTCTATTGCGCAATCAATACCATCATTAATGGGCGAGTTATCACGTTTGCAGTGTTATAGCACAGGCCAAGCTCTTCCATTTGTACCGGTGTGTTTGACAACAAAATACAGACCAAATCCTTTCTCTTGGTACTTCGAAATAACTGTATCAACTAATTATCCAGTTTTCCTAGAAATACTGATGCCTGGAGGTCAATTTAGTTCTATTACGCCATCAATACTATCATTAATGGGCAAGTTATCACGTTTGATGTGTTATAGCACAGGCCAAGCTCTTCCATTGGTACCGCTGTGTTTGACAACAAAACACAGAGCAAATCCTTTATCTTGGGACTTCGAAATAACTGTCTTATATCGCAAATTCAACTAATTATAAAGTTGTTCTAGTAACACTGATGCCTGGACGTCAATTTAGTTCAATTGCGCCATCAATACTATCATTAATGGCCGAGTTGTCACGTTTGCAGTGTTATGGCACAGGCCAAGCTCTTCCATTTGTACCGGTGTGTTTGACAACAAAATACAGAGCAAATCCTTTATTTTGGGACTTCGAAATAACTGTGTCATATCGCAAATTCAACTAATTATCCAGTTTTTCTGGTAACACTGATGCCTGGAGGTCAATTTAGTTCTATTGCGCCTTTAATACTATCATTAATGGCCGAGTTGTGATATTTGCAGTGTTATGGCACAGGCCAAGCTCTTCCATTTGTACCAGTGTGTTTGACAACAAAACACAGAGCAAATCCTTTCTCTTGGGACTTCGAAATAACTGTATCAACTAATTATCCAGTTTTCCTAGAAATACTGATGCCTGGAGGTCAATTTAGTTCTATTACGCCATCAATACTATCATTAATGGGCAAGTTATCACGTTTGATGTGTTATAGCACAGGCCAAGCTCTTCCATTGGTACCGCTGTGTTTGACAACAAAACACAGAGCAAATCCTTTATCTTGGGACTTCGAAATAACTGTCTTATATCGCAAATTCAACTAATTATAAAGTTTTTCTAGTAACACTGATGCCTGGACGTCAATTTAGTTCAATTGCGCCATCAATACTATCATTAATGGCCGAGTTGTCACGTTTGCAGTGTTATGGCACAGGCCAAGCTCTTCCATTTGTACCGGTGTGTTTGACAACAAAATACAGACCAAATCCTTTATTTTGGGACTTCGAAATAACTGGGTCATATCGCAAATTCAACTAATTATCCAGTTGTTCTGGTAACACTGATGCCTGGAAGTCAATTTAGTTCTATTGCGCCTTCAATACTATCATTAATGGCCGAGTTGTGACATTTGCAGTGTTATGGCACAGTCCAACCTCGTCCATTTGTACCGGTGTGTTTGACAACAAAACACAGAGCAAATCCTTTATATTAGGACTTCGAAATAACTGTCTTATATCGCAAATTCAACTAATTATAAAGTTTTTCTAGTAACACTGATGCCTGGACGTCAATTTAGTTCAATTGCGCCATCAATACTATCATTAATGGCCGAGTTGTCACGTTTGCAGTGTTATGGCACAGGCCAAGCTCTTCCATTTGTACCGCTGTGTTTGACAACAAAATACAGAGCAAATCCTTTATATTAGGACTTCCAAATAACTGTATTATATCGCAAATTCAACTAATTATCAAGTTTTTCTAGTAACACTGATGCATGGAGGTCAATTTAGTTCTATTGCGCCTTCAATACTATCATTAATGGCCGAGTTATCACGTTTGCAGTGTTATGGCACAGACCAAGCTCTTCCATTTGTAACGGTGTGTTTTACAAGAAAATACAGACCAAATCCTTTATCTTGGGACTTCGAAATAACTGTGTCATATCGGAAATTCAACTAATTATCCAGATTTGCTAGTAACACTGATGCCTGGAGGTCATTTTAGTTCTATTGCGCCTTCAATACTATCATTACTGACCGAGTTGTCGCATTTTCAGTGTTATGGCACCACCAAGCTCTTCCATTTGTACCGCTGTGTTTGACAACAAAATACAGAGCAAATCCTTTATCTTGGGACTTCGAAATAACTGTGTCATATCGCAAATTCAACTAATTATCCAGTTTTTCTGGTAACACTGATGCCTGGAAGTCAATTTAGTTCTATTACGCCTTCAATACTATCATTAATGGCCGAGTTGTGACATTTGCAGTGTTATGGCACAGGCCAAGCTCTTCCATTTGTACCGCTGTGTTTGACAACAAAATACAGAGCAAATCCTTTATCTTGGGACTTCGAAATAACTGTATCAACTAATTATCCAGTTTTCCTAGAAATACTGATGCCTGGAGGTCAATTTAGTTCTATTGCGCCATCAATTACTATCATTAATGGGCGAGTTATCACGTTTGATGTGTTATAGCACAGGCCAAGCTCTTCCATTGTTACCGCTGTGTTTGACAACAAAACACAGAGCAAATCCTTTATCTTGGGACTTCGAAATAACTGTCTTATATCGCAAATTCAACTAATTATAAAGTTTTTCTAGTAACACTGATGCCTGGACGTCAATTTAGTTCAATTGCGCCATCAATACTATCATTAATGGCCGAGTTGTCACGTTTGCAGTGTTATGGCACAGGCCAAGCTCTTCCATTTGTACCGGTGTGTTTGACAACAAAATACAGAGCAAATCCTTTATTTTGGGACTTCGAAATAACTGTGTCATATCGCAAATTCAACTAATTATCCAGTTGTTCTGGTAACACTGATGCCTGGAAGTCAATTTAGTTCTATTGCGCCTTCAATACTATCATTAATGGCCGAGTTGTGACATTTGCAGTGTTATGGCACAGGCCAACCTCGTCCATTTGTACCGGTGTGTTTGACAACAAAACACAGAGCAAATCCTTTATATTAGGACTTCGAAATAACTGTCTTATATCGCAAATTCAACTAATTATAAAGTTTTTCTAGTAACACTGATGCCTGGACGTCAATTTAGTTCAATTGCGCCATCAATACTATCATTAATGGCCGAGTTGTCACGTTTGCAGTGTTATGGCACAGGCCAATCTCTTCCATTTGTACCGCTGTGTTTGACAACAAAATACAGAGCAAATCCTTTATATTAGGACTTCCAAATAACTGTATTATATCGCAAATTCAACTAATTATCAAGTTTTTCTAGTAACACTGATGCATGGAGGTCAATTTAGTTCTATTGCGCCTTCAATACTATCATTAATGGCCGAGTTGTCACGTTTGCAGTGTTATGGCACAGACCAAGCTCTTCCATTTGTAACGGTGTGTTTTACAAACAAATACAGACCAAATCCTTTATCTTGGGACTTCGAAATAACTGTGTCATATCGCAAATTCAACTAATTATTCAGATTTGCTAGTAACACTGATGCCTGGAGGTCATTTTAGTTCTATTGCGCCTTCAATACTATCATTACTGACCGAGTTGTCGCATTTTCAGTGTTATGGCACCACCAAGCTCTTCCATTTGCACCGCTGTATTTGACAACAAAATACAGAGCAAATCCTTTATCGTGGGACTTCGAAATAACTGTGTCATATCGCAAATTCAACTAATTATCCAGTTTTTCTGGTAACACTGATGCCTGGAAGTCAATTTAGTTCTATTACGCCTTCAATACTATCATTAATGGCCGAGTTGTGACATTTGCAGTGTTATGGCACAGGCCAAGCTCTTCCATTTGTACCGCTGTGTTTGACAACAAAATACAGAGCAAATCCTTTATCTTGGGACTTCGAAATAACTGTGTCATATCGCAAATTCAACTAATTATCCAGTTTTTCTGTTAACACTGATGGCTGGAGGTCAATTTAGTACTATTGCGCCTTCAATACTATCATTAATGGCCGAGTTGTGACATTTGCAGTGTTATGGCACAGGCCAAGCTCTTCCATTTGTACCGGTGTGTTTGACAACAAAACACAGAGCAAATCCTTTATATTAGGACTTCGAAATAACTGTATTATATCGCAAATTCAACTAATTATAAAGTTTTTCTAGTAACACTGATGCCTGGAGGGCAATTTAGTTCTATTGCGCCTTCAATACTATCATTAATGGCCGAGTTGTCAAGTTTGCAGTGTTATGGCACAGACCAAGCTCTTCCATTTGTACCGGTGTGTTTGACAACAAAACACAGAGCAAATCCTTTATCTTGGGACTTCGAAATAACTGTCTTATATCGCAAATTCAACTAATTATAAAGTTTTTCTAGTAACACTGATGCCTGGACGTCAATTTAGTTCAATTGCGCCATCAATACTATCATTAATGGCCGAGTTGTCACGTTTGCAGTGTTATGGCACAGGCCAATCTCTTCCATTTGTACCGCTGTGTTTGACAACAAAATACAGAGCAAATCCTTTATATTAGGACTTCCAAATAACTGTATTATATCGCAAATTCAACTAATTATCAAGTTTTTCTAGTAACACTGATGCATGGAGGTCAATTTAGTTCTATTGCGCCTTCAATACTATCATTAATGGCCGAGTTGTCACGTTTGCAGTGTTATGGCACAGACCAAGCTCTTCCATTTGTAACGGTGTGTTTTACAAAAAAATACAGACCAAATCCTTTATCTTGGGACTTCGAAATAACTGTGTCATATCGCAAATTCAACTAATTATTCAGATTTGCTAGTAACACTGATGCCTGGAGGTCATTTTAGTTCTATTGCGCCTTCAATACTATCATTACTGACCGAGTTGTCGCATTTTCAGTGTTATGGCACCACCAAGCTCTTCCATTTGCACCGCTGTATTTGACAACAAAATACAGAGCAAATCCTTTATCTTGGGACTTCGAAATAACTGTGTCATATCGCAAATTCAACTAATTATCCAGTTTTTCTGGTAACACTGATGCCTGGAAGTCAATTTAGTTCTATTACGCCTTCAATACTATCATTAATGGCCGAGTTGTGACATTTGCAGTGTTATGGCACAGGCCAAGCTCTTCCATTTGTACCGCTGTGTTTGACAACAAAATACAGAGCAAATCCTTTATCTTGGGACTTCGAAATAACTGTGTCATATCGCAAATTCAACTAATTATCCAGTTTTTCTGTTAACACTGATGGCTGGAGGTCAATTTAGTACTATTGCGCCTTCAATACTATCATTAATGGCCGAGTTGTGACATTTGCAGTGTTATGGCACAGGCCAAGCTCTTCCATTTGTACCGGTGTGTTTGACAACAAAACACAGAGCAAATCCTTTATTTTGGGACTTCGAAATAACTGTGCCATATCGCAAATTCAACTAATTATCCAGTTGTTCTGGTAACACTGATGCCTGGAAGTCAATTTAGTTCTATTGCGCCTTCAATACTATCATTAATGGCCGAGTTGTGACATTTGCAGTGTTATGGCACAGGCCAACCTCGTCCATAAGTACCGGTGTGTTTGACAACAAAACACAGAGCAAATCCTTTATATTAGGACTTCGAAATAACTGTCTTATATCGCAAATTCAACTAATTATAAAGTTTTTCTAGTAACACTGATGCCTGGACGTCAATTTAGTTCAATTGCGCCATCAATACTATCATTAATGGCCGAGTTGTCACGTTTGCAGTGTTATGGCACAGGCCAAGCTCTTCCATTTGTACCGCTGTGTTTGACAACAAAATACAGAGCAAATCCTTTATCTTGGGACTTCGAAATAACTGTGTCATATCGCAAATTCAACCCATTATCAAGTTTTCCTAGTAATACTGATGCCTGGAGGTGAATTTAGTTCTATTGCGCCATCAATACCATCATTAATGGGCGAGTTATCACGTTTGCAGTGTTATAGCACAGGCCAAGCTCTTCCATTTGTACCGGTGTGTTTGACAACAAAATACAGACCAAATCCTTTATCTTGGGACTTCGAAATAACTGTATCAACTAATTATCCAGTTTTCCTAGTAATACTGATGCCTGGAGGTGAAGTTAGTTCTATTGCGCCATCAATACCATCATTAATGGGCGAGTTATCACGTTTGCAGTGTTATAGCACAGGCCAAGCTCTTCCATTTGTACCGGTGTGTTTGACAACAAAACACAGAGCAAATCCTTTATATTAGGACTTCCAAATAACTGTATTATATCGCAAATTCAACTAATTATCCAGTTTTTCTGGTAACACTGATGCCTGGAAGTCAATTTAGTTCTATTGCGCCTTCAATACTATCATTAATGGCCGAGTTGTGACATTTGCAATGTTATGGCACAGGCCAACCTCGTCCATTTGTACCGGTGTGTTTGACAACAAAACACAGAGCAAATCCTTTATATTAGGACTTCAAAATAACTGTCTTATATCGCAAATTCAACTAATTATAAAGTTTTTCTAGTAACACTGATGCCTGGACGTCAATTTAGTTCAATTGCGCCATCAATACTATCATTAATGGCCGAGTTGTGACATTTGCAGTGTTATTGCACAGGCCAAGCTCTTCCATTTGTACCGCTGTGTTTGACAACAAAATACAGAGCAAATCCTTTATCTTGGGACTTCGAAATAACTGTCTTATATCGCAAATTCAACCCATTATCAAGTTTTCCTAGTAATACTGATGCCTGGAGGTGAATTTAGTTCTATTGCGCCATCAATACCATCATTAATGGGCGAGTTATCACGTTTGCAGTGTTATAGCACAGGCCAAGCTCTTCCATTTGTACAGGTGTGTTTGACAACAAAATACAGACCAAATCCTTTATCTTGGGACTTCGAAATAACTGTATCAACTAATTATCCAGTTTTCCTAGTAATACTGATGCCTGGAGGTGAATTTAGTTCTATTGCGCCATCAATACCATCATTAATGGGCGAGTTATCACGTTTGCAGTGTTATAGCACAGGCCAAGCTCTTCCATTTGTACCGGTGTGTTTGACAACAAAACACAGAGCAAATCCTTTATATTAGGACTTCCAAATAACTGTATTATATCGCAAATTCAACTAATTATCCAGTTTTTCTGGTAACACTGATGCCTGGAAGTCAATTTAGTTATATTGCGCCTTCAATACTATCATTAATGGCCGCGTTGTGACATTTGCAGTGTTATGGCACAGGCCAACCTCGTCCATTTGTACCGGTGTGTTTGACAACAAAACACAGAGCAAATCCTTTATATTAGGACTTCAAAATAACTGTCTTATATCGCAAATTCAACTAATTATAAAGTTTTTCTAGTAACACTGATGCCTGGACGTCAATTTAGTTCAATTGCGCCATCAATACTATCATTAATGGCCGAGTTGTCACGTTTGCAGTGTTATGGCACAGGCCAAGCTCTTCCATTTGTACCGCTGTGTTTGACAACAAAATACAGAGCAAATCCTATATCTTGGGACTTCGAAATAACTGTGTCATATCGCAAATTCAACCCATTATCAAGTTTTCCTAGTAATACTGATGCCTGGAGGTGAATTTAGTTCTATTGCGCCATCAATACCATCATTAATGGGCGAGTTATCACGTTTGCAGTGTTATAGCACAGGCCAAGCTCTTCCATTTGTACCGGTGTGTTTGACAACAAAATACAGACCAAATCCTTTATCTTGGGACTTCGAAATAACTGTATCAACTAATTATCCAGTTTTCCTAGAAATACTGATGCCTGGAGGTCAATTTAGTTCTATTGCGCCATCAATACTATCATTAAAGGGCGAGTTATCACGTTTGATGTGTTATAGCACAGGCCAAGCTCTTCCATTTGTACCGCTGTGTTTGACAACAAAATACAGAGCAAATCCTTTATCTTGGGACTTCGAAATAACTGTGTCATATCGCAAATTCAACTAATTATCCAGTTTTTCTGGTAACACTGATGCCTGGAGGTCAATTTAGTTCTATTGCGCCTTCAATACTATCATTAATGGCCGAGTTGTGATATTTGCAGTGTTATGGCACAGGCCAAGCTCTTCCATTTGTACCAGTGTGTTTGACAACAAAACACAGAGCAAATCCTTTATATTAGGACTTCCAAATAACTGTCTTATATCGCAAATTTAACTAATTATCAAGTTTTTCTAGTAACACTGATGCCTGGACGTCAATTTAGTTCAATTGCGCCATCAATACTATCATTAATGGCCGAATTGTCACGTTTGCAGTGTTATGACACAGGCCAAGCTCTTCCATTTGTACCGCTGTGTTTGACAACAATATACAGAGCAAATCATTTATCTTGGGACTTCGAAATAACTGTGTCATATCGCAAATTCAACCAATTATCAAGTTTTCCTAGTAATACTGATGCCTGGAGGTGAATTTAGTTCTATTGCGCAATCAATACCATCATTAATGGGCGAGTTATCACGTTTGCAGTGTTATAGCACAGGCCAAGCTCTTCCATTTGTACCGGTGTGTTTGACAACAAAATACAGACCAAATCCTTTCTCTTGGTACTTCGAAATAACTGTATCAACTAATTATCCAGTTTTCCTAGAAATACTGATGCCTGGAGGTCAATTTAGTTCTATTACGCCATCAATACTATCATTAATGGGCAAGTTATCACGTTTGATGTGTTATAGCACAGGCCAAGCTCTTCCATTGGTACCGCTGTGTTTGACAACAAAACACAGAGCAAATCCTTTATCTTGGGACTTCGAAATAACTGTCTTATATCGCAAATTCAACTAATTATAAAGTTGTTCTAGTAACACTGATGCCTGGACGTCAATTTAGTTCAATTGCGCCATCAATACTATCATTAATGGCCGAGTTGTCACGTTTGCAGTGTTATGGCACAGGCCAAGCTCTTCCATTTGTACCGGTGTGTTTGACAACAAAATACAGAGCAAATCCTTTATTTTGGGACTTCGAAATAACTGTGTCATATCGCAAATTCAACTAATTATCCAGTTTTTCTGGTAACACTGATGCCTGGAGGTCAATTTAGTTCTATTGCGCCTTCAATACTATCATTAATGGCCGAGTTGTGATATTTGCAGTGTTATGGCACAGGCCAAGCTCTTCCATTTGTACCAGTGTGTTTGACAACAAAACACAGAGCAAATCCTTTATATTAGGACTTCGAAATAACTGTCTTATATCGCAAATTCAACTAATTATCAAGTTTTTCTAGTAACACTGATGCCTGGACGTCAATTTAGTTCAATTGCGCCATCAATACTATCATTAATGGCCGAGTTGTCACGTTTGCAGTGTTATGACACAGGCCAAGCTCTTCCATTTGTACCGCTGTGTTTGACAACAATATACAGAGCAAATCCTTTATCTTGGGACTTCGAAATAACTGTGTCATATCGCAAATTCAACCCATTATCAAGTTTTCCTAGTAATACTGATGCCTGGAGGTGAATTTAGTTCTATTGCGCAATCAATACCATCATTAATGGGCGAGTTATCACGTTTGCAGTGTTATAGCACAGGCCAAGCTCTTCCATTTGTACCGGTGTCTTTGACAACAAAATACAGACCAAATCCTTTCTCTTGGGACTTCGAAATAACTGTATCAACTAATTATCCAGTTTTCCTAGAAATACTGATGCCTGGAGGTCAATTTAGTTCTATTACGCCATCAATACTATCATTAATGGGCAAGTTATCACGTTTGATGTGTTATAGCACAGGCCAAGCTCTTCCATTGGTACCGCTGTGTTTGACAACAAAACACAGAGCAAATCCTTTATCTTGGGACTTCGAAATAACTGTCTTATATCGCAAATTCAACTAATTATAAAGTTTTTCTAGTAACACTGATGCCTGGACGTCAATTTAGTTCAATTGCGCCATCAATACTATCATTAATGGCCGAGTTGTCACGTTTGCAGTGTTATGGCACAGGCCAAGCTCTTCCATTTGTACCGGTGTGTTTGACAACAAAATACAGAGCAAATCCTTTATTTTGGGACTTCGAAATAACTGGGTCATATCGCAAATTCAACTAATTATCCAGTTGTTCTGGTAACACTGATGCCTGGAAGTCAATTTAGTTCTATTGCGCCTTCAATACTATCATTAATGGCCGAGTTGTGACATTTGCAGTGTTATGGCACAGGCCAACCTCGTCCATTTGTACCGGTGTGTTTGACAACAAAACACAGAGCAAATCCTTTATATTAGGACTTCGAAATAACTGTCTTATATCGCAAATTCAACTAATTATAAAGTTTTTCTAGTAACACTGATGCCTGGACGTCAATTTAGTTCAATTGCGCCATCAATACTATCATTAATGGCCGAGTTGTCACGTTTGCAGTGTTATGGCACAGGCCAAGCTCTTCCATTTGTACCGCTGTGTTTGACAACAAAATACAGAGCAAATCCTTTATATTAGGACTTCCAAATAACTGTATTATATCGCAAATTCAACTAATTATCAAGTTTTTCTAGTAACACTGATGCATGGAGGTCAATTTAGTTCTATTGCGCCTTCAATACTATCATTAATGGCCGAGTTATCACGTTTGCAGTGTTATGGCACAGACCAAGCTCTTCCATTTGTAACGGTGTGTTTTACAAGAAAATACAGACCAAATCCTTTATCTTGGGACTTCGAAATAACTGTGTCATATCGGAAATTCAACTAATTATCCAGATTTGCTAGTAACACTGATGCCTGGAGGTCATTTTAGTTCTATTGCGCCTTCAATACTATCATTACTGACCGAGTTGTCGCATTTTCAGTGTTATGGCACCACCAAGCTCTTCCATTTGTACCGCTGTGTTTGACAACAAAATACAGAGCAAATCCTTTATCTTGGGACTTCGAAATAACTGTGTCATATCGCAAATTCAACTAATTATCCAGTTTTTCTGGTAACACTGATGCCTGGAAGTCAATTTAGTTCTATTACGCCTTCAATACTATCATTAATGGCCGAGTTGTGACATTTGCAGTGTTATGGCACAGGCCAAGCTCTTCCATTTGTACCGCTGTGTTTGACAACAAAATACAGAGCAAATCCTTTATCTTGGGACTTCGAAATAACTGTATCAACTAATTATCCAGTTTTCCTAGAAATACTGATGCCTGGAGGTCAATTTAGTTCTATTGCGCCATCAATTACTATCATTAATGGGCGAGTTATCACGTTTGATGTGTTATAGCACAGGCCAAGCTCTTCCATTGTTACCGCTGTGTTTGACAACAAAACACAGAGCAAATCCTTTATCTTGGGACTTCGAAATAACTGTCTTATATCGCAAATTCAACTAATTATAAAGTTTTTCTAGTAACACTGATGCCTGGACGTCAATTTAGTTCAATTGCGCCATCAATACTATCATTAATGGCCGAGTTGTCACGTTTGCAGTGTTATGGCACAGGCCAAGCTCTTCCATTTGTACCGGTGTGTTTGACAACAAAATACAGAGCAAATCCTTTATTTTGGGACTTCGAAATAACTGTGTCATATCGCAAATTCAACTAATTATCCAGTTGTTCTGGTAACACTGATGCCTGGAAGTCAATTTAGTTCTATTGCGCCTTCAATACTATCATTAATGGCCGAGTTGTGACATTTGCAGTGTTATGGCACAGGCCAACCTCGTCCATTTGTACCGGTGTGTTTGACAACAAAACACAGAGCAAATCCTTTATATTAGGACTTCGAAATAACTGTCTTATATCGCAAATTCAACTAATTATAAAGTTTTTCTAGTAACACTGATGCCTGGACGTCAATTTAGTTCAATTGCGCCATCAATACTATCATTAATGGCCGAGTTGTCACGTTTGCAGTGTTATGGCACAGGCCAATCTCTTCCATTTGTACCGCTGTGTTTGACAACAAAATACAGAGCAAATCCTTTATATTAGGACTTCCAAATAACTGTATTATATCGCAAATTCAACTAATTATCAAGTTTTTCTAGTAACACTGATGCATGGAGGTCAATTTAGTTCTATTGCGCCTTCAATACTATCATTAATGGCCGAGTTGTCACGTTTGCAGTGTTATGGCACAGACCAAGCTCTTCCATTTGTAACGGTGTGTTTTACAAACAAATACAGACCAAATCCTTTATCTTGGGACTTCGAAATAACTGTGTCATATCGCAAATTCAACTAATTATTCAGATTTGCTAGTAACACTGATGCCTGGAGGTCATTTTAGTTCTATTGCGCCTTCAATACTATCATTACTGACCGAGTTGTCGCATTTTCAGTGTTATGGCACCACCAAGCTCTTCCATTTGCACCGCTGTATTTGACAACAAAATACAGAGCAAATCCTTTATCTTGGGACTTCGAAATAACTGTGTCATATCGCAAATTCAACTAATTATCCAGTTTTTCTGGTAACACTGATGCCTGGAAGTCAATTTAGTTCTATTACGCCTTCAATACTATCATTAATGGCCGAGTTGTGACATTTGCAGTGTTATGGCACAGGCCAAGCTCTTCCATTTGTACCGCTGTGTTTGACAACAAAATACAGAGCAAATCCTTTATCTTGGGACTTCGAAATAACTGTGTCATATCGCAAATTCAACTAATTATCCAGTTTTTCTGTTAACACTGATGGCTGGAGGTCAATTTAGTACTATTGCGCCTTCAATACTATCATTAATGGCCGAGTTGTGACATTTGCAGTGTTATGGCACAGGCCAAGCTCTTCCATTTGTACCGGTGTGTTTGACAACAAAACACAGAGCAAATCCTTTATATTAGGACTTCGAAATAACTGTATTATATCGCAAATTCAACTAATTATAAAGTTTTTCTAGTAACACTTATGCCTGGAGGGCAATTTAGTTCTATTGCGCCTTCAATACTATCATTAATGGCCGAGTTGTCAAGTTTGCAGTGTTATGGCACAGACCAAGCTCTTCCATTTGTACCGGTGTGTTTGACAACAAAACACAGAGCAAATCCTTTATCTTGGGACTTCGAAATAACTGTCTTATATCGCAAATTCAACTAATTATAAAGTTGTTCTAGTAACACTGATGCCTGGACGTCAATTTAGTTCAATTGCGCCATCAATACTATCATTAATGGCCGAGTTGTCACGTTTGCAGTGTTATGGCACAGGCCAATCTCTTCCATTTGTACCGCTGTGTTTGACAACAAAATACAGAGCAAATCCTTTATATTAGGACTTCCAAATAACTGTATTATATCGCAAATTCAACTAATTATCAAGTTTTTCTAGTAACACTGATGCATGGAGGTCAATTTAGTTCTATTGCGCCTTCAATACTATCATTAATGGCCGAGTTGTCACGTTTGCAGTGTTATGGCACAGACCAAGCTCTTCCATTTGTAACGGTGTGTTTTACAAAAAAATACAGACCAAATCCTTTATCTTGGGACTTCGAAATAACTGTGTCATATCGCAAATTCAACTAATTATTCAGATTTGCTAGTAACACTGATGCCTGGAGGTCATTTTAGTTCTATTGCGCCTTCAATACTATCATTACTGACCGAGTTGTCGCATTTTCAGTGTTATGGCACCACCAAGCTCTTCCATTTGCACCGCTGTATTTGACAACAAAATACAGAGCAAATCCTTTATCTTGGGACTTCGAAATAACTGTGTCATATCGCAAATTCAACTAATTATCCAGTTTTTCTGGTAACACTGATGCCTGGAAGTCAATTTAGTTCTATTACGCCTTCAATACTATCATTAATGGCCGAGTTGTGACATTTGCAGTGTTATGGCACAGGCCAAGCTCTTCCATTTGTACCGCTGTGTTTGACAACAAAATACAGAGCAAATCCTTTATCTTGGGACTTCGAAATAACTGTGTCATATCGCAAATTCAACTAATTATCCAGTTTTTCTGTTAACACTGATGGCTGGAGGTCAATTTAGTACTATTGCGCCTTCAATACTATCATTAATGGCCGAGTTGTGACATTTGCAGTGTTATGGCACAGGCCAAGCTCTTCCATTTGTACCGGTGTGTTTGACAACAAAACACAGAGCAAATCCTTTATATTAGGACTTCGAAATAACTGTATTATATCGCAAATTCAACTAATTATAAAGTTTTTCTAGTAACACTGATGCCTGGAGGGCAATTTAGTTCTATTGCGCCTTCAATACTATCATTAATGGCCGAGTTGTCAAGTTTGCAGTGTTATGGCACAGACCAAGCTCTTCCATTTGTAACGGTGTGTTTGACAACAAAATACAGAGCAAATCCTTTATCTTGGGACTTCGAAATAACTGTCTTATATCGCAAATTCAACTAATTATAAAGTTTTTCTAGTAACACTGATGCCTGGACGTCAATTTAGTTCAATTGCGCCATCAATACTATCATTAATGGCCGAGTTGTCACGTTTGCAGTGTTATGGCACAGGCCAAGCTCTTCCATTTGTACCGGTGTGTTTGACAACAAAATACAGAGCAAATCCTTTATTTTGGGACTTCTAAATAACTGTGCCATATCGCAAATTCAACTAATTATCCAGTTGTTCTGGTAACACTGATGCCTGGAAGTCAATTTAGTTCTATTGCGCCTTCAATACTATCATTAATGGCCGAGTTGTGACATTTGCAGTGTTATGGCACAGGCCAACCTCGTCCATAAGTACCGGTGTGTTTGACAACAAAACACAGAGCAAATCCTTTATATTAGGACTTCGAAATAACTGTCTTATATCGCAAATTCAACTAATTATAAAGTTTTTCTAGTAACACTGATGCCTGGACGTCAATTTAGTTCAATTGCGCCATCAATACTATCATTAATGGCCGAGTTGTCACGTTTGCAGTGTTATGGCACAGGCCAAGCTCTTCCATTTGTACCGCTGTGTTTGACAACAAAATACAGAGCAAATCCTTTATATTAGGACTTCCAAATAACTGTATTATATCGCAAATTCAACTAATTATCAAGTTTTTCTAGTAACACTGATGCATGGAGGTCAATTTAGTTCTATTGCGCCTTCAATACTATCATTAATGGCCGAGTTGTCACGTTTGCAGTGTTATGGCACAGACCAAGCTCTTCCATTTGTAACGGTGTGTTTTACAAAAAAATATAGACCAAATCCTTTATCTTGGGACTTCGAAATAACTGTGTCATATCGCAAATTCAACTAATTATCCAGATTTGCTAGTAACACTGATGCCTGGAGGTCATTTTAATTCTATTGCGCCTTCAATACTATCATTACTGACCGAGTTGTCGCATTTTCAGTGTTATGGCACCACCAAGCTCTTCCATTTGTACCGCTGTATTTGACAACAAAATACAGAGCAAATCCTTTATCTTGGGACTTCGAAATAACTGTGTCATATCGCAAATTCAACTAATTATCCAGTTTTTCTGGTAACACTGATGCCTGGAAGTCAATTTAGTTATATTACGCCTTCAATACTATCATTAATGGCCGAGTTGTGACATTTGCAGTGTTATGGCACAGGCCAAGCTCTTCCATTTGTACCGCTGTGTTTGACAACAAAATACAGAGCAAATCCTTTATCTTGGGACTTCGAAATAACTGTGTCATATCGCAAATTCAAATAATTATCCAGTTTTTCTGTTAACACTGATGGCTGGAGGTCAATTTAGTACTATTGCGCCTTCAATACTATCATTAATGGCCGAGTTGTGACATTTGGCAGTGTTATGGCACAGGCCAAGCTCTTCCATTTGTACCGGTGTGTTTGACAACAAAACACAGAGCAAATCCTTTATATTAGGACTTCGAAATAACTGTATTATATCGCAAATTCAACTAATTATAAAGTTTTTCTAGTAACACTGATGCCTGGAGGTCAATTTAATTCTATTGCGCCTTCAATACTATCATTAATGGCCGAGTTGTCAAGTTTGCAGTGTTATGGCACAGACCAAGCTCTTCCATTTGTAACGGTGTGTTTGACAACAAAATACAGAGCAAATCCTTTATCTTGGGACTTCGAAATAACTGTGACATATTGCAAATTCAACTAATTATCCAGTTTTGCTAGTAACACTGATGCCTGGAGGTCATTTTAGTTCTATTACGCCTTCAATACTATCATTAATGGCCGAGTTGTGACATTTGCAGTGTTATGGCACAGGCCAACCTCTTCCATTTGTACCGGTGTGTTTGACAACAAAACACAGAGCAAATCCTTTATATTAGGACTTCGAAATAACTGTCTTATATCGCAAATTCAACTAATTATAAAGTTTTTCTAGTAACACTGATGCCTGGACGTCAATTTAGTTCAATTGCGCCATCAATACTATCATTAATGGCCGAGTTGTTACGTTTGCAGTGTTATGGCACAGGCCAAGCTCTTCCATTTGTACCGCTTTGTTTGACAACAAAATACAGAGCAAATCCTTTATCTTGGGACTTCGAAATAACTGTGTCATATCGCAAATTCAACTAATTATCCAGTTTTTGTGTTAACACTGATGCATGGAGGTCAATTTAGTTCTATTGCGCATTCAATACTATCATTAATGGCCGAGTTGTGACATTTGCAGTGTTATGGCACAGGCCAAGCTCTTCCATTTCTACCGGTGTGTTTGACAACAAAACACAGAGCAAATCCTTTATATTAGGACTTCGAAATAACTGTATTATATCGCAAATTCAACTAATTATAAAGTTTTTCTAGTAACACTGATGCCTGGAGGTCAATTTAGTTCTATTGCGCCTTCAATACTATCATTAATGGCCGAGTTGTCACGTTTGCAGTGTTATGGCACAGACCAAGCTCTTCCATTTGTAACGGTGTGTTTTACAACAAAATACAGACCAAATCTTTTATCTTGGGACTTCGTAATAACTGTGTTATCTTGCCAATTCAACTATTTATCTAGTTTTCCTAGTCACTCTGATGCCTGGAGGTCATTTTTGTTCTATTGCGCCATAAATACTATCATTAATGGCCGAGTTGTCACATTTTCAGTGTTGTGGCACCGCCAAGCTCTTCCATTTGTACCGCTGTGTTTGACAACAAAATACAGAGCAAATCCTTTATTTTGGGACTTCGAAATAACTGTGTCATATCGCAAATTCAACTAATTATCCAGTTTTTCTGGTAACACTGATGCCTGGAAGTCAATTTATTTCTATTGCGCCTTCAATACTATCATTAATGGCCGAGTTGTGACATTTGCAGTGTTATGGCACAGGCCAACCTCGTCCATTTGTACCGGTGTGTTTGACAACAAAACACAGAGCAAATCCTTTATATTAGGACTTCGAAATAACTGTCTTATATCGCAAATTCAACTAATTATAAAGTTTTTCTAGTAACACTGATGCCTGGACGTCAATTTAGTTCAATTGCGCCATCAATACTATCATTAATGGCCGAGTTGCCACGTTTGCAGTGTTATGGCACAGGCCAAGCTCTTCCATTTGTACCGCTGTGTTTGAGAACAAAATACAGAGCAACTCCTTTATATTAGGACTTCGAAATAACTGTATTATATGGCAAATTCAACCAATTATCTAGTTTTCCTAGTAATACTGATGCCTGGAGGTGAATTTAGTTCTATTGCGCCATCAATACCATCATTAATGGGCGAGTTATCACGTTTGCAGTGTTATAGCACAGGCCAAGCTCTTCCATTTGTACCGGTGTGTTTGACAACAAAACAGAGAGCAACTCCTTTATATTAAGACTTCGAAATAACTGTATCAACTAATTATCCAGTTTTCCTAGAAATACTGTTGCCTGGAGGTCAATTTAATTCTATTGCGCCATCAATACTATCATTAATGGGCGAGTTATCACGTTAAATTTGATGTGTTATAGCACAGGCCAAGCTCTTCCATTTGTACCACTGTGTTTGACAAAAAAACACAGAGGAAATCCTTTATCTTGGGACTTCGAAATAACTGTCTTATATCGCAAATTCAACTAATTATAAAGTTTTTCTAGAAATACTGATGACTGGAGGTCAATTTAGTTCTATTGCGCAATCAATACTATCATTAATGGGCGAGTTATCACGTTTGATGTGTTATAGCACAGGCCAAGCTCTTCCATTTGTACCGCTGTGTTTGACAACAAAATACAGAGCAAATCCTTTATCTTGGGACTTCGAAATAACTGTGTCATATCGCAAATTCAACTAATTATCAAGTTTTTCTAGTAACACTGATGCCTGGAGGTCAATTTAGTTCTATTGCGCCTTCAATACTATCATTAATGGCCGAGTTGTGACATTTGCAGTGTTATGGCACAGGCCAAGCTATTCCATTTGTACCGGTGTGTTTTACAACAAAAGAGAGAGCAACTCCTTTATATTAGGACTTCGAAATAACTGTATTATATGGCAAATTCAAACAATTATCTAGTTTTCCTAGTAATACTGATGCCTGGAGGTGAATTTAGTTCTATTGCGCCATCAATACCATCATTAATGGGCGAGTTATCACGTGTGCAGTGTTATAGCACAGGCCAAGCTCTTCCATTTGTACCGGTGTGTTTGACAACAAAACAGAGAGAAACTCCTTTATATTAAGACTTCGAAATAACTGTATCAACTAATTATCCAGTTTTCCTAGAAATACTGATGCCTGGAGGTCAATTTAATTCTATTGCGCCATCAATACTATCATTAATGGGCGAGTTATCACGTTTGATGTGTTATAGCACAGGCCAAGCTCTTCCATTTGTACCGCTGTGTTTGACAAAAAAACAGAGGAAATCATTTATCTTGGGACTTCGAAATAACTGTCTTATATCGCAAATTCAACTAATTATAAAGTTTTTCTAGTAACACTGATGCCTGGACGTCAATTTAGTTCAATTGCGCCATCAATACTATCATTAATGGCCGAGTTGTCACGTTTGCAGTGATATGGCACAGGCCAAGCTCTTCCATTTGTACCGGTGTGTTTGACAACAAAACACAGAGCAAATCCTTTATATTAGGACTTCGAAATAACTGTATTATATCGCAAATTCAACTAATTATCCAGTTTTCCTAGTAATACTGATGCCTGGAGGTGAATTTAGTTCTATTGCGCCATCAATACCATCATTAATGGGCGAGTTATCACGTTTGCAGTGTTATAGCACAGGCCAAGCTCTTCCATTTGTACCGGTGTGTTTGACAACAAAATACAGACCAAATCCTTTATCTTGGGACTTCGAAATAACTGTGACATATTGCAAATTCAACTAATTAGCCAGTTTTGCTAGTAAAACTGATGCCTGGATGTCATTTTAGTTCTATTGCGCCTTCAATACTATCATTAATGACCGAGTTGTCGCATTTTCAGTGTTATGGCACCACCAAGCTCTTCCATTTGTACCGGTGTGTTTGACAACAAAACACAGAGCAAATCCTTTATTTGGGACTTCGAAATAACTGTGTTATCTTGCAAATTCAACTAATTATCTAGTTTTCCTAGTCACTCTGATGCCTGGAGGTCATTTTTGTTCTATTGCGCCATAAATACTATCATTAATGGCCGAGTTGTCACATTTTCAGTGTTGTGGCACCGCCAAGCCCTTCCATTTGTACCACCGGTGTGTTTTACAACAAAATACAGAGCAAATCCTTTATCTTGGGACTTCGAAATAACTGTGTCATATCGCAAATTCAACTAATTATCCAGTTTTTCTGGTAACACTGATGCCTGGAAGTCAATTTAGTTCTATTGCGCCTTCAATACTATCATTAATGGCCGAGTTGTGACATTTGCAGTGTTATGGCACAGGCCAACCTCGTCCATTTGTACCGGTGTGTTTGACAACAAAACACAGAGCAAATCCTTTATATTAGGACTTCGAAATAACTGTCTTATATCGCAAATTCAACTAATTATAAAGTTTTTCTAGTAACACTGATGCCTGGACGTCAATTTAGTTCAATTGCGCCTTCAATACTATCATTAATGGCCGAGTTGTCACGTTTGCAGTGTTATGGCACAGGCCAAGCTCTTCCATTTGTACCGCTGTGTTTGACAACAAAATACAGAGCAAATCCTTTATCTTGGGACTTCGAAATAACTGTGTCATATCGCAAATTCAACCCATTATCAAGTTTTCCTAGTAATACTGATGCCTGGAGGTGAATTTAGTTCTATTGCGCCATCAATACCATCATTAATGGGCGAGTTATCACGTTTGCAGTGTTATAGGACAGGCCAAGCTCTTCCATTTGTACCGGTGTGTTTGACAACAAAATACAGACCAAATCCTTTATCTTGGGACTTCGAAATAACTGTATCAACTAATTATCCAGTTTTCCTAGAAATACTGATGCCTGGAGGTCAATTTAGTTCTATTGCGCCATCAATACCATCATTAATGGGCGAGTTATCACGTTTGATGTGTTATAGCACAGGCCAAGCTCTTCCATTTGTACCGCTGTGTTTGACAACAAAATACAGAGGAAATCCTTTATTTTGCGACTTCGAAATAACTGTGTCATATCGCAAATTCAACTAATTATCAAGTTTTTCTTGTAACACTGATGCCTGGAGGTCAATTTAGTTCTATTGCGCCATCAATACTATCATTAATGGCCGAGTTGTCACACTTGCAGTGTTATGGCACAGGCCAAGCTCTTCCATTTGTACCGCTGTGTTTGACAACAAAACACAGAGCAAATCCTTTATCTTGGGACTTCGAAATAACTGTGTCATATCGCAAATTCAACTAATTATCAAGTTTTTCTAGTAACACTGATGCCTGGAGGTCAATTTAGTTCTATTGCGCCTTCAATACTATCAATAATGGCCGAGTTGTCACATTTGCAGTGTTATGGCACAGGCCAAGCTATTCCATTTGTACCGGTGTGTTTTACAACAAAAGAGAGAGCAACTCCTTTATATTAGGACTTCGAAATAACTGTATTATATGGCAAATTCAACCAATTATCTAGTTTTCCTAGTAATACTGATGCCTGGAGGTGAATTTAGTTCTATTGCGCCATCAATACTATCATTAATGGGCGAGTTATCACGTTTGCAGTGTTATAGCACAGGCCAAGCTCTTCCATTTGTACCGGTGTGTTTGACAACAAAATACAGACCAAATCCTTTATCTTGGGACTTCGAAATAACTGTGACATATTGCAAATTCAACTAATTATCCAGTTTTGCTAGTAAAACTGATGCCTGGAGGTCATTTTAGTTCTATTGCGCCTTCAATACTATCATTAATGACCGAGTTGTCGCATTTTCAGTGTTATGGCACCACCAAGCTCTTCCATTTGTACCGGTGTGTTTGACAACAAAACACAGAGCAAATCCTTTATTTGGGACTTCGAAATAACTGTGTTATCTTGCCAATTCAACTAATTATATAGTTTTCCTAGTCACTCTGATGCCTGGAAGTCAATTTATTTCTATTGCGCCATAAATACTATCATTAATGGCCGAGTTGTCACATTTTCAGTGTTATGGCACAGGCCAACCTCGTCCATTTGTACCGGTGTGTTTGACAACAAAACACAGAGCAAATCCTTTATATTAGGACTTCGAAATAACTGTCTTATATCGCAAATTCAACTAATTATAAAGTTTTTCTAGTAACACTGATGCCTGGACGTCAATTTAGTTCAATTGCGCCATCAATACTATCATTAATGGCCGAGTTGCCACGTTTGCAGTGTTATGGCACAGGCCAAGCTCTTCCATTTGTACCGCTGTGTTTGAGAACAAAATACAGAGCAACTCCTTTATATTAGGACTTCGAAATAACTGTATTATATGGCAAATTCAACCAATTATCTAGTTTTCCTAGTAATACTGATGCCTGGAGGTGAATTTAGTTCTATTGCGCCATCAATACCATCATTAATGGGCGAGTTATCACGTTTGCAGTGTTATAGCACAGGCCAAGCTCTTCCATTTGTACCGGTGTGTTTGACAACAAAACAGAGAGCAACTCCTTTATATTAAGACTTCGAAATAACTGTATCAACTAATTATCCAGTTTTCCTAGAAATACTGTTGCCTGGAGGTCAATTTAATTCTATTGCGCCATCAATACTATCATTAATGGGCGAGTTATCACGATAAATTTGATGTGTTATAGCACAGGCCAAGCTCTTCCATTTGTACCACTGTGTTTGACAAAAAAACACAGAGGAAATCCTTTATCTTGGGACTTCGAAATAACTGTCTTATATCGCAAATTCAACTAATTATCAAGTTTTTCTAGTAACACTGATGCCTGGAGGTCAATTTAGTTCTATTGCGCCTTCAATACTATCATTAATGGCCGAGTTGTGACATTTGCAGTGTTATGGCACAGGCCAAGCTATTCCATTTGTACCGGTGTGTTTTACAACAAAAGAGAGAGCAACTCCTTTATATTAGGACTTCGAAATAACTGTATTATATGGCAAATTCAACCAATTATCTAGTTTTCCTAGTAATACTGATGCCTGGAGGTGAATTTAGTTCTATTGCGCCATCAATACTATCATTAATGGGCGAGTTATCACGTTTGCAGTGTTATAGCACAGGCCAAGCTGTTCCATTTGTACCGGTGTGTTTGACAACAAAATATAGACCAAATCCTTTATCTTGGGACTTCGAAATAACTGTGACATATTGAAAATTCAACTAATTAGCCAGTTTTGCTAGTAAAACTGATGCCTGGATGTCATTTTAGTTCTATTGCGCCTTCAATACTATCATTAATGACCGAGTTGTCGCATTTTCAGTGTTATGGCACCACCAAGCTCTTCCATTTGTACCGGTGTGTTTGACAACAAAACACAGAGCAAATCCTTTATTTGGGACTTCGAAATAACTGTGTTATCTTGCCAATTCAACTAATTATCTAGTTTTCCTAGTCACTCTGATGCCTGGAGGTCATTTTTGTTCTATTGCGCCATAAATACTATAATTAATGGCCGAGTTGTCACATTTTCAGTGTTGTGGCACCGCCAAGCCCTTCCATTTGTACCACCGGTGTGTTTGACAACAAAATACAGAGCAAATCCTTTATCTTGGGACTTCGAAATAACTGTGTCATATCGCAAATTCAACTAATTATCCAGTTTTTCTGGTAACACTGATGCCTGGAAGTCAATTTAGTTCTATTGCGCCTTCAATACTATCATTAATGGCCGAGTTGTGACATTTGCAGTGTTATGGCACAGGCCAACCTCGTCCATTTGTACCGGTGTGTTTGACAACAAAACACAGAGCAAATCCTTTATATTAGGACTTCAAAATAACTGTCTTATATCGCAAATTCAACTAATTATAAAGTTTTTCTAGTAACACTGATGCCTGGACGTCAATTTAGTTCAATTGCGCCATCAATACTATCATTAATGGCCGAGTTGTCACGTTTGCAGTGTTATTGCACAGGCCAAGCTCTTCCATTTGTACCGCTGTGTTTGACAACAAAATACAGAGCAAATCCTTTATCTTGGGAATTCGAAATAACTGTGTCATATCGCAAATTCAACCCATTATCAAGTTTTCCTAGTAATACTGATGCCTGGAGGTGAATTTAGTTCTATTGCGCCATCAATACCATCATTAATGGGCGAGTTATCACGTTTGCAGTGTTATAGCACAGGCCAAGCTCTTCCATTTGTACCGGTGTGTTTGACAACAAAATACAGACCAAATCCTTTATCTTGGGACTTCGAAATAACTGTATCAACTAATTATCCAGTTTTCCTAGTAATACTGATGCCTGGAGGTGAATTTAGTTCTATTGCGCCATCAATACCATCATTAATGGGCGAGTTATCACGTTTGCAGTGTTATAGCACAGGCCAAGCTCTTCCATTTGTACCGGTGTGTTTGACAACAAAACACAGAGCAAATCCTTTATATTAGGACTTCCAAATAACTGTATTATATCGCAAATTCAACTAATTATCCAGTTGTTCTGGTAACACTGATGCCTGGAAGTCAATTTAGTTCTATTGCGCCTTCAATACTATCATTAATGGCCGAGTTGTGACATTTGCAGTGTTATGGCACAGGCCAACCTCGTCCATTTGTACCGGTGTGTTTGACAACAAAACACAGAGCAAATCCTTTATATTAGGACTTCAAAATAACTGTCTTATATCGCAAATTCAACTAATTATAAAGTTTTTCTAGTAACACTGATGCCTGGACGTCAATTTAGTTCAATTGCGCCATCAATACTATCATTAATGGCCGAGTTGTCACGTTTGCAGTGTTATTGCACAGGCCAAGCTCTTCCATTTGTACCGCTGTGTTTGACAACAAAATACAGAGCAAATCCTTTATCTTGGGACTTCGAAATAACTGTGTCATATCGCAAATTCAACCCATTATCAAGTTTTCCTAGTAATACTGATGCCTGGAGGTGAATTTAGTTCTATTGCGCCATCAATACCATCATTAATGGGCGAGTTATCACGTTTGCAGTGTTATAGCACAGGCCAAGCTCTTCCATTTGTACCGGTGTGTTTGACAACAAAATACAGACCAAATCCTTTATCTTGGGACTTCGAAATAACTGTATCAATTAATTATCCAGTTTTCCTAGAAATACTGATGCCTGGAGGTCAATTTAGTTCTATTGCGCCATCAATACTATCATTAATGGGCGAGTTATCACGTTTGATGTGCTATAGCACAGGCCAAGCTCTTCCATTTGTACCGCTGTGTTTGACAACAAAATACAGAGCAAATCCTTTATCTTGGGACTTCGAAATAACAGTGTCATATCGCAAATTCAACTAATTATCCAGTTTTTCTGGTAACACTGATGCCTGGAGGTCAATTTAGTTCTATTGCGCCTTCAATACTATCATTAATGGCCGAGTTGTGATATTTGCAGTGTTATGGCACAGGCCAAGCTCTTCCATTTGTACCGGTGTGTTTGACAACAAAACACAGAGCAAATCCTTTATATTAGGACTTCGAAATAACTGTCTTATATCGCAAATTCAACTCATTATAAAGTTTTTCTAGTAACACTGATGCCTGGACGTCAATTTAGTTCAATTGCGCCATCAATACTATCATTAATGGCCGAGTTGTCACGTTTGCAGTGTTATGGCACAGGCCAAGCTCTTCCATTTGTACCGCTGTGTTTGACAACAAAATACAGAGCAAATCCTTTATCTTGGGACTTCGAAATAACTGTGTCATATCGCAAATTCAACCCATTATCAAGTTTTCCTAGTAATACTGATGCCTGGAGGTGAATTTAGTTCTATTGCGCCATCAATACCATCATTAATGGGCGAGTTATCACGTTTGCAGTGTTATAGCACAGGCCAAGCTCTTCCATTTGTACCGGTGTGTTTGACAACAAAATACAGACCAAATCCTTTATCTTGGGACTTCGAAATAACTGTATCAACTAATTATCCAGTTTTCCTATAAATACTGATGCCTGGAGGTCAATTTAGTTCTATTGCGCCATCAATACTATCATTAAAGGGCGAGTTATCACGTTTGATGTGTTATAGCACAGGCCAAGCTCTTCCATTTGTACCGCTGTGTTTGACAACAAAATACAGAGCAAATCCTTTATCTTGGGACTTCGAAATAACTGTCTTATATCGCAAATTCAACTAATTATCCAGTTTTTCTGGTAACACTGATGCCTGGAGGTCAATTTAGTTCTATTGCGCCTTCAATACTATCACTAATGGCCGAGTTGTGATATTTGCAGTGTTATGGCACAGGCCAAGCTCTTCTATTTGTACCAGTGTGTTTGACAACAAAACAAAGAGCAAATCCTTTATATTAGGACTTCCAAATAACTGTCTTATATCGCAAATTCAACTAATTATCAAGTTTTTCTAGTAACACTGATGCCTGGACGTCAATTTAGTTCAATTGCGCCATCAATACTATCATTAATGGCCGAGTTGTCACGTTTGCAGTGTTATGACACAGGCCAAGCTCTTCCATTTGTACCGCTGTGTTTGACAACAATATACAGAGCAAATCCTTTATCTTGGGACTTCGAAATAACTGTGTCATATCGCAAATTCAACCAATTATCAAGTTTTCCTAGTAATACTGATGCCTGGAGGTGAATTTAGTTCTATTGCGCAATCAATACCATCATTAATGGGCGAGTTATCACGTTTGCAGTGTTATAGCACAGGCCAAGCTCTTCCATTTGTACCGGTGTGTTTGACAACAAAATACAGACCAAATCCTTTCTCTTGGGACTTCGAAATAACTGTATCAACTAATTATCCAGTTTTCCTAGAAATACTGATGCCTGGAGGTCAATTTAGTTCTATTACGCCATCAATACTATCATTAATGGGCAAGTTATCATGTTTGATGTGTTATAGCACAGGCCAAGCTCTTCCATTGGTACCGCTGTGTTTGACAACAAAACACAGAGCAAATCCTTTATCTTGGGACTTCGAAATAACTGTCTTATATCGCAAATTCAACTAATTATAAAGTTTTTCTAGTAACACTGATGCCTGGACGTCAATTTAGTTCAATTGCGCCATCAATACTATCATTAATGGCCGAGTTGTCACGTTTGCAGTGTTATGGCACAGGCCAAGCTCTTCCATTTGTACCGGTGTGTTTGACAACAAAATACAGAGCAAATCCTTTATTTTGGGACTTCGAAATAACTGTGTCATATCGCAAATTCAACTAATTATCCAGTTGTTCTGGTAACACTGATGCCTGGAAGTCAATTTAGTTCTATTGCGCCTTCAATACTATCATTAATGGCCGAGTTGTGACATTTGCAGTGTTATGGCACAGGCCAACCTCGTCCATTTGTACCGGTGTGTTTGACAACAAAACACAGAGCAAATCCTTTATATTAGGACTTCGAAATAACTGTCTTATATCGCAAATTCAACTAATTATAAAGTTTTTCTAGTAACACTGATGCCTGGACGTCAATTTAGTTCAATTGCGCCATCAATACTATCATTAATGGCCGAGTTGTCACGTTTGCAGTGTTATGGCACAGGCCAAGCTCTTCCATTTTTAACCGCTGTGTTTGACAACAAAATACAGAGCAAATCCTTTATATTAGGACTTCCAAATAACTGTATTATATCACAAATTCAACTAATTATCAAGTTTTTCTAGTAACACTGATGCATGGAGGTCAATTTAGTTCTATTGCGCCTTCAATACTATCATTAATGGGCGAGTTATCACGTTTGCAGTGTTATGGCACAGACCAAGCTCTTCCATTTGTAACGGTGTGTTTGACAACAAAATACAGAGCAAATCCTTTATCTTGGGACTTCGAAATAACTGTCTTATATCGCAAATTCAACTAATTATCCAGTTTTTCTGGTAACACTGATGCCTGGAGGTCAATTTAGTTCTATTGCGCCTTCAATACTATCACTAATGGCCGAGTTGTGATATTTGCAGTGTTATGGCACAGGCCAAGCTCTTCCATTTGTACCAGTGTGTTTGACAACAAAACAAAGAGCAAATCCTTTATATTAGGACTTCCAAATAACTGTCTTATATCGCAAATTCAACTAATTATCAAGTTTTTCTAGTAACACTGATGCCTGGACGTCAATTTAGTTCAATTGCGCCATCAATACTATCATTAATGGCCGAGTTGTCACGTTTGCAGTGTTATGACACAGGCCAAGCTCTTCCATTTGTACCGCTGTGTTTGACAACAATATACAGAGCAAATCCTTTATCTTGGGACTTCGAAATAACTGTGTCATATCGCAAATTCAACCAATTATCAAGTTTTCCTAGTAATACTGATGCCTGGAGGTGAATTTAGTTCTATTGCGCAATCAATACCATCATTAATGGGCGAGTTATCACGTTTGCAGTGTTATAGCACAGGCCAAGCTCTTCCATTTGTACCGGTGTGTTTGACAACAAAATACAGACCAAATCCTTTCTCTTGGGACTTCGAAATAACTGTATCAACTAATTATCCAGTTTTCCTAGAAATACTGATGCCTGGAGGTCAATTTAGTTCTATTACGCCATCAATACTATCATTAATGGGCAAGTTATCATGTTTGATGTGTTATAGCACAGGCCAAGCTCTTCCATTGGTACCGCTGTGTTTGACAACAAAACACAGAGCAAATCCTTTATCTTGGGACTTCGAAATAACTGTCTTATATCGCAAATTCAACTAATTATAAAGTTTTTCTAGTAACACTGATGCCTGGACGTCAATTTAGTTCAATTGCGCCATCAATACTATCATTAATGGCCGAGTTGTCACGTTTGCAGTGTTATGGCACAGGCCAAGCTCTTCCATTTGTACCGGTGTGTTTGACAACAAAATACAGAGCAAATCCTTTATTTTGGGACTTCGAAATAACTGTGTCATATCGCAAATTCAACTAATTATCCAGTTGTTCTGGTAACACTGATGCCTGGAAGTCAATTTAGTTCTATTGCGCCTTCAATACTATCATTAATGGCCGAGTTGTGACATTTGCAGTGTTATGGCACAGGCCAACCTCGTCCATTTGTACCGGTGTGTTTGACAACAAAACACAGAGCAAATCCTTTATATTAGGACTTCGAAATAACTGTCTTATATCGCAAATTCAACTAATTATAAAGTTTTTCTAGTAACACTGATGCCTGGACGTCAATTTAGTTCAATTGCGCCATCAATACTATCATTAATGGCCGAGTTGTCACGTTTGCAGTGTTATGGCACAGGCCAAGCTCTTCCATTTTTAACCGCTGTGTTTGACAACAAAATACAGAGCAAATCCTTTATATTAGGACTTCCAAATAACTGTATTATATCACAAATTCAACTAATTATCAAGTTTTTCTAGTAACACTGATGCATGGAGGTCAATTTAGTTCTATTGCGCCTTCAATACTATCATTAATGGGCGAGTTATCACGTTTGCAGTGTTATGGCACAGACCAAGCTCTTCCATTTGTAACGGTGTGTTTGACAACAAAATACAGACCAAATCCTTTATCTTGGGACTTCGAAATAACTGTATCAACTAATTATCCAGATTTGCTAGTAACACTGATGCCTGGAGGTCATTTTAGTTCTATTGCGCCTTCAATACTATCATTACTGACCGAGTTGTCGCATTTTCAGTGTTATGGCACCACCAAGCTCTTCCATTTGTACCGCTGTGTTTGACAACAAAATACAGAGCAAATCCTTTATCTTGGGACTTCGAAATAACTGTCTTATATCGCAAATTCAACTAATTATCAAGTTTTTCTAGTAACACTGATGCCTGGAGGTCAATTTAGTTCTATTGCGCCTTCAATACTATCATTAATGGCCGAGTTGTGACATTTGCAGTGTTATGGCACAGGCCAAGCTATTCCATTTGTACCGGTGTGTTTTACAACAAAAGAGAGAGCAACTCCTTTATATTAGGACTTCGAAATAACTGTATTATATGGCAAATTCAACCAATTATCTAGTTTTCCTAGTAATACTGATGCCTGGAGGTGAATTTAGTTCTATTGCGCCATCAATACTATCATTAATGGGCGAGTTATCACGTTTGCAGTGTTATAGCACAGGCCAAGCTGTTCCATTTGTACCGGTGTGTTTGACAACAAAATATAGACCAAATCCTTTATCTTGGGACTTCGAAATAACTGTGACATATTGAAAATTCAACTAATTAGCCAGTTTTGCTAGTAAAACTGATGCCTGGATGTCATTTTAGTTCTATTGCGCCTTCAATACTATCATTAATGACCGAGTTGTCGCATTTTCAGTGTTATGGCACCACCAAGCTCTTCCATTTGTACCGGTGTGTTTGACAACAAAACACAGAGCAAATCCTTTATTTGGGACTTCGAAATAACTGTGTTATCTTGCCAATTCAACTAATTATCTAGTTTTCCTAGTCACTCTGATGCCTGGAGGTCATTTTTGTTCTATTGCGCCATAAATACTATAATTAATGGCCGAGTTGTCACATTTTCAGTGTTGTGGCACCGCCAAGCCCTTCCATTTGTACCACCGGTGTGTTTGACAACAAAATACAGAGCAAATCCTTTATCTTGGGACTTCGAAATAACTGTGTCATATCGCAAATTCAACTAATTATCCAGTTTTTCTGGTAACACTGATGCCTGGAAGTCAATTTAGTTCTATTGCGCCTTCAATACTATCATTAATGGCCGAGTTGTGACATTTGCAGTGTTATGGCACAGGCCAACCTCGTCCATTTGTACCGGTGTGTTTGACAACAAAACACAGAGCAAATCCTTTATATTAGGACTTCAAAATAACTGTCTTATATCGCAAATTCAACTAATTATAAAGTTTTTCTAGTAACACTGATGCCTGGACGTCAATTTAGTTCAATTGCGCCATCAATACTATCATTAATGGCCGAGTTGTCACGTTTGCAGTGTTATTGCACAGGCCAAGCTCTTCCATTTGTACCGCTGTGTTTGACAACAAAATACAGAGCAAATCCTTTATCTTGGGACTTCGAAATAACTGTGTCATATCGCAAATTCAACCCATTATCAAGTTTTCCTAGTAATACTGATGCCTGGAGGTGAATTTAGTTCTATTGCGCCATCAATACCATCATTAATGGGCGAGTTATCACGTTTGCAGTGTTATAGCACAGGCCAAGCTCTTCCATTTGTACCGGTGTGTTTGACAACAAAATACAGACCAAATCCTTTATCTTGGGACTTCGAAATAACTGTATCAACTAATTATCCAGTTTTCCTAGTAATACTGATGCCTGGAGGTGAATTTAGTTCTATTGCGCCATCAATACCATCATTAATGGGCGAGTTATCACGTTTGCAGTGTTATAGCACAGGCCAAGCTCTTCCATTTGTACCGGTGTGTTTGACAACAAAACACAGAGCAAATCCTTTATATTAGGACTTCCAAATAACTGTATTATATCGCAAATTCAACTAATTATCCAGTTGTTCTGGTAACACTGATGCCTGGAAGTCAATTTAGTTCTATTGCGCCTTCAATACTATCATTAATGGCCGAGTTGTGACATTTGCAGTGTTATGGCACAGGCCAACCTCGTCCATTTGTACCGGTGTGTTTGACAACAAAACACAGAGCAAATCCTTTATATTAGGACTTCAAAATAACTGTCTTATATCGCAAATTCAACTAATTATAAAGTTTTTCTAGTAACACTGATGCCTGGACGTCAATTTAGTTCAATTGCGCCATCAATACTATCATTAATGGCCGAGTTGTCACGTTTGCAGTGTTATTGCACAGGCCAAGCTCTTCCATTTGTACCGCTGTGTTTGACAACAAAATACAGAGCAAATCCTTTATCTTGGGACTTCGAAATAACTGTGTCATATCGCAAATTCAACCCATTATCAAGTTTTCCTAGTAATACTGATGCCTGGAGGTGAATTTAGTTCTATTGCGCCATCAATACCATCATTAATGGGCGAGTTATCACGTTTGCAGTGTTATAGCACAGGCCAAGCTCTTCCATTTGTACCGGTGTGTTTGACAACAAAATACAGACCAAATCCTTTATCTTGGGACTTCGAAATAACTGTATCAATTAATTATCCAGTTTTCCTAGAAATACTGATGCCTGGAGGTCAATTTAGTTCTATTGCGCCATCAATACTATCATTAATGGGCGAGTTATCACGTTTGATGTGCTATAGCACAGGCCAAGCTCTTCCATTTGTACCGCTGTGTTTGACAACAAAATACAGAGCAAATCCTTTATCTTGGGACTTCGAAATAACAGTGTCATATCGCAAATTCAACTAATTATCCAGTTTTTCTGGTAACACTGATGCCTGGAGGTCAATTTAGTTCTATTGCGCCTTCAATACTATCATTAATGGCCGAGTTGTGATATTTGCAGTGTTATGGCACAGGCCAAGCTCTTCCATTTGTACCGGTGTGTTTGACAACAAAACACAGAGCAAATCCTTTATATTAGGACTTCGAAATAACTGTCTTATATCGCAAATTCAACTCATTATAAAGTTTTTCTAGTAACACTGATGCCTGGACGTCAATTTAGTTCAATTGCGCCATCAATACTATCATTAATGGCCGAGTTGTCACGTTTGCAGTGTTATGGCACAGGCCAAGCTCTTCCATTTGTACCGCTGTGTTTGACAACAAAATACAGAGCAAATCCTTTATCTTGGGACTTCGAAATAACTGTGTCATATCGCAAATTCAACCCATTATCAAGTTTTCCTAGTAATACTGATGCCTGGAGGTGAATTTAGTTCTATTGCGCCATCAATACCATCATTAATGGGCGAGTTATCACGTTTGCAGTGTTATAGCACAGGCCAAGCTCTTCCATTTGTACCGGTGTGTTTGACAACAAAATACAGACCAAATCCTTTATCTTGGGACTTCGAAATAACTGTATCAACTAATTATCCAGTTTTCCTATAAATACTGATGCCTGGAGGTCAATTTAGTTCTATTGCGCCATCAATACTATCATTAAAGGGCGAGTTATCACGTTTGATGTGTTATAGCACAGGCCAAGCTCTTCCATTTGTACCGCTGTGTTTGACAACAAAATACAGAGCAAATCCTTTATCTTGGGACTTCGAAATAACTGTCTTATATCGCAAATTCAACTAATTATCCAGTTTTTCTGGTAACACTGATGCCTGGAGGTCAATTTAGTTCTATTGCGCCTTCAATACTATCACTAATGGCCGAGTTGTGATATTTGCAGTGTTATGGCACAGGCCAAGCTCTTCCATTTGTACCAGTGTGTTTGACAACAAAACAAAGAGCAAATCCTTTATATTAGGACTTCCAAATAACTGTCTTATATCGCAAATTCAACTAATTATCAAGTTTTTCTAGTAACACTGATGCCTGGACGTCAATTTAGTTCAATTGCGCCATCAATACTATCATTAATGGCCGAGTTGTCACGTTTGCAGTGTTATGACACAGGCCAAGCTCTTCCATTTGTACCGCTGTGTTTGACAACAATATACAGAGCAAATCCTTTATCTTGGGACTTCGAAATAACTGTGTCATATCGCAAATTCAACCAATTATCAAGTTTTCCTAGTAATACTGATGCCTGGAGGTGAATTTAGTTCTATTGCGCAATCAATACCATCATTAATGGGCGAGTTATCACGTTTGCAGTGTTATAGCACAGGCCAAGCTCTTCCATTTGTACCGGTGTGTTTGACAACAAAATACAGACCAAATCCTTTCTCTTGGGACTTCGAAATAACTGTATCAACTAATTATCCAGTTTTCCTAGAAATACTGATGCCTGGAGGTCAATTTAGTTCTATTACGCCATCAATACTATCATTAATGGGCAAGTTATCATGTTTGATGTGTTATAGCACAGGCCAAGCTCTTCCATTGGTACCGCTGTGTTTGACAACAAAACACAGAGCAAATCCTTTATCTTGGGACTTCGAAATAACTGTCTTATATCGCAAATTCAACTAATTATAAAGTTTTTCTAGTAACACTGATGCCTGGACGTCAATTTAGTTCAATTGCGCCATCAATACTATCATTAATGGCCGAGTTGTCACGTTTGCAGTGTTATGGCACAGGCCAAGCTCTTCCATTTGTACCGGTGTGTTTGACAACAAAATACAGAGCAAATCCTTTATTTTGGGACTTCGAAATAACTGTGTCATATCGCAAATTCAACTAATTATCCAGTTGTTCTGGTAACACTGATGCCTGGAAGTCAATTTAGTTCTATTGCGCCTTCAATACTATCATTAATGGCCGAGTTGTGACATTTGCAGTGTTATGGCACAGGCCAACCTCGTCCATTTGTACCGGTGTGTTTGACAACAAAACACAGAGCAAATCCTTTATATTAGGACTTCGAAATAACTGTCTTATATCGCAAATTCAACTAATTATAAAGTTTTTCTAGTAACACTGATGCCTGGACGTCAATTTAGTTCAATTGCGCCATCAATACTATCATTAATGGCCGAGTTGTCACGTTTGCAGTGTTATGGCACAGGCCAAGCTCTTCCATTTTTAACCGCTGTGCTTGACAACAAAATACAGAGCAAATCCTTTATATTAGGACTTCCAAATAACTGTATTATATCACAAATTCAACTAATTATCAAGTTTTTCTAGTAACACTGATGCATGGAGGTCAATTTAGTTCTATTGCGCCTTCAATACTATCATTAATGGGCGAGTTATCACGTTTGCAGTGTTATGGCACAGACCAAGCTCTTCCATTTGTAACGGTGTGTTTGACAACAAAATACAGACCAAATCCTTTATCTTGGGACTTCGAAATAACTGTATCAACTAATTATCCAGATTTGCTAGTAACACTGATGCCTGGAGGTCATTTTAGTTCTATTGCGCCTTCAATACTATCATTACTGACCGAGTTGTCGCATTTTCAGTGTTATGGCACCACCAAGCTCTTCCATTTGTACCGCTGTGTTTGACAACAAAATACAGAGCAAATCCTTTATCTTGGGACTTCGAAATAACTGTGTCATATCGCAAATTCAACTAATTATCCAGTTTTTCTGGTAACACTGATGCCTGGAGGTCAATTTAGTTCTATTGCGCCTTCAATACTATCATTAATGGCCGAGTTGTGATATTTGCAGTGTTATGGCACAGGCCAAGCTCTTCCATTTGTACCAGTGTGTTTGACAACAAAACACAGAGCAAATCCTTTATATTAGGACTTCCAAATAACTGTCTTATATCGCAAATTCAACTAATTATCAAGTTTTTCTAGTAACACTGATGCCTGGACGTCAATTTAGTTCAATTGCGCCATCAATACTATCATTAATGGCCGAGTTGTCACGTTTGCAGTGTTATGACACAGGCCAAGCTCTTCCATTTGTACCGCTGTGTTTGACAACAATATACAGAGCAAATCCTTTATCTTGGGACTTCGAAATAACTGTGTCATATCGCAAATTCAACCAATTATCAAGTTTTCCTAGTAATACTGATGCCTGGAGGTGAATTTAGTTCTATTGCGCAATCAATACCATCATTAATGGGCGAGTTATCACGTTTGCAGTGTTATAGCACAGGCCAAGCTCTTCCATTTGTACCGGTGTGTTTGACAACAAACTACAGACCAAATCCTTTCTCTTGGGACTTCGAAATAACTGTATCAACTAATTATCCAGTTTTCCTAGAAATACTGATGCCTGGAGGTCAATTTAGTTCTATTACGCCATCAATACTATCATTAATGGGCAAGTTATCACGTTTGATGTGTTATAGCACAGGCCAAGCTCTTCCATTGGTACCGCTGTGTTTGACAACAAAACACAGAGCAAATCCTTTATCTTGGGACTTCGAAATAACTGTCTTATATCGCAAATTCAACTAATTATAAAGTTTTTCTAGTAACACTGATGCCTGGACGTCAATTTAGTTCAATTGCGCCATCAATACTATCATTAATGGCCGAGTTGTCACGTTTGCAGTGTTATGACACAGGCCAAGCTCTTCCATTTGTACCGCTGTGTTTGACAACAATATACAGAGCAAATCCTTTATCTTGGGACTTCGAAATAACTGTGTCATATCGCAAATTCAACCAATTATCAAGTTTTCCTAGTAATACTGATGCCTGGAGGTGAATTTAGTTCTATTGCGCAATCAATACCATCATTAATGGGCGAGTTATCACGTTTGCAGTGTTATAGCACAGGCCAAGCTCTTCCATTTGTACCGGTGTGTTTGACAACAAAATACAGACCAAATCCTTTCTCTTGGGACTTCGAAATAACTGTATCAACTAATTATCCAGTTTTCCTAGAAATACTGATGCCTGGAGGTCAATTTAGTTCTATTACGCCATCAATACTATCATTAATGGGCAAGTTATCACGTTTGATGTGTTATAGCACAGGCCAAGCTCTTCCATTGGTACCGCTGTGTTTGACAACAAAACACAGAGCAAATCCTTTATCTTGGGACTTCGAAATAACTGTCTTATATCGCAAATTCAACTAATTATAAAGTTTTTCTAGTAACACTGATGCCTGGACGTCAATTTAGTTCAATTGCGCCATCAATACTATCATTAATGGCCGAGTTGTCACGTTTGCAGTGTTATGACACAGGCCAAGCTCTTCCATTTGTACCGCTGTGTTTGACAACAATATACAGAGCAAATCCTTTATCTTGGGACTTCGAAATAACTGTGTCATATCGCAAATTCAACCAATTATCAAGTTTTCCTAGTAATACTGATGCCTGGAGGTGAATTTAGTTCTATTGCGCAATCAATACCATCATTAATGGGCGAGTTATCACGTTTGCAGTGTTATAGCACAGGCCAAGCTCTTCCATTTGTACCGGTGTGTTTGACAACAAAATACAGACCAAATCCTTTCTCTTGGGACTTCGAAATAACTGTATCAACTAATTATCCAGTTTTCCTAGAAATACTGATGCCTGGAGATCAATTTAGTTCTATTACGCCATCAATACTATCATTAATGGGCAAGTTATCACGTTTGACGTGTTATAGCACAGGCCAAGCTCTTCCATTGGTACCGCTGTGTTTGACAACAAAACACAGAGCAAATCCTTTATCTTGGGACTTCGAAATAACTGTCTTATATCGCAAATTCAACTAATTATAAAGTTTTTCTAGTAACACTGATGCCTGGACGTCAATTTAGTTCAATTGCGCCATCAATACTATCATTAATGGCCGAGTTGTCACGTTTGCAGTGTTATGGCACAGGCCAAGCTCTTCCATTTGTACCGGTGTGTTTGACAACAAAATACAGAGCAAATCCTTTATTTTGGGACTTCGAAATAACTGTGTCATATCGCAAATTCAACTAATTATCCAGTTGTTCTGGTAACACTGATGCCTGGAAGTCAATTTAGTTCTATTGCGCCTTCAATACTATCATTAATGGCCGAGTTGTAACATTTGTAGTGTTATGGCACAGGCCAACCTCGTCCATTTGTACCGGTGTGTTTGACAACAAAACACAGAGCAAATCCTTTATATTAGGACTTCGAAATAACTGTCTTATATCGCAAATTCAACTAATTATAAAGTTTTTCTAGTAACACTGATGCCTGGACGTCAATTTAGTTCAATTGCGCCATCAATACTATCATTAATGGCCGAGTTGTCACGTTTGCAGTGTTATGGCACAGGCCAAGCTCTTCCATTTGTACCGTTGTGTTTGACAACAAAATACAGAGCAAATCCTTTATCTTGGGACTTCGAAATAACTGTGTCATAACGCAAATTCAACCAATTATCAAGTTTTCCTAGTAATACTGATGCCTGGAAGTCAATTTAGTTCTATTGCGCCTTCAATACTATCATTAATGGCCGAGTTGTAACATTTGTAGTGTTATGGCACAGGCCAACCTCGTCCATTTGTACCGGTGTGTTTGACAACAAAACACAGAGCAAATCCTTTATATTAGGACTTCGAAATAACTGTCTTATATCGCAAATTCAACTAATTATAAAGTTTTTCTAGTAACACTGATGCCTGGACGTCAATTTAGTTCAATTGCGCCATCAATACTATCATTAATGGCCGAGTTGTCACGTTTGCAGTGTTATGGCACAGGCCAAGCTCTTCCATTTGTACCGCTGTGTTTGACAACAAAATACAGAGCAAATCCTTTATCTTGGGACTTCGAAATAACTGTGTCATAACGCAAATTCAACCAATTATCAAGTTTTCCTAGTAATACTGATGCCTGGAGGTGAATTTAGTTCTATTGCGCCATCAATACCATCATTAATGGGCGAGTTATCACGTTTGCAGTGTTATAGCACAGGCCAAGCTCTTCCATTTGTACCGGTGTGTTTGACAACAAAATACAGACCAAATCCTTTATCTTGGGACTTCGAAATAACTGTATCAATTAATTATCCAGTTTTCCTAGAAATACTGATGCCTGGAGGTCAATTTAGTTCTATTGCGCCATCAATACTATCATTAATGGGCGAGTTATCACGTTTGATGTGCTATAGCACAGGCCAAGCTCTTCCATTTGTACCGCTGTGTTTGACAACAAAATACAGAGCAAATCCTTTATCTTGGGACTTCGAAATAACTGTGTCATATCGCAAATTCAACTAATTATCCAGTTTTTCTGGTAACACTGATGCCTGGAGGTCAATTTAGTTCTATTGCGCCTTCAATACTATCATTAATGGCCGAGTTGTGATATTTGCAGTGTTATGGCACAGGCCAAGCTCTTCCATTTGTACCGGTGTGTTTGACAACAAAACACAGAGCAAATCCTTTATATTAGGACTTCGAAATAACTGTCTTATATCGCAAATTCAACTCATTATAAAGTTTTTCTAGTAACACTGATGCCTGGACGTCAATTTAGTTCAATTGCGCCATCAATACTATCATTAATGGCCGAGTTGTCACGTTTGCAGTGTTATGGCACAGGCCAAGCTCTTCCATTTGTACCGCTGTGTTTGACAACAAAATACAGAGCAAATCCTTTATCTTGGGACTTCGAAATAACTGTGTCATATCGCAAATTCAACCAATTATCAAGTTTTCCTAGTAATACTGATGCCTGGAGGTGAATTTAGTTCTATTACGCCTTCAATACTATCATTAATGGCCGAGTTGTGACATTTGCAGTGTTATAGCACAGGCCAAGCTCTTCCATTTGTACCGGTGTGTTTGACAACAAAATACAGACCAAATCCTTTATCTTGGGACTTCGAAATAACTGTATCAACTAATTATCCAGTTTTCCTATAAATACTGATGCCTGGAGGTCAATTTAGTTCTATTGCGCCATCAATACTATCATTAAAGGGCGAGTTATCACGTTTGATGTGTTATAGCACAGGCCAAGCTCTTCCATTTGTACCGCTGTGTTTGACAACAAAATACAGAGCAAATCCTTTATCTTGGGACTTCGAAATAACTGTCTTATATCGCAAATTCAACTAATTATCCAGTTTTTCTGGTAACACTGATGCCTGGAGGTCAATTTAGTTCTATTGCGACTTCAATACTATCACTAATGGCCGAGTTGTGATATTTGCAGTGTTATGGCACAGGCCAAGCTCTTCCATTTGTACCAGTGTGTTTGACAACAAAACAAAGAGCAAATCCTTTATATTAGGACTTCCAAATAACTGTCTTATATCGCAAATTCAACTAATTATCAAGTTTTTCTAGTAACACTGATGCCTGGACGTCAATTTAGTTCAATTGCGCCATCAATACTATCATTAATGGCCGAGTTGTCACGTTTGCAGTGTTATGACACAGGCCAAGCTCTTCCATTTGTACCGCTGTGTTTGACAACAATATACAGAGCAAATCCTTTATCTTGGGACTTCGAAATAACTGTGTCATATCGCAAATTCAACAAATTATCAAGTTTTCCTAGTAATACTGATGCCTGGAGGTGAATTTAGTTCTATTGCGCAATCAATACCATCATTAATGGGCGAGTTATCACGTTTGCAGTGTTATAGCACAGGCCAAGCTCTTCCATTTGTACCGGTGTGTTTGACAACAAAATACAGACCAAATCCTTTCTCTTGGGACTTCGAAATAACTGTATCAACTAATTATCCAGTTTTCCTAGAAATACTGATGCCTGGAGGTCAATTTAGTTCTATTACGCCATCAATACTATCATTAATGGGCAAGTTATCATGTTTGATGTGTTATAGCACAGGCCAAGCTCTTCCATTGGTACCGCTGTGTTTGACAACAAAACACAGAGCAAATCCTTTATCTTGGGACTTCGAAATAACTGTCTTATATCGCAAATTCAACTAATTATAAAGTTTTTCTAGTAACACTGATGCCTGGACGTCAATTTAGTTCAATTGCGCCATCAATAAGATCATTAATGGCCGAGTTGTCACGTTTGCAGTGTTATGGCACAGGCCAAGCTCTTCCATTTGTACCGGTGTGTTTGACAACAAAATACAGAGCAAATCCTTTATTTTGGGACTTCGAAATAACTGTGTCATATCGCAAATTCAACTAATTATCCAGTTGTTCTGGTAACACTGATGCCTGGAAGTCAATTTAGTTCTATTGCGCCTTCAATACTATCATTAATGGCCGAGTTGTGACATTTGCAGTGTTATGGCACAGGCCAACCTCGTCCATTTGTACCGGTGTGTTTGACAACAAAACACAGAGCAAATCCTTTATATTAGGACTTCGAAATAACTGTCTTATATCGCAAATTCAACTAATTATAAAGTTTTTCTAGTAACACTGATGCCTGGACGTCAATTTAGTTCAATTGCGCCATCAATACTATCATTAATGGCCGAGTTGTCACGTTTGCAGTGTTATGGCACAGGCCAAGCTCTTCCATTTTTAACCGCTGTGTTTGACAACAAAATACAGAGCAAATCCTTTATATTAGGACTTCCAAATAACTGTATTATATCACAAATTCAACTAATTATCAAGTTTTTCTAGTAACACTGATGCATGGAGGTCAATTTAGTTCTATTGCGCCTTCAATACTATCATTAATGGGCGAGTTATCACGTTTGCAGTGTTATGGCACAGACCAAGCTCTTCCATTTGTAACGGTGTGTTTGACAACAAAATACAGACCAAATCCTTTATCTTGGGACTTCGAAATAACTGTATCAACTAATTATCCAGATTTGCTAGTAACACTGATGCCTGGAGGTCATTTTAGTTCTATTGCGCCTTCAATACTATCATTACTGACCGAGTTGTCGCATTTTCAGTGTTATGGCACCACCAAGCTCTTCCATTTGTACCGCTGTGTTTGACAACAAAATACAGAGCAAATCCTTTATCTTGGGACTTCGAAATAACTGTGTCATATCGCAAATTCAACTAATTATCCAGTTTTTCTGGTAACACTGATGCCTGGAGGTCAATTTAGTTCTATTGCGCCTTCAATACTATCATTAATGGCCGAGTTGTGATATTTGCAGTGTTATGGCACAGGCCAAGCTCTTCCATTTGTACCAGTGTGTTTGACAACAAAACACAGAGCAAATCCTTTATATTAGGACTTCCAAATAACTGTCTTATATCGCAAATTCAACTAATTATCAAGTTTTTCTAGTAACACTGATGCCTGGACGTCAATTTAGTTCAATTGCGCCATCAATACTATCATTAATGGCCGAGTTGTCACGTTTGCAGTGTTATGACACAGGCCAAGCTCTTCCATTTGTACCGCTGTGTTTGACAACAATATACAGAGCAAATCCTTTATCTTGGGACTTCGAAATAACTGTGTCATATCGCAAATTCAACCAATTATCAAGTTTTCCTAGTAATACTGATGCCTGGAGGTGAATTTAGTTCTATTGCGCAATCAATACCATCATTAATGGGCGAGTTATCACGTTTGCAGTGTTATAGCACAGGCCAAGCTCTTCCATTTGTACCGGTGTGTTTGACAACAAACTACAGACCAAATCCTTTCTCTTGGGACTTCGAAATAACTGTATCAACTAATTATCCAGTTTTCCTAGAAATACTGATGCCTGGAGGTCAATTTAGTTCTATTACGCCATCAATACTATCATTAATGGGCAAGTTATCACGTTTGATGTGTTATAGCACAGGCCAAGCTCTTCCATTGGTACCGCTGTGTTTGACAACAAAACACAGAGCAAATCCTTTATCTTGGGACTTCGAAATAACTGTCTTATATCGCAAATTCAACTAATTATAAAGTTTTTCTAGTAACACTGATGCCTGGACGTCAATTTAGTTCAATTGCGCCATCAATACTATCATTAATGGCCGAGTTGTCACGTTTGCAGTGTTATGACACAGGCCAAGCTCTTCCATTTGTACCGCTGTGTTTGACAACAATATACAGAGCAAATCCTTTATCTTGGGACTTCGAAATAACTGTGTCATATCGCAAATTCAACCAATTATCAAGTTTTCCTAGTAATACTGATGCCTGGAGGTGAATTTAGTTCTATTGCGCAATCAATACCATCATTAATGGGCGAGTTATCACGTTTGCAGTGTTATAGCACAGGCCAAGCTCTTCCATTTGTACCGGTGTGTTTGACAACAAAATACAGACCAAATCCTTTCTCTTGGGACTTCGAAATAACTGTATCAACTAATTATCCAGTTTTCCTAGAAATACTGATGCCTGGAGGTCAATTTAGTTCTATTACGCCATCAATACTATCATTAATGGGCAAGTTATCACGTTTGATGTGTTATAGCACAGGCCAAGCTCTTCCATTGGTACCGCTGTGTTTGACAACAAAACACAGAGCAAATCCTTTATCTTGGGACTTCGAAATAACTGTCTTATATCGCAAATTCAACTAATTATAAAGTTTTTCTAGTAACACTGATGCCTGGACGTCAATTTAGTTCAATTGCGCCATCAATACTATCATTAATGGCCGAGTTGTCACGTTTGCAGTGTTATGACACAGGCCAAGCTCTTCCATTAGTACCGCTGTGTTTGACAACAATATACAGAGCAAATCCTTTATCTTGGGACTTCGAAATAACTGTGTCATATCGCAAATTCAACCAATTATCAAGTTTTCCTAGTAATACTGATGCCTGGAGGTGAATTTAGTTCTATTGCGCAATCAATACCATCATTAATGGGCGAGTTATCACGTTTGCAGTGTTATAGCACAGGCCAAGCTCTTCCATTTGTACCGGTGTGTTTGACAACAAAATACAGACCAAATCCTTTCTCTTGGGACTTCGAAATAACTGTATCAACTAATTATCCAGTTTTCCTAGAAATACTGATGCCTGGAGATCAATTTAGTTCTATTACGCCATCAATACTATCATTAATGGGCAAGTTATCACGTTTGACGTGTTATAGCACAGGCCAAGCTCTTCCATTGGTACCGCTGTGTTTGACAACAAAACACAGAGCAAATCCTTTATCTTGGGACTTCGAAATAACTGTCTTATATCGCAAATTCAACTAATTATAAAGTTTTTCTAGTAACACTGATGCCTGGACGTCAATTTAGTTCAATTGCGCCATCAATACTATCATTAATGGCCGAGTTGTCACGTTTGCAGTGTTATGGCACAGGCCAAGCTCTTCCATTTGTACCGGTGTGTTTGACAACAAAATACAGAGCAAATCCTTTATTTTGGGACTTCGAAATAACTGTGTCATATCGCAAATTCAACTAATTATCCAGTTGTTCTGGTAACACTGGTGCCTGGAAGTCAATTTAGTTCTATTGCGCCTTCAATACTATCATTAATGGCCGAGTTGTGACATTTGTAGTGTTATGGCACAGGCCAACCTCGTCCATTTGTACCGGTGTGTTTGACAACAAAACACAGAGCAAATCCTTTATATTAGGACTTCGAAATAACTGTCTTATATCGCAAATTCAACTAATTATAAAGTTTTTCTAGTAACACTGATGCCTGGACGTCAATTTAGTTCAATTGCGCCATCAATACTATCATTAATGGCCGAGTTGTCACGTTTGCAGTGTTATGACACAGGCCAAGCTCTTCCATTTGTACCGCTGTGTTTGACAACAATATACAGAGCAAATCCTTTATCTTGGGACTTCGAAATAACTGTGTCATATCGCAAATTCAACCAATTATCAAGTTTTCCTAGTAATACTGATGCCTGGAGGTGAATTTAGTTCTATTGCGCAATCAATACCATCATTAATGGGCGAGTTATCACGTTTGCAGTGTTATAGCACAGGCCAAGCTCTTCCATTTGTACCGGTGTGTTTGACAACAAAATACAGACCAAATCCTTTCTCTTGGGACTTCGAAATAACTGTATCAACTAATTATCCAGTTTTCCTAGAAATACTGATGCCTGGAGGTCAATTTAGTTCTATTACGCCATCAATACTATCATTAATGGGCAAGTTATCACGTTTGATGTGTTATAGCACAGGCCAAGCTCTTCCATTGGTACCGCTGTGTTTGACAACAAAACACAGAGCAAATCCTTTATCTTGGGACTTCGAAATAACTGTCTTATATCGCAAATTCAACTAATTATAAAGTTTTTCTAGTAACACTGATGCCTGGACGTCAATTTAGTTCAATTGCGCCATCAATACTATCATTAATGGCCGAGTTGTCACGTTTGCAGTGTTATGACACAGGCCAAGCTCTTCCATTTGTACCGCTGTGTTTGACAACAATATACAGAGCAAATCCTTTATCTTGGGACTTCGAAATAACTGTGTCATATCGCAAATTCAACCAATTATCAAGTTTTCCTAGTAATACTGATGCCTGGAGGTGAATTTAGTTCTATTGCGCAATCAATACCATCATTAATGGGCGAGTTATCACGTTTGCAGTGTTATAGCACAGGCCAAGCTCTTCCATTTGTACCGGTGTGTTTGACAACAAAATACAGACCAAATCCTTTCTCTTGGGACTTCGAAATAACTGTATCAACTAATTATCCAGTTTTCCTAGAAATACTGATGCCTGGAGATCAATTTAGTTCTATTACGCCATCAATACTATCATTAATGGGCAAGTTATCACGTTTGACGTGTTATAGCACAGGCCAAGCTCTTCCATTGGTACCGCTGTGTTTGACAACAAAACACAGAGCAAATCCTTTATCTTGGGACTTCGAAATAACTGTCTTATATCGCAAATTCAACTAATTATAAAGTTTTTCTAGTAACACTGATGCCTGGACGTCAATTTAGTTCAATTGCGCCATCAATACTATCATTAATGGCCGAGTTGTCACGTTTGCAGTGTTATGGCACAGGCCAAGCTCTTCCATTTGTACCGGTGTGTTTGACAACAAAATACAGAGCAAATCCTTTATTTTGGGACTTCGAAATAACTGTGTCATATCGCAAATTCAACTAATTATCCAGTTGTTCTGGTAACACTGATGCCTGGAAGTCAATTTAGTTCTATTGCGCCTTCAATACTATCATTAATGGCCGAGTTGTGACATTTGTAGTGTTATGGCACAGGCCAACCTCGTCCATTTGTACCGGTGTGTTTGACAACAAAACACAGAGCAAATCCTTTATATTAGGACTTCGAAATAACTGTCTTATATCGCAAATTCAACTAATTATAAAGTTTTTCTAGTAACACTGATGCCTGGACGTCAATTTAGTTCAATTGCGCCATCAATACTATCATTAATGGCCGAGTTGTCACGTTTGCAGTGTTATGACACAGGCCAAGCTCTTCCATTTGTACCGCTGTGTTTGACAACAATATACAGAGCAAATCCTTTATCTTGGGACTTCGAAATAACTGTGTCATATCGCAAATTCAACCAATTATCAAGTTTTCCTAGTAATACTGATGCCTGGAGGTGAATTTAGTTCTATTGCGCAATCAATACCATCATTAATGGGCGAGTTATCACGTTTGCAGTGTTATAGCACAGGCCAAGCTCTTCCATTTGTACCGGTGTGTTTGACAACAAAATACAGACCAAATCCTTTCTCTTGGGACTTCGAAATAACTGTATCAACTAATTATCCAGTTTTCCTAGAAATACTGATGCCTGGAGGTCAATTTAGTTCTATTACGCCATCAATACTATCATTAATGGGCAAGTTATCACGTTTGATGTGTTATAGCACAGGCCAAGCTCTTCCATTGGTACCGCTGTGTTTGACAACAAAACACAGAGCAAATCCTTTATCTTGGGACTTCGAAATAACTGTCTTATATCGCAAATTCAACTAATTATAAAGTTTTTCTAGTAACACTGATGCCTGGACGTCAATTTAGTTCAATTGCGCCATCAATACTATCATTAATGGCCGAGTTGTCACGTTTGCAGTGTTATGGCACAGGCCAAGCTCTTCCATTTGTACCGGTGTGTTTGACAACAAAATACAGAGCAAATCCTTTATTTTGGGACTTCGAAATAACTGTGTCATATCGCAAATTCAACTAATTATCCAGTTGTTCTGGTAACACTGATGCCTGGAAGTCAATTTAGTTCTATTGCGCCTTCAATACTATCATTAATGGCCGAGTTGTGACATTTGCAGTGTTATGGCACAGGCCAACCTCGTCCATTTGTACCGGTGTGTTTGACAACAAAACACAGAGCAAATCCTTTATATTAGGACTTCGAAATAACTGTCTTATATCGCAAATTCAACTAATTATAAAGTTTTTCTAGTAACACTGATGCCTGGACGTCAATTTAGTTCAATTGCGCCATCAATACTATCATTAATGGCCGAGTTGTCACGTTTGCAGTGTTATGGCACAGGCCAAGCTCTTCCATTTTTAACCGCTGTGTTTGACAACAAAATACAGAGCAAATCCTTTATATTAGGACTTCCAAATAACTGTATTATATCACAAATTCAACTAATTATCAAGTTTTTCTAGTAACACTGATGCATGGAGGTCAATTTAGTTCTATTGCGCCTTCAATACTATCATTAATGGCCGAGTTATCACGTTTGCAGTGTTATGGCACAGACCAAGCTCTTCCATTTGTAACGGTGTGTTTGACAACAAAATACAGACCAAATCCTTTATCTTGGGACTTCGAAATAACTGTATCAACTAATTATCCAGATTTGCTAGTAACATTGATGCCTGGAGGTCATTTTAGTTCTATTGCGCCTTCAATACTATCATTACTGACCGAGTTGTCGCATTTTCAGTGTTATGGCACCACCAAGCTCTTCCATTTGTACCGCTGTGTTTGACAACAAAATACAGAGCAAATCCTTTATCTTGGGACTTAGAAATAACTGTGTCATATCGCAAATTCAACTAATTATCCAGTTTTTCTGGTAACACTGATGCCTGGAGGTCAATTTAGTTCTATTGCGCCTTCAATACTATCATTAATGGCCGAGTTGTGATTTTTGCAGTGTTATGGCACAGGCCAAGCTCTTCCATTTGTACCAGTGTGTTTGACAACAAAACACAGAGCAAATCCTTTATATTAGGACTTCCAAATAACTGTCTTATATCGCAAATTCAACTAATTATCAAGTTTTTCTAGTAACACTGATGCCTGGACGTCAATTTAGTTCAATTGCGCCATCAATACTATCATTAATGGCCGAGTTGTCACGTTTGCAGTGTTATGACACAGGCCAAGCTCTTCCATTTGTACCGCTGTGTTTGACAACAAAATACAGAGCAAATCCTTTATCTTGGGACTTCGAAATAACTGTGTCATATCGCAAATTCAACCAATTATCAAGTTTTCCTAGTAATACTGATGCCTGGAGGTGAATTTAGTTCTATTGCGCAATCAATACCATCATTAATGGGCGAGTTATCACGTTTGCAGTGTTATAGCACAGGCCAAGCTCTTCCATTTGTACCGGTGTGTTTGACAACAAACTACAGACCAAATCCTTTCTCTTGGGACTTCGAAATAACTGTATCAACTAATTATCCAGTTTTCTTAGAAATACTGATGCCTGGAGGTCAATTTAGTTCTATTACGCCATCAATACTATCATTAATGGGCAAGTTATCACGTTTGATGTGTTATAGCACAGGCCAAGCTCTTCCATTGGTACCGCTGTGTTTGACAACAAAACACAGAGCAAATCCTTTATCTTGGGACTTCGAAATAACTGTCTTATATCGCAAATTCAACTAATTATAAAGTTTTTCTAGTAACACTGATGCCTGGACGTCAATTTAGTTCAATTGCGCCATCAATACTATCATTAATGGCCGAGTTGTCACGTTTGCAGTGTTATGGCACAGGCCAAGCTCTTCCATTTGTACCGGTGTGTTTGACAACAAAATACAGAGCAAATCCTTTATTTTGGGACTTCGAAATAACTGTGTCATATCGCAAATTCAACTAATTATCCAGTTGTTCTGGTAACACTGATGCCTGGAAGTCAATTTAGTTCTATTGCGCCTTCAATACTATCATTAATGGCCGAGTTGTGACATTTGCAGTGTTATGGCACAGGCCAACCTCGTCCATTTGTACCGGTGTGTTTGACAACAAAACACAGAGCAAATCCTTTATATTAGGACTTCGAAATAACTGTCTTATATCGCAAATTCAACTAATTATAAAGTTTTTCTAGTAACACTGATGCCTGGACGTCAATTTAGTTCAATTGCGCCATCAATACTATCATTAATGGCCGAGTTGTCACGTTTGCAGTGTTATGGCACAGGCCAAGCTCTTCCATTTTTAACCGCTGTGTTTGACAACAAAATACAGAGCAAATCCTTTATATTAGGACTTCCAAATAACTGTATGATATCGCAAATTCAACTAATTATCAAGTTTTTCTAGTAACACTGATGCATGGAGGTCAATTTAGTTCTATTGCGCCTTCAATACTATCATTAATGGCCGAGTTATCACGTTTGCAGTGTTATGGCACAGACCAAGCTCTTCCATTTATAACGGTGTGTTTTACAAGAAAATACAGACCAAATCCTTTATCTTGGGACTTCGAAATAACTGTGTCATATCGCAAATTCAACTAATTATCCAGATTTGCTAGTAACACTGATGCCTGGAGGTCATTTTAGTTCTATTGCGCCTTCAATACTATCATTACTGACCGAGTTGTCGCATTTTCAGTGTTATGGCACCACCAAGCTCTTCCATTTGTACCGCTGTGTTTGACAACAAAATACAGAGCAAATCCTTTATCTTGGGACTTCGAAATAACTGTGTCATATCGCAAATTCAACTAATTATCCAGTTTTTCTGGTAACACTGATGCCTGGAAGTCAATTTAGTTCTATTACGCCTTCAATACTATCATTAATGGCCGAGTTGTGACATTTGCAGTGTTATGGCACAGGCCAAGCTCTTCCATTTGTACCGCTGTGTTTGACAACAAAATACAGAGCAAATCCTTTATCTTGGGACTTCGAAATAACTGTATCAACTAATTATCCAGTTTTCCTAGAAATACTGATGCCTGGAGGTCAATTTAGTTCTATTGCGCCATCAATACTATCATTAATGGGCGAGTTATCACGTTTGATGTGTTCTAGCACAGGCCAAGCTCTTCCATTGTTACCGCTGTGTTTGACAACAAAACACAGAGCAAATCCTTTATCTTGGGACTTCGAAATAACTGTCTTATATCGCAAATTCAACTAATTATAAAGTTTTTCTAGTAACACTGATGCCTGGACGTCAATTTAGTTCAATTGCGCCATCAATACTATCATTAATGGGCGAGTTATCACGTTTGCAGTGTTATAGCACAGGCCAAGCTCTTCCATTTGTACCGGTGTGTTTGACAACAAAATACAGACCAAATCCTTTATCTTGGGACTTCGAAATAACTGTGACATATTGCAAATTCAACTAATTATCCAGTTTTGCTAGTAAAACTGATGCCTGGAGGTCATTTTAGTTCTATTGCGCCTTCAATACTATCATTAATGACCGAGTTGTCGCATTTTCAGTGTTATGGCACCACCAAGCTCTTCCATTTGTACCGGTGTGTTTGACAACAAAACACAGAGCAAATCCTTTATTTGGGACTTCGAAATAACTGTGTTATCTTGCCAATTCAACTAATTATATAGTTTTCCTAGTCACTCTGATGCCTGGAGGTAATTTTTGTTCTATTGCGCCATAAATACTATCATTAATGGCCGAGTTGTCACATTTTCAGTGTTGTGGCACCGCCAAGCCCTACCATTTGTACCACCGGTGTGTTTGACAACAAAATACAGAGCAAATCCTTTATCTTGGGACTTCGAAATAACTGTGTCATATCGCAAATTCAACTAATTATCCAGTTTTTCTGGTAACACTGATGCCTGCAAGTCAATTTAGTTCTATTGCGCCATCAATACTATCATTAATGGCCGAGTTGTCACGTTTGCAGTGTTATGACACAGGCCAAGCTCTTCCATTTGTACCGCTGTGTTTGACAACAATATACAGAGCAAATCCTTTATCTTGGGACTTCGAAATAACTGTGTCATATCGCAAATTCAACCAATTATCAAGTTTTCCTAGTAATACTGATGCCTGGAGGTGAATTTAGTTCTATTGCGCAATCAATACCATCATTAATGGGCGAGTTATCACGTTTGCAGTGTTATAGCACAGGCCAAGCTCTTCCATTTGTACCGGTGTGTTTGACAACAAACTACAGACCAAATCCTTTCTCTTGGGACTTCGAAATAACTGTATCAACTAATTATCCAGTTTTCCTAGAAATACTGATGCCTGGAGGTCAATTTAGTTCTATTACGCCATCAATACTATCATTAATGGGCAAGTTATCACGTTTGATGTGTTATAGCACAGGCCAAGCTCTTCCATTGGTACCGCTGTGTTTGACAACAAAACACAGAGCAAATCCTTTATCTTGGGACTTCGAAATAACTGTCTTATATCGCAAATTCAACTAATTATAAAGTTTTTCTAGTAACACTGATGCCTGGACGTCAATTTAGTTCAATTGCGCCATCAATACTATCATTAATGGCCGAGTTGTCACGTTTGCAGTGTTATGGCACAGGCCAAGCTCTTCCATTTGTACCGGTGTGTTTGACAACAAAATACAGAGCAAATCCTTTATTTTGGGACTTCGAAATAACTGTGTCATATCGCAAATTCAACCCATTATCAAGTTTTCCTAGTAATACTGATGCCTGGAGGTGAATTTAGTTCTATTGCGCCATCAATACCATCATTAATGGGCGAGTTATCACGTTTGCAGTGTTATAGCACAGGCCAAGCTCTTCCATTTGTACCGGTGTGTTTGACAACAAAATACAGACCAAATCCTTTATCTTGGGACTTCGAAATAACTGTATCAACTAATTATCCAGTTTTCCTAGTAATACTGATGCCTGGAGGTGAATTTAGTTCTATTGCGCCATCAATACCATCATTAATGGGCGAGTTATCACGTTTGCAGTGTTATAGCATAGGCCAAGCTCTTCCATTTGTACCGGTGTGTTTGACAACAAAACACAGAGCAAATCCTTTATATTAGGACTTCCAAATAACTGTATTATATCGCAAATTCAACTAATTATCCAGTTTTTCTGGTAACACTGATGCCTGGAAGTCAATTTAGTTCTATTGCGCCTTCAATACTATCATTAATGGCCGAGTTGTGACATTTGCAGTGTTATGGCACAGGCCAACCTCGTCCATTTGTACCGGTGTGTTTGACAACAAAACACAGAGCAAATCCTTTATATTAGGACTTCAAAATAACTGTCTTATATCGCAAATTCAACTAATTATAAAGTTTTTCTAGTAACACTGATGCCTGGACGTCAATTTAGTTCAATTGCGCCATCACTACTATCATTAATGGCCGAGTTGTCACGTTTGCAGTGTTATTGCACAGGCCAAGCTCTTCCATTTGTACCGCTGTGTTTGACAACAAAATACAGAGCAAATCCTTTATCTTGGGACTTCGAAATAACTGTGTCATATCGCAAATTCAACCCATTATCAAGTTTTCCTAGTAATACTGATGCCTGGAGGTGAATTTAGTTCTATTGCGCCATCAATACCATCATTAATGGGCGAGTTATCACGTTTGCAGTGTTATAGCACAGGCCAAGCTCTTCCATTTGTACCGGTGTGTTTGACAACAAAATACAGACCAAATCCTTTATCTTGGGACTTCGAAATAACTGTATCAACTAATTATCCAGTTTTCCTAGTAATACTGATGCCTGGAGGTGAATTTAGTTCTATTGCGCCATCAATACCATCATTAATGGGCGAGTTATCACGTTTGCAGTGTTATAGCACAGGCCAAGCTCTTCCATTTGTACCGGTGTGTTTGACAACAAAATACAGACCAAATCCTTTATCTTGGGACTTCGAAATAACTGTATCAACTAATTATCCAGTTTTCCTAGTAATACTGATGCCTGGAGGTGAATTTAGTTCTATTGCGCCATCAATACCATCATTAATGGGCGAGTTATCACGTTTGCAGTGTTATAGCACAGGCCAAGCTCTTCCATTTGTACCGGTGTGTTTGACAACAAAACACAGAGCAAATCCTTTATATTAGGACTTCCAAATAACTGTATTATATCGCAAATTCAACTAATTATCCAGTTTTTCTGGTAACACTGATGCCTGGAAGTCAATTTAGTTCTATTGCGCCTTCAATACTATCATTAATGGCCGAGTTGTGACATTTGCAGTGTTATGGCACAGGCCAACCTCGTCCATTTGTACCGGTGTGTTTGACAACAAAACACAGAGCAAATCCTTTATATTAGGACTTCAAAATAACTGTCTTATATCGCAAATTCAACTAATTATAAAGTTTTTCTAGTAACACTGATGCCTGGACGTCAATTTAGTTCAATTGCGCCATCAATACTATCATTAATGGCCGAGTTGTCACGTTTGCAGTGTTATTGCACAGGCCAAGCTCTTCCATTTGTACCGCTGTGTTTGACAACAAAATACAGAGCAAATCCTTTATCTTGGGACTTCGAAATAACTGTGTCATATCGCAAATTCAACCCATTATCAAGTTTTCCTAGTAATACTGATGCCTGGAGGTCAATTTAGTTCTATTGCGCCATCAATACCATCATTAATGGGCGAGTTATCACGTTTGCAGTGTTATAGCACAGGCCAAGCTCTTCCATTTGTACCGGTGTGTTTGACAACAAAATACAGACCAAATCCTTTATCTTGGGACTTCGAAATAACTGTATCAACTAATTATCCAGTTTTCCTAGTAATACTGATGCCTGGAGGTGAATTTAGTTCTATTGCGCCATCAATACCATCATTAATGGGCGAGTTATCACGTTTTCAGTGTTATAGCACAGGCCAAGCTCTTCCATTTGTACCGGTGTGTTTGACAACAAAACACAGAGCAAATCCTTTATATTAGGACTTCGAAATAACTGTCTTATATCGCAAATTCAACTAATTATAAAGTTTTTCTAGTAACACTGATGCCTGGACGTCAATTTAGTTCAATTGCGCCATCAATACTATCATTAATGGCCGAGTTGTCACGTTTGCAGTTTTATGGCACAGGCCAAGCTCTTCCATTTTTAACCGCTGTGTTTGACAACAAAATACAGAGCAAATCCTTTATATTAGGACTTCCAAATAACTGTATTATATCGCAAATTCAACTAATTATCAAGTTTTTCTAGTAACACTGATGCATGGAGGTCAATTTAGTTCTATTGCGCCTTCAATACTATCATTCATGGCCGAGTTATCACGTTTGCAGTGTTATGGCACAGACCAAGCTCTTCCATTTGTAACGGTGTGTTTTACAAGAAAATACAGACCAAATCCTTTATCTTGGGACTTCGAAATAACTGTGTCATATCGCAAATTCAACTAATTATCCAGATTTGCTAGTAACACTGATGCCTGGAGGTCATTTTAGTTCTATTGCGCCTTCAATACTATCATTACTGACCGAGTTGTCGCATTTTCAGTGTTATGGCACCACCAAGCTCTTCCATTTGTACCGCTGTGTTTGAAAACAAAATACAGAGCAAATCCTTTATCTTGGGACTTCGAAATAACTGTGTCATATCGCAAATTCAACTAATTATCCAGTTTTTCTGGTAACACTGATGCCTGGAAGTCAATTTAGTTCTATTACGCCTTCAATACTATCATTAATGGCCGAGTTGTGACATTTGCAGTGTTATGGCACAGGCCAAGCTCTTCCATTTGTACCGCTGTGTTTGACAACAAAATACAGAGCAAATCCTTTATCTTGGGACTTCGAAATAACTGTATCAACTAATTATCCAGTTTTCCTAGAAATACTGATGCCTGGAGGTCAATTTAGTTCTATTGCGCCATCAATACTATCATTAATGGGCGAGTTATCACGTTTGATGTGTTCTAGCACAGGCCAAGCTCTTCCATTGTTACCGCTGTGTTTGACAACAAAACACAGAGCAAATCCTTTATCTTGGGACTTCGAAATAACTGTCTTATATCGCAAATTCAACTAATTATAAAGTTTTTCTAGTAACACTGATGCCTGGACGTCAATTTAGTTCAATTGCGCCATCAATACTATCATTAATGGGCGAGTTATCACGTTTGCAGTGTTATAGCACAGGCCAAGCTCTTCCATTTGTACCGGTGTGTTTGACAACAAAATACAGACCAAATCCTTTATCTTGGGAGTTCGAAATAACTGTGACATATTGCAAATTCAACTAATTATCCAGTTTTGCTAGTAAAACTGATGCCTGGAGGTCATTTTAGTTCTATTGCGCCTTCAATACTATCATTAATGACCGAATTGTCGCATTTTCAGTGTTATGGCACCACCAAGCTCTTCCATTTGTACCGGTGTGTTTGACAACAAAACACAGAGCAAATCCTTTATTTGGGACTTCGAAATAACTGTGTTATCTTGCCAATTCAACTAATTATATAGTTTTCCTAGTCACTCTGATGCCTGGAGGTAATTTTTGTTCTATTGCGCCATAAATACTATCATTAATGGCCGAGTTGTCACATTTTCAGTGTTGTGGCACCGCCAAGCCCTACCATTTGTACCACCGGTGTGTTTGACAACAAAATACAGAGCAAATCCTTTATCTTGGGACTTCGAAATAACTGTGTCATATCGCAAATTCAACTAATTATCCAGTTTTTCTGGTAACACTGATGCCTGCAAGTCAATTTAGTTCTATTGCGCCATCAATACTATCATTAATGGCCGAGTTGTCACGTTTGCAGTGTTATGACACAGGCCAAGCTCTTCCATTTGTACCGCTGTGTTTGACAACAATATACAGAGCAAATCCTTTATCTTGGGACTTCGAAATAACTGTGTCATATCGCAAATTCAACCAATTATCAAGTTTTCCTAGTAATACTGATGCCTGGAGGTGAATTTAGTTCTATTGCGCAATCAATACCATCATTAATGGGCGAGTTATCACGTTTGCAGTGTTATAGCACAGGCCAAGCTCTTCCATTTGTACCGGTGTGTTTGACAACAAACTACAGACCAAATCCTTTCTCTTGGGACTTCGAAATAACTGTATCAACTAATTATCCAGTTTTCCTAGAAATACTGATGCCTGGAGGTCAATTTAGTTCTATTACGCCATCAATACTATCATTAATGGGCAAGTTATCACGTTTGATGTGTTATAGCACAGGCCAAGCTCTTCCATTGGTACCGCTGTGTTTGACAACAAAACACAGAGCAAATCCTTTATCTTGGGACTTCGAAATAACTGTCTTATATCGCAAATTCAACTAATTATAAAGTTTTTCTAGTAACACTGATGCCTGGACGTCAATTTAGTTCAATTGCGCCATCAATACTATCATTAATGGCCGAGTTGTCACGTTTGCAGTGTTATGGCACAGGCCAAGCTCTTCCATTTGTACCGGTGTGTTTGACAACAAAATACAGAGCAAATCCTTTATTTTGGGACTTCGAAATAACTGTGTCATATCGCAAATTCAACTAATTATCCAGTTGTTCTGGTAACACTGATGCCTGGAAGTCAATTTAGTTCTATTGCGCCTTCAATACTATCATTAATGGCCGAGTTGTGACATTTGCAGTGTTATGGCACAGGCCAACCTCGTCCATTTGTACCGGTGTGTTTGACAACAAAACACAGAGCAAATCCTTTATATTAGGACTTCGAAATAACTGTCTTATATCGCAAATTCAACTAATTATAAAGTTTTTCTAGTAACACTGATGCGTGGACGTCAATTTAGTTCAATTGCGCCATCAATACTATCATTAATGGCCGAGTTGTCACGTTTGCAGTGTTATGGCACAGGCCAAGCTCTTCCATTTTTAACCGCTGTGTTTGACAACAAAATACAGAGCAAATCCTTTATATTAGGACTTCCAAATAACTGTATTATATCGCAAATTCAACTAATTATCAAGTTTTTCTAGTAACACTGATGCATGGAGGTCAATTTAGTTCTATTGCGCCTTCAATACTATCATTAATGGCCGAGTTATCACGTTTGCAGTGTTATGGCACCACCAAGCTCTTCCATTTGTACCGCTGTGTTTGACAACAAAATACAGAGCAAATCCTTTATCTTGGGACTTCGAAATAACTGTGTCATATCGCAAATTCAACTAATTATCCAGTTTTTCTGGTAACACTGATGCCTGGAAGTCAATTTAGTTCTATTACGCCTTCAATACTATCATTAATGGCCGAGTTGTGACATTTGCAGTGTTATGGCACAGGCCAAGCTCTTCCATTTGTACCGCTGTGTTTGACAACAAAATACAGAGCAAATCCTTTATCTTGGGACTTCGAAATAACTGTATCAACTAATTATCCAGTTTTCCTAGAAATACTGATGCCTGGAGGTCAATTTAGTTCTATTGCGCCATCAATACTATCATTAATGGGCGAGTTATCACGTTTGATGTGTTCTAGCACAGGCCAAGCTCTTCCATTGTTACCGCTGTGTTTGACAACAAAACACAGAGCAAATCCTTTATCTTGGGACTTCGAAATAACTGTCTTATATCGCAAATTCAACTAATTATAAAGTTTTTCTAGTAACACTGATGCCTGGACGTCAATTTAGTTCAATTGCGCCATCAATACTATCATTAATGGGCGAGTTATCACGTTTGCAGTGTTATAGCACAGGCCAAGCTCTTCCATTTGTACCGGTGTGTTTGACAACAAAATACAGACCAAATCCTTTATCTTGGGACTTCGAAATAACTGTGACATATTGCAAATTCAACTAATTATCCAGTTGTTCTGGTAACACTGATGCCTGGAAGTCAATTTAGTTCTATTGCGCCTTCAATACTATCATTAATGGCCGAGTTGTGACATTTGCAGTGTTATGGCACAGGCCAACCTCGTCCATTTGTACCGGTGTGTTTGACAACAAAACACAGAGCAAATCCTTTATATTAGGACTTCGAAATAACTGTCTTATATCGCAAATTCAACTAATTATAAAGTTTTTCTAGTAACACTGATGCCTGGACGTCAATTTAGTTCAATTGCGCCATCAATACTATCATTAATGGCCGAGTTGTCACGTTTGCAGTGTTATGGCACAGGCCAAGCTCTTCCATTTTTAACCGCTGTGTTTGACAACAAAATACAGAGCAAATCCTTTATATTAGGACTTCCAAATAACTGTATTATATCGCAAATTCAACTAATTATCAAGTTTTTCTAGTAACACTGATGCATGGAGGTCAATTTAGTTCTATTGCGCCTTCAATACTATCATTAATGGCCGAGTTATCACGTTTGCAGTGTTATGGCACAGACCAAGCTCTTCCATTTGTAACGGTGTGTTTTACAAGAAAATACAGACCAAATCCTTTATCTTGGGACTTCGAAATAACTGTGTCATATCGCAAATTCAACTAATTATCCAGATTTGCTAGTAACACTGATGCCTGGAGGTCATTTTAGTTCTATTGCGCCTTCAATACTATCATTACTGACCGAGTTGTCGCATTTTCAGTGTTATGGCACCACCAAGCTCTTCCATTTGTACCGCTGTGTTTGACAACAAAATACAGAGCAAATCCTTTATCTTGGGACTTCGAAATAACTGTGTCATATCGCAAATTCAACTAATTATCCAGTTTTTCTGGTAACACTGATGCCTGGAAGTCAATTTAGTTCTATTACGCCTTCAATACTATCATTAATGGCCGAGTTGTGACATTTGCAGTGTTATGGCACAGGCCAAGCTCTTCCATTTGTACCGCTGTGTTTGACAACAAAATACAGAGCAAATCCTTTATCTTGGGACTTCGAAATAACTGTATCAACTAATTATCCAGTTTTCCTAGAAATACTGATGCCTGGAGGTCAATTTAGTTCTATTGCGCCATCAATACTATCATTAATGGGCGAGTTATCACGTTTGATGTGTTCTAGCACAGGCCAAGCTCTTCCATTGTTACCGCTGTGTTTGACAACAAAACACAGAGCAAATCCTTTATCTTGGGACTTCGAAATAACTGTCTTATATCGCAAATTCAACTAATTATAAAGTTTTTCTAGTAACACTGATGCCTGGACGTCAATTTAGTTCAATTGCGCCATCAATACTATCATTAATGGGCGAGTTATCACGTTTGCAGTGTTATAGCACAGGCCAAGCTCTTCCATTTGTACCGGTGTGTTTGACAACAAAATACAGACCAAATCCTTTATCTTGGGACTTCGAAATAACTGTGACATATTGCAAATTCAACTAATTATCCAGTTTTGCTAGTAAAACTGATGCCTGGAGGTCATTTTAGTTCTATTGCGCCTTCAATACTATCATTAATGACCGAGTTGTCGCATTTTCAGTGTTATGGCACCACCAAGCTCTTCCATTTGTACCGGTGTGTTTGACAACAAAACACAGAGCAAATCCTTTATATTAGGACTTCGAAATAACTGTCTTATATCGCAAATTCAACTAATTATAAAGTTTTTCTAGTAACACTGATGCCTGGACGTCAATTTAGTTCAATTGCGCCATCAATACTATCATTAATGGCCGAGTTGTCACGTTTGCAGTGTTATGGCACAGGCCAAGCTCTTATATTTGTACCGCTGTGTTTGACAACAAAATACAGAGCAAATCCTTTATCTTGGGACTTCGAAATAACTGTGTCATATCGCAAATTCAACTAATTATCCAGTTTTTCTGGTAACACTGATGCCTGGAAGTCAATTTAGTTCTATTGCGCCTTCAATACTATCATTAATGGCCGAGTTGTGACATTTGCAGTGTTATGGCACAGGCCAACCTCGTCCATTTGTACCGGTGTGTTTGACAACAAAATACAGAGCAAATCCTTTATCTTGGGACTTCGAAATAACTGTGTCATATCGCAAATTCAACCCATTATCAAGTTTTCCTAGTAATACTGATGCCTGGAGGTGAATTTAGTTCTATTGCGCCATCAATATCATCATTAATGGGCGAGTTATCACGTTTGCAGTGTTATAGGACAGGCCAAGCTCTTCCATTTGTACCGGTGTGTTTGACAACAAAATACAGACCAAATCCTTTATCTTGGGATTTCCAAATAACTGTATTATATCGCAAATTCAACTAATTATCCAGTTTTTCTGGTAACACTGATGCCTGGACGTCAACTTAGTTCAATTGCGCCATCAATACTATCATTAATGGCCGAGTTGTCACGTTTGTAGTGTTATGGCACAGGCCAAGCTCTTCCATTTGTACCGCTGTGTTTGACAACAAAATACAGAGCAAATCCTTTATCTTGGGACTTCGAAATAACTGTGTCATATCGCAAATTCAACTAATTATCCAGTTTTTCTGGTAACACTGATGCCTGGAAGTCAATTTAGTTCTATTGCGCCTTCAATACTATCATTAATGGCCGAGTTGTGACATTTGCAGTGTTATGGCACAGGCCAACCTCGTCCATTTGTACCGGTGTGTTTGACAACAAAATACAGAGCAAATCCTTTATCTTGGGACTTCGAAATAACTGTGTCATATCGCAAATTCAACCCATTATCAAGTTTTCCTAGTAATACTGATGCCTGGAGGTGAATTTAGTTCTATTGCGCCATCAATACCATCATTAATGGGCGAGTTATCACGTTTGCAGTGTTATAGGACAGGCCAAGCTCTTCCATTTGTACCGGTGTGTTTGACAACAAAATACAGACCAAATCCTTTATCTTGGGACTTCCAAATAACTGTATTATATCGCAAATTCAACTAATTATCCAGTTTTTCTGGTAACACTGATGCCTGGAAGTCAATTTAGTTCTATTGCGCCTTCAATACTATCATTAATGGCCGAGTTGTGACATTTGCAGTGTTATGGCACAGGCCAACCTCGTCCATTTGTACCGGTGTGTTTGACAACAAAACACAGAGCAAATCCTTTATATTAGGACTTCAAAATAACTGTCTTATATCGCAAATTCAACTAATTATAAAGTTTTTCTAGTAACACTGATGCCTGGACGTCAATTTAGTTCAATTGCGCCATCAATACTATCATTAATGGCCGAGTTGTCACGTTTGCAGTGTTATTGCACAGGCCAAGCTCTTCCATTTGTACCGCTGTGTTTGACAACAAAATACAGAGCAAATCCTTTATTTTGGGACTTCGAAATAACTGTGTCATATCGCAAATTCAACCCATTATCAAGTTTTCCTAGTAATACTGATGCCTGGAGGTGAATTTAGTTCTATTGCGCCATCAATACCATCATTAATGGGCGAGTTATCACGTTTGCAGTGTTATAGCACAGGCCAAGCTCTTCCATTTGTACCGGTGTGTTTGACAACAAAATACAGACCAAATCCTTTATCTTGGGACTTCGAAATAACTGTATCAACTAATTATCCAGTTTTCCTAGTAATACTGATGCCTGGAGGTGAATTTAGTTCTATTGCGCCATCAATACCATCATTAATGGGCGAGTTATCACGTTTGCAGTGTTATAGCACAGGCCAAGCTCTTCCATTTGTACCGGTGTGTTTGACAACAAAACACAGAGCAAATCCTTTATATTAGGACTTCCAAATAACTGTATTATATCGCAAATTCAACTAATTATCCAGTTTTTCTGGTAACACTGATGCCTGGAAGTCAATTTAGTTCTATTGCGCCTTCAATACTATCATTAATGGCCGAGTTGTGACATTTGCAGTGTTATGGCACAGGCCAACCTCGTCCATTTGTACCGGTGTGTTTGACAACAAAACACAGAGCAAATCCTTTATATTAGGACTTCAAAATAACTGTCTTATATCGCAAATTCAACTAATTATAAAGTTTTTCTAGTAACACTGATGCCTGGACGTCAATTTAGTTCAATTGCGCCATCAATACTATCATTAATGGCCGAGTTGTCACGTTTGCAGTGTTATTGCACAGGCCAAGCTCTTCCATTTGTACCGCTGTGTTTGACAACAAAATACAGAGCAAATCCTTTATCTTGGGACTTCGAAATAACTGTGTCATATCGCAAATTCAACCCATTATCAAGTTTTCCTAGTAATACTGATGCCTGGAGGTGAATTTAGTTCTATTGCGCCATCAATACCATCATTAATGGGCGAGTTATCACGTTTGCAGTGTTATAGCACAGGCCAAGCTCTTCCATTTGTACCGGTGTGTTTGACAACAAAATACAGACCAAATCCTTTATCTTTGGACTTCGAAATAACTGTATCAACTAATTATCCAGTTTTCCTAGTAATACTGATGCCTGGAGGTGAATTTAGTTCTATTGCGCCATCAATACCATCATTAATGGGCGAGTTATCACGTTTGCAGTGTTATAGCACAGGCCAAGCTCTTCCATTTGTACCGGTGTGTTTGACAACAAAACACAGAGCAAATCCTTTATATTAGGACTTCGAAATAACTGTCTTATATCGCAAATTCAACTAATTATAAAGTTTTTCTAGTAACACTGATGCCTGGACGTCAATTTAGTTCAATTGCGCCATCAATACTATCATTAATGGCCGAGTTGTCACGTTTGCAGTGTTATGGCACAGGCCAAGCTCTTCCATTTTTAACCGCTGTGTTTGACAACAAAATACAGAGCAAATCCTTTATATTAGGACTTCCAAATAACTGTATTATATCGCAAATTCAACTAATTATCAAGTTTTTCTAGTAACACTGATGCATGGAGGTCAATTTAGTTCTATTGCGCCTTCAATACTATCATTAATGGCCGAGTTATCACGTTTGCAGTGTTATGGCACAGACCAAGCTCTTCCATTTGTAACGGTGTGTTTTACAAGAAAATACAGACCAAATCCTTTATCTTGGGACTTCGAAATAACTGTGTCATATCGCAAATTCAACTAATTATCCAGATTTGCTAGTAACACTGATGCCTGGAGGTCATTTTAGTTCTATTGCGCCTTCAATACTATCATTACTGACCGAGTTGTCGCATTTTCAGTGTTATGGCACCACCAAGCTCTTCCATTTGTACCGCTGTGTTTGGCAACAAAATACAGAGCAAATCCTTTATCTTGGGACTTCGAAATAACTGTGTCATATCGCAAATTCAACCAATTATCAAGTTTTCCTAGTAATACTGATGCCTGGAGGTGAATTTAGTTCTATTGCGCAATCAATACCATCATTAATGGGCGAGTTATCACGTTTGCAGTGTTATAGCACAGGCCAAGCTCTTCCATTTGTACCGGTGTGTTTGACAACAAACTACAGACCAAATCCTTTCTCTTGGGACTTCGAAATAACTGTATCAACTAATTATCCAGTTTTCCTAGAAATACTGATGCCTGGAGGTCAATTTAGTTCTATTACGCCATCAATACTATCATTAATGGGCAAGTTATCACGTTTGATGTGTTATAGCACAGGCCAAGCTCTTCCATTGGTACCGCTGTGTTTGACAACAAAACACAGAGCAAATCCTTTATCTTGGGACTTCGAAATAACTGTCTTATATCGCAAATTCAACTAATTATAAAGTTTTTCTAGTAACACTGATGCCTGGACGTCAATTTAGTTCAATTGTGCCATCAATACTATCATTAATGGCCGAGTTGTCACGTTTGCAGTGTTATGGCACAGGCCAAGCTCTTCCATTTGTACCGGTGTGTTTGACAACAAAATACAGAGCAAATCCTTTATTTTGGGACTTCGAAATAACTGTGTCATATCGCAAATTCAACTAATTATCCAGTTGTTCTGGTAACACTGATGCCTGGAAGTCAATTTAGTTCTATTGCGCCTTCAATACTATCATTAATGGCCGAGTTGTGACATTTGCAGTGTTATGGCACAGGCCAACCTCGTCCATTTGTACCGGTGTGTTTGACAACAAAACACAGAGCAAATCCTTTATATTAGGACTTCGAAATAACTGTCTTATATCGCAAATTCAACTAATTATAAAGTTTTTCTAGTAACACTGATGCCTGGACGTCAATTTAGTTCAATTGCGCCATCAATACTATCATTAATGGCCGAGTTGTCACGTTTGCAGTGTTATGGCACAGGCCAAGCTGTTCCATTTTTAACCGCTGTGTTTGACAACAAATTACAGAGCAAATCCTTTATATTAGGACTTCCAAATAACTGTATTATATCGCAAATTCAACTAATTATCAAGTTTTTCTAGTAACACTGATGCATGGAGGTCAATTTAGTTCTATTGCGCCTTCAATACTATCATTAATGGCCGAGTTATCACGTTTGCAGTGTTATGGCACAGACCAAGCTCTTCCATTTGTAACGGTGTGTTTTACAAGAAAATACAGACCAAATCCTTTATCTTGGGACTTCGAAATAACTGTGTCATATCGCAAATTCAACTAATTATCCAGATTTGCTAGTAACACTGATGCCTGGAGGTCATTTTAGTTCTATTGCGCCTTCAATACTATCATTACTGACCGAGTTGTCGCATTTTCAGTGTTATGGCACCACCAAGCTCTTCCATTTGTACCGCTGTGTTTGACAACAAAATACAGAGCAAATCCTTTATCTTGGGACTTCGAAATAACTGTGTCATATCGCAAATTCAACTAATTATCCAGTTTTTCTGGTAATACTGATGCCTGGAAGTCAATTTAGTTCTATTACGCCTTCAATACTATCATTAATGGCCGAGTTGTGACATTTGCAGTGTTATGGCACAGGCCAAGCTCTTCCATTTGTACCGCTGTGTTTGACAACAAAATACAGAGCAAATCCTTTATCTTGGGACTTCGAAATAACTGTATCAACTAATTATCCAGTTTTCCTAGAAATACTGATGCCTGGAGGTCAATTTAGTTCTATTGCGCCATCAATACTATCATTAATGGGCGAGTTATCACGTTTGATGTGTTCTAGCACAGGCCAAGCTCTTCCATTGTTACCGCTGTGTTTGACAACAAAACACAGAGCAAATCCTTTATCTTGGGACTTCGAAATAACTGTCTTATATCGCAAATTCAACTAATTATAAAGTTTTTCTAGTAACACTGATGCCTGGACGTCAATTTAGTTCAATTGCGCCATCAATACTATCATTAATGGGCGAGTTATCACGTTTGCAGTGTTATAGCACAGGCCAAGCTCTTCCATTTGTACCGGTGTGTTTGACAACAAAATACAGACCAAATCCTTTATCTTGGGACTTCGAAATAACTGTGACATATTGCAAATTCAACTAATTATCCAGTTTTGCTAGTAAAACTGATGCCTGGAGGTCATTTTAGTTCTATTGCGCCTTCAATACTATCATTAATGACCGAGTTGTCGCATTTTCAGTGTTATGGCACCACCAAGCTCTTCCATTTGTACCGGTGTGTTTGACAACAAAACACAGAGCAAATCCTTTATATTAGGACTTCGGAATAACTGTCTTATATCGCAAATGCAACTAATTATAAAGTTTTTCTAGTAACACTGATGCCTGGACGTCAATTTAGTTCAATTGCGCCATCAATACTATCATTAATGGCCGAGTTGTCACGTTTGCAGTGTTATGGCACAGGCCAAGCTCTTCCATTTGTACCGCTGTGTTTGACAACAAAACACAGAGCAAATCCTTTATATTAGGACTTCGAAATAACTGTATTATATCGCAAATTCAACTAATTATCCAGTTTTTCTGGTAACACTGATGCCTGGAAGTCAATTTAGTTCTATTACGCCTTCAATACTATCATTAATGGCCGAGTTGTGACATTTGCAGTGTTATGGCACAGGCCAACCTCGTCCATTTGTACCGGTGTGTTTGACAACAAAACACAGAGCAAATCCTTTATATTAGGACTTCGAAACAACTGTCTTATATCGCAAATTCAACTAATTTTAAAGTTTTTCTAGTAACACTGATGCCTGGACGTCAATTTAGTTCAATTGCGCCATCAATACTATCATTAATGGCCGAGTTGTCACGTTTGCAGTGTTATGGCACAGGCCAAGCTCTTCCATTTGTACCGCTGTATTTGACAACAAAATACAGAGCAAATCCTTTATCTTGGGACTTCGAAATAACTGTGTCATAACGCAAATTCAACCGATTATCAAGTTTTCCTAGTAATACTGATGCCTGGAGGTGAATTTAGTTCTATTGCGCCATCAATACCATCATTAATGGGCGAGTTATCACGTTTGCAGTGTTATAGCACAGGCCAAGCTCTTCCATTTGTAGCGGTGTGTTTGACAACAAAATACAGACCAAATACTTTATCTTGGGACTTCGAAATAACTGTATCAACTAATTATCCAGTTTTTCTAGAAATACTGATGCCTGGAGGTCAATTTAGTTCTATTGCGCCATCAATACTATCATTAATGGGCGAGTTATCACGTTTGATGTGTTATAGCACAGGCCAAGCTCTTCCATTTGTACCGCTGTGTTTGACAACAAAATACAGAGCAAATCCTTTATTTTGCGACTTCGAAATAACTGTGTCATATCGCAAATTCAACTAATTATCAAGTTTGTCTGGTAACACTGATGCCTGGAGGTCAATTTAGTTCTATTGCGCCATCAATACTATCATTAATGGCCGAGTTGTCACACTTGCAGTGTTATGGCACAGGCCAAGCTCTTCCATTTGTACCGCTGTGTTTGACAACAAAACACAGAGCAAATCCTTTATCTTGGGACTTCCAAATAACTGTATTATATCGCAAATTCAACTAATTATCAAGTTTTTCTAGTAACACTGATGCCTGGAGGTCAATTTAGTTCTATTGCGCCTTCAATACTATCATTAATGGCCGAGTTGTCACATTTGCAGTGTTATGGCACAGGCCAAGCTATTCCATTTGTACCGGTGTGTTTTACAACAAAAGAGAGAGCAACTCCTTTATATTAGGACTTCGAAATAACTGTATTATATGGCAAATTCAACAAATTATCTAGTTTTCCTAGTAATACTGATGCCTGGAGGTGAATTTAGTTCTATTGCGCCATCAATACTATCATTAATGGGCGAGTTATCACGTTTGCAGTGTTATAGCACAGGCCAAGCTGTTCCATTTGTACCGGTGTGTTTGACAACAAAATATAGACCAAATCCTTTATCTTGGGACTTCGAAATAACTGTGACATATTGCAAATTCAACTAATTAGCCAGTTTTGCTAGTAAAACTGATGCCTGGATGTCATTTTAGTTCTATTGCGCCTTCAATACTATCATTAATGACCGAGTTGTCGCATTTTCAGTGTTATGGCACCACCAAGCTCTTCCATTTGTACCGGTGTGTTTGACAACAAAACACAGAGCAAATCCTTTATTTGGGACTTCGAAATAACTGCGTTATCTTGCCAATTCAACTAATTATCTAGTTTTCCTAGTCACTCTGATGCCTGGAGGTCATTTTTGTTCTATTGCGCCATAAATACTATCATTAATGGCCGAGTTGTCACATTTTCAGTGTTGTGGCACCGCCAAGCCCTTCCATTTGTACCACCGGTGTGTTTGACAACAAAATACAGAGCAAATCCTTTATCTTGGGACTTCGAAATAACTGTGTCATATCGCAAATTCAACTAATTATCCAGTTTTTCTGGTAACACTGATGCCTGGAAGTCAATTTAGTTCTATTGCGCCTTCAATACTATCATTAATGGCCGAGTTGTGACATTTGCAGTGTTATGGCACAGGCCAACCTCGTCCATTTGTACCGGTGTGTTTGACAACAAAATACAGAGCAAATCCTTTATCTTGGGACTTCGAAATAACTGTGTCATATCGCAAATTCAACCCATTATCAAGTTTTCCTAGTAATACTGATGCCTGGAGGTGAATTTAGTTCTATTGCGCCATCAATACCATCATTAATGGGCGAGTTATCACGTTTGCAGTGTTATAGGACAGGCCAAGCTCTTCCATTTGTACCGGTGTGTTTGACAACAAAATACAGACCAAATCCTTTATCTTGGGACTTCCAAATAACTGTATTATATCGCAAATTCAACTAATTATCCAGTTTTTCTGGTAACACTGATGCCTGGAAGTCAATTTAGTTCTATTGCGCCTTCAATACTATCATTAATGGCCGAGTTGTGACATTTTCAGTGTTGTGGCACCGCCAAGCCCTTCCATTTGTACCACCGGTGTGTTTGACAACAAAATACAGAGCAAATCCTTTATCTTGGGACTTCGAAATAACTGTGTCATATCGCAAATTCAACTAATTATCCAGTTTTTCTGGTAACACTGATGCCTGGAAGTCAATTTAGTTCTATTGCGCCTTCAATACTATCATTAATGGCCGAGTTGTGACATTTGCAGTGTTATGGCACAGGCCAACCTCGTCCATTTGTACCGGTGTGTTTGACAACAAAATACAGAGCAAATCCTTTATCTTGGGACTTCGAAATAACTGTGTCATATCGCAAATTCAACCCATTATCAAGTTTTCCTAGTAATACTGATGCCTGGAGGTGAATTTAGTTCTATTGCGCCATCAATACCATCATTAATGGGCGAGTTATCACGTTTGCAGTGTTATAGGACAGGCCAAGCTCTTCCATTTGTACCGGTGTGTTTGACAACAAAATACAGACCAAATCCTTTATCTTGGGACTTCCAAATAACTGTATTATATCGCAAATTCAACTAATTATCCAGTTTTTCTGGTAACACTGATGCCTGGAAGTCAATTTAGTTCTATTGCGCCTTCAATACTATCATTAATGGCCGAGTTGTGACATTTGCAGTGTTATGGCACAGGCCAACCTCGTCCATTTGTACCGGTGTGTTTGACAACAAAACACAGAGCAAATCCTTTATATTAGGACTTCGAAATAACTGTGACATATTGCAAATTCAACTAATTATCCAGTTTTGCTAGTAAAACTGATGCCTGGAGGTCATTTTAGTTCTATTGCGCCTTCAATACTATCATTAATGACCGAGTTGTCGCATTTTCAGTGTTATGGCACCACCAAGCTCTTCCATTTGTACCGGTGTGTTTGACAACAAAACACAGAGCAAATCCTTTATTTGGGACTTCGAAATAACTGTGTTATCTTGCCAATTCAACTAATTATATAGTTTTCCTAGTCACTCTGATGCCTGGAGGTAATTTTTGTTCTATTGCGCCATCAATACTATCATTAATGGCCGAGTTGTCACATTTTCAGTGTTGTGGCACCGCCAAGCCCTACCATTTGTACCACCGGTGTGTTTGACAACAAAATACAGAGCAAATCCTTTATCTTGGGACTTCGAAATAACTGTGTCATATCGCAAATTCAACTAATTATCCAGTTTTTCTGGTAACACTGATGCCTGCAAGTCAATTTAGTTCTATTGCGCCATCAATACTATCATTAATGGCCGAGTTGTCACGTTTGCAGTGTTATGACACAGGCCAAGCTCTTCCATTTGTACCGCTGTGTTTGACAACAATATACAGAGCAAATCCTTTATCTTGGGACTTCGAAATAACTGTGTCATATCGCAAATTCAACCAATTATCAAGTTTTCCTAGTAATACTGATGCCTGGAGGTGAATTTAGTTCTATTGCGCAATCAATACCATCATTAATGGGCGAGTTATCACGTTTGCAGTGTTATAGCACAGGCCAAGCTCTTCCATTTGTACCGGTGTGTTTGACAACAAACTACAGACCAAATCCTTTCTCTTGGGACTTCGAAATAACTGTATCAACTAATTATCCAGTTTTCCTAGAAATACTGATGCCTGGAGGTCAATTTAGTTCTATTACGCCATCAATACTATCATTAATGGGCAAGTTATCACGTTTGATGTGTTATAGCACAGGCCAAGCTCTTCCATTGGTACCGCTGTGTTTGACAACAAAACACAGAGCAAATCCTTTATCTTGGGACTTCGAAATAACTGTCTTATATCGCAAATTCAACTAATTATAAAGTTTTTCTAGTAACACTGATGCCTGGACGTCAATTTAGTTCAATTGTGCCATCAATACTATCATTAATGGCCGAGTTGTCACGTTTGCAGTGTTATGGCACAGGCCAAGCTCTTCCATTTGTACCGGTGTGTTTGACAACAAAATACAGAGCAAATCCTTTATTTTGGGACTTCGAAATAACTGTGTCATATCGCAAATTCAACTAATTATCCAGTTGTTCTGGTAACACTGATGCCTGGAAGTCAATTTAGTTCTATTGCGCCTTCAATACTATCATTAATGGCCGAGTTGTGACATTTGCAGTGTTATGGCACAGGCCAACCTCGTCCATTTGTACCGGTGTGTTTGACAACAAAACACAGAGCAAATCCTTTATATTAGGACTTCGAAATAACTGTCTTATATCGCAAATTCAACTAATTATAAAGTTTTTCTAGTAACACTGATGCCTGGACGTCAATTTAGTTCAATTGCGCCATCAATACTATCATTAATGGCCGAGTTGTCACGTTTGCAGTGTTATGGCACAGGCCAAGCTCTTCCATTTTTAACCGCTGTGTTTGACAACAAATTACAGAGCAAATCCTTTATATTAGGACTTCCAAATAACTGTATTATATCGCAAATTCAACTAATTATCAAGTTTTTCTAGTAACACTGATGCATGGAGGTCAATTTAGTTCTATTGCGCCTTCAATACTATCATTAATGGCCGAGTTATCACGTTTGCAGTGTTATGGCACAGACCAAGCTCTTCCATTTGTAACGGTGTGTTTTACAAGAAAATACAGACCAAATCCTTTATCTTGGGACTTCGAAATAACTGTGTCATATCGCAAATTCAACTAATTATCCAGATTTGCTAGTAACACTGATGCCTGGAGGTCATTTTAGTTCTATTGCGCCTTCAATACTATCATTACTGACCGAGTTGTCGCATTTTCAGTGTTATGGCACCACCAAGCTCTTCCATTTGTACCGCTGTGTTTGACAACAAAATACAGAGCAAATCCTTTATCTTGGGACTTCGAAATAACTGTGTCATATCGCAAATTCAACTAATTATCCAGTTTTTCTGGTAATACTGATGCCTGGAAGTCAATTTAGTTCTATTACGCCTTCAATACTATCATTAATGGCCGAGTTGTGACATTTGCAGTGTTATGGCACAGGCCAAGCTCTTCCATTTGTACCGCTGTGTTTGACAACAAAATACAGAGCAAATCCTTTATCTTGGGACTTCGAAATAACTGTATCAACTAATTATCCAGTTTTCCTAGAAATACTGATGCCTGGAGGTCAATTTAGTTCTATTGCGCCATCAATACTATCATTAATGGGCGAGTTATCACGTTTGATGTGTTCTAGCACAGGCCAAGCTCTTCCATTGTTACCGCTGTGTTTGACAACAAAACACAGAGCAAATCCTTTATCTTGGGACTTCGAAATAACTGTCTTATATCGCAAATTCAACTAATTATAAAGTTTTTCTAGTAACACTGATGCCTGGACGTCAATTTAGTTCAATTGCGCCATCAATACTATCATTAATGGGCGAGTTATCACGTTTGCAGTGTTATAGCACAGGCCAAGCTCTTCCATTTGTACCGGTGTGTTTGACAACAAAATACAGACCAAATCCTTTATCTTGGGACTTCGAAATAACTGTGACATATTGCAAATTCAACTAATTATCCAGTTTTGCTAGTAAAACTGATGCCTGGAGGTCATTTTAGTTCTATTGCGCCTTCAATACTATCATTAATGACCGAGTTGTCGCATTTTCAGTGTTATGGCACCACCAAGCTCTTCCATTTGTACCGGTGTGTTTGACAACAAAACACAGAGCAAATCCTTTATATTAGGACTTCGAAATAACTGTCTTATATCGCAAATGCAACTAATTATAAAGTTTTTCTAGTAACACTGATGCCTGGACGTCAATTTAGTTCAATTGCGCCATCAATACTATCATTAATGGCCGAGTTGTCACGTTTGCAGTGTTATGGCACAGGCCAAGCTCTTCCATTTGTACCGCTGTGTTTGACAACAAAACACAGAGCAAATCCTTTATATTAGGACTTCGAAATAACTGTATTATATCGCAAATTCAACTAATTATCCAGTTTTTCTGGTAACACTGATGCCTGGAAGTCAATTTAGTTCTATTACGCCTTCAATACTATCATTAATGGCCGAGTTGTGACATTTGCAGTGTTATGGCACAGGCCAACCTCGTCCATTTGTACCGGTGTGTTTGACAACAAAACACAGAGCAAATCCTTTATATTAGGACTTCGAAACAACTGTCTTATATCGCAAATTCAACTAATTATAAAGTTTTTCTAGTAACACTGATGCCTGGACGTCAATTTAGTTCAATTGCGCCATCAATACTATCATTAATGGCCGAGTTGTCACGTTTGCAGTGTTATGGCACAGGCCAAGCTCTTCCATTTGTACCGCTGTATTTGACAACAAAATACAGAGCAAATCCTTTATCTTGGGACTTCGAAATAACTGTGTCATAACGCAAATTCAACCGATTATCAAGTTTTCCTAGTAATACTGATGCCTGGAGGTGAATTTAGTTCTATTGCGCCATCAATACCATCATTAATGGGCGAGTTATCACGTTTGCAGTGTTATAGCACAGGCCAAGCTCTTCCATTTGTAGCGGTGTGTTTGACAACAAAATACAGACCAAATCCTTTATCTTGGGACTTCGAAATAACTGTATCAACTAATTATCCAGTTTTTCTAGAAATACTGATGCCTGGAGGTCAATTTAGTTCTATTGCGCCATCAATACTATCATTAATGGGCGAGTTATCACGTTTGATGTGTTATAGCACAGGCCAAGCTCTTCCATTTGTACCGCTGTGTTTGACAACAAAATACAGAGCAAATCCTTTATTTTGCGACTTCGAAATAACTGTGTCATATCGCAAATTCAACTAATTATCAAGTTTGTCTGGTAACACTGATGCCTGGAGGTCAATTTAGTTCTATTGCGCCATCAATACTATCATTAATGGCCGAGTTGTCACACTTGCAGTGTTATGGCACAGGCCAAGCTCTTCCATTTGTACCGCTGTGTTTGACAACAAAACACAGAGCAAATCCTTTATCTTGGGACTTCCAAATAACTGTATTATATCGCAAATTCAACTAATTATCAAGTTTTTCTAGTAACACTGATGCCTGGAGGTCAATTTAGTTCTATTGCGCCTTCAATACTATCATTAATGGCCGAGTTGTCACATTTGCAGTGTTATGGCACAGGCCAAGCTATTCCATTTGTACCGGTGTGTTTTACAACAAAAGAGAGAGCAACTCCTTTATATTAGGACTTCGAAATAACTGTATTATATGGCAAATTCAACAAATTATCTAGTTTTCCTAGTAATACTGATGCCTGGAGGTGAATTTAGTTCTATTGCGCCATCAATACTATCATTAATGGGCGAGTTATCACGTTTGCAGTGTTATAGCACAGGCCAAGCTGTTCCATTTGTACCGGTGTGTTTGACAACAAAATATAGACCAAATCCTTTATCTTGGGACTTCGAAATAACTGTGACATATTGCAAATTCAACTAATTAGCCAGTTTTTCTAGAAATACTGATGCCTGGAGGTCAATTTAGTTCTATTGCGCCATCAATACTATCATTAATGGGCGAGTTATCACGTTTGATGTGTTATAGCACAGGCCAAGCTCTTCCATTTGTACCGCTGTGTTTGACAACAAAATACAGAGCAAATCCTTTATTTTGCGACTTCGAAATAACTGTGTCATATCGCAAATTCAACTAATTATCAAGTTTGTCTGGTAACACTGATGCCTGGAGGTCAATTTAGTTCTATTGCGCCATCAATACTATCATTAATGGCCGAGTTGTCACACTTGCAGTGTTATGGCACAGGCCAAGCTCTTCCATTTGTACCGCTGTGTTTGACAACAAAACACAGAGCAAATCCTTTATCTTGGGACTTCCAAATAACTGTATTATATCGCAAATTCAACTAATTATCAAGTTTTTCTAGTAACACTGATGCCTGGAGGTCAATTTAGTTCTATTGCGCCTTCAATACTATCATTAATGGCCGAGTTGTCACATTTGCAGTGTTATGGCACAGGCCAAGCTATTCCATTTGTACCGGTGTGTTTTACAACAAAAGAGAGAGCAACTCCTTTATATTAGGACTTCGAAATAACTGTATTATATGGCAAATTCAACAAATTATCTAGTTTTCCTAGTAATACTGATGCCTGGAGGTGAATTTAGTTCTATTGCGCCATCAATACTATCATTAATGGGCGAGTTATCACGTTTGCAGTGTTATAGCACAGGCCAAGCTGTTCCATTTGTACCGGTGTGTTTGACAACAAAATATAGACCAAATCCTTTATCTTGGGACTTCGAAATAACTGTGACATATTGCAAATTCAACTAATTAGCCAGTTTTGCTAGTAAAACTGATGCCTGGATGTCATTTTAGTTCTATTGCGCCTTCAATACTATCATTAATGACCGAGTTGTCGCATTTTCAGTGTTATGGCACCACCAAGCTCTTCCATTTGTACCGGTGTGTTTGACAACAAAACACAGAGCAAATCCTTTATTTGGGACTTCGAAATAACTGCGTTATCTTGCCAATTCAACTAATTATCTAGTTTTCCTAGTCACTCTGATGCCTGGAGGTCATTTTTGTTCTATTGCGCCATAAATACTATCATTAATGGCCGAGTTGTCACATTTTCAGTGTTGTGGCACCGCCAAGCCCTTCCATTTGTACCACCGGTGTGTTTGACAACAAAATACAGAGCAAATCCTTTATCTTGGGACTTCGAAATAACTGTGTCATATCGCAAATTCAACTAATTATCCAGTTTTTCTGGTAACACTGATGCCTGGAAGTCAATTTAGTTCTATTGCGCCTTCAATACTATCATTAATGGCCGAGTTGTGACATTTGCAGTGTTATGGCACAGGCCAACCTCGTCCATTTGTACCGGTGTGTTTGACAACAAAATACAGAGCAAATCCTTTATCTTGGGACTTCGAAATAACTGTGTCATATCGCAAATTCAACCCATTATCAAGTTTTCCTAGTAATACTGATGCCTGGAGGTGAATTTAGTTCTATTGCGCCATCAATACCATCATTAATGGGCGAGTTATCACGTTTGCAGTGTTATAGGACAGGCCAAGCTCTTCCATTTGTACCGGTGTGTTTGACAACAAAATACAGACCAAATCCTTTATCTTGGGACTTCCAAATAACTGTATTATATCGCAAATTCAACTAATTATCCAGTTTTTCTGGTAACACTGATGCCTGGAAGTCAATTTAGTTCTATTGCGCCTTCAATACTATCATTAATGGCCGAGTTGTGACATTTTCAGTGTTGTGGCACCGCCAAGCCCTTCCATTTGTACCACCGGTGTGTTTGACAACAAAATACAGAGCAAATCCTTTATCTTGGGACTTCGAAATAACTGTGTCATATCGCAAATTCAACTAATTATCCAGTTTTTCTGGTAACACTGATGCCTGGAAGTCAATTTAGTTCTATTGCGCCTTCAATACTATCATTAATGGCCGAGTTGTGACATTTGCAGTGTTATGGCACAGGCCAACCTCGTCCATTTGTACCGGTGTGTTTGACAACAAAATACAGAGCAAATCCTTTATCTTGGGACTTCGAAATAACTGTGTCATATCGCAAATTCAACCCATTATCAAGTTTTCCTAGTAATACTGATGCCTGGAGGTGAATTTAGTTCTATTGCGCCATCAATACCATCATTAATGGGCGAGTTATCACGTTTGCAGTGTTATAGGACAGGCCAAGCTCTTCCATTTGTACCGGTGTGTTTGACAACAAAATACAGACCAAATCCTTTATCTTGGGACTTCCAAATAACTGTATTATATCGCAAATTCAACTAATTATCCAGTTTTTCTGGTAACACTGATGCCTGGAAGTCAATTTAGTTCTATTGCGCCTTCAATACTATCATTAATGGCCGAGTTGTGACATTTGCAGTGTTATGGCACAGGCCAACCTCGTCCATTTGTACCGGTGTGTTTGACAACAAAACACAGAGCAAATCCTTTATATTAGGACTTCAAAATAACTGTCTTATATCGCAAATTCAACTAATTATAAAGTTTTTCTAGTAACACTGATGCCTGGACGTCAATTTAGTTCAATTGCGCCATCAATACTATCATTAATGGCCGAGTTGTCACGTTTGCAGTGTTATTGCACAGGCCAAGCTCTTCCATTTGTACCGCTGTGTTTGACAACAAAATACAGAGCAAATCCTTTATCTTGGGACTTCGAAATAACTGTGTCATATCGCAAATTCAACCCATTATCAAGTTTTCCTAGTAATACTGATGCCTGGAGGTGAATTTAGTTCTATTGCGCCATCAATACCATCATTAATGGGCGAGTTATCACGTTTGCAGTGTTATAGCACAGGCCAAGCTCTTCCATTTGTACCGGTGTGTTTGACAACAAAATACAGACCAAATCCTTTATCTTGGGACTTCGAAATAACTGTATCAACTAATTATCCAGTTTTCCTAGTAATACTGATGCCTGGAGGTGAATTTAGTTCTATTGCGCCATCAATACCATCATTAATGGGCGAGTTATCACGTTTGCAGTGTTATAGCACAGGCCAAGCTCTTCCATTTGTACCGGTGTGTTTGACAACAAAACACAGAGCAAATCCTTTATATTAGGACTTCCAAATAACTGTATTATATCGCAAATTCAACTAATTATCCAGTTTTTCTGGTAACACTGATGCCTGGAAGTCAATTTAGTTCTATTGCGCCTTCAATACTATCATTAATGGCCGAGTTGTGACATTTGCAGTGTTATGGCACAGGCCAACCTCGTCCATTTGTACCGGTGTGTTTGACAACAAAACACAGAGCAAATCCTTTATATTAGGACTTCAAAATAACTGTCTTATATCGCAAATTCAACTAATTATAAAGTTTTTCTAGTAACACTGATGCCTGGACGTCAATTTAGTTCAATTGCGCCATCAATACTATCATTAATGGCCGAGTTGTCACGTTTGCAGTGTTATTGCACAGGCCAAGCTCTTCCATTTGTACCGCTGTGTTTGACAACAAAATACAGAGCAAATCCTTTATCTTGGGACTTCGAAATAACTGTGTCATATCGCAAATTCAACCCATTATCAAGTTTTCCTAGTAATACTGATGCCTGGAGGTGAATTTAGTTCTATTGCGCCATCAATACCATCATTAATGGGCGAGTTATCACGTTTGCAGTGTTATAGCACAGGCCAAGCTCTTCCATTTGTACCGGTGTGTTTGACAACAAAATACAGACCAAATCCTTTATCTTGGGACTTCGAAATAACTGTATCAACTAATTATCCAGTTTTCCTAGTAATACTGATGCCTGGAGGTGAATTTAGTTCTATTGCGCCATCAATACCATCATTAATGGGCGAGTTATCACGTTTGCAGTGTTATAGCACAGGCCAAGCTCTTCCATTTGTACCGGTGTGTTTGACAACAAAACACAGAGCAAATCCTTTATATTAGGACTTCCAAATAACTGTATTATATCGCAAATTCAACTAATTATCCAGTTTTTCTGGTAACACTGATGCCTGGAAGTCAATTTAGTTATATTGCGCCTTCAATACTATCATTAATGGCCGCGTTGTGACATTTGCAGTGTTATGGCACAGGCCAACCTCGTCCATTTGTACCGGTGTGTTTGACAACAAAACACAGAGCAAATCCTTTATATTAGGACTTCAAAATAACTGTCTTATATCGCAAATTCAACTAATTATAAAGTTTTTCTAGTAACACTGATGCCTGGACGTCAATTTAGTTCAATTGCGCCATCAATACTATCATTAATGGCCGAGTTGTCACGTTTGCAGTGTTATGGCACAGGCCAAGCTCTTCCATTTGTACCGCTGTGTTTGACAACAAAATACAGAGCAAATCCTTTATCTTGGGACTTCGAAATAACTGTGTCATATCGCAAATTCAACCCATTATCAAGTTTTCCTAGTAATACTGATGCCTGGAGGTGAAATTAGTTCTATTGCGCCATCAATACCATCATTAATGGGCGAGTTATCACGTTTGCAGTGTTATAGCACAGGCCAAGCTCTTCCATTTGTACCGGTGTGTTTGACAACAAAATACAGACCAAATCCTTTATCTTGGGACTTCGAAATAACTGTATCAACTAATTATCCAGTTTTCCTAGTAATACTGATGCCTGGAGGTGAATTTAGTTCTATTGCGCCATCAATACCATCATTAATGGGCGAGTTATCACGTTTGCAGTGTTATAGCACAGGCCAAGCTCTTCCATTTGTACCGGTGTGTTTGACAACAAAACACAGAGCAAATCCTTTATATTAGGACTTCCAAATAACTGTATTATATCGCAAATTCAACTAATTATCCAGTTTTTCTGGTAACACTGATGCCTGGAAGTCAATTTAGTTCTATTGCGCCTTCAATACTATCATTAATGGCCGAGTTGTGACATTTGCAGTGTTATGGCACAGGCCAACCTCGTCCATTTGTACCGGTGTGTTTGACAACAAAACACAGAGCAAATCCTTTATATTAGGACTTCAAAATAACTGTCTTATATCGCAAATTCAACTAATTATAAAGTTTTTCTAGTAACACTGATGCCTGGACGTCAATTTAGTTCAATTGCGCCATCAATACTATCATTAATGGCCGAGTTGTCACGTTTGCAGTGTTATTGCACAGGCCAAGCTCTTCCATTTGTACCGCTGTGTTTGACAACAAAATACAGAGCAAATCCTTTATCTTGGGACTTCGAAATAACTGTGTCATATCGCAAATTCAACCCATTATCAAGTTTTCCTAGTAATACTGATGCCTGGAGGTGAATTTAGTTCTATTGCGCCATCAATAACATCATTAATGGGCGAGTTATCACGTTTGCAGTGTTATAGCACAGGCCAAGCTCTTCCATTTGTACCGGTGTGTTTGACAACAAAATACAGACCAAATCCTTTATCTTGGGACTTCGAAATAACTGTATCAACTAATTATCCAGTTTTCCTAGTAATACTGATGCCTGGAGGTGAATTTAGTTCTATTGCGCCATCAATACCATCATTAATGGGCGAGTTATCACGTTTGCAGTGTTATAGCACAGGCCAAGCTCTTCCATTTGTACCGGTGTGTTTGACAACAAAACACAGAGCAAATCCTTTATATTAGGACTTCCAAATAACTGTATTATATCGCAAATTCAACTAATTATCCAGTTTTTCTGGTAACACTGATGCCTGGAAGTCAATTTAGTTATATTGCGCCTTCAATACTATCATTAATGGCCGCGTTGTGACATTTGCAGTGTTATGGCACAGGCCAACCTCGTCCATTTGTACCGGTGTGTTTGACAACAAAACACAGAGCAAATCCTTTATATTAGGACTTCAAAATAACTGTCTTATATCGCAAATTCAACTAATTATAAAGTTTTTCTAGTAACACTGATGCCTGGACGTCAATTTAGTTCAATTGCGCCATCAATACCATCATTAATGGGTGAGTTATCACGTTTGCAGTGTTATTGCACAGGCCAAGCTCTTCCATTTGTACCGCTGTGTTTGACAACAAAATACAGAGCAAATCCTTTATCTTGGGACTTCGAAATAACTGTGTCATATCGCAAATTCAACCCATTATCAAGTTTTCCTAGTAATACTGATGCCTGGAGGTGAATTTAGTTCTATTGCGCCATCAATACCATCATTAATGGGCGAGTTATCACGTTTGCAGTGTTATAGCACAGGCCAAGCTCTTCCATTTGTACCGCTGTGTTTGACAACAAAATACAGAGCAAATCCTTTATCTTGGGACTTCGAAATAACTGTGTCATATCGCAAATTCAACCCATTATCAAGTTTTCCTAGTAATACTGATGCCTGGAGGTGAATTTAGTTCTATTGCGCCATCAATACCATCATTAATGGGCGAGTTATCACGTTTGCAGTGTTATAGCACAGGCCAAGCTCTTCCATTTGTACCGGTGTGTTTGACAACAAAATACAGACCAAATCCTTTATCTTGGGACTTCGAAATAACTGTATCAACTAATTATCCAGTTTTCCTAGTAATACTGATGCCTGGAGGTGAATTTAGTTCTATTGCGCCATCAATACCATCATTAATGGGCGAGTTATCACGTTTGCAGTGTTATAGCACAGGCCAAGCTCTTCCATTTGTACCGGTGTGTTTGACAACAAAACACAGAGCAAATCCTTTATATTAGGACTTCCAAATAACTGTATTATATCGCAAATTCAACTAATTATCCAGTTTTTCTGGTAACACTGATGCCTGGAAGTCAATTTAGTTCTATTGCGCCTTCAATACTATCATTAATGGCCGAGTTGTGACATTTGCAGTGTTATGGCACAGGCCAACCTCGTCCATTTGTACCGGTGTGTTTGACAACAAAACACAGAGCAAATCCTTTATATTAGGACTTCAAAATAACTGTCTTATATCGCAAATTCAACTAATTATAAAGTTTTTCTAGTAACACTGATGCCTGGACGTCAATTTAGTTCAATTGCGCCATCAATACTATCATTAATGGCCGAGTTGTCACGTTTGCAGTGTTATTGCACAGGCCAATCTCTTCCATTTGTACCGCTGTGTTTGACAACAAAATACAGAGCAAATCCTTTATCTTGGGACTTCGAAATAACTGTGTCATATCGCAAATTCAACCCATTATCAAGTTTTCCTAGTAATACTGATGCCTGGAGGTGAATTTAGTTCTATTGCGCCATCAATACCATCATTAATGGGCGAGTTATCACGTTTGCAGTGTTATAGCACAGGCCAAGCTCTTCCATTTGTACCGGTGTGTTTGACAACAAAATACAGACCAAATCCTTTATCTTGGGACTTCGAAATAACTGTATCAACTAATTATCCAGTTTTCCTAGTAATACTGATGCCTGGAGGTGAAATTAGTTCTATTGCGCCATCAATACCATCATTAATGGGCGAGTTATCACGTTTGCAGTGTTATAGCACAGGCCAAGCTCTTCCATTTGTACCGGTGTGTTTGACAACAAAACACAGAGCAAATCCTTTATATTAGGACTTCCAAATAACTGTATTATATCGCAAATTCAACTAATTATCCAGTTTTTCTGGTAACACTGATGCCTGTAAGTCAATTTAGTTATATTGCGCCTTCAATACTATCATTAATGGCCGCGTTGTGACATTTGCAGTGTTATGGCACAGGCCAACCTCGTCCATTTGTACCGGTGTGTTTGACAACAAAACACAGAGCAAATCCTTTATATTAGGACTTCAAAATAACTGTCTTATATCGCAAATTCAACTAATTATAAAGTTTTTCTAGTAACACTGATGCCTGGACGTCAATTTAGTTCAATTGCGCCATCAATACTATCATTAATGGCCGAGTTGTCACGTTTGCAGTGTTATGGCACAGGCCAAGCTCTTCCATTTGTACCGCTGTGTTTGACAACAAAATACAGGGCAAATCCTTTATCTTGGGACTTCGAAATAACTGTGTCATATCGCAAATTCAACCCATTATCAAGTTTTCCTAGTAATACTGATGCCTGGAGGTGAATTTAGTTCTATTGCGCCATCAATACCATCATTAATGGGCGAGTTTTCACGTTTGCAGTGTTATAGCACAGGCCAAGCTCTTCCATTTGTACCGGTGTGTTTGACAACAAAACACAGAGCAAATCCTTTATATTAGGACTTCCAAATAACTGTATTATATCGCAAATTCAACTAATTATCCAGTTTTTCTGGTAACACTGATGCCTGGAAGTCAATTTAGTTCTATTGCGCCTTCAATACTATCATTAATGGCCGAGTTGTGACATTTGCAGTGTTATGGCACAGGCCAACCTCGTCCATTTGTACCGGTGTGTTTGACAACAAAACACAGAGCAAATCCTTTATATTAGGACTTCAAAATAACTGTCTTATATCGCAAATTCAACTAATTATAAAGTTTTTCTAGTAACACTGATGCCTGGACGTCAATTTAGTTCAATTGCGCCATCAATACTATCATTAATGGCCGAGTTGTCACGTTTGCAGTGTTATTGCACAGTCCAAGCTCTTCCATTTGTACCGCTGTGTTTGACAACAAAATACAGAGCAAATCCTTTATCTTGGGACTTCGAAATAACTGTGTCATATCGCAAATTCAACCCATTATCAAGTTTTCCTAGTAATACTGATGCCTGGAGGTGAAATTAGTTCTATTGCGCCATCAATACCATCATTAATGGGCGAGTTATCACGTTTGCAGTGTTATAGCACAGGCCAAGCTCTTCCATTTGTACCGGTGTGTTTGACAACAAAATACAGACCAAATCCTTTATCTTGGGACTTCGAAATAACTGTATCAACTAATTATCCAGTTTTCCTAGTAATACTGATGCCTGGAGGTGAATTTAGTTCTATTGCGCCATCAATACCATCATTAATGGGCGAGTTATCACGTTTGCAGTGTTATAGCACAGGCCAAGCTCTTCCATTTGTACCGGTGTGTTTGACAACAAAACACAGAGCAAATCCTTTATATTAGGACTTCCAAATAACTGTATTATATCGCAAATTCAACTAATTATCCAGTTTTTCTGGTAACACTGATGCCTGGAAGTCAATTTAGTTCTATTGCGCCTTCAATACTATCATTAATGGCCGAGTTGTGACATTTGCAGTGTTATGGCACAGGCCAACCTCGTCCATTTGTACCGGTGTGTTTGACAACAAAACACAGAGCAAATCCTTTATATTAGGACTTCAAAATAACTGTCTTATATCGCAAATTCAACTAATTATAAAGTTTTTCTGGTAACACTGATGCCTGGACGTCAATTTAGTTCAATTGCGCCATCAATACTATCATTAATGGCCGAGTTGTCACGTTTGCAGTGTTATTGCACAGGCCAAGCTCTTCCATTTGTACCGCTGTGTTTGACAACAAAATACAGAGCAAATCCTTTATCTTGGGACTTCGAAATAACTGTGTCATATCGCAAATTCAACCCATTATCAAGTTTTCCTAGTAATACTGATGCCTGGAGGTGAATTTAGTTCTATTGCGCCATCAATAACATCATTAATGGGCGAGTTATCACGTTTGCAGTGTTATAGCACAGGCCAAGCTCTTCCATTTGTACCGGTGTGTTTGACAACAAAATACAGACCAAATCCTTTATCTTGGGACTTCGAAATAACTGTATCAACTAATTATCCAGTTTTCCTAGTAATACTGATGCCTGGAGGTGAATTTAGTTCTATTGCGCCATCAATACCATCATTAATGGGCGAGTTATCACGTTTGCAGTGTTATAGCACAGGCCAAGCTCTTCCATTTGTACCGGTGTGTTTGACAACAAAACACAGAGCAAATCCTTTATATTAGGACTTCCAAATAACTGTATTATATCGCAAATTCAACTAATTATCCAGTTTTTCTGGTAACACTGATGCCTGGAAGTCAATTTAGTTATATTGCGCCTTCAATACTATCATTAATGGCCGCGTTGTGACATTTGCAGTGTTATGGCACAGGCCAACCTCGTCCATTTGTACCGGTGTGTTTGACAACAAAATACAGAGCAAATCCTTTATCTTGGGACTTCGAAATAACTGTGTCATATCGCAAATTCAACCCATTATCAAGTTTTCCTAGTAATACTGATGCCTGGAGGTGAATTTAGTTCTATTGCGCCATCAATAACATCATTAATGGGCGAGTTATCACGTTTGCAGTGTTATAGCACAGGCCAAGCTCTTCCATTTGTACCGGTGTGTTTGACAACAAAATACAGAGCAAATCCTTTATCTTGGGACTTCGAAATAACTGTGTCATATCGCAAATTCAACCCATTATCAAGTTTTCCTAGTAATACTGATGCCTGGAGGTGAATTTAGTTCTATTGCGCCATCAATAACATCATTAATGGGCGAGTTATCACGTTTGCAGTGTTATAGCACAGGCCAAGCTCTTCCATTTGTACCGGTGTGTTTGACAACAAAATACAGACCAAATCCTTTATCTTGGGACTTCGAAATAACTGTATCAACTAATTATCCAGTTTTCCTAGTAATACTGATGCCTGGAGGTGAATTTAGTTCTATTGCGCCATCAATACCATCATTAATGGGCGAGTTATCACGTTTGCAGTGTTATAGCACAGGCCAAGCTCTTCCATTTGTACCGGTGTGTTTGACAACAAAACACAGAGCAAATCCTTTATATTAGGACTTCCAAATAACTGTATTATATCGCAAATTCAACTAATTATCCAGTTTTTCTGGTAACACTGATGCCTGGAAGTCAATTTAGTTATATTGCGCCTTCAATACTATCATTAATGGCCGCGTTGTGACATTTGCAGTGTTATGGCACAGGCCAACCTCGTCCATTTGTACCGGTGTGTTTGACAACAAAACACAGAGCAAATCCTTTATATTAGGACTTCAAAATAACTGTCTTATATCGCAAATTCAACTAATTATAAAGTTTTTCTAGTAACACTGATGCCTGGACGTCAATTTAGTTCAATTGCGCCATCAATACCATCATTAATGGGTGAGTTATCACGTTTGCAGTGTTATTGCACAGGCCAAGCTCTTCCATTTGTACCGCTGTGTTTGACAACAAAATACAGAGCAAATCCTTTATCTTGGGACTTCGAAATAACTGTGTCATATCGCAAATTCAACCCATTATCAAGTTTTCCTAGTAATACTGATGCCTGGAGGTGAATTTAGTTCTATTGCGCCATCAATACCATCATTAATGGGCGAGTTATCACGTTTGCAGTGTTATAGCACAGGCCAAGCTCTTCCATTTGTACCGCTGTGTTTGACAACAAAATACAGAGCAAATCCTTTATCTTGGGACTTCGAAATAACTGTGTCATATCGCAAATTCAACCCATTATCAAGTTTTTCTAGTAATACTGATGCCTGGAGGTGAATTTAGTTCTATTGCGCCATCAATACCATCATTAATGGGCGAGTTATCACGTTTGCAGTGTTATAGCACAGGCCAAGCTCTTCCATTTGTAGCGGTGTGTTTGACAACAAAATACAGACCAAATCCTTTATCTTGGGACTTCGAAATAACTGTATCAACTAATTATCCAGTTTTCCTAGTAATACTGATGCCTGGAGGTGAATTTAGTTCTATTGCGCCATCAATACCATCATTAATGGGCGAGTTATCACGTTTGCAGTGTTATAGCACAGGCCAAGCTCTTCCATTTGTACCGGTGTGTTTGACAACAAAACACAGAGCAAATCCTTTATATTAGGACTTCCAAATAACTGTATTATATCGCAAATTCAACTAATTATCCAGTTTTTCTGGTAACACTGATGCCTGGAAGTCAATTTAGTTATATTGCGCCTTCAATACTATCATTAATGGCCGCGTTGTGACATTTGCAGTGTTATGGCACAGGCCAACCTCGTCCATTTGTACCGGTGTGTTTGACAACAAAACACAGAGCAAATCCTTTATATTAGGACTTCAAAATAACTGTCTTATATCGCAAATTCAACTAATTATAAAGTTTTTCTAGTAACACTGATGCCTGGACGTCAATTTAGTTCAATTGCGCCATCAATACTATCATTAATGGCCGAGTTGTCACGTTTGCAGTGTTATGGCACAGGCCAAGCTCTTCCATTTGTACCGCTGTGTTTGACAACAAAATACAGAGCAAATCCTTTATCTTGGGACTTCGAAATAACTGTGTCATATCGCAAATTCAACCCATTATCAAGTTTTCCTAGTAATACTGATGCCTGGAGGTGAATTTAGTTCTATTGCGCCATCAATACCATCATTAATGGGCGAGTTATCACGTTTGCAGTGTTATAGCACAGGCCAAGCTCTTCCATTTGTACCGGTGTGTTTGACAACAAAATACAGACCAAATCCTTTATCTTGGGACTTCGAAATAACTGTATCAACTAATTATCCAGTTTTCCTAGTAATACTGATGCCTGGAGGTGAATTTAGTTCTATTGCGCCATCAATACCATCATTAATGGGCGAGTTATCACGTTTGCAGTGTTATAGCACAGGCCAAGCTCTTCCATTTGTACCGGTGTGTTTGACAACAAAACACAGAGCAAATCCTTTATATTAGGACTTCCAAATAACTGTATTATATCGCAAATTCAACTAATTATCCAGTTTTTCTGGTAACACTGATGCCTGGAAGTCAATTTAGTTCTATTGCGCCTTCAATACTATCATTAATGGCCGAGTTGTGACATTTGCAGTGTTATGGCACAGGCCAACCTCGTCCATTTGTACCGGTGTGTTTGACAACAAAACACAGAGCAAATCCTTTATATTAGGACTTCAAAATAACTGTCTTATATCGCAAATTCAACTAATTATAAAGTTTTTCTAGTAACACTGATGCCTGGACGTCAATTTAGTTCAATTGCGCCATCAATACTATCATTAATGGCCGAGTTGTCACGTTTGCAGTGTTATTGCACAGGCCAATCTCTTCCATTTGTACCGCTGTGTTTGACAACAAAATACAGAGCAAATCCTTTATCTTGGGACTTCGAAATAACTGTGTCATATCGCAAATTCAACCCATTATCAAGTTTTCCTAGTAATACTGATGCCTGGAGGTGAATTTAGTTCTATTGCGCCATCAATACCATCATTAATGGGCGAGTTATCACGTTTGCAGTGTTATAGCACAGGCCAAGCTCTTCCATTTGTACCGGTGTGTTTGACAACAAAATACAGACCAAATCCTTTATCTTGGGACTTCGAAATAACTGTATCAACTAATTATCCAGTTTTCCTAGTAATACTGATGCCTGGAGGTGAAATTAGTTCTATTGCGCCATCAATACCATCATTAATGGGCGAGTTATCACGTTTGCAGTGTTATAGCACAGGCCAAGCTCTTCCATTTGTACCGGTGTGTTTGACAACAAAACACAGAGCAAATCCTTTATATTAGGACTTCCAAATAACTGTATTATATCGCAAATTCAACTAATTATCCAGTTTTTCTGGTAACACTGATGCCTGTAAGTCAATTTAGTTATATTGCGCCTTCAATACTATCATTAATGGCCGCGTTGTGACATTTGCAGTGTTATGGCACAGGCCAACCTCGTCCATTTGTACCGGTGTGTTTGACAACAAAACACAGAGCAAATCCTTTATATTAGGACTTCAAAATAACTGTCTTATATCGCAAATTCAACAAATTATAAAGTTTTTCTAGTAACACTGATGCCTGGACGTCAATTTAGTTCAATTGCGCCATCAATACTATCATTAATGGCCGAGTTGTCACGTTTGCAGTGTTATGGCACAGGCCAAGCTCTTCCATTTGTACCGCTGTGTTTGACAACAAAATACAGGGCAAATCCTTTATCTTGGGACTTCGAAATAACTGTGTCATATCGCAAATTCAACCCATTATCAAGTTTTCCTAGTAATACTGATGCCTGGAGGTGAATTTAGTTCTATTGCGCCATCAATACCATCATTAATGGGCGAGTTTTCACGTTTGCAGTGTTATAGCACAGGCCAAGCTCTTCCATTTGTACCGGTGTGTTTGACAACAAAACACAGAGCAAATCCTTTATATTAGGACTTCCAAATAACTGTATTATATCGCAAATTCAACTAATTATCCAGTTTTTCTGGTAACACTGATGCCTGGAAGTCAATTTAGTTCTATTGCGCCTTCAATACTATCATTAATGGCCGAGTTGTGACATTTGCAGTGTTATGGCACAGGCCAACCTCGTCCATTTGTACCGGTGTGTTTGACAACAAAACACAGAGCAAATCCTTTATATTAGGACTTCAAAATAACTGTCTTATATCGCAAATTCAACTAATTATAAAGTTTTTCTAGTAACACTGATGCCTGGACGTCAATTTAGTTCAATTGCGCCATCAATACTATCATTAATGGCCGAGTTGTCACGTTTGCAGTGTTATTGCACAGTCCAAGCTCTTCCATTTGTACCGCTGTGTTTGACAACAAAATACAGAGCAAATCCTTTATCTTGGGACTTCGAAATAACTGTGTCATATCGCAAATTCAACCCATTATCAAGTTTTCCTAGTAATACTGATGCCTGGAGGTGAATTTAGTTCTATTGCGCCATCAATACCATCATTAATGGGCGAGTTATCACGTTTGCAGTGTTATAGCACAGGCCAAGCTCTTCCATTTGTACCGGTGTGTTTGACAACAAAATACAGACCAAATCCTTTATCTTGGGACTTCGAAATAACTGTATCAACTAATTATCCAGTTTTCCTAGTAATACTGATGCCTGGAGGTGAATTTAGTTCTATTGCGCCATCAATACCATCATTAATGGGCGAGTTATCACGTTTGCAGTGTTATAGCACAGGCCAAGCTCTTCCATTTGTACCGGTGTGTTTGATAACAAAACACAGAGCAAATCCTTTATATTAGGACTTCCAAATAACTGTATTATATCGCAAATTCAACTAATTATCCAGTTTTTCTGGTAACACTGATGCCTGGAAGTCAATTTAGTTATATTGCGCCTTCAATACTATCATTAATGGCCGCGTTGTGACATTTGCAGTGTTATGGCACAGGCCAACCTCGTCCATTTGTACCGGTGTGTTTGACAACAAAACACAGAGCAAATCCTTTATATTAGGACTTCAAAATAACTGTCTTATATCGCAAATTCAACTAATTATAAAGTTTTTCTAGTAACACTGATGCCTGGACGTCAATTTAGTTCAATTGCGCCATCAATACTATCATTAATGGCCGAGTTGTCACGTTTGCAGTGTTATGGCACAGGCCAAGCTCTTCCATTTGTACCGCTGTGTTTGACAACAAAATACAGAGCAAATCCTTTATCTTGGGACTTCGAAATAACTGTGTCATATCGCAAATTCAACCCATTATCAAGTTTTCCTAGTAATACTGATGCCTGGAGGTGAATTTAGTTCTGTTGCGCCATCAATACCATCATTAATGGGCGAGTTATCACGTTTGCAGTGTTATAGCACAGGCCAAGCTCTTCCATTTGTACCGGTGTGTTTGACAACAAAATACAGACCAAATCCTTTATCTTGGGACTTCGAAATAACTGTATCAACTAATTATCCAGTTTTCCTAGAAATACTGATGCCTGGAGGTCAATTTAGTTCTATTGCGCCATCAATACTATCATTAATGGGCGAGTTATCACGTTTGATGTGTTATAGCACAGGCCAAGCTCTTCCATTTGTACCGCTGTGTTTGACAACAAAATACAGAGCAAATCCTTTATCTTGGGACTTCGAAATAACTGTGTCATATCGCAAATTCAACTAATTATCCAGTTTTTCTGGTAACACTGATGCCTGGAGGTCAATTTAGTTCTATTGCGCCTTCAATACTATCATTAATGGCCGAGTTGTGATATTTGCAGTGTTATGGCACAGGCCAAGCTCTTCCATTTGTACCGGTGTGTTTGACAACAAAACACAGAGCAAATCCTTTATATTAGGACTTCGAAATAACTGTCTTATATCGCAAATTCAACTAATTATAAAGTTTTTCTAGTAACACTGATGCCTGGACGTCAATTTAGTTCAATTGCGCCATCAATACTATCATTAATGGCCGAGTTGTCACGTTTGCAGTGTTATGGCACAGGCCAAGCTCTTCCATTTGTACCGCTGTGTTTGACAACAAAATACAGAGCAAATCCTTTATCTTGGGACTTCGAAATAACTGTGTCATATCGCAAATTCAACCAATTATCAAGTTTTCCTAGTAATACTGATGCCTGGAGGTGAATTTAGTTCTATTGCGCCATCAATACCATCATTAATGGGCGAGTTATCACGTTTGCAGTGTTATAGCACAGGCCAAGCTCTTCCATTTGTACCGGTGTGTTTGACAACAAAATACAGACCAAATCCTTTATCTTGGGACTTCGAAATAACTGTATCAACTAATTATCCAGTTTTCCTAGAAATACTGATGCCTGGAGGTCAATTTAGTTCTATTGCGCCATCAATACTATCATTAAAGGGCGAGTTATCACGTTTGATGTGTTATAGCACAGGCCAAGCTCTTCCATTTGTACCGCTGTGTTTGACAACAAAATACAGAGCAAATCCTTTATCTTGGGACTTCGAAATAACTGTGTCATATCGCAAATTCAACTAATTATCCAGTTTTTCTGGTAACACTGATGCCTGGAGGTCAATTTAGTTCTATTGCGCCTTCAATACTATCATTAATGGCCGAGTTGTGATATTTGCAGTGTTATGGCACAGGCCAAGCTCTTCCATTTGTACCAGTGTGTTTGACAACAAAACACAGAGCAAATCCTTTATATTAGGACTTCCAAATAACTGTCTTATATCGCAAATTCAACTAATTATCAAGTTTTTCTAGTAACACTGATGCCTGGACGTCAATTTAGTTCAATTGCGCCATCAATACTATCATTAATGGCCGAGTTGTCACGTTTGCAGTGTTATGACACAGGCCAAGCTCTTCCATTTGTACCGCTGTGTTTGACAACAATATACAGAGCAAATCCTTTATCTTGGGACTTCGAAATAACTGTGTCATATCGCAAATTCAACCAATTATCAAGTTTTCCTAGTAATACTGATGCCTGGAGGTGAATTTAGTTCTATTGCGCAATCAATACCATCATTAATGGGCGAGTTATCACGTTTGCAGTGTTATAGCACAGGCCAAGCTCTTCCATTTGTACCGGTGTGTTTGACAACAAAATACAGACCAAATCCTTTCTCTTGGGACTTCGAAATAACTGTATCAACTAATTATCCAGTTTTCCTAGAAATACTGATGCCTGGAGGTCAATTTAGTTCTATTACGCCATCAATACTATCATTAATGGGCAAGTTATCACGTTTGATGTGTTATAGCACAGGCCAAGCTCTTCCATTGGTACCGCTGTGTTTGACAACAAAACACAGAGCAAATCCTTTATCTTGGGACTTCGAAATAACTGTCTTATATCGCAAATTCAACTAATTATAAAGTTGTTCTAGTAACACTGATGCCTGGACGTCAATTTAGTTCAATTGCGCCATCAATACTATCATTAATGGCCGAGTTGTCACGTTTGCAGTGTTATGGCACAGGCCAAGCTCTTCCATTTGTACCGGTGTGTTTGACAACAAAATACAGAGCAAATCCTTTATTTTGGGACTTCGAAATAACTGTGTCATATCGCAAATTCAACTAATTATCCAGTTTTTCTGGTAACACTGATGCCTGGAGGTCAATTTAGTTCTATTGCGCCTTCAATACTATCATTAATGGCCGAGTTGTGATATTTGCAGTGTTATGGCACAGGCCAAGCTCTTCCATTTGTACCAGTGTGTTTGACAACAAAACACAGAGCAAATCCTTTATATTAGGACTTCGAAATAACTGTCTTATATCGCAAATTCAACTAATTATCAAGTTTTTCTAGTAACACTGATGCCTGGACGTCAATTTAGTTCAATTGCGCCATCAATACTATCATTAATGGCCGAGTTGTCACGTTTGCAGTGTTATGACACAGGCCAAGCTCTTCCATTTGTACCGCTGTGTTTGACAACAATATACAGAGCAAATCCTTTATCTTGGGACTTCGAAATAACTGTGTCATATCGCAAATTCAACCAATTATCAAGTTTTCCTAGTAATACTGATGCCTGGAGGTGAAATTAGTTCTATTGCGCAATCAATACCATCATTAATGGGCGAGTTATCACGTTTGCAGTGTTATAGCACAGGCCAAGCTCTTCCATTTGTACCGGTGTCTTTGACAACAAAATACAGACCAAATCCTTTCTCTTGGGACTTCGAAATAACTGTATCAACTAATTATCCAGTTTTCCTAGAAATACTGATGCCTGGAGGTCAATTTAGTTCTATTACGCCATCAATACTATCATTAATGGGCAAGTTATCACGTTTGATGTGTTATAGCACAGGCCAAGCTCTTCCATTGGTACCGCTGTGTTTGACAACAAAACACAGAGCAAATCCTTTATCTTGGGACTTCGAAATAACTGTCTTATATCGCAAATTCAACTAATTATAAAGTTTTTCTAGTAACACTGATGCCTGGACGTCAATTTAGTTCAATTGCGCCATCAATACTATCATTAATGGCCGAGTTGTCACGTTTGCAGTGTTATGGCACAGGCCAAGCTCTTCCATTTGTACCGGTGTGTTTGACAACAAAATACAGAGCAAATCCTTTATTTTGGGACTTCGAAATAACTGGGTCATATCGCAAATTCAACTAATTATCCAGTTGTTCTGGTAACACTGATGCCTGGAAGTCAATTTAGTTCTATTGCGCCTTCAATACTATCATTAATGGCCGAGTTGTGACATTTGCAGTGTTATGGCACAGGCCAACCTCATCCATTTGTACCGGTGTGTTTGACAACAAAACACAGAGCAAATCCTTTATATTAGGACTTCGAAATAACTGTCTTATATCGCAAATTCAACTAATTATAAAGTTTTTCTAGTAACACTGATGCCTGGACGTCAATTTAGTTCAATTGCGCCATCAATACTATCATTAATGGCCGAGTTGTCACGTTTGCAGTGTTATGGCACAGGCCAAGCTCTTCCATTTGTACCGCTGTGTTTGACAACAAAATACAGAGCAAATCCTTTATATTAGGACTTCCAAATAACTGTATTATATCGCAAATTCAACTAATTATCAAGTTTTTCTAGTAACACTGATGCATGGAGGTCAATTTAGTTCTATTGCGCCTTCAATACTATCATTAATGGCCGAGTTATCACGTTTGCAGTGTTATGGCACAGACCAAGCTCTTCCATTTGTAACGGTGTGTTTTACAAGAAAATACAGACCAAATCCTTTATCTTGGGACTTCGAAATAACTGTGTCATATCGGAAATTCAACTAATTATCCAGATTTGCTAGTAACACTGATGCCTGGAGGTCATTTTAGTTCTATTGCGCCTTCAATACTATCATTACTGACCGAGTTGTCGCATTTTCAGTGTTATGGCACCACCAAGCTCTTCCATTTGTACCGCTGTATTTGACAACAAAATACAGAGCAAATCCTTTATCTTGGGACTTCGAAATAACTGTGTCATATCGCAAATTCAACTAATTATCCAGTTTTTCTGGTAACACTGATGCCTGGAAGTCAATTTAGTTCTATTACGCCTTCAATACTATCATTAATGGCCGAGTTGTGACATTTGCAGTGTTATGGCACAGGCCAAGCTCTTCCATTTGTACCGCTGTGTTTGACAACAAAATACAGAGCAAATCCTTTATCTTGGGACTTCGAAATAACTGTGTCATATCGCAAATTCAACTAATTATCCAGTTTTTCTATTAACACTGATGACTGGAGGTCAATTTAGTACTATTGCGCCTTCAATACTATCATTAATGGCCGAGTTGTGACATTTGCAGTGTTATGGCACAGGCCAAGCTCTTCCATTTGTACCGGTGTGTTTGACAACAAAACACAGAGCAAATCCTTTATATTAGGACTTCGAAATAACTGTATTATATCGCAAATTCAACTAATTATAAAGTTTTTCTAGTAACACTGATGCCTGGAGGGCAATTTAGTTCTATTGCGCCTTCAATACTATCATTAATGGCCGAGTTGTCAAGTTTGCAGTGTTATGGCACAGACCAAGCTCTTCCATTTGTAACGGTGTGTTTGACAACAAAATACAGAGCAAATCCTTTATCTTGGGACTTCGAAATAACTGTCTTATATCGCAAATTCAACTAATTATAAAGTTTTTCTAGTAACACTGATGCCTGGACGTCAATTTAGTTCAATTGCGCCATCAATACTATCATTAATGGCCGAGTTGTCACGTTTGCAGTGTTATGGCACAGGCCAAGCTCTTCCATTTGTACCGGTGTGTTTGACAACAAAATACAGAGCAAATCCTTTATTTTGGGACTTCGAAATAACTGTGCCATATCGCAAATTCAACTAATTATCCAGTTGTTCTGGTAACACTGATGCCTGGAAGTCAATTTAGTTCTATTGCGCCTTCAATACTATCATTAATGGCCGAGTTGTGACATTTGCAGTGTTATGGCACAGGCCAACCTCGTCCATAAGTACCGGTGTGTTTGACAACAAAACACAGAGCAAATCCTTTATATTAGGACTTCGAAATAACTGTCTTATATCGCAAATTCAACTAATTATAAAGTTTTTCTAGTAACACTGATGCCTGGACGTCAATTTAGTTCAATTGCGCCATCAATACTATCATTAATGGCCGAGTTGTCACGTTTGCAGTGTTATGGCACAGGCCAAGCTCTTCCATTTGTACCGCTGTGTTTGACAACAAAATACAGAGCAAATCCTTTATATTAGGACTTCCAAATAACTGTATTATATCGCAAATTCAACTAATTATCAAGTTTTTCTAGTAACACTGATGCATGGAGGTCAATTTAGTTCTATTGCGCCTTCAATACTATCATTAATGGCCGAGTTGTCACGTTTGCAGTGTTATGGCACAGACCAAGCTCTTCCATTTGTAACGGTGTGTTTTACAAAAAAATACAGACCAAATCCTTTATCTTGGGACTTCGAAATAACTGTGTCATATCGCAAATTCAACTAATTATCCAGATTTGCTAGTAACACCGATGCATGGAGGTCATTTTAGTTCTATTGCGCCTTCAATACTATCATTACTGACCGAGTTGTCGCATTTTCAGTGTTATGGCACCACCAAGCTCTTCCATTTGTACCGCTGTATTTGACAACAAAATACAGAGCAAATCCTTTATCTTGGGACTTCGAAATAACTGTGTCATATCGCAAATTCAACTAATTATCCAGTTTTTCTGGTAACACTGATGCCTGGAAGTCAATTTAGTTCTATTACGCCTTCAATACTATCATTAATGGCCGAGTTGTGACATTTGCAGTGTTATGGCACAGGCCAAGCTCTTCCATTTGTACCGCTGTGTTTGACAACAAAATACAGAGCAAATCCTTTATCTTGGGACTTCGAAATAACTGTGTCATATCGCAAATTCAACTAATTATCCAGTTTTTCTGTTAACACTGATGGCTGGAGGTCAATTTAGTACTATTGCGCCTTCAATACTATCATTAATGGCCGAGTTGTGACATTTGCAGTGTTATGGCACAGGCCAAGCTCTTCCATTTGTACCGGTGTGTTTGACAACAAAACACAGAGCAAATCCTTTATATTAGGACTTCGAAATAACTGTATTATATCGCAAATTCAACTAATTATAAAGTTTTTCTAGTAACACTGATGCCTGGAGGTCAATTTAGTTATATTGCGCCTTCAATACTATCATTAATGGCCGAGTTGTCAAGTTTGCAGTGTTATGGCACAGACCAAGCTCTTCCATTTGTAACGGTGTGTTTGACAACAAAATACAGAGCAAATCCTTTATCTTGGGACTTCGAAATAACTGTGACATATTGCAAATTCAACTAATTATCCAGTTTTGCTAGTAACACTGATGCCTGGAGGTCATTTTAGTTCTATTACGCCTTCAATACTATCATTAATGGCCGAGTTGTGACATTTGCAGTGTTATGGCACAGGCCAACCTCTTCCATTTGTACCGGTGTGTTTGACAACAAAACACAGAGCAAATCCTTTATATTAGGACTTCGAAATAACTGTCTTATATCGCAAATTCAACTAATTATAAAGTTTTTCTAGTAACACTGATGCCTGGACGTCAATTTAGTTCAATTGCGCCATCAATACTATCATTAATGGCCGAGTTGTTACGTTTGCAGTGTTATGGCACAGGCCAAGCTCTTCCATTTGTACCGCTTTGTTTGACAACAAAATACAGAGCAATTCCTTTATCTTGGGACTTCGAAATAACTGTGTCATATCGCAAATTCAACTAATTATCCAGTTTTTCTGTTAACACTGATGCATGGAGGTCAATTTAGTTCTATTGCGCATTCAATACTATCATTAATGGCCGAGTTGTGACATTTGCAGTGTTATGGCACAGGCCAAGCTCTTCCATTTGTACCGGTGTGTTTGACAACAAAACACAGAGCAAATCCTTTATATTAGGACTTCGAAATAACTGTATTATATCGCAAATTCAACTAATTATAAAGTTTTTCTAGTAACACTGATGCCTGGAGGTCAATTTAGTTCTATTGCGCCTTCAATACTATCATTAATGGCCGAGTTGTCACGTTTGCAGTGTTATGGCACAGACCAAGCTCTTCCATTTGTAACGGTGTGTTTTACAACAAAATACAGACCAAATCTTTTATCTTGGGACTTCGTAATAACTGTGTTATCTTGCCAATTCAACTAATTATCTAGTTTTCCTAGTCACTCTGATGCCTGGAGGTCATTTTTGTTCTATTGCGCCATAAATACTATCATTAATGGCCGAGTTGTCACATTTTCAGTGTTGTGGCACCGCCAAGCTCTTCCATTTGTACCGCTGTGTTTGACAACAAAATACAGAGCAAATCCTTTATTTTGGGACTTCGAAATAACTGTGTCATATCGCAAATTCAACTAATTATCCAGTTTTTCTGGTAACACTGATGCCTGGAAGTCAATTTATTTCTATTGCGCCTTCAATACTATCATTAATGGCCGAGTTGTGACATTTGCAGTGTTATGGCACAGGCCAACCTCGTCCATTTGTACCGGTGTGTTTGACAACAAAACACAGAGCAAATCCTTTATATTAGGACTTCGAAATAACTGTCTTATATCGCAAATTCAACTAATTATAAAGTTTTTCTAGTAACACTGATGCCTGGACGTCAATTTAGTTCAATTGCGCCATCAATACTATCATTAATGGCCGAGTTGCCACGTTTGCAGTGTTATGGCACAGGCCAAGCTCTTCCATTTGTACCGCTGTGTTTGAGAACAAAATACAGAGCAACTCCTTTATATTAGGACTTCGAAATAACTGTATTATATGGCAAATTCAACCAATTATCTAGTTTTCCTAGTAATACTGATGCCTGGAGGTGAATTTAGTTCTATTGCGCCATCAATACCATCATTAATGGGCGAGTTATCACGTTTGCAGTGTTATAGCACAGGCCAAGCTCTTCCATTTGTACCGGTGTGTTTGACAACAAAACAGAGAGCAACTCCTTTATATTAAGACTTCGAAATAACTGTATCAACTAATTATCCAGTTTTCCTAGAAATACTGTTGCCTGGAGGTCAATTTAATTCAATTGCGCCATCAATACTATCATTAATGGGAGAGTTATCACGTTAAATTTGATGTGTTATAGCACAGGCCAAGCTCTTCCATTTGTACCACTGTGTTTGACAAAAAAACACAGAGGAAATCCTTTATCTTGGGACTTCGAAATAACTGTCTTATATCGCAAATTCAACTAATTATAAAGTTTTTCTAGAAATACTGATGACTGGAGGTCAATTTAGTTCTATTGCGCAATCAATACTATCATTAATGGGCGAGTTATCACGTTTGATGTGTTATAGCACAGGCCAAGCTCTTCCATTTGTACCGCTGTGTTTGACAACAAAATACAGAGCAAATCCTTTATCTTGGGACTTCGAAATAACTGTGTCATATCGCAAATTCAACTAATTATCAAGTTTTTCTAGTAACACTGATGCCTGGAGGTCAATTTAGTTCTATTGCGCCTTCAATACTATCATTAATGGCCGAGTTGTGACATTTGCAGTGTTATGGCACAGGCCAAGCTATTCCATTTGTACCGGTGTGTTTTACAACAAAAGAGAGAGCAACTCCTTTATATTAGGACTTCGAAATAACTGTATTATATGGCAAATTCAAACAATTATCTAGTTTTCCTAGTAATACTGATGCCTGGAGGTGAATTTAGTTCTATTGCGCCATCAATACCATCATTAATGGGCGAGTTATCACGTTTGCAGTGTTATAGCACAGGCCAAGCTCTTCCATTTGTACCGGTGTGTTTGACAACAAAACAGAGAGAAACTCCTTTATATTAAGACTTCGAAATAACTGTATCAACTAATTATCCAGTTTTCCTAGAAATACTGATGCCTGGAGGTCAATTTAATTCTATTGCGCCATCAATACTATCATTAATGGGCGAGTTATCACGTTTGATGTGTTATAGCACAGGCCAAGCTCTTCCATTTGTACCGCTGTGTTTGACAAAAAAACAGAGGAAATCCTTTATCTTGGGACTTCGAAATAACTGTCTTATATCGCAAATTCAACTAATTATAAAGTTTTTCTAGTAACACTGATGCCTGGACGTCAAATTAGTTCAATTGCGCCATCAATACTATCATTAATGGCCGAGTTGTCACGTTTGCAGTGATATGGCACAGGCCAAGCTCTTCCATTTGTACCGGTGTGTTTGACAACAAAACACAGAGCAAATCCTTTATATTAGGACTTCGAAATAACTGTATTATATCGCAAATTCAACTAATTATAAAGTTTTTCTAGTAACACTGATGCCTGGACGTCAATTTAGTTCAATTGCGCCATCAATACTATCATTAATGGCCGAGTTGTCACGTTTGCAGTGATATGGCACAGGCCAAGCTCTTCCATTTGTACCGCTGTGTTTGACAACAAAACACAGAGCAAATCCTTTATATTAGGACTTCGAAATAACTGTATTATATCGCAAATTCAACTAATTATCCAGTTTTCCTAGTAATACTGATGCCTGGAGGTGAATTTAGTTCTATTGCGCCATCAATACCATCATTAATGGGCGAGTTATCACGTTTGCAGTGTTATAGCACAGGCCAAGCTCTTCCATTTGTACCGGTGTGTTTGACAACAAAATACAGACCAAATCCTTTATCTTGGGACTTCGAAATAACTGTGACATATTGCAAATTCAACTAATTAGCCAGTTTTGCTAGTAAAACTGATGCCTGGATGTCATTTTAGTTCTATTGCGCCTTCAATACTATCATTAATGACCGAGTTGTCGCATTTTCAGTGTTATGGCACCACCAAGCTCTTCCATTTGTACCGGTGTGTTTGACAACAAAACACAGAGCAAATCCTTTATTTGGGACTTCGAAATAACTGTGTTATCTTGCCAATTCAACTAATTATCTAGTTTTCCTAGTCACTCTGATGCCTGGAGGTCATTTTTGTTCTATTGCGCCATAAATACTATCATTAATGGCCGAGTTGTCACATTTTCAGTGTTGTGGCACCGCCAAGCCCTTCCATTTGTACCACCGGTGTGTTTGACAACAAAATACAGAGCAAATCCTTTATCTTGGGACTTCGAAATAACTGTCTTATATCGCAAATTCAACTAATTATAAAGTTTTTCTAGAAATACTGATGACTGGAGGTCAATTTAGTTCTATTGCGCAATCAATACTATCATTAATGGGCGAGTTATCACGTTTGATGTGTTATAGCACAGGCCAAGCTCTTCCATTTGTACCGCTGTGTTTGACAACAAAATACAGAGCAAATCCTTTATCTTGGGACTTCGAAATAACTGTGTCATATCGCAAATTCAACTAATTATCAAGTTTTTCTAGTAACACTGATGCCTGGAGGTCAATTTAGTTCTATTGCGCCTTCAATACTATCATTAATGGCCGAGTTGTGACATTTGCAGTGTTATGGCACAGGCCAAGCTATTCCATTTGTACCGGTGTGTTTTACAACAAAAGAGAGAGCAACTCCTTTATATTAGGACTTCGAAATAACTGTATTATATGGCAAATTCAAACAATTATCTAGTTTTCCTAGTAATACTGATGCCTGGAGGTGAATTTAGTTCTATTGCGCCATCAATACCATCATTAATGGGCGAGTTATCACGTTTGCAGTGTTATAGCACAGGCCAAGCTCTTCCATTTGTACCGGTGTGTTTGACAACAAAACAGAGAGAAACTCCTTTATATTAAGACTTCGAAATAACTGTATCAACTAATTATCCAGTTTTCCTAGAAATACTGATGCCTGGAGGTCAATTTAATTCTATTGCGCCATCAATACTATCATTAATGGGCGAGTTATCACGTTTGATGTGTTATAGCACAGGCCAAGCTCTTCCATTTGTACCGCTGTGTTTGACAAAAAAACAGAGGAAATCCTTTATCTTGGGACTTCGAAATAACTGTCTTATATCGCAAATTCAACTAATTATAAAGTTTTTCTAGTAACACTGATGCCTGGACGTCAAATTAGTTCAATTGCGCCATCAATACTATCATTAATGGCCGAGTTGTCACGTTTGCAGTGATATGGCACAGGCCAAGCTCTTCCATTTGTACCGGTGTGTTTGACAACAAAACACAGAGCAAATCCTTTATATTAGGACTTCGAAATAACTGTATTATATCGCAAATTCAACTAATTATAAAGTTTTTCTAGTAACACTGATGCCTGGACGTCAATTTAGTTCAATTGCGCCATCAATACTATCATTAATGGCCGAGTTGTCACGTTTGCAGTGATATGGCACAGGCCAAGCTCTTCCATTTGTACCGCTGTGTTTGACAACAAAACACAGAGCAAATCCTTTATATTAGGACTTCGAAATAACTGTATTATATCGCAAATTCAACTAATTATCCAGTTTTCCTAGTAATACTGATGCCTGGAGGTGAATTTAGTTCTATTGCGCCATCAATACCATCATTAATGGGCGAGTTATCACGTTTGCAGTGTTATAGCACAGGCCAAGCTCTTCCATTTGTACCGGTGTGTTTGACAACAAAATACAGACCAAATCCTTTATCTTGGGACTTCGAAATAACTGTGACATATTGCAAATTCAACTAATTAGCCAGTTTTGCTAGTAAAACTGATGCCTGGATGTCATTTTAGTTCTATTGCGCCTTCAATACTATCATTAATGACCGAGTTGTCGCATTTTCAGTGTTATGGCACCACCAAGCTCTTCCATTTGTACCGGTGTGTTTGACAACAAAACACAGAGCAAATCCTTTATTTGGGACTTCGAAATAACTGTGTTATCTTGCCAATTCAACTAATTATCTAGTTTTCCTAGTCACTCTGATGCCTGGAGGTCATTTTTGTTCTATTGCGCCATAAATACTATCATTAATGGCCGAGTTGTCACATTTTCAGTGTTGTGGCACCGCCAAGCCCTTCCATTTGTACCACCGGTGTGTTTGACAACAAAATACAGAGCAAATCCTTTATCTTGGGACTTCGAAATAACTGTGTCATATCGCAAATTCAACTAATTATCCAGTTTTTCTGGTAACACTGATGCCTGGAAGTCAATTTAGTTCTATTGCGCCTTCAATACTATCATTAATGGCCGAGTTGTGACATTTGCAGTGTTATGGCACAGGCCAACCTCGTCCATTTGTACCGGTGTGTTTGACAACAAAACACAGAGCAAATCCTTTATATTAGGACTTCGAAATAACTGTCTTATATCGCAAATTCAACTAATTATAAAGTTTTTCTAGTAACACTGATGCCTGGACGTCAATTTAGTTCAATTGCGCCTTCAATACTATCATTAATGGCCGAGTTGTCACGTTTGCAGTGTTATGGCACAGGCCAAGCTCTTCCATTTGTACCGCTGTGTTTGACAACAAAATACAGAGCAAATCCTTTATCTTGGGACTTCGAAATAACTGTGTCATATCGCAAATTCAACCCATTATCAAGTTTTCCTAGTAATACTGATGCCTGGAGGTGAATTTAGTTCTATTGCGCCATCAATACCATCATTAATGGGCGAGTTATCACGTTTGCAGTGTTATAGGACAGGCCAAGCTCTTCCATTTGTACCGGTGTGTTTGACAACAAAATACAGACCAAATCCTTTATCTTGGGACTTCGAAATAACTGTATCAACTAATTATCCAGTTTTCCTAGAAATACTGATGCCTGGAGGTCAATTTAGTTCTATTGCGCCATCAATACTATCATTAATGGGCGAGTTATCACGTTTGATGTGTTATAGCACAGGCCAAGCTCTTCCATTTGTACCGCTGTGTTTGACAACAAAATACAGAGGAAATCCTTTATTTTGCGACTTCGAAATAACTGTGTCATATCGCAAATTCAACTAATTATCAAGTTTTTCTTGTAACACTGATGCCTGGAGGTCAATTTAGTTCTATTGCGCCATCAATACTATCATTAATGGCCGAGTTGTCACACTTGCAGTGTTATGGCACAGGCCAAGCTCTTCCATTTGTACCGCTGTGTTTGACAACAAAACACAGAGCAAATCCTTTATCTTGGGACTTCGAAATAACTGTGTCATATCGCAAATTCAACTAATTATCAAGTTTTTCTAGTAACACTGATGCCTGGAGGTCAATTTAGTTCTATTGCGCCTTCAATACTATCATTAATGGCCGAGTTGTCACATTTGCAGTGTTATGGCACAGGCCAAGCTATTCCATTTGTACCGGTGTGTTTTACAACAAAAGAGAGAGCAACTCCTTTATATTAGGACTTCGAAATAACTGTATTATATGGCAAATTCAACCAATTATCTAGTTTTCCTAGTAATACTGATGCCTGGAGGTGAATTTAGTTCTATTGCGCCATCAATACTATCATTAATGGGCGAGTTATCACGTTTGCAGTGTTATAGCACAGGCCAAGCTCTTCCATTTGTACCGGTGTGTTTGACAACAAAATACAGACCAAATCCTTTATCTTGGGACTTCGAAATAACTGTGACATATTGCAAATTCAACTAATTATCCAGTTTTGCTAGTAAAACTGATGCCTGGAGGTCATTTTAGTTCTATTGCGCCTTCAATACTATCATTAATGACCGAGTTGTCGCATTTTCAGTGTTATGGCACCACCAAGCTCTTCCATTTGTACCGGTGTGTTTGACAACAAAACACAGAGCAAATCCTTTATTTGGGACTTCGAAATAACTGTGTTATCTTGCCAATTCAACTAATTATATAGTTTTCCTAGTCACTCTGATGCCTGGAAGTCAATTTATTTCTATTGCGCCATAAATACTATCATTAATGGCCGAGTTGTCACATTTTCAGTGTTATGGCACAGGCCAACCTCGTCCATTTGTACCGGTGTGTTTGACAACAAAACACAGAGCAAATCCTTTATATTAGGACTTCGAAATAACTGTCTTATATCGCAAATTCAACTAATTATAAAGTGTTTCTAGTAACACTGATGCCTGGACGTCAATTTAGTTCAATTGCGCCATCAATACTATCATTAATGGCCGAGTTGTGACATTTGCAGTGTTATGGCACAGGCCAAGCTATTCCATTTGTACCGGTGTGTTTTACAACAAAATACAGAGCAAATCCTTTATCTTGGGACTTCGAAATAACTGTGTCATATCGCAAATTCAACCCATTATCAAGTTTTCCTAGTAATACTGATGCCTGGAGGTGAATTTAGTTCTATTGCGCCATCAATACCATCATTAATGGGCGAGTTATCACGTTTGCAGTGTTATAGGACAGGCCAAGCTCTTCCATTTGTACCGGTGTGTTTGACAACAAAATACAGACCAAATCCTTTATCTTGGGACTTCGAAATAACTGTATCAACTAATTATCCAGTTTTCCTAGAAATACTGATGCCTGGAGGTCAATTTAGTTATATTGCGCCATCAATACTATCATTAATGGGCGAGTTATCACGTTTGATGTGTTATAGCACAGGCCAAGCTCTTCCATTTGTACCGCTGTGTTTGACAACAAAATACAGAGGAAATCCTTTATTTTGCGACTTCGAAATAACTGTGTCATATCGCAAATTCAACTAATTATCAAGTTTTTCTTGTAACACTGATGCCTGGAGGTCAATTTAGTTCTATTGCGCCATCAATACTATCATTAATGGCCGAGTTGTCACACTTGCAGTGTTATGGCACAGGCCAAGCTCTTCCATTTGTACCGCTGTGTTTGACAACAAAACACAGAGCAAATCCTTTATCTTGGGACTTCGAAATAACTGTGTCATATCGCAAATTCAACTAATTATCAAGTTTTTCTAGTAACACTGATGCCTGGAGGTCAATTTAGTTCTATTGCGCCTTCAATACTATCATTAATGGCCGAGTTGTCACATTTGCAGTGTTATGGCACAGGCCAAGCTATTCCATTTGTACCGGTGTGTTTTACAACAAAAGAGAGAGCAACTCCTTTATATTAGGACTTCGAAATAACTGTATTATATGGCAAATTCAACCAATTATCTAGTTTTCCTAGTAATACTGATGCCTGGAGGTGAATTTAGTTCTATTGCGCCATCAATACTATCATTAATGGGCGAGTTATCACGTTTGCAGTGTTATAGCACAGGCCAAGCTCTTCCATTTGTACCGGTGTGTTTGACAACAAAATACAGACCAAATCCTTTATCTTGGGACTTCGAAATAACTGTGACATATTGCAAATTCAACTAATTATCCAGTTTTGCTAGTAAAACTGATGCCTGGAGGTCATTTTAGTTCTATTGCGCCTTCAATACTATCATTAATGACCGAGTTGTCGCATTTTCAGTGTTATGGCACCACCAAGCTCTTCCATTTGTACCGGTGTGTTTGACAACAAAACACAGAGCAAATCCTTTATTTGGGACTTCGAAATAACTGTGTTATCTTGCCAATTCAACTAATTATATAGTTTTCCTAGTCACTCTGATGCCTGGAAGTCAATTTATTTCTATTGCGCCATAAATACTATCATTAATGGCCGAGTTGTCACATTTTCAGTGTTATGGCACAGGCCAACCTCGTCCATTTGTACCGGTGTGTTTGACAACAAAACACAGAGCAAATCCTTTATATTAGGACTTCGAAATAACTGTCTTATATCGCAAATTCAACTAATTATAAAGTGTTTCTAGTAACACTGATGCCTGGACGTCAATTTAGTTCAATTGCGCCATCAATACTATCATTAATGGCCGAGTTGTGACATTTGCAGTGTTATGGCACAGGCCAAGCTATTCCATTTGTACCGGTGTGTTTTACAACAAAAGAGAGAGCAACTCCTTTATATTAGGACTTCGAAATAACTGTATTATATGGCAAATTCAACCAATTATCTAGTTTTCCTAGTAATACTGATGCCTGGAGGTGAATTTAGTTCTATTGCGCCATCAATACCATCATTAATGGGCGAGTTATCACGTTTGCAGTGTTATAGCACAGGCCAAGCTCTTCCATTTGTACCGGTGTGTTTGACAACAAAACAGAGAGAAACTCCTTTATATTAAGACTTCGAAATAACTGTATCAACTAATTATCCAGTTCTCCTAGAAATACTGATGCCTGGAGGTCAATTTAATTCTATTGCGCCATCAATACTATCATTAATGGGCGAGTTATCACGTTTGATGTGTTATAGCACAGGCCAAGCTCTTCCATTTGTACCGCTGTGTTTGACAAAAAAACAGAGGAAATCCTTTATCTTGGGACTTCGAAATAACTGTCTTATATCGCAAATTCAACTAATTATAAAGTTTTTCTAGTAACACTGATGCCTGGACGTCAATTTAGTTCAATTGCGCCATCAATACTATCATTAATGGCCGAGTTGTCACGTTTGCAGTGATATGGCACAGGCCAAGCTCTTCCATTTGTACCGGTGTGTTTGACAACAAAACACAGAGCAAATCCTTTATCTTGGGACTTCGAAATAACTGTGTCATATCGCAAATTCAACCCATTATCAAGTTTTCCTAGTAATACTGATGCCTGGAGGTGAATTTAGTTATGTTGCGCCATCAATACCATCATTAATGGGCGAGTTATCACGTTTGCAGTGTTATAGGACAGGCCAAGCTCTTCCATTTGTACCGGTGTGTTTGACAACAAAATACAGACCAAATCCTTTATCTTGGGACTTCGAAATAACTGTATCAACTAATTATCCAGTTTTCCTAGAAATACTGATGCCTGGAGGTCAATTTAGTTCTATTGCGCCATCAATACCATCATTAATGGGCGAGTTATCACGTTTGATGTGTTATAGCACAGGCCAAGCTCTTCCATTTGTACCGCTGTGTTTGACAACAAAATACAGAGGAAATCCTTTATTTTGCGACTTCGAAATAACTGTGTCATATCGCAAATTCAACTAATTATCAAGTTTTTCTTGTAACCCTGATGCCTGGAGGTCAATTTAGTTCTATTGCGCCATCAATACTATCATTAATGGCCGAGTTGTCACACTTGCAGTGTTATGGCACAGGCCAAGCTCTTCCATTTGTACCGCTGTGTTTGACAACAAAACACAGAGCAAATCCTTTATCTTGGGACTTCGAAATAACTGTGTCATATCGCAAATTCAACTAATTATCAAGTTTTTCTAGTAACACTGATGCCTGGAGGTCAATTTAGTTATATTGCGCCTTCAATACTATCATTAATGGCCGAGTTGTCACATTTGCAGTGTTATGGCACAGGCCAAGCTATTCCATTTGTACCGGTGTGTTTTACAACAAAAGAGAGAGCAACTCCTTCATATTAGGACTTCGAAATAACTGTATTATATGGCAAATTCAACCAATTATCTAGTTTTCCTAGTAATACTGATGCCTGGAGGTGAATTTAGTTCTATTGCGCCATCAATACTATCATTAATGGGCGAGTTATCACGTTTGCAGTGTTATAGCACAGGCCAAGCTCTTCCATTTGTACCGGTGTGTTTGACAACAAAATACAGACCAAATCCTTTATCTTGGGACTTCGAAATAACTGTGACATATTGCAAATTCAACTAATTATCCAGTTTTGCTAGTAAAACTGATGCCTGGAGGTCATTTTAGTTCTATTGCGCCTTCAATACTATCATTAATGACCGAGTTGTCGCATTTTCAGTGTTATGGCACCACCAAGCTCTTCCATTTGTACCGGTGTGTTTGACAACAAAACACAGAGCAAATCCTTTATTTGGGACTTCGAAATAACTGTGTTATCTTGCCAATTCAACTAATTATATAGTTTTCCTAGTCACTCTGATGCCTGGAGGTAATTTTTGTTCTATTGCGCCATAAATACTATCATTAATGGCCGAGTTGTCACATTTTCAGTGTTGTTGCACCGCCAAGCCCTTCCATTTGTACCACCGGTGTGTTTGACAACAAAATACAGAGCAAATCCTTTATCTTGGGACTTCGAAATAACTGTGTCATATCGCAAATTCAACTAATTATCCAGTTTTTCTGGTAACACTGATACCTGGAAGTCAATTTAGTTCTATTGCGCCTTCAATACTATCATTAATGGCCGAGTTGTGACATTTGCAGTGTTATGGCACAGGCCAACCACGTCCATTTGTACCGGTGTGTTTGACAACAAAACACAGAGCAAATCCTTTATATTAGGACTTCGAAATAACTGTCTTATATCGCAAATTCAACTAATTATCAAGTTTTTCTAGTAACACTGATGCCTGGACGTCAATTTAGTTCAATTGCGCCATCAATACTATCATTAATGGCCGAGTTGTCACGTTTGCAGTGTTATGACACAGGCCAAGCTCTTCCATTTGTACCGCTGTGTTTGACAACAATATACAGAGCAAATCCTTTATCTTGGGACTTCGAAATAACTGTGTCATATCGCAAATTCAACTAATTATCCAGATTTGCTAGTAACACTGATGCCTGGAGGTCATTTTAGTTCTATTGCGCCTTCAATACTATCATTACTGACCGAGTTGTCGCATTTTCAGTGTTATGGCACCACCAAGCTCTTCCATTTGTACCGCTGTATTTGACAACAAAATACAGAGCAAATCCTTTATCTTGGGACTTCGAAATAACTGTGTCATATCGCAAATTCAACTAATTATCCAGTTTTTCTGGTAACACTGATACCTGGAAGTCAATTTAGTTCTATTGCGCCTTCAATACTATCATTAATGGCCGAGTTGTGACATTTGCAGTGTTATGGCACAGGCCAACCACGTCCATTTGTACCGGTGTGTTTGACAACAAAACACAGAGCAAATCCTTTATATTAGGACTTCGAAATAACTGTCTTATATCGCAAATTCAACTAATTATCAAGTTTTTCTAGTAACACTGATGCCTGGACGTCAATTTAGTTCAATTGCGCCATCAATACTATCATTAATGGCCGAGTTGTCACGTTTGCAGTGTTATGACACAGGCCAAGCTCTTCCATTTGTACCGCTGTGTTTGACAACAATATACAGAGCAAATCCTTTATCTTGGGACTTCGAAATAACTGTCTTATATCGCAAATTCAACTAATTATAAAGTTTTTCTAGTAACACTGATGCCTGGACGTCAATTTAGTTCAATTGCGCCATCAATACTATCATTAATGGCCGAGTTGTCACGTTTGCAGTGATATGGCACAGGCCAAGCTCTTCCATTTGTACCGGTGTGTTTGACAACAAAACACAGAGCAAATCCTTTATCTTGGGACTTCGAAATAACTGTGTCATATCGCAAATTCAACCCATTATCAAGTTTTCCTAGTAATACTGATGCCTGGAGGTGAATTTAGTTCTATTGCGCCATCAATACCATCATTAATGGGCGAGTTATCACGTTTGCAGTGTTATAGGACAGGCCAAGCTCTTCCATTTGTACCGGTGTGTTTGACAACAAAATACAGACCAAATCCTTTATCTTGGGACTTCGAAATAACTGTATCAACTAATTATCCAGTTTTCCTAGAAATACTGATGCCTGGAGGTCAATTTAGTTCTATTGCGCCATCAATACCATCATTAATGGGCGAGTTATCACGTTTGATGTGTTATAGCACAGGCCAAGCTCTTCCATTTGTACCGCTGTGTTTGACAACAAAATACAGAGGAAATCCTTTATTTTGCGACTTCGAAATAACTGTGTCATATCGCAAATTCAACTAATTATCAAGTTTTTCTTGTAACCCTGATGCCTGGAGGTCAATTTAGTTCTATTGCGCCATCAATACTATCATTAATGGCCGAGTTGTCACACTTGCAGTGTTATGGCACAGGCCAAGCTCTTCCATTTGTACCGCTGTGTTTGACAACAAAACACAGAGCAAATCCTTTATCTTGGGACTTCGAAATAACTGTGTCATATCGCAAATTCAACTAATTATCAAGTTTTTCTAGTAACACTGATGCCTGGAGGTCAATTTAGTTATATTGCGCCTTCAATACTATCATTAATGGCCGAGTTGTCACATTTGCAGTGTTATGGCACAGGCCAAGCTATTCCATTTGTACCGGTGTGTTTTACAACAAAAGAGAGAGCAACTCCTTTATATTAGGACTTCGAAATAACTGTATTATATGGCAAATTCAACCAATTATCTAGTTTTCCTAGTAATACTGATGCCTGGAGGTGAATTTAGTTCTATTGCGCCATCAATACTATCATTAATGGGCGAGTTATCACGTTTGCAGTGTTATAGCACAGGCCAAGCTCTTCCATTTGTACCGGTGTGTTTGACAACAAAATACAGACCAAATCCTTTATCTTGGGACTTCGAAATAACTGTGACATATTGCAAATTCAACTAATTATCCAGTTTTGCTAGTAAAACTGATGCCTGGAGGTCATTTTAGTTCTATTGCGCCTTCAATACTATCATTAATGACCGAGTTGTCGCATTTTCAGTGTTATGGCACCACCAAGCTCTTCCATTTGTACCGGTGTGTTTGACAACAAAACACAGAGCAAATCCTTTATTTGGGACTTCGAAATAACTGTGTTATCTTGCCAATTCAACTAATTATATAGTTTTCCTAGTCACTCTGATGCCTGGAGGTAATTTTTGTTCTATTGCGCCATAAATACTATCATTAATGGCCGAGTTGTCACATTTTCAGTGTTGTTGCACCGCCAAGCCCTTCCATTTGTACCACCGGTGTGTTTGACAACAAAATACAGAGCAAATCCTTTATCTTGGGACTTCGAAATAACTGTGTCATATCGCAAATTCAACTAATTATCCAGTTTTTCTGGTAACACTGATACCTGGAAGTCAATTTAGTTCTATTGCGCCTTCAATACTATCATTAATGGCCGAGTTGTGACATTTGCAGTGTTATGGCACAGGCCAACCACGTCCATTTGTACCGGTGTGTTTGACAACAAAACACAGAGCAAATCCTTTATATTAGGACTTCGAAATAACTGTCTTATATCGCAAATTCAACTAATTATCAAGTTTTTCTAGTAACACTGATGCCTGGACGTCAATTTAGTTCAATTGCGCCATCAATACTATCATTAATGGCCGAGTTGTCACGTTTGCAGTGTTATGACACAGGCCAAGCTCTTCCATTTGTACCGCTGTGTTTGACAACAATATACAGAGCAAATCCTTTATCTTGGGACTTCGAAATAACTGTGTCATATCGCAAATTCAACCAATTATCAAGTTTTCCTAGTAATAATAATAATAATAATAATAAACTTTATTATACACAGAATTCAAACAGTTTACACTGATTTCCATTGAAGCTGTGTTTAAAAACTAAAATAAGTTTACAATAATTGATAATATATAATAATTACGCTAATATAAGTATTCACATAGATGGTAATTACACTGATTAAAATATACTTGATAGTAATTACCCTAATTTAAAATATACTTGATGTACTATACATGTAGTAGCAGCATTAACTAATTACAGATAGGGTTATTCCAGTAGTTATTTACAAAACTCTTGATAGTTGGAGCATTCTTTATATAGCTGTCTAGACTATTAAAGAGTTTAGCTGCAGAGAAAGTAAATGATCTATAGCCAGAATTAGATGAAATTTTGACTAAATGGATGTTATTACGGTTTCTAGTATTATAATTATGTACATCAGAATTACGGTGAAATAGATTTTGGAGATACGGTGGACATAAATTATTTAAACATTTAAAAACGGTGAGACATTTATGGAAGTCCCAACGCTGGTTTAATGGAACCCAGCCTAGCTCTCTAAATAGATTCACTGTACGTTCCTCGCGTGTCTTCTTCATCAATATTATGCGTGCTGCTCTCTTTTGCAGCCTAAGGAGTCTATTAAGACTTGTCTGATCAGCATTAGACCAGATGATGTCACAATATTCTAATAATGGTTGGACTAGTGTACAATGAAGATGTTTACAGGTGTCTACACTAACATATTTCCTGATTCTCCTAAGGAGCCCTAATCTGCATGATACTCTAGCTGATAATGCATCGATGTGTTCGTGCCAGTTAAGCTTAGAATCAAAACATAAACCTAAATATTTAACGGACTCTGAATGTTGGAGTATGACTCCCGACGAAGATAAACATGGCTTTTTGGATCGTGCTAGCCGCTGGCTAGTCCCAAGAAGCATTACGTTAGTTTTCTTACAATTTACGATGAGATCATTAGCACTAAACCAGGTATTAAGATTGTCAAGTTCAGCTTGTAAGACGGATTCAATTAGCTGTATATCCTTGTGAGCAAAGAATATAGCTGTATCATCTGCATATAAAACTACTTTACTGCGTTGAATACTCAGAGGAAGGTCATTAATAAAAATGATAAATAATAGAGGTCCAAGGACCGAACACTGTGGGACCCCTAGTGATATATCCATGGTGTCGGACAGTGTACCATTAATAGTTACTGTCTGAGATCTGTTACTTAGGTAATCGTCAAACCAATCTAATGCTTTCCCGTTTATGCCAACTTTGCTAAGCTTCACTTTCAGAATATCATGGTTGATCATATCGAATGCCTTGCTCAAGTCCAGAAATACAGCTCCGATAAGATTTCCTTCATCTATGTTCTTCAGTATAAAATCAGAGACATCCAGGAGGGCAGTACCAGTAGAATGACCAGGTCTAAACCCAGATTGATGTGTGGAAAGCAGCTTGTTTGTTGTTAGATGCTCGTAAAGTTGTTTATGTACAGCACGCTCAAAAATCTTCATCACAACAGGAAGCACAGATATTGGTCTAAAGTTATTTGGGTCAGAGAACGAACCAGCCTTGTGAAGTGGAGTAACAGTTGCAGACTTCCATGAAGTGGGTACTTTATTTGTTCGTAATGACAAATTGAAGATGTGAGCCAAGGGAGAAGCTAGAACAGTAGCCCCAGTTTTAAGCATTCGAGTATGGATGTCCTTGATACCAGAAGATTTCTTTACACGAAGGGATGAAAGTTCTTTCTGTACAAAGCTGATTGGTATGTCCTTAAACTTAAAAGCTGTAACTGAATCCATCGTCACGCAAGATGTATGATTGCGCACTCGTAGAGTACTGAATACTGATGCCTGGAGGTGAATTTAGTTCTATTGCGCAATCAATACCATCATTAATGGGCGAGTTATCACGTTTGCAGTGTTATAGCACAGGCCAAGCTCTTCCATTTGTACCGGTGTCTTTGACAACAAAATACAGACCAAATCCTTTCTCTTGGGACTTCGAAATAACTGTATCAACTAATTATCCAGTTTTCCTAGAAATACTGATGCCTGGAGGTCAATTTAGTTCTATTACGCCATCAATACTATCATTAATGGGCAAGTTATCACGTTTGATGTGTTATAGCACAGGCCAAGCTCTTCCATTGGTACCGCTGTGTTTGACAACAAAACACAGAGCAAATCCTTTATCTTGGGACTTCGAAATAACTGTCTTATATCGCAAATTCAACTAATTATAAAGTTTTTCTAGTAACACTGATGCCTGGACGTCAATTTAGTTCAATTGCGCCATCAATACTATCATTAATGGCCGAGTTGTCACGTTTGCAGTGTTATGGCACAGGCCAAGCTCTTCCATTTGTACCGGTGTGTTTGACAACAAAATACAGAGCAAATCCTTTATTTTGGGACTTCGAAATAACTGTGTCATATCGCAAATTCAACTAATTATCCAGTTGTTCTGGTAACACTGATGCCTGGAAGTCAATTTAGTTCTATTGCGCCTTCAATACTATCATTAATGGCCGAGTTGTGACATTTGCAGTGTTATGGCACAGGCCAACCTCGTCCATTTGTACCGGTGTGTTTGACAACAAAACACAGAGCAAATCCTTTATATTAGGACTTCGAAATAACTGTCTTATATCGCAAATTCAACTAATTATAAAGTTTTTCTAGTAACACTGATGCCTGGACGTCAATTTAGTTCAATTGCGCCATCAATACTATCATTAATGGCCGAGTTGTCACGTTTGCAGTGTTATGGCACAGGCCAAGCTCTTCCATTTGTACCGCTGTGTTTGACAACAAAATACAGAGCAAATCCTTTATATTAGGACTTCCAAATAACTGTATTATATCGCAAATTCAACTAATTATCAAGTTTTTCTAGTAACACTGATGCATGGAGGTCAATTTAGTTCTATGGCGCCTTCAATACTATCATTAATGGCCGAGTTATCACGTTTGCAGTGTTATGGCACAGACCAAGCTCTTCCATTTGTAACGGTGTGTTTTACAAGAAAATACAGACCAAATCCTTTATCTTGGGACTTCGAAATAACTGTGTCATATCGGAAATTCAACTAATTATCCAGATTTGCTAGTAACACTGATGCCTGGAGGTCATTTTAGTTCTATTGCGCCTTCAATACTATCATTACTGACCGAGTTGTCGCATTTTCAGTGTTATGGCACCACCAAGCTCTTCCATTTGTACCGCTGTGTTTGACAACAAAATACAGAGCAAATCCTTTATCTTGGGACTTCGAAATAACTGTGTCATATCGCAAATTCAACTAATTATCCAGTTTTTCTGGTAACACTGATGCCTGGAAGTCAATTTAGTTCTATTACGCCTTCAATACTATCATTAATGGCCGAGTTGTGACATTTGCAGTGTTATGGCACAGGCCAAGCTCTTCCATTTGTACCGCTGTGTTTGACAACAAAATACAGAGCAAATCCTTTATCTTGGGACTTCGAAATAACTGTATCAACTAATTATCCAGTTTTCCTAGAAATACTGATGCCTGGAGGTCAATTTATTTCTATTGCGCCATCAATACTATCATTAATGGGCGAGTTATCACGTTTGATGTGTTATAGCACAGGCCAAGCTCTTCCATTGTTACCGCTGTGTTTGACAACAAAACACAGAGCAAATCCTTTATCTTGGGACTTCGAAATAACTGTCTTATATCGCAAATTCAACTAATTATAAAGTTTTTCTAGTAACACTGATGCCTGGACGTCAATTTAGTTCAATTGCGCCATCAATATTATCATTAATGGCCGAGTTGTCACGTTTGCAGTGTTATGGCACAGGCCAAGCTCTTCCATTTGTACCGGTGTGTTTGACAACAAAATACAGAGCAAATCCTTTATTTTGGGACTTCGAAATAACTGTGTCATATCGCAAATTCAACTAATTATCCAGTTGTTCTGGTAACACTGATGCCTGGAAGTCAATTTAGTTCTATTGCGCCTTCAATACTATCATTAATGGCCGAGTTGTGACATTTGCAGTGTTATGGCACAGGCCAACCTCGTCCATTTGTACCGGTGTGTTTGACAACAAAACACAGAGCAAATCCTTTATATTAGGACTTCGAAATAACTGTCTTATATCGCAAATTCAACTAATTATAAAGTTTTTCTAGTAACACTGATGCCTGGACGTCAATTTAGTTCAATTGCGCCATCAATACTATCATTAATGGCCGAGTTGTCACGTTTGCAGTGTTATGGCACAGGCCAAGCTCTTCCATTTGTACCGGTGTGTTTGACAACAAAATACAGAGCAAATCCTTTATTTTGGGACTTCGAAATAACTGTGTCATATCGCAAATTCAACTAATTATCCAGTTGTTCTGGTAACACTGATGCCTGGAAGTCAATTTAGTTCTATTGCGCCTTCAATACTATCATTAATGGCCGAGTTGTGACATTTGCAGTGTTATGGCACAGGCCAACCTCGTCCATTTGTACCGGTGTGTTTGACAACAAAACACAGAGCAAATCCTTTATATTAGGACTTCGAAATAACTGTCTTATATCGCAAATTCAACTAATTATAAAGTTTTTCTAGTAACACTGATGCCTGGACGTCAATTTAGTTCAATTGCGCCATCAATACTATCATTAATGGCCGAGTTGTCACGTTTGCAGTGTTATGGCACAGGCCAAGCTCTTCCATTTGTACCGCTGTGTTTGACAACAAAATACAGAGCAAATCCTTTATATTAGGACTTCCAAATAACTGTATTATATCGCAAATTCAACTAATTATCAAGTTTTTCTAGTAACACTGATGCATGGAGGTCAATTTAGTTCTATTGCGCCTTCAATACTATCATTAATGGCCGAGTTGTCACGTTTGCAGTGTTATGGCACAGACCAAGCTCTTCCATTTGTAACGGTGTGTTTTACAAAAAAATACAGACCAAATCCTTTATCTTGGGACTTCGAAATAACTGTGTCATATCGCAAATTCAACTAATTATCCAGATTTGCTAGTAACACTGATGCCTGGAGGTCATTTTAGTTCTATTGCGCCTTCAATACTATCATTACTGACCGAGTTGTCGCATTTTCAGTGTTATGGCACCACCAAGGTCTTCCATTTGTACCGCTGTATTTGACAACAAAATACAGAGCAAATCCTTCATCTTGGGACTTCGAAATAACTGTGTCATATCGCAAATTCAACTAATTATCCAGTTTTTCTGGTAACACTGATACCTGGAAGTCAATTTAGTTCTATTGCGCCTTCAATACTATCATTAATGGCCGAGTTGTGACATTTGCAGTGTTATGGCACAGGCCAACCACGTCCATTTGTACCGGTGTGTTTGACAACAAAACACAGAGCAAATCCTTTATATTAGGACTTCGAAATAACTGTCTTATATCGCAAATTCAACTAATTATCAAGTTTTTCTAGTAACACTGATGCCTGGACGTCAATTTAGTTCAATTGCGCCATCAATACTATCATTAATGGCCGAGTTGTCACGTTTGCAGTGTTATGACACAGGCCAAGCTCTTCCATTTGTACCGCTGTGTTTGACAACAATATACAGAGCAAATCCTTTATCTTGGGACTTCGAAATAACTGTCTTATATCGCAAATTCAACTAATTATAAAGTTTTTCTAGTAACACTGATGCCTGGACGTCAATTTAGTTCAATTGCGCCATCAATACTATCATTAATGGCCGAGTTGTCACGTTTGCAGTGATATGGCACAGGCCAAGCTCTTCCATTTGTACCGGTGTGTTTGACAACAAAATACAGAGCAAATCCTTTATTTTGGGACTTCGAAATAACTGTGTCATATCGCAAATTCAACTAATTATCCAGTTGTTCTGGTAACACTGATGCCTGGATGTCAATTTAGTTCTATTGCGCCTTCAATACTATCATTAATGGCCGAGTTGTGACATTTGCAGTGTTATGGCACAGGCCAACCTCGTCCATTTGTACCGGTGTGTTTGAGAACAAAACACAGAGCAAATCCTTTATATTAGGACTTCGAAATAACTGTCTTATATCGCAAATTCAACTAATTATAAAGTTTTTCTAGTAACACTGATGCCTGGACGTCAATTTAGTTCAATTGCGCCATCAATACTATCATTAATGGCCGAGTTGTCACGTTTGCAGTGTTATGGCACAGGCCAAGCTCTTCCATTTGTACCGCTGTGTTTGACAACAAAATACAGAGCAAATCCTTTATATTAGGACTTCCAAATAACTGTATTATATCGCAAATTCAACTAATTATCAAGTTTTTCTAGTAACACTGATGCATGGAGGTCAATTTAGTTCTATTGCGCCTTCAATACTATCATTAATGGCCGAGTTGTCACGTTTGCAGTGTTATGGCACAGACCAAGCTCTTCCATTTGTAACGGTGTGTTTTACAAAAAAATACAGACCAAATCCTTTATCTTGGGACTTCGAAATAACTGTGTCATATCGCAAATTCAACTAATTATACAGATTTGCTAGTAACACTGATGCCTGGAGGTCATTTTAGTTCTATTGCGCCTTCAATACTATCATTACTGACCGAGTTGTCGCATTTTCAGTGTTATGGCACCACCAAGCTCTTCCATTTGTACCGCTGTATTTGACAACAAAATACAGAGCAAATCCTTTATCTTGGGACTTCGAAATAACTGTGTCATATCGCAAATTCAACTAATTATCCAGTTTTTCTGGTAACACTGATACCTGGAAGTCAATTTAGTTCTATTGCGCCTTCAATACTATCATTAATGGCCGAGTTGTGACATTTGCAGTGTTATGGCACAGGCCAACCACGTCCATTTGTACCGGTGTGTTTGACAACAAAACACAGAGCAAATCCTTTATATTAGGACTTCGAAATAACTGTCTTATATCGCAAATTCAACTAATTATCAAGTTTTTCTAGTAACACTGATGCCTGGACGTCAATTTAGTTCAATTGCGCCATCAATACTATCATTAATGGCCGAGTTGTCACGTTTGCAGTGTTATGACACAGGCCAAGCTCTTCCATTTGTACCGCTGTGTTTGACAACAATATACAGAGCAAATCCTTTATCTTGGGACTTCGAAATAACTGTGTCATATCGCAAATTCAACCAATTATCAAGTGTTCCTAGTAATACTGATGCCTGGAGGTGAATTTAGTTCTATTGCGCAATCAATACCATCATTAATGGGCGAGTTATCACGTTTGCAGTGTTATAGCACAGGCCAAGCTCTTCCATTTGTACCGGTGTCTTTGACAACAAAATACAGACCAAATCCTTTCTCTTGGGACTTCGAAATAACTGTATCAACTAATTATCCAGTTTTCCTAGAAATACTGATGCCTGGAGGTCAATTTAGTTCTATTACGCCATCAATACTATCATTAATGGGCAAGTTATCACGTTTGATGTGTTATAGCACAGGCCAAGCTCTTCCATTGGTACCGCTGTGTTTGACAACAAAACACAGAGCAAATCCTTTATCTTGGGACTTCGAAATAACTGTCTTATATCGCAAATTCAACTAATTATAAAGTTTTTCTAGTAACACTGATGCCTGGACGTCAATTTAGTTCAATTGCGCCATCAATACTATCATTAATGGCCGAGTTGTCACGTTTGCAGTGTTATGGCACAGGCCAAGCTCTTCCATTTGTACCGGTGTGTTTGACAACAAAATACAGAGCAAATCCTTTATTTTGGGACTTCGAAATAACTGTGTCATATCGCAAATTCAACTAATTATCCAGTTGTTCTGGTAACACTGATGCCTGGAAGTCAATTTAGTTCTATTGCGCCTTCAATACTATCATTAATGGCCGAGTTGTGACATTTGCAGTGTTATGGCACAGGCCAACCTCGTCCATTTGTACCGGTGTGTTTGACAACAAAACACAGAGCAAATCCTTTATATTAGGACTTCGAAATAACTGTCTTATATCGCAAATTCAACTAATTATAAAGTTTTTCTAGTAACACTGATGCCTGGACGTCAATTTAGTTCAATTGCGCCATCAATACTATCATTAATGGCCGAGTTGTCACGTTTGCAGTGTTATGGCACAGGCCAAGCTCTTCCATTTGTACCGCTGTGTTTGACAACAAAATACAGAGCAAATCCTTTATATTAGGACTTCCAAATAACTGTATTATATCGCAAATTCAACTAATTATCAAGTTTTTCTAGTAACACTGATGCATGGAGGTCAATTTAGTTCTATTGCGCCTTCAATACTATCATTAATGGCCGAGTTATCACGTTTGCAGTGTTCTGGCACAGACCAAGCTCTTCCATTTGTAACGGTGTGTTTTACAAGAAAATACAGACCAAATCCTTTATCTTGGGACTTCGAAATAACTGTGTCATATCGCAAATTCAACTAATTATCCAGATTTGCTAGTAACACTGATGCCTGGAGGTCATTTTAGTTCTATTGCGCCTTCAATACTATCATTACTGACCGAGTTGTCGCATTTTCAGTGTTATGGCACCACCAAGCTCTTCCATTTGTACCGCTGTGTTTGACAACAAAATACAGAGCAAATCCTTTATCTTGGGACTTCGAAATAACTGTGTCATATCGCAAATTCAACTAATTATCCAGTTTTTCTGGTAACACTGATGCCTGGAAGTCAATTTAGTTCTATTACGCCTTCAATACTATCATTAATGGCCGAGTTGTGACATTTGCAGTGTTATGGCACAGGCCAAGCTCTTCCATTTGTACCGCTGTGTTTGACAACAAAATACAGAGCAAATCCTTTATCTTGGGACTTCGAAATAACTGTATCAACTAATTATCCAGTTTTCCTAGAAATACTGATGCCTGGAGGTCAATTTAGTTCTATTGCGCCATCAATACTATCATTAATGGGCGAGTTATCACGTTTGATGTGTTATAGCACAGGCCAAGCTCTTCCATTGTTACCGCTGTGTTTGACAACAAAACACAGAGCAAATCCTTTATCTTGGGACTTCGAAATAACTGTCTTATATCGCAAATTCAACTAATTATAAAGTTTTTCTAGTAACACTGATGCCTGGACGTCAATTTAGTTCAATTGCGCCATCAATACTATCATTAATGGCCGAGTTGTCACGTTTGCAGTGTTATGGCACAGGCCAAGCTCTTCCATTTGTACCGGTGTGTTTGACAACAAAATACAGAGCAAATCCTTTATTTTGGGACTTCGAAATAACTGTGTCATATCGCAAATTCAACTAATTATCCAGTTGTTCTGGTAACACTGATGCCTGGAAGTCAATTTAGTTCTATTGCGCCTTCAATACTATCATTAATGGCCGAGTTGTGACATTTGCAGTGTTATGGCACAGGCCAACCTCGTCCATTTGTACCGGTGTGTTTGACAACAAAACACAGAGCAAATCCTTTATATTAGGACTTCGAAATAACTGTCTTATATCGCAAATTCAACTAATTATAAAGTTTTTCTAGTAACACTGATGCCTGGACGTCAATTTAGTTCAATTGCGCCATCAATACTATCATTAATGGCCGAGTTGTCACGTTTGCAGTGTTATGGCACAGGCCAAGCTCTTCCATTTGTACCGCTGTGTTTGACAACAAAATACAGAGCAAATCCTTTATATTAGGACTTCCAAATAACTGTATTATATCGCAAATTCAACTAATTATCAAGTTTTTCTAGTAACACTGATGCATGGAGGTCAATTTAGTTCTATTGCGCCTTCAATACTATCATTAATGGCCGAGTTGTCACGTTTGCAGTGTTATGGCATAGACCAAGCTCTTCCATTTGTAACGGTGTGTTTTACAAAAAAATACAGACCAAATCCTTTATCTTGGGACTTCGAAATAACTGTGTCATATCGCAAATTCAACTAATTATCCAGATTTGCTAGTAACACTGATGCCTGGAGGTCATTTTAGTTCTATTGCGCCTTCAATACTATCATTACTGACCGAGTTGTCGCATTTTCAGTGTTATGGCACCACCAAGCTCTTCCATTTGTACCGCTGTATTTGACAACAAAATACAGAGCAAATCCTTTATCTTGGGACTTCGAAATAACTGTGTCATATCGCAAATTCAACTAATTATCCAGTTTTTCTGGTAACACTGATGCCTGGAAGTCAATTTAGTTCTATTACGCCTTCAATACTATCATTAATGGCCGAGTTGTGACATTTGCAGTGTTATGGCACAGGCCAAGCTCTTCCATTTGTACCGCTGTGTTTGACAACAAAATACAGAGCAAATCCTTTATATTAGGACTTCGAAATAACTGTATTATATGGCAAATTCAACCAATTATCTAGTTTTCCTAGTAATACTGATGCCTGGAGGTGAATTTAGTTCTATTGCGCCATCAATACCATCATTAATGGGCGAGTTATCACGTTTGCAGTGTTATAGCACAGGCCAAGCTCTTCCATTTGTACCGGTGTGTTTGACAACAAAACAGAGAGCAACTCCTTTATATTAAGACTTCGAAATAACTGTATCAACTAATTATCCAGTTTTCCTAGAAATACTGTTGCCTGGAGGTCAATTTAATTCTATTGCGCCATCAATACTATCATTAATGGGCGAGTTATCACGTTAAATTTGATGTGTTATAGCACAGGCCAAGCTCTTCCATTTGTACCACTGTGTTTGACAAAAAAACACAGAGGAAATCCTTTATCTTGGGACTTCGAAATAACTGTCTTATATCGCAAATTCAACTAATTATAAAGTTTTTCTAGAAATACTGATGACTGGAGGTCAATTTAGTTCTATTGCGCAATCAATACTATCATTAATGGGCGAGTTATCACGTTTGATGTGTTATAGCACAGGCCAAGCTCTTCCATTTGTACCGCTGTGTTTGACAACAAAATACAGAGCAAATCCTTTATCTTGGGACTTCGAAATAACTGTGTCATATCGCAAATTCAACTAATTATCAAGTTTTTCTAGTAACACTGATGCCTGGAGGTCAATTTAGTTCTATTGCGCCTTCAATACTATCATTAATGGCCGAGTTGTGACATTTGCAGTGTTATGGCACAGGCCAAGCTATTCCATTTGTACCGGTGTGTTTTACAACAAAAGAGAGAGCAACTCCTTTATATTAGGACTTCGAAATAACTGTATTATATGGCAAATTCAAACAATTATCTAGTTTTCCTAGTAATACTGATGCCTGGAGGTGAATTTAGTTCTATTGCGCCATCAATACCATCATTAATGGGCGAGTTATCACGTTTGCAGTGTTATAGCACAGGCCAAGCTCTTCCATTTGTACCGGTGTGTTTGACAACAAAACAGAGAGAAACTCCTTTATATTAAGACTTCGAAATAACTGTATCAACTAATTATAAAGTTTTTCTAGTAACACTGATGCCTGGACGTCAATTTAATTCAATTGCGCCATCAATACTATCATTAATGGCCGAGTTGTCACGTTTGCAGTGATATGGCACAGGCCAAGCTCTTCCATTTGTACCGGTGTGTTTGACAACAAAACACAGAGCAAATCCTTTATATTAGGACTTCGAAATAACTGTATTATATCGCAAATTCAACTAATTATCCAGTTTTCCTAGTAATACTGATGCCTGGAGGTGAATTTAGTTCTATTGCGCCATCAATACCATCATTAAAGGGCGAGTTATCACGTTTGCAGTGTTATAGCACAGGCGAAGCTCTTCCATTTGTACCGGTGTGTTTGACAACAAAATACAGACCAAATCCTTTATCTTGGGACTTCGAAATAACTGTGTCATATCGCAAATTCAACCCATTATCAAGTTTTCCTAGTAATACTGATGCCTGGAGGTGAATTTAGTTCTATTGCGCCATCAATACCATCATTAATGGGCGAGTTATCACGTTTGCAGTGTTATAGGACAGGCCAAGCTCTTCCATTTGTACCGGTGTGTTTGACAACAAAATACAGACCAAATCCTTTATCTTGGGACTTCGAAATAACTGTATCAACTAATTATCCAGTTTTCCTAGAAATACTGATGCCTGGAGGTCAATTTAGTTCTATTGCGCCATCAATACCATCATTAATGGGCGAGTTATCACGTTTGATGTGTTATAGCACAGGCCAAGCTCTTCCATTTGTACCGCTGTGTTTGACAACAAAATACAGAGGAAATCCTTTATTTTGCGACTTCGAAATAACTGTGTCATATCGCAAATTCAACTAATTATCAAGTTTTTCTTGTAACACTGATGCCTGGAGGTCAATTTAGTTCTATTGCGCCATCAATACTATCATTAATGGCCGAGTTGTCACACTTGCAGTGTTATGGCACAGGCCAAGCTCTTCCATTTGTACCGCTGTGTTTGACAACAAAACACAGAGCAAATCCTTTATCTTGGGACTTCGAAATAACTGTGTCATATCGCAAATTCAACTAATTATCAAGTTTTTCTAGTAACACTGATGCCTGGAGGTCAATTTAGTTCTATTGCGCCTTCAATACTATCATTAATGGCCGAGTTGTCACATTTGCAGTGTTATGGCACAGGCCAAGCTATTCCATTTGTACCGGTGTGTTTTACAACAAAAGAGAGAGCAACTCCTTTATATTAGGACTTCGAAATAACTGTATTATATGGCAAATTCAACCAATTATCTAGTTTTCCTAGTAATACTGATGCCTGGAGGTGAATTTAGTTCTATTGCGCCATCAATACTATCATTAATGGGCGAGTTATCACGTTTGCAGTGTTATAGCACAGGCCAAGCTCTTCCATTTGTACCGGTGTGTTTGACAACAAAATACAGACCAAATCCTTTATCTTGGGACTTCGAAATAACTGTGACATATTGCAAATTCAACTAATTATCCAGTTTTGCTAGTAAAACTGATGCCTGGAGGTCATTTTAGTTCTATTGCGCCTTCAATACTATCATTAATGACCGAGTTGTCGCATTTTCAGTGTTATGGCACCACCAAGCTCTTCCATTTGTACCGGTGTGTTTGACAACAAAACACAGAGCAAATCCTTTATTTGGGACTTCGAAATAACTGTGTTATCTTGCCAATTCAACTAATTATATAGTTTTCCTAGTCACTCTGATGCCTGGAAGTCAATTTATTTCTATTGCGCCATAAATACTATCATTAATGGCCGAGTTGTCACATTTTCAGTGTTATGGCACAGGCCAACCTCGTCCATTTGTACCGGTGTGTTTGACAACAAAACACAGAGCAAATCCTTTATATTAGGACTTCGAAATAACTGTCTTATATCGCAAATTCAACTAATTATAAAGTGTTTCTAGTAACACTGATGCCTGGACGTCAATTTAGTTCAATTGCGCCTTCAATACTATCATTAATGGCCGAGTTGTCACATTTGCAGTGTTATGGCACAGGCCAAGCTATTCCATTTGTACCGGTGTGTTTTACAACAAAAGAGAGAGCAACTCCTTTATATTAGGACTTCGAAATAACTGTATTATATGGCAAATTCAACCAATTATCTAGTTTTCCTAGTAATACTGATGCCTGGAGGTGAATTTAGTTCTATTGCGCCATCAATACTATCATTAATGGGCGAGTTATCACGTTTGCAGTGTTATAGCACAGGCCAAGCTCTTCCATTTGTACCGGTGTGTTTGACAACAAAATACAGACCAAATCCTTTATCTTGGGACTTCGAAATAACTGTGACATATTGCAAATTCAACTAATTATCCAGTTTTGCTAGTAAAACTGATGCCTGGAGGTCATTTTAGTTCTATTGCGCCTTCAATACTATCATTAATGACCGAGTTGTCGCATTTTCAGTGTTATGGCACAGGCCAACCTCTTCCATTTGTACCGGTGTGTTTGACAACAAAATACAGAGCAAATCCTTTATATTAGGACTTCGAAATAACTGTCTTATATCGCAAATTCAACTAATTATAAAGTGTTTCTAGTAACACTGATGCCTGGACGTCAATTTAGTTCAATTGCGCCATCAATACTATCATTAATGGCCGAGTTGCCACGTTTGCAGTGTTATGGCACAGGCCAAGCTCTTCCATTTGTACCGCTGTGTTTGAGAACAAAATACAGAGCAACTCCTTTATATTAGGACTTCGAAATAACTGTATTATATGGCAAATTCAACCAATTATCTAGTTTTCCTAGTAATACTGATGCCTGGAGGTGAATTTAGTTCTATTGCGCCATCAATACCATCATTAATGGGCGAGTTATCACGTTTGCAGTGTTATAGCACAGGCCAAGCTCTTCCATTTGTACCGGTGTGTTTGACAACAAAACAGAGAGCAACTCCTTTATATTAAGACTTCGAAATAACTGTATCAACTAATTATCCAGTTTTCCTAGAAATACTGTTGCCTGGAGGTCAATTTAATTCTATTGCGCCATCAATACTATCATTAATGGGCGAGTTATCACGATAAATTTGATGTGTTATAGCACAGGCCAAGCTCTTCCATTTGTACCACTGTGTTTGACAAAAAAACACAGAGGAAATCCTTTATCTTGGGACTTCGAAATAACTGTCTTATATCGCAAATTCAACTAATTATAAAGTTTTTCTAGAAATACTGATGACTGGAGGTCAATTTAGTTCTATTGCGCAATCAATACTATCATTAATGGGCGAGTTATCACGTTTGATGTGTTATAGCACAGGCCAAGCTCTTCCATTTGTACCGCTGTGTTTGACAACAAAATACAGAGCAAATCCTTTATTTTGCGACTTCGAAATAACTGTGTCATATCGCAAATTCAACTAATTATCAAGTTTTTCTGGTAACACTGATGCCTGGAGGTCAATTTAGTTCTATTGCGCCATCAATACTATCATTAATGGCCGAGTTGTCACACTTGCAGTGTTATGGCACAGGCCAAGCTCTTCCATTTGTACCGCTGTGTTTGACAACAAAACACAGAGCAAATCCTTTATCTTGGGACTTCGAAATAACTGTGTCATATCGCAAATTCAACTAATTATCAAGTTTTTCTAGTAACACTGATGCCTGGAGGTCAATTTAGTTCTATTGCGCCTTCAATACAATCATTAATGGCCGAGTTGTGACATTTGCAGTGTTATGGCACAGGCCAAGCTATTCCATTTGTACCGGTGTGTTTTACAACAAAAGAGAGAGCAACTCCTTTATATTAGGACTTCGAAATAACTGTATTATATGGCAAATTCAACCAATTATCTAGTTTTCCTAGTAATACTGATGCCTGGAGGTGAATTTAGTTCTATTGCGCCATCAATACCATCATTAATGGGCGAGTTATCACGTTTGCAGTGTTATAGCACAGGCCAAGCTCTTCCATTTGTACCGGTGTGTTTGACAACAAAACAGAGAGAAACTCCTTTATATTAAGACTTCGAAATAACTGTATCAACTAATTATCCAGTTTTCCTAGAAATACTGATGCCTGGAGGTCAATTTAATTCTATTGCGCCATCAATACTATCATTAATGGGCGAGTTATCACGTTTGATGTGTTATAGCACAGGCCAAGCTCTTCCATTTGTACCGCTGTGTTTGACAAAAAAACAGAGGAAATCCTTTATCTTGGGACTTCGAAATAACTGTCTTATATCGCAAATTCAACTAATTATAAAGTTTTTCTAGTAACACTGATGCCTGGACGTCAATTTAGTTCAATTGCGCCATCAATACTATCATTAATGGCCGAGTTGTCACGTTTGCAGTGATATGGCACAGGCCAAGCTCTTCCATTTGTACCGGTGTGTTTGACAACAAAACACAGAGCAAATCCTTTATCTTGGGACTTCGAAATAACTGTGTCATATCGCAAATTCAACCCATTATCAAGTTTTCCTAGTAATACTGATGCCTGGAGGTGAATTTAGTTCTATTGCGCCATCAATACCATCATTAATGGGCGAGTTATCACGTTTGCAGTGTTATAGGACAGGCCAAGCTCTTCCATTTGTACCGGTGTGTTTGACAACAAAATACAGACCAAATCCTTTATCTTGGGACTTCGAAATAACTGTATCAACTAATTATCCAGTTTTCCTAGAAATACTGATGCCTGGAGGTCAATTTAGTTCTATTGCGCCATCAATACCATCATTAATGGGCGAGTTATCACGTTTGATGTGTTATAGCACAGGCCAAGCTATTCCATTTGTACCGGTGTGTTTTACAACAAAAGAGAGAGCAACTCCTTTATATTAGGACTTCGAAATAACTGTATTATATGGCAAATTCAACCAATTATCTAGTTTTCCTAGTAATACTGATGCCTGGAGGTGAATTTAGTTCTATTGCGCCATCAATACTATCATTAATGGGCGAGTTATCACGTTTGCAGTGTTATAGCACAGGCCAAGCTCTTCCATTTGTACCGGTGTGTTTGACAACAAAATACAGACCAAATCCTTTATCTTGGGACTTCGAAATAACTGTGACATATTGCAAATTCAACTAATTATCCAGTTTTGCTAGTAAAACTGATGCCTGGAGGTCATTTTAGTTCTATTGCGCCTTCAATACTATCATTAATGACCGAGTTGTCGCATTTTCAGTGTTATGGCACCACCAAGCTCTTCCATTTGTACCGGTGTGTTTGACAACAAAACACAGAGCAAATCCTTTATTTGGGACTTCGAAATAACTGTGTTATCTTGCCAATTCAACTAATTATATAGTTTTCCTAGTCACTCTGATGCCTGGAAGTCAATTTATTTCTATTGCGCCATAAATACTATCATTAATGGCCGAGTTGTCACATTTTCAGTGTTATGGCACAGGCCAACCTCGTCCATTTGTACCGGTGTGTTTGACAACAAAACACAGAGCAAATCCTTTATATTAGGACTTCGAAATAACTGTCTTATATCGCAAATTCAACTAATTATAAAGTGTTTCTAGTAACACTGATGCCTGGACGTCAATTTAGTTCAATTGCGCCATCAATACTATCATTAATGGCCGAGTTGCCACGTTTGCAGTGTTATGGCACAGGCCAAGCTCTTCCATTTGTACCGCTGTGTTTGAGAACAAAATACAGAGCAACTCCTTTATATTAGGACTTCGAAATAACTGTATTATATGGCAAATTCAACCAATTATCTAGTTTTCCTAGTAATACTGATGCCTGGAGGTGAATTTAGTTCTATTGCGCCATCAATACCATCATTAATGGGCGAGTTATCACGTTTGCAGTGTTATAGCACAGGCCAAGCTCTTCCATTTGTACCGGTGTGTTTGACAACAAAACAGAGAGCAACTCCTTTATATTAAGACTTCGAAATAACTGTATCAACTAATTATCCAGTTTTCCTAGAAATACTGTTGCCTGGAGGTCAATTTAATTCTATTGCGCCATCAATACTATCATTAATGGGCGAGTTATCACGATAAATTTGATGTGTTATAGCACAGGCCAAGCTCTTCCATTTGTACCACTGTGTTTGACAAAAAAACACAGAGGAAATCCTTTATCTTGGGACTTCGAAATAACTGTCTTATATCGCAAATTCAACTAATTATAAAGTTTTTCTAGAAATACTGATGACTGGAGGTCAATTTAGTTCTATTGCGCAATCAATACTATCATTAATGGGCGAGTTATCACGTTTGATGTGTTATAGCACAGGCCAAGCTCTTCCATTTGTACCGCTGTGTTTGACAACAAAATACAGAGCAAATCCTTTATTTTGCGACTTCGAAATAACTGTGTCATATCGCAAATTCAACTAATTATCAAGTTTTTCTGGTAACACTGATGCCTGGAGGTCAATTTAGTTCTATTGCGCCATCAATACTATCATTAATGGCCGAGTTGTCACACTTGCAGTGTTATGGCACAGGCCAAGCTCTTCCATTTGTACCGCTGTGTTTGACAACAAAACACAGAGCAAATCCTTTATCTTGGGACTTCGAAATAACTGTGTCATATCGCAAATTCAACTAATTATCAAGTTTTTCTAGTAACACTGATGCCTGGAGGTCAATTTAGTTCTATTGCGCCTTCAATACTATCATTAATGGCCGAGTTGTGACATTTGCAGTGTTATGGCACAGGCCAAGCTATTCCATTTGTACCGGTGTGTTTTACAACAAAAGAGAGAGCAACTCCTTTATATTAGGACTTCGAAATAACTGTATTATATGGCAAATTCAACCAATTATCTAGTTTTCCTAGTAATACTGATGCCTGGAGGTGAATTTAGTTCTATTGCGCCATCAATACCATCATTAATGGGCGAGTTATCACGTTTGCAGTGTTATAGCACAGGCCAAGCTCTTCCATTTGTACCGGTGTGTTTGACAACAAAACAGAGAGAAACTCCTTTATATTAAGACTTCGAAATAACTGTATCAACTAATTATCCAGTTTTCCTAGAAATACTGATGCCTGGAGGTCAATTTAATTCTATTGCGCCATCAATACTATCATTAATGGGCGAGTTATCACGTTTGATGTGTTATAGCACAGGCCAAGCTCTTCCATTTGTACCGCTGTGTTTGACAAAAAAACAGAGGAAATCCTTTATCTTGGGACTTCGAAATAACTGTCTTATATCGCAAATTCAACTAATTATAAAGTTTTTCTAGTAACACTGATGCCTGGACGTCAATTTAGTTCAATTGCGCCATCAATACTATCATTAATGGCCGAGTTGTCACGTTTGCAGTGATATGGCACAGGCCAAGCTCTTCCATTTGTACCGGTGTGTTTGACAACAAAACACAGAGCAAATCCTTTATCTTGGGACTTCGAAATAACTGTGTCATATCGCAAATTCAACCCATTATCAAGTTTTCCTAGTAATACTGATGCCTGGAGGTGAATTTAGTTCTATTGCGCCATCAATACCATCATTAATGGGCGAGTTATCACGTTTGCAGTGTTATAGGACAGGCCAAGCTCTTCCATTTGTACCGGTGTGTTTGACAACAAAATACAGACCAAATCCTTTATCTTGGGACTTCGAAATAACTGTATCAACTAATTATCCAGTTTTCCTAGAAATACTGATGCCTGGAGGTCAATTTAGTTCTATTGCGCCATCAATACCATCATTAATGGGCGAGTTATCACGTTTGATGTGTTATAGCACAGGCCAAGCTCTTCCATTTGTACCGCTGTGTTTGACAACAAAATACAGAGGAAATCCTTTATTTTGCGACTTCGAAATAACTGTGTCATATCGCAAATTCAACTAATTATCAAGTTTTTCTTGTAACACTGATGCCTGGAGGTCAATTTAGTTCTATTGCGCCATCAATACTATCATTAATGGCCGAGTTGTCACACTTGCAGTGTTATGGCACAGGCCAAGCTCTTCCATTTGTACCGCTGTGTTTGACAACAAAACACAGAGCAAATCCTTTATCTTGGGACTTCGAAATAACTGTGTCATATCGCAAATTCAACTAATTATCAAGTTTTTCTAGTAACACTGATGCCTGGAGGTCAATTTAGTTCTATTGCGCCTTCAATACTATTATTAATGGCCGAGTTGTCACATTTGCAGTGTTATGGCACAGGCCAAGCTATTCCATTTGTACCGGTGTGTTTTACAACAAAAGAGAGAGCAACTCCTTTATATTAGGACTTCGAAATAACTGTATTATATGGCAAATTCAACCAATTATCTAGTTTTCCTAGTAATACTGATGCCTGGAGGTGAATTTAGTTCTATTGCGCCATCAATACTATCATTAATGGGCGAGTTATCACGTTTGCAGTGTTATAGCACAGGCCAAGCTCTTCCATTTGTACCGGTGTGTTTGACAACAAAATACAGACCAAATCCTTTATCTTGGGACTTCGAAATAACTGTGACATATTGCAAATTCAACTAATTATCCAGTTTTGCTAGTAAAACTGATGCCTGGAGGTCATTTTAGTTCTATTGCGCCTTCAATACTATCATTAATGACCGAGTTGTCGCATTTTCAGTGTTATGGCACCACCAAGCTCTTCCATTTGTACCGGTGTGTTTGACAACAAAACACAGAGCAAATCCTTTATTTGGGACTTCGAAATAACTGTGTTATCTTGCCAATTCAACTAATTATATAGTTTTCCTAGTCACTCTGATGCCTGGAGGTAATTTTTGTTCTATTGCGCCATAAATACTATCATTAATGGCCGAGTTGTCACATTTTCAGTGTTGTTGCACCGCCAAGCCCTTCCATTTGTACCACCGGTGTGTTTGACAACAAAATACAGAGCAAATCCTTTATCTTGGGACTTCGAAATAACTGTGTCATATCGCAAATTCAACTAATTATCCAGTTTTTCTGGTAACACTGATACCTGGAAGTCAATTTAGTTCTATTGCGCCTTCAATACTATCATTAATGGCCGAGTTGTGACATTTGCAGTGTTATGGCACAGGCCAACCACGTCCATTTGTACCGGTGTGTTTGACAACAAAACACAGAGCAAATCCTTTATATTAGGACTTCGAAATAACTGTCTTATATCGCAAATTCAACTAATTATCAAGTTTTTCTAGTAACACTGATGCCTGGACGTCAATTTAGTTCAATTGCGCCATCAATACTATCATTAATGGCCGAGTTGTCACGTTTGCAGTGTTATGACACAGGCCAAGCTCTTCCATTTGTACCGCTGTGTTTGACAACAATATACAGAGCAAATCCTTTATCTTGGGACTTCGAAATAACTGGGTCATATCGCAAATTCAACCAATTATCAAGTTTTCCTAGTAATACTGATGCCTGGAGGTGAATTTAGTTCTATTGCGCAATCAATACCATCATTAATGGGCGAGTTATCACGTTTGCAGTGTTATAGCACAGGCCAAGCTCTTCCATTTGTACCGGTGTCTTTGACAACAAAATACAGACCAAATCCTTTATCTTGGGACTTCGAAATAACTGTGTCATATCGCAAATTCAACTAATTATCCAGATTTGCTAGTAACACTGATGCCTGGAGGTCATTTTAGTTCTATTGCGCCTTCAATACTATCATTACTGACCGAGTTGTCGCATTTTCAGTGTTATGGCACCACCAAGCTCTTCCATTTGTACCGCTGTGTTTGACAACAAAATACAGAGCAAATCCTTTATCTTGGGACTTCGAAATAACTGTGTCATATCGCAAATTCAACTAATTATCCAGTTTTTCTGGTAACACTGATGCCTGGAAGTCAATTTAGTTCTATTACGCCTTCAATACTATCATTAATGGCCGAGTTGTGACATTTGCAGTGTTATGGCACAGGCCAAGCTCTTCCATTTGTACCGCTGTGTTTGACAACAAAATACAGAGCAAATCCTTTATCTTGGGACTTCGAAATAACTGTATCAACTAATTATCCAGTTTTCCTAGAAATACTGATGCCTGGAGGTCAATTTAGTTCTATTGCGCCATCAATACTATCATTAATGGGCGAGTTATCACGTTTGATGTGTTATAGCACAGGCCAAGCTCTTCCATTGTTACCGCTGTGTTTGACAACAAAACACAGAGCAAATCCTTTATCTTGGGACTTCGAAATAACTGTCTTATATCGCAAATTCAACTAATTATAAAGTTTTTCTAGTAACACTGATGCCTGGACGTCAATTTAGTTCAATTGCGCCATCAATATTATCATTAATGGCCGAGTTGTCACGTTTGCAGTGTTATGGCACAGGCCAAGCTCTTCCATTTGTACCGGTGTGTTTGACAACAAAATACAGAGCAAATCCTTTATTTTGGGACTTCGAAATAACTGTGTCATATCGCAAATTCAACTAATTATCCAGTTGTTCTGGTAACACTGATGCCTGGAAGTCAATTTAGTTCTATTGCGCCTTCAATACTATCATTAATGGCCGAGTTGTGACATTTGCAGTGTTATGGCACAGGCCAAGCTCTTCCATTTGTAACGGTGTGTTTTACAACAAAATACAGAGCAAATCCTTTATCTTGGGACTTCGAAATAACTGTGTCATATCGCAAATTCAACTAATTATCCAGTTTTTCTGGTAACACTGATGCCTGGAGGTAATTTTTGTTCTATTGCGCCATAAATAATATCATTAATGGCCGAGTTGTCACATTTTCAGTGTTGTTGCACCGCCAAGCCCTTCCATTTGTACCACCGGTGTGTTTGACAACAAAATACAGAGCAAATCCTTTATCTTGGGACTTCGAAATAACTGTGTCATATCGCAAATTCAACTAATTATCCAGTTTTTCTGGTAACACTGATACCTGGAAGTCAATTTAGTTCTATTGCGCCTTCAATACTATCATTAATGGCCGAGTTGTCACGTTTGCAGTGTTATGGCACAGGCCAAGCTCTTCCATTTGTACCGCTGTGTTTGACAACAATATACAGAGCAAATCCTTTATCTTGGGACTTCGAAATAACTGTGTCATATCGCAAATTCAACCAATTATCAAGTTTTCCTAGTAATACTGATGCCTGGAGGTGAATTTAGTTCTATTGCGCAATCAATACCATCATTAATGGGCGAGTTATCACGTTTGCAGTGTTATAGCACAGGCCAAGCTCTTCCATTTGTACCGGTGTCTTTGACAACAAAATACAGACCAAATCCTTTCTCTTGGGACTTCGAAATAACTGTATCAACTAATTATCCAGTTTTCCTAGAAATACTGATGCCTGGAGGTCAATTTAGTTCTATTACGCCATCAATACTATCATTAATGGGCAAGTTATCACGTTTGATGTGTTATAGCACAGGCCAAGCTCTTCCATTGGTACCGCTGTGTTTGACAACAAAACACAGAGCAAATCCTTTATCTTGGGACTTCGAAATAACTGTCTTATATCGCAAATTCAACTAATTATAAAGTTTTTCTAGTAACACTGATGCCTGGACGTCAATTTAGTTCAATTGCGCCATCAATACTATCATTAATGGCCGAGTTGTCACGTTTGCAGTGTTATGGCACAGGCCAAGCTCTTCCATTTGTACCGGTGTGTTTGACAACAAAATACAGAGCAAATCCTTTATTTTGGGACTTCGAAATAACTGTGTCATATCGCAAATTCAACTAATTATCCAGTTGTTCTGGTAACACTGATGCCTGGAAGTCAATTTAGTTCTATTGCGCCTTCAATACTATCATTAATGGCCGAGTTGTGACATTTGCAGTGTTATGGCACAGGCCAACCTCGTCCATTTGTACCGGTGTGTTTGACAACAAAACACAGAGCAAATCCTTTATATTAGGACTTCGAAATAACTGTCTTATATTGCAAATTCAACTAATTATAAAGTTTTTCTAGTAACACTGATGCCTGGACGTCAATTTAGTTCAATTGCGCCATCAATACTATCATTAATGGCCGAGTTGTCACGTTTGCAGTGTTATGGCACAGGCCAAGCTCTTCCATTTGTACCGCTGTGTTTGACAACAAAATACAGAGCAAATCCTTTATATTAGGACTTCCAAATAACTGTATTATATCGCAAATTCAACTAATTATCAAGTTTTTCTAGTAACACTGATGCATGGAGGTCAATTTAGTTCTATTGCGCCTTCAATACTATCATTAATGGCCGAGTTATCACGTTTGCAGTGTTATGGCACAGACCAAGCTATTCCATTTGTAACGGTGTGTTTTACAAGAAAATACAGACCAAATCCTTTATCTTGGGACTTCGAAATAACTGTGTCATATCGGAAATTCAACTAATTATCCAGATTTGCTAGTAACACTGATGCCTGGAGGTCATTTTAGTTCTATTGCGCCTTCAATACTATCATTACTGACCGAGTTGTCGCATTTTCAGTGTTATGGCACCACCAAGCTCTTCCATTTGTACCGCTGTGTTTGACAACAAAATACAGAGCAAATCCTTTATCTTGGGACTTCGAAATAACTGTGTCATATCGCAAATTCAACTAATTATCCAGTTTTTCTGGTAACACTGATGCCTGGAAGTCAATTTAGTTCTATTACGCCTTCAATACTATCATTAATGGCCGAGTTGTGACATTTGCAGTGTTATGGCACAGGCCAAGCTCTTCCATTTGTACCGCTGTGTTTGACAACAAAATACAGAGCAAATCCTTTATCTTGGGACTTCGAAATAACTGTATCAACTAATTATCCAGTTTTCCTAGAAATACTGATGCCTGGAGGTCAATTTAGTTCTATTGCGCCATCAATACTATCATTAATGGGCGAGTTATCACGTTTGATGTGTTATAGCACAGGCCAAGCTCTTCCATTGTTACCGCTGTGTTTGACAACAAAACACAGAGCAAATCCTTTATCTTGGGACTTCGAAATAACTGTCTTATATCGCAAATTCAACTAATTATAAAGTTTTTCTAGTAACACTGATGCCTGGACGTCAATTTAGTTCAATTGCGCCATCAATACTATCATTAATGGCCGAGTTGTCACGTTTGCAGTGTTATGGCACAGGCCAAGCTCTTCCATTTGTACCGGTGTGTTTGACAACAAAATACAGAGCAAATCCTTTATTTTGGGACTTCGAAATAACTGTGTCATATCGCAAATTCAACTAATTATCCAGTTGTTCTGGTAACACTGATGCCTGGAAGTCAATTTAGTTCTATTGCGCCTTCAATACTATCATTAATGGCCGAGTTGTGACATTTGCAGTGTTATGGCACAGGCCAACCTCGTCCATTTGTACCGGTGTGTTTGACAACAAAACACAGAGCAAATCCTTTATATTAGGACTTCGAAATAACTGTCTTATATCGCAAATTCAACTAATTATAAAGTTTTTCTAGTAACACTGATGCCTGGACGTCAATTTAGTTCAATTGCGCCATCAATACTATCATTAATGGCCGAGTTGTCACGTTTGCAGTGTTATGGCACAGGCCAAGCTCTTCCATTTGTACCGCTGTGTTTGACAACAAAATACAGAGCAAATCCTTTATATTAGGACTTCCAAATAACTGTATTATATCGCAAATTCAACTAATTATCAAGTTTTTCTAGTAACACTGATGCATGGAGGTCAATTTAGTTCTATTGCGCCTTCAATACTATCATTAATGGCCGAGTTGTCACGTTTGCAGTGTTATGGCACAGACCAAGCTCTTCCATTTGTAACGGTGTGTTTTACAAAAAAATACAGACCAAATCCTTTATCTTGGGACTTCGAAATAACTGTGTCATATCGCAAATTCAACTAATTATCCAGATTTGCTAGTAACACTGATGCCTGGAGGTCATTTTAGTTCTATTGCGCCTTCAATACTATCATTACTGACCGAGTTGTCGCATTTTCAGTGTTATGGCACCACCAAGCTCTTCCATTTGTACCGCTGTATTTGACAACAAAATACAGAGCAAATCCTTTATCTTGGGACTTCGAAATAACTGTGTCATATCGCAAATTCAACTAATTATCCAGTTTTTCTGGTAACACTGATGCCTGGAAGTCAATTTAGTTCTATTACGCCTTCAATACTATCATTAATGGCCGAGTTGTGACATTTGCAGTGTTATGGCACAGGCCAAGCTCTTCCATTTGTACCGCTGTGTTTGACAACAAAATACAGAGCAAATCCTTTATCTTGGGACTTCGAAATAACTGTGTCATATCGCAAATTCAACTAATTATCCAGTTTTTCTGTTAACACTGATGGCTGGAGGTCAATTTAGTACTATTGCGCCTTCAATACTATCATTAATGGCCGAGTTGTGACATTTGCAGTGTTATGGCACAGGCCAAGCTCTTCCATTTGTACCGGTGTGTTTGACAACAAAACACAGAGCAAATCCTTTATATTAGGACTTCGAAATAACTGTATTATATCGCAAATTCAACCAATTATCAAGTTTTTCTAGTAACACTGATGCCTGGAGGGCAATTTAGTTCTATTGCGCCTTCAATACTATCATTAATGGCCGAGTTGTCAAGTTTGCAGTGTTATGGCACAGGCCAAGCTCTTCCATTTGTACCGCTGTGTTTGACAACAAAATACAGAGCAAATCCTTTATCTTGGGACTTCGAAATAACTGTGTCATATCGCAAATTCAACTAATTATCCAGTTTTTCTGTTAACACTGATGGCTGGAGGTCAATTTAGTACTATTGCGCCTTCAATACTATCATTAATGGCCGAGTTGTGACATTTGCAGTGTTATGGCACAGGCCAAGCTCTTCCATTTGTACCGGTGTGTTTGACAACAAAACACAGAGCAAATCCTTTATATTAGGACTTCGAAATAACTGTATTATATCGCAAATTCAACTAATTATAATGTTTTTCTAGTAACACTGATGCCTGGAGGGCAATTTAGTTATATTGCGCCTTCAATACTATCATTAATGGCCGAGTTGTCAAGTTTGCAGTGTTATGGCACAGACCAAGCTCTTCCATTTGTAACGGTGTGTTTGACAACAAAATACAGAGCAAATCCTTTATCTTGGGACTTCGAAATAACTGTCTTATATCGCAAATTCAACTAATTATAAAGTTTTTCTAGTAACACTGATGCCTGGACGTCAATTTAGTTCAATTGCGCCATCAATACTATCATTAATGGCCGAGTTGTCACCTTTGCAGTGTTATGGCACAGGCCAAGCTCTTCCATTTGTACCGGTGTGTTTGACAACAAAATACAGAGCAAATCCTTTATTTTGGGACTTCGAAATAACTGTGCCATATCGCAAATTCAACTAATTATCCAGTTGTTCTGGTAACACTGATGCCTGGAAGTCAATTTAGTTCTATTGCGCCTTCAATACTATCATTAATGGCCGAGTTGTGACATTTGCAGTGTTATGGCACAGGCCAACCTCGTCCATTTGTACCGGTGTGTTTGACAACAAAACACAGAGCAAATCCTTTATATTAGGACTTCGAAATAACTGTCTTATATCGCAAATTCAACTAATTATAAAGTTTTTCTAGTAACACTGATGCCTGGACGTCAATTTAGTTCAATTGCGCCATCAATACTATCATTAATGGCCGAGTTGTCACGTTTGCAGTGTTATGGCACAGGCCAAGCCCTTCCATTTGTACCGCTGTGTTTGACAACAAAATACAGAGCAAATCCTTTATATTAGGACTTCCAAATAACTGTATTATATCGCAAATTCAACTAATTATCAAGTTTTTCTAGTAACACTGATGCATGGAGGTCAATTTAGTTCTATTGCGCCTTCAATACTATCATTAATGGCCGAGTTGTCACGTTTGCAGTGTTATGGCACAGACCAAGCTCTTCCATTTGTAACGGTGTGTTTTACAAAAAAATACAGACCAAATCCTTTATCTTGGGACTTCGAAATAACTGGGTCATATCGCAAATTCAACTAATTATCCAGATTTGCTAGTAACACTGATGCCTGGAGGTCATTTTAGTTCTATTGCGCCTTCAATACTATCATTACTGACCGAGTTGTCGCATTTTCAGTGTTATGGCACCACCAAGCTCTTCCATTTGTACCGCTGTATTTGACAACAAAATACAGAGCAAATCCTTTATCTTGGGACTTCGAAATAACTGTGTCATATCGCAAATTCAACTAATTATCCAGTTTTTTCTGGTAACACTGATGCCTGGAAGTCAATTTAGTTCTATTACGCCTTCAATACTATCATTAATGGCCGAGTTGTGACATTTGCAGTGTTATGGCACAGGCCAAGCTCTTCCATTTGTACCGCTGTGTTTGACAACAAAATACAGAGCAAATCCTTTATCTTGGGACTTCGAAATAACTGTGTCATATCGCAAATTCAACTAATTATCCAGTTTTTCTGTTAACACTGATGGCTGGAGGTCAATTTAGTACTATTGCGCCTTCAATACTATCATTAATGGCCGAGTTGTGACATTTGCAGTGTTATGGCACAGGCCAAGCTCTTCCATTTGTACCGGTGTGTTTGACAACAAAACACAGAGCAAATCCTTTATATTAGGACTTCGAAATAACTGTATTATATCGCAAATTCAACTAATTATAAAGTTTTTCTAGTAACACTGATGCCTGGAGGTCAATTTAGTTCTATTGCGCCTTCAATACTATCATTAATGGCCGAGTTGTCAAGTTTGCAGTGTTATGGCACAGACCAAGCTCTTCCATTTGTAACGGTGTGTTTGACAACAAAATACAGAGCAAATCCTTTATCTTGGGACTTCGAAATAACTGTGACATATTGCAAATTCAACTAATTATCCAGTTTTGCTAGTAACACTGATGCCTGGAGGTCATTTTAGTTCTATTACGCCTTCAATACTATCATTAATGGCCGAGTTGTAACATTTGCAGTGTTATGGCACAGGCCAACCTCTTCCATTTGTACCGGTGTGTTTGACAACAAAACACAGAGCAAATCCTTTATATTAGGACTTCGAAATAACTGTCTTATATCGCAAATTCAACTAATTATAAAGTTTTTCTAGTAACACTGATGCCTGGACGTCAATTTAGTTCAATTGCGCCATCAATACTATCATTAATGGCCGAGTTGTCACGTTTGCAGTGTTATGGCACAGGCCAAGCTCTTCCATTTGTACCGCTTTGTTTGACAACAAAATACAGAGCAAATCCTTTATCTTGGGACTTCGAAATAACTGTGTCATATCGCAAATTCAACTAATTATCCAGTTTTTCTGTTAACACTGATGCATGGAGGTCAATTTAGTTCTATTGCGCATTCAATACTATCATTAATGGCCGAGTTGTGACATTTGCAGTGTTATGGCACAGGCCAAGCTCTTCCATTTGTACCGGTGTGTTTGACAACAAAACACAGAGAAAATCCTTTATATTAGGACTTCGAAATAACTGTATTATATCGCAAATTCAACTAATTATAAAGTTTTTCTAGTAACACTGATGCCTGGAGGTCAATTTAGTTCTATTGCGCCTTCAATACTATCATTAATGGCCGAGTTGTCACGTTTGCAGTGTTATGGCACAGACCAAGCTCTTCCATTTGTAACGGTGTGTTTTACAACAAAATACAGACCAAATCTTTTATCTTGGGACTTCTTAATAACTGTGTTATCTTGCCAATTCAACTAATTATCTAGTTTTCCTAGTCACTCTGATGCCTGGAGGTCATTTTTGTTCTATTGCGCCATAAATACTATCATTAATGGCCGAGTTGTCACATTTTCAGTGTTGTGGCACCGCCAAGCTCTTCCATTTGTACCGCTGTGTTTGACAACAAAATACAGAGCAAATCCTTTATTTTGGGACTTCGAAATAACTGTGTCATATCGCAAATTCAACTAATTATCCAGTTTTTCTGGTAACACTGATGCCTGGAAGTCAATTTATTTCTATTGCGCCTTCAATACTATCATTAATGGCCGAGTTGTGACATTTGCAGTGTTATGGCACAGGCCAACCTCGTCCATTTGTACCGGTGTGTTTGACAACAAAACACAGAGCAAATCCTTTATATTAGGACTTCGAAATAACTGTCTTATATCGCAAATTCAACTAATTATAAAGTTTTTCTAGTAACACTGATGCCTGGACGTCAATTTAGTTCAATTGCGCCATCAATACTATCATTAATGGCCGAGTTGCCACGTTTGCAGTGTTATGGCACAGGCCAAGCTCTTCCATTTGTACCGCTGTGTTTGAGAACAAAATACAGAGCAACTCCTTTATATTAGGACTTCGAAATAACTGTATTATATGGCAAATTCAACCAATTATCTAGTTTTCCTAGTAATACTGATGCCTGGAGGTGAATTTAGTTCTATTGCGCCATCAATACCATCATTAATGGGCGAGTTATCACGTTTGCAGTGTTATAGCACAGGCCAAGCTCTTCCATTTGTACCGGTGTGTTTGACAACAAAACAGAGAGCAACTCCTTTATATTAAGACTTCGAAATAACTGTATCAACTAATTATCCAGTTTTCCTAGAAATACTGTTGCCTGGAGGTCAATTTAATTCTATTGCGCCATCAATACTATCATTAATGGGCGAGTTATCACGTTAAATTTGATGTGTTATAGCACAGGCCAAGCTCTTCCATTTGTACCACTATTGTTTGACAAAAAAACACAGAGGAAATCCTTTATCTTGGGACTTCGAAATAACTGTCTTATATCGCAAATTCAACTAATTATAAAGTTTTTCTAGAAATACTGATGACTGGAGGTCAATTTAGTTCTATTGCGCAATCAATACTATCATTAATGGGCGAGTTATCACGTTTGATGTGTTATAGCACAGGCCAAGCTCTTCCATTTGTACCGCTGTGTTTGACAACAAAATACAGAGGAAATCCTTTATTTTGCGACTTCGAAATAACTGTGTCATATCGCAAATTCAACTAATTATCAAGTTTTTCTGGTAACACTGATGCCTGGAGGTCAATTTAGTTCTATTGCGCCATCAATACTATCATTAATGGCCGAGTTGTCACACTTGCAGTGTTATGGCACAGGCCAAGCTCTTCCATTTGTAACGGTGTGTTTGACAACAAAATACAGAGCAAATCCTTTATATTAGGACTTCGAAATAACTGTCTTATATCGCAAATTCAACTAATTATAAAGTTTTTCTAGTAACACTGATGCCTGGACGTCAATTTAGTTCAATTGCGCCATCAATACTATCATTAATGGCCGAGTTGTCACGTTTGCAGTGTTATGGCACAGGCCAAGCTCTTCCATTTGTACCGCTTTGTTTGACAAAAAAATACAGACCAAATCCTTTATCTTGGGACTTCGAAATAACTGTGTCATATCGCAAATTCAACTAATTATCAAGTTTTTCTGGTAACACTGATGCCTGGAGGTCAATTTAGTTCTATTGCGCCTTCAATACTATCATTACTGACCGAGTTGTCGCATTTTCAGTGTTATGGCACCACCAAGCTCTTCCATTTGTACCGCTGTATTTGACAACAAAATACAGAGCAAATCCTTTATCTTGGGACTTCGAAATAACTGTGTCATATCGCAAATTCAACTAATTATCCAGTTTTTCTGGTAACACTGATGCCTGGAAGTCAATTTAGTTCTATTACGCCTTCAATACTATCATTAATGGCCGAGTTGTGACATTTGCAGTGTTATGGCACAGGCCAAGCTCTTCCATTTGTACCGCTGTGTTTGACAACAAAATACAGAGCAAATCCTTTATCTTGGGACTTCGAAATAACTGTGTCATATCGCAAATTCAACTAATTATCCAGTTTTTCTGTTAACACTGATGGCTGGAGGTCAATTTAGTACTATTGCGCCTTCAATACTATCATTAATGGCCGAGTTGTGACATTTGCAGTGTTATGGCACAGGCCAAGCTCTTCCATTTGTACCGGTGTGTTTGACAACAAAACACAGAGCAAATCCTTTATATTAGGACTTCGAAATAACTGTATTATATCGCAAATTCAACTAATTATAAAGTTTTTCTAGTAACACTGATGCCTGGAGGGCAATTTAGTTCTATTGCGCCTTCAATACTATCATTAATGGCCGAGTTGTCAAGTTTGCAGTGTTATGGCACAGACCAAGCTCTTCCATTTGTAACGGTGTGTTTGACAACAAAATACAGAGCAAATCCTTTATCTTGGGACTTCGAAATAACTGTCTTATATCGCAAATTCAACTAATTATAAAGTTTTTCTAGTAACACTGATGCCTGGACGTCAATTTAGTTCAATTGCGCCATCAATACTATCATTAATGGCCGAGTTGTCACGTTTGCAGTGTTATGGCACAGGCCAAGCTCTTCCATTTGTACCGGTGTGTTTGACAACAAAATACAGAGAAAATCCTTTATTTTGGGACTTCGAAATAACTGTGCCATATCGCAAATTCAACTAATTATCCAGTTGTTCTGGTAACACTGATGCCTGGAAGTCAATTTAGTTCTATTGCGCCTTCAATACTATCATTAATGGCCGAGTTGTGACATTTGCAGTGTTATGGCACAGGCCAACCTCGTCCATTTGTACCGGTGTGTTTGACAACAAAACACAGAGCAAATCCTTTATATTAGGACTTCGAAATAACTGTCTTATATCGCAAATTCAACTAATTATAAAGTTTTTCTAGTAACACTGATGCCTGGACGTCAATTTAGTTCAATTGCGCCATCAATACTATCATTAATGGCCGAGTTGTCACGTTTGCAGTGTTATGGCACAGGCCAAGCCCTTCCATTTGTACCGCTGTGTTTGACAACAAAATACAGAGCAAATCCTTTATATTAGGACTTCCAAATAACTGTATTATATCGCAAATTCAACTAATTATCAAGTTTTTCTAGTAACACTGATGCATGGAGGTCAATTTAGTTCTATTGCGCCTTCAATACTATCATTAATGGCCGAGTTGTCACGTTTGCAGTGTTATGGCACAGACCAAGCTCTTCCATTTGTAACGGTGTGTTTTACAAAAAAATACAGACCAAATCCTTTATCTTGGGACTTCGAAATAACTGGGTCATATCGCAAATTCAACTAATTATCCAGATTTGCTAGTAACACTGATGCCTGGAGGTCATTTTAGTTCTATTGCGCCTTCAATACTATCATTACTGACCGAGTTGTCGCATTTTCAGTGTTATGGCACCACCAAGCTCTTCCATTTGTACCGCTGTATTTGACAACAAAATACAGAGCAAATCCTTTATCTTGGGACTTCGAAATAACTGTGTCATATCGCAAATTCAACTAATTATCCAGTTTTTTCTGGTAACACTGATGCCTGGAAGTCAATTTAGTTCTATTACGCCTTCAATACTATCATTAATGGCCGAGTTGTGACATTTGCAGTGTTATGGCACAGGCCAAGCTCTTCCATTTGTACCGCTGTGTTTGACAACAAAATACAGAGCAAATCCTTTATCTTGGGACTTCGAAATAACTGTGTCATATCGCAAATTCAACTAATTATCCAGTTTTTCTGTTAACACTGATGGCTGGAGGTCAATTTAGTACTATTGCGCCTTCAATACTATCATTAATGGCCGAGTTGTGACATTTGCAGTGTTATGGCACAGGCCAAGCTCTTCCATTTGTACCGGTGTGTTTGACAACAAAACACAGAGCAAATCCTTTATATTAGGACTTCGAAATAACTGTATTATATCGCAAATTCAACTAATTATAAAGTTTTTCTAGTAACACTGATGCCTGGAGGTCAATTTAGTTCTATTGCGCCTTCAATACTATCATTAATGGCCGAGTTGTAACATTTGCAGTGTTATGGCACAGGCCAACCTCTTCCATTTGTACCGGTGTGTTTGACAACAAAACACAGAGCAAATCCTTTATATTAGGACTTCGAAATAACTGTCTTATATCGCAAATTCAACTAATTATAAAGTTTTTCTAGTAACACTGATGCCTGGACGTCAATTTAGTTCAATTGCGCCATCAATACTATCATTAATGGCCGAGTTGTCACGTTTGCAGTGTTATGGCACAGGCCAAGCTCTTCCATTTGTACCGCTTTGTTTGACAACAAAATACAGAGCAAATCCTTTATCTTGGGACTTCGAAATAACTGTGTCATATCGCAAATTCAACTAATTATCCAGTTTTTCTGTTAACACTGATGCATGGAGGTCAATTTAGTTCTATTGCGCATTCAATACTATCATTAATGGCCGAGTTGTGACATTTGCAGTGTTATGGCACAGGCCAAGCTCTTCCATTTGTACCGGTGTGTTTGACAACAAAACACAGAGAAAATCCTTTATATTAGGACTTCGAAATAACTGTATTATATCGCAAATTCAACTAATTATAAAGTTTTTCTAGTAACACTGATGCCTGGAGGTCAATTTAGTTCTATTGCGCCTTCAATACTATCATTAATGGCCGAGTTGTCACGTTTGCAGTGTTATGGCACAGACCAAGCTCTTCCATTTGTAACGGTGTGTTTTACAACAAAATACAGACCAAATCTTTTATCTTGGGACTTCTTAATAACTGTGTTATCTTGCCAATTCAACTAATTATCTAGTTTTCCTAGTCACTCTGATGCCTGGAGGTCATTTTTGTTCTATTGCGCCATAAATACTATCATTAATGGCCGAGTTGTCACATTTTCAGTGTTGTGGCACCGCCAAGCTCTTCCATTTGTACCGCTGTGTTTGACAACAAAATACAGAGCAAATCCTTTATTTTGGGACTTCGAAATAACTGTGTCATATCGCAAATTCAACTAATTATCCAGTTTTTCTGGTAACACTGATGCCTGGAAGTCAATTTATTTCTATTGCGCCTTCAATACTATCATTAATGGCCGAGTTGTGACATTTGCAGTGTTATGGCACAGGCCAACCTCGTCCATTTGTACCGGTGTGTTTGACAACAAAACACAGAGCAAATCCTTTATATTAGGACTTCGAAATAACTGTCTTATATCGCAAATTCAACTAATTATAAAGTTTTTCTAGTAACACTGATGCCTGGACGTCAATTTAGTTCAATTGCGCCATCAATACTATCATTAATGGCCGAGTTGCCACGTTTGCAGTGTTATGGCACAGGCCAAGCTCTTCCATTTGTACCGCTGTGTTTGAGAACAAAATACAGAGCAACTCCTTTATATTAGGACTTCGAAATAACTGTATTATATGGCAAATTCAACCAATTATCTAGTTTGCCTAGTAATACTGATGCCTGGAGGTGAATTTAGTTCTATTGCGCCATCAATACCATCATTAATGGGCGAGTTATCACGTTTGCAGTGTTATAGCACAGGCCAAGCTCTTCCATTTGTACCGGTGTGTTTGACAACAAAACAGAGAGCAACTCCTTTATATTAAGACTTCGAAATAACTGTATCAACTAATTATCCAGTTTTCCTAGAAATACTGTTGCCTGGAGGTCAATTTAATTCTATTGCGCCATCAATACTATCATTAATGGGCGAGTTATCACGTTAAATTTGATGTGTTATAGCACAGGCCAAGCTCTTCCATTTGTACCACTATTGTTTGACAAAAAAACACAGAGGAAATCCTTTATCTTGGGACTTCGAAATAACTGTCTTATATCGCAAATTCAACTAATTATAAAGTTTTTCTAGAAATACTGATGACTGGAGGTCAATTTAGTTCTATTGCGCAATCAATACTATCATTAATGGGCGAGTTATCACGTTTGATGTGTTATAGCACAGGCCAAGCTCTTCCATTTGTACCGCTGTGTTTGACAACAAAATACAGAGGAAATCCTTTATTTTGCGACTTCGAAATAACTGTGTCATATCGCAAATTCAACTAATTATCAAGTTTTTCTGGTAACACTGATGCCTGGAGGTCAATTTAGTTCTATTGCGCCATCAATACTATCATTAATGGCCGAGTTGTCACACTTGCAGTGTTATGGCACAGGCCAAGCTCTTCCATTTGTAACGGTGTGTTTGACAACAAAATACAGAGCAAATCCTTTATATTAGGACTTCGAAATAACTGTCTTATATCGCAAATTCAACTAATTATAAAGTTTTTCTAGTAACACTGATGCCTGGACGTCAATTTAGTTCAATTGCGCCATCAATACTATCATTAATGGCCGAGTTGTCACGTTTGCAGTGTTATGGCACAGGCCAAGCTCTTCCATTTGTACCGCTTTGTTTGACAACAAAATACAGAGCAAATCCTTTATCTTGGGACTTCGAAATAACTGTGACATATTGCAAATTCAACTAATTAGCCAGTTTTGCTAGTAAAACTGATGCCTGGATGTCATTTTAGTTCTATTGCGCCTTCAATACTATCATTAATGACCGAGTTGTCGCATTTTCAGTGTTATGGCACCACCAAGCTCTTCCATTTGTACCGGTGTGTTTTACAACAAAATACAGACCAAATCTTTTATCTTGGGACTTCTTAATAACTGTGTTATCTTGCCAATTCAACTAATTATCTAGTTTTCCTAGTCACTCTGATGCCTGGAGGTCATTTTTGTTCTATTGCGCCATAAATACTATCATTAATGGCCGAGTTGTCACATTTTCAGTGTTGTGGCACCGCCAAGCTCTTCCATTTGTACCGCTGTGTTTGACAACAAAATACAGAGCAAATCCTTTATTTTGGGACTTCGAAATAACTGTGTCATATCGCAAATTCAACTAATTATCCAGTTTTTCTGGTAACACTGATGCCTGGAAGTCAATTTATTTCTATTGCGCCTTCAATACTATCATTAATGGCCGAGTTGTGACATTTGCAGTGTTATGGCACAGGCCAACCTCGTCCATTTGTACCGGTGTGTTTGACAACAAAACACAGAGCAAATCCTTTATATTAGGACTTCGAAATAACTGTCTTATATCGCAAATTCAACTAATTATAAAGTTTTTCTAGTAACACTGATGCCTGGACGTCAATTTAGTTCAATTGCGCCATCAATACTATCATTAATGGCCGAGTTGCCACGTTTGCAGTGTTATGGCACAGGCCAAGCTCTTCCATTTGTACCGCTGTGTTTGAGAACAAAATACAGAGCAACTCCTTTATATTAGGACTTCGAAATAACTGTATTATATGGCAAATTCAACCAATTATCTAGTTTTCCTAGTAATACTGATGCCTGGAGGTGAATTTAGTTCTATTGCGCCATCAATACCATCATTAATGGGCGAGTTATCACGTTTGCAGTGTTATAGCACAGGCCAAGCTCTTCCATTTGTACCGGTGTGTTTGACAACAAAACAGAGAGCAACTCCTTTATATTAAGACTTCGAAATAACTGTATCAACTAATTATCCAGTTTTCCTAGAAATACTGTTGCCTGGAGGTCAATTTAATTCTATTGCGCCATCAATACTATCATTAATGGGCGAGTTATCACGTTAAATTTGATGTGTTATAGCACAGGCCAAGCTCTTCCATTTGTACCACTATTGTTTGACAAAAAAACACAGAGGAAATCCTTTATCTTGGGACTTCGAAATAACTGTCTTATATCGCAAATTCAACTAATTATAAAGTTTTTCTAGAAATACTGATGACTGGAGGTCAATTTAGTTCTATTGCGCAATCAATACTATCATTAATGGGCGAGTTATCACGTTTGATGTGTTATAGCACAGGCCAAGCTCTTCCATTTGTACCGCTGTGTTTGACAACAAAATACAGAGGAAATCCTTTATTTTGCGACTTCGAAATAACTGTGTCATATCGCAAATTCAACTAATTATCAAGTTTTTCTGGTAACACTGATGCCTGGAGGTCAATTTAGTTCTATTGCGCCATCAATACTATCATTAATGGCCGAGTTGTCACACTTGCAGTGTTATGGCACAGGCCAAGCTCTTCCATTTGTAACGGTGTGTTTGACAACAAAATACAGAGCAAATCCTTTATATTAGGACTTCGAAATAACTGTCTTATATCGCAAATTCAACTAATTATAAAGTTTTTCTAGTAACACTGATGCCTGGACGTCAATTTAGTTCAATTGCGCCATCAATACTATCATTAATGGCCGAGTTGTCACGTTTGCAGTGTTATGGCACAGGCCAAGCTCTTCCATTTGTACCGCTTTGTTTGACAACAAAATACAGAGCAAATCCTTTATCTTGGGACTTCGAAATAACTGTGTCATATCGCAAATTCAACTAATTATCCAGTTGTTCTGGTAACACTGATGCCTGGAAGTCAATTTAGTTCTATTGCGCCTTCAATACTATCATTAATGGCCGAGTTGTGACATTTGCAGTGTTATGGCACAGGCCAACCTCGTCCATTTGTACCGGTGTGTTTGACAACAAAACACAGAGCAAATCCTTTATATTAGGACTTCGAAATAACTGTCTTATATCGCAAATTCAACTAATTATAAAGTTTTTCTAGTAACACTGATGCCTGGACGTCAATTTAGTTCAATTGCGCCATCAATACTATCATTAATGGCCGAGTTGTCACGTTTGCAGTGTTATGGCACAGGCCAAGCTCTTCCATTTGTACCGCTGTGTTTGACAACAAAATACAGAGCAAATCCTTTATATTAGGACTTCCAAATAACTGTATTATATCGCAAATTCAACTAATTATCAAGTTTTTCTAGTAACACTGATGCATGGAGGTCAATTTAGTTCTATTGCGCCTTCAATACTATCATTAATGGCCGAGTTGTCACGTTTGCAGTGTTATGGCACAGACCAAGCTCTTCCATTTGTAACGGTGTGTTTTACAAAAAAATACAGACCAAATCCTTTATCTTGGGACTTCGAAATAACTGTGTCATATCGCAAATTCAACTAATTATCCAGATTTGCTAGTAACACTGATGCCTGGAGGTCATTTTAGTTCTATTGCGCCTTCAATACTATCATTACTGACCGAGTTGTCGCATTTTCAGTGTTATGGCACCACCAAGCTCTTCCATTTGTACCGCTGTATTTGACAACAAAATACAGAGCAAATCCTTTATCTTGGGACTTCGAAATAACTGTGTCATATCGCAAATTCAACTAATTATCCAGTTTTTCTGGTAACACTGATGCCTGGAAGTCAATTTAGTTCTATTATGCCTTCAATACTATCATTAATGGCCGAGTTGTGACATTTGCAGTGTTATGGCACAGGCCAAGCTCTTCCATTTGTACCGCTGTGTTTGACAACAAAATACAGAGCAAATCCTTTATCTTGGGACTTCGAAATAACTGTGTCATATCGCAAATTCAACTAATTATCCTGTTTTTCTGTTAACACTGATGGCTGGAGGTCAATTTAGTACTATTGCGCCTTCAATACTATCATTAATGGCCGAGTTGTGACATTTGCAGTGTTATGGCACAGGCCAAGCTCTTCCATTTGTACCGGTGTGTTTGACAACAAAACGCAGAGCAAATCCTTTATATTAGGACTTCGAAATAACTGTATTATGTCGCAAATTCAACTAATTATAAAGTTTTTCTAGTAACACTGATGCCTGGAGGGCAATTTAGTTCTATTGCGCCTTCAATACTATCATTAATGGCCGAGTTGTCAAGTTTGCAGTGTTATGGCACAGACCAAGCTCTTCCATTTGTAACGGTGTGTTTGACAACAAAATACAGAGCAAATCCTTTATCTTGGGACTTCGAAATAACTGTCTTATATCGCAAATTCAACTAATTATAAAGTTTTTCTAGTAACACTGATGCCTGGACGTCAATTTAGTTCAATTGCGCCATCAATACTATCATTAATGGCCGAGTTGTCACGTTTGCAGTGTTATGGCACAGGCCAAGCTCTTCCATTTGTACCGGTGTGTTTGACAACAAAATACAGAGCAAATCCTTTATTTTGGGACTTCGAAATAACTGTGCCATATCGCAAATTCAACTAATTATCCAGTTGTTCTGGTAACACTGATGCCTGGAAGTCAATTTAGTTCTATTGCGCCTTCAATACTATCATTAATGGCCGAGTTGTGACATTTGCAGTGTTATGGCACAGGCCAACCTCGTCCATTTGTACCGGTGTGTTTGACAACAAAACACAGAGCAAATCCTTTATATTAGGACTTCGAAATAACTGTCTTATATCGCAAATTCAACTAATTATCCAGTTTTTCTGGTAACACTGATGCCTGGAAGTCAATTTAGTTCTATTATGCCTTCAATACTATCATTAATGGCCGAGTTGTGACATTTGCAGTGTTATGGCACAGGCCAAGCTCTTCCATTTGTACCGCTGTGTTTGACAACAAAATACAGAGCAAATCCTTTATCTTGGGACTTCGAAATAACTGTGTCATATCGCAAATTCAACTAATTATCCAGTTTTTCTGTTAACACTGATGGCTGGAGGTCAATTTAGTACTATTGCGCCTTCAATACTATCATTAATGGCCGAGTTGTGACATTTGCAGTGTTATGGCACAGGCCAAGCTCTTCCATTTGTACCGGTGTGTTTGACAACAAAACACAGAGCAAATCCTTTATATTAGGACTTCGAAATAACTGTATTATATCGCAAATTCAACTAATTATAAAGTTTTTCTAGTAACACTGATGCCTGGAGGGCAATTTAGTTCTATTGCGCCTTCAATACTATCATTAATGGCCGAGTTGTCAAGTTTGCAGTGTTATGGCACAGACCAAGCTCTTCCATTTGTAACGGTGTGTTTGACAACAAAATACAGAGCAAATCCTTTATCTTGGGACTTCGAAATAACTGTCTTATATCGCAAATTCAACTAATTATAAAGTTTTTCTAGTAACACTGATGCCTGGACGTCAATTTAGTTCAATTGCGCCATCAATACTATCATTAATGGCCGAGTTGTCACGTTTGCAGTGTTATGGCACAGGCCAAGCTCTTCCATTTGTACCGGTGTGTTTGACAACAAAATACAGAGCAAATCCTTTATTTTGGGACTTCGAAATAACTGTGCCATATCGCAAATTCAACTAATTATCCAGTTGTTCTGGTAACACTGATGCCTGGAAGTCAATTTAGTTCTATTGCGCCTTCAATACTATCATTAATGGCCGAGTTGTGACATTTGCAGTGTTATGGCACAGGCCAACCTCGTCCATTTGTACCGGTGTGTTTGACAACAAAACACAGAGCAAATCCTTTATATTAGGACTTCGAAATAACTGTCTTATATCGCAAATTCAACTAATTATAAAGTTTTTCTAGTAACACTGATGCCTGGACGTCAATTTAGTTCAATTGCGCCATCAATACTATCATTAATGGCCGAGTTGTCACGTTTGCAGTGTTATGGCACAGGCCAAGCCCTTCCATTTGTACCGCTGTGTTTGACAACAAAATACAGAGCAAATCCTTTATATTAGGACTTCCAAATAACTGTATTATATCGCAAATTCAACTAATTATCAAGTTTTTCTAGTAACACTGATGCATGGAGGTCAATTTAGTTCTATTGCGCCTTCAATACTATCATTAATGGCCGAGTTGTCACGTTTGCAGTGTTATGGCACAGACCAAGCTCTTCCATTTGTAACGGTGTGTTTTACAAAAAAATACAGACCAAATCCTTTATCTTGGGACTTCGAAATAACTGGGTCATATCGCAAATTCAACTAATTATCCAGATTTGCTAGTAACACTGATGCCTGGAGGTCATTTTAGTTCTATTGCGCCTTCAATACTATCATTACTGACCGAGTTGTCGCATTTTCAGTGTTATGGCACCACCAAGCTCTTCCATTTGTACCGCTGTATTTGACAACAAAATACAGAGCAAATCCTTTATCTTGGGACTTCGAAATAACTGTGTCATATCGCAAATTCAACTAATTATCCAGTTTTTTCTGGTAACACTGATGCCTGGAAGTCAATTTAGTTCTATTACGCCTTCAATACTATCATTAATGGCCGAGTTGTGACATTTGCAGTGTTATGGCACAGGCCAAGCTCTTCCATTTGTACCGCTGTGTTTGACAACAAAATACAGAGCAAATCCTTTATCTTGGGACTTCGAAATAACTGTGTCATATCGCAAATTCAACTAATTATCCAGTTTTTCTGTTAACACTGATGGCTGGAGGTCAATTTAGTACTATTGCGCCTTCAATACTATCATTAATGGCCGAGTTGTGACATTTGCAGTGTTATGGCACAGGCCAAGCTCTTCCATTTGTACCGGTGTGTTTGACAACAAAACACAGAGCAAATCCTTTATATTAGGACTTCGAAATAACTGTATTATATCGCAAATTCAACTAATTATAAAGTTTTTCTAGTAACACTGATGCCTGGAGGTCAATTTAGTTCTATTGCGCCTTCAATACTATCATTAATGGCCGAGTTGTAACATTTGCAGTGTTATGGCACAGGCCAACCTCTTCCATTTGTACCGGTGTGTTTGACAACAAAACACAGAGCAAATCCTTTATATTAGGACTTCGAAATAACTGTCTTATATCGCAAATTCAACTAATTATAAAGTTTTTCTAGTAACACTGATGCCTGGACGTCAATTTAGTTCAATTGCGCCATCAATACTATCATTAATGGCCGAGTTGTCACGTTTGCAGTGTTATGGCACAGGCCAAGCTCTTCCATTTGTACCGCTTTGTTTGACAACAAAATACAGAGGAAATCCTTTATCTTGGGACTTCGAAATAACTGTGTCATATCGCAAATTCAACTAATTATCCAGTTTTTCTGTTAACACTGATGCATGGAGGTCAATTTAGTTCTATTGCGCATTCAATACTATCATTAATGGCCGAGTTGTGACATTTGCAGTGTTATGGCACAGGCCAAGCTCTTCCATTTGTACCGGTGTGTTTGACAACAAAACACAGAGAAAATCCTTTATATTAGGACTTCGAAATAACTGTATTATATCGCAAATTCAACTAATTATAAAGTTTTTCTAGTAACACTGATGCCTGGAGGTCAATTTAGTTCTATTGCGCCTTCAATACTATCATTAATGGCCGAGTTGTCACGTTTGCAGTGTTATGGCACAGACCAAGCTCTTCCATTTGTAACGGTGTGTTTTACAACAAAATACAGACCAAATCTTTTATCTTGGGACTTCTTAATAACTGTGTTATCTTGCCAATTCAACTAATTATCTAGTTTTCCTAGTCACTCTGATGCCTGGAGGTCATTTTTGTTCTATTGCGCCATAAATACTATCATTAATGGCCGAGTTGTCACATTTTCAGTGTTGTGGCACCGCCAAGCTCTTCCATTTGTACCGCTGTGTTTGACAACAAAATACAGAGCAAATCCTTTATTTTGGGACTTCGAAATAACTGTGTCATATCGCAAATTCAACTAATTATCCAGTTTTTCTGGTAACACTGATGCCTGGAAGTCAATTTATTTATATTGCGCCTTCAATACTATCATTAATGGCCGAGTTGTGACATTTGCAGTGTTATCGCACAGGCCAACCTCGTCCATTTGTACCGGTGTGTTTGACAACAAAACACAGAGCAAATCCTTTATATTAGGACTTCGAAATAACTGTCTTATATCGCAAATTCAACTAATTATAAAGTTTTTCTAGTAACACTGATGCCTGGACGTCAATTTAGTTCAATTGCGCCATCAATACTATCATTAATGGCCGAGTTGCCACGTTTGCAGTGTTATGGCACAGGCCAAGCTCTTCCATTTGTACCGCTGTGTTTGAGAACAAAATACAGAGCAACTCCTTTATATTAGGACTTCGAAATAACTGTATTATATGGCACATTCAACCAATTATCTAGTTTGCCTAGTAATACTGATGCCTGGAGGTGAATTTAGTTCTATTGCGCCATCAATACCATCATTAATGGGCGAGTTATCACGTTTGCAGTGTTATAGCACAGGCCAAGCTCTTCCATTTGTACCGGTGTGTTTGACAACAAAACAGAGAGCAACTCCTTTATATTAAGACTTCGAAATAACTGTATCAACTAATTATCCAGTTTTCCTAGAAATACTGTTGCCTGGAGGTCAATTTAATTCTATTGCGCCATCAATACTATCATTAATGGGCGAGTTATCACGTTAAATTTGATGTGTTATAGCACAGGCCAAGCTCTTCCATTTGTACCACTATTGTTTGACAAAAAAACACAGAGGAAATCCTTTATCTTGGGACTTCGAAATAACTGTCTTATATCGCAAATTCAACTAATTATAAAGTTTTTCTAGAAATACTGATGACTGGAGGTCAATTTAGTTCTATTGCGCAATCAATACTATCATTAATGGGCGAGTTATCACGTTTGATGTGTTATAGCACAGGCCAAGCTCTTCCATTTGTACCGCTGTGTTTGACAACAAAATACAGAGGAAATCCTTTATTTTGCGACTTCGAAATAACTGTGTCATATCGCAAATTCAACTAATTATCAAGTTTTTCTGGTAACACTGATGCCTGGAGGTCAATTTAGTTATATTGCGCCATCAATACTATCATTAATGGCCGAGTTGTCACACTTGCAGTGTTATGGCACAGGCCAAGCTCTTCCATTTGTAACGGTGTGTTTGACAACAAAATACAGAGCAAATCCTTTATATTAGGACTTCGAAATAACTGTCTTATATCGCAAATTCAACTAATTATAAAGTTTTTCTAGTAACACTGATGCCTGGACGTCAATTTAGTTCAATTGCGCCATCAATACTATCATTAATGGCCGAGTTGTCACGTTTGCAGTGTTATGGCACAGGCCAAGCTCTTCCATTTGTACCGCTTTGTTTGACAACAAAATACAGAGCAAATCCTTTATCTTGGGACTTCGAAATAACTGTGTCATATCGCAAATTCAACTAATTATCCAGTTTTTCTGTTAACACTGATGCCTGGAGGTCAATTTAGTTCTATTGCGCCATCAATACTATCATTAATGGGCGAGTTATCACGTTTGATGTGTTATAGCACAGGCCAAGGTCTTCCATTTGTACCGCTGTGTTTGACAACAAAATACAGAGGAAATCCTTTATTTTGCGACTTCGAAATAACTGTGTCATATCGCAAATTCAACTAATTATCAAGTTTTTTCTGGTAACAATGATGCCTGGAGGTCAATTTAGTTCTATTGCGCCATCAATACTATCATTAATGGCCGAGTTGTCACACTTGCAGTGTTATGGCACAGGCCAAGCTATTCCATTTGTACCGCTGTGTTTGACTACAAAACACAGAGCAAATCCTTTATCTTGGGACTTCGAAATAACTGTGTCATATCGCAAATTCAACTAATTATCAAGTTTTTCTAGTAACACTGATGCCTGGAGGTCAATTTAGTTCTATTGCGCCTTCAATACTATCATTAATGGCCGAGTTGTCACATTTGCAGTGTTATGGCACAGGCTAAGCTATTCCATTTGTACCGGTGTGTTTTACAACAAAAGAGAGAGCAACTCCTTTATATTAGGACTTCGAAATAACTGTATTATATGGCAAATTCAACCAATTATCTAGTTTTCCTAGTAATACTGATGCCTGGAGGTGAATTTAGTTCTATTGCGCCATCAATACTATCATTAATGGGCGAGTTATCACGTTTGCAGTGTTATAGCACAGGCCAAGCTCTTCCATTTGTACCGGTGTGTTTGACAACAAAATACAGACCAAATCCTTTATTTTGGGACTTCGAAATAACTGTGACATATTGCAAATTCAACTAATTATCCAGTTTTGCTAGTAAAACTGATGCCTGGAGGTCATTTTAGTTCTATTGCGCCTTCAATACTATCATTAATGACCGAGTTGTCGCATTTTCAGTGTTATGGCACCACCAAGCTCTTCCATTTGTACCGGTGTGTTTGACAACAAAACACAGAGCAAATCCTTTATTTGGGACTTCGAAATAACTGTGTTATCTTGCCAATTCAACCAATTATCTAGTTTTCCTAGTAATACTGATGCCTGGAGGTGAAATTAGTTCTATTGCGCCATCAATACTATCATTAATGGGCGAGTTATCACGTTTGCAGTGTTATAGCACAGGCCAAGCTGTTCCATTTGTACCGGTGTGTTTGACAACAAAATATAGACCAAATCCTTTATCTTGGGACTTCGAAATAACTGTGACATATTGCAAATTCAACTAATTAGCCAGTTTTGCTAGTAAAACTGATGCCTGGATGTCATTTTAGTTCTATTGCGCCTTCAATACTATCATTAATGACCGAGTTGTCGCATTTTCAGTGTTATGGCACCACCAAGCTCTTCCATTTGTACCGGTGTGTTTGACAACAAAACACAGAGCAAATCCTTTATTTGGGACTTCGAAATAACTGTGTTATCTTGCCAATTCAACTAATTATCTAGTTTTCCTAGTCACCCTGATGCCTGGAGGTCATTTTTGTTCTATTGCGCCATAAATACTATCATTAATGGCCGAGTTGTCACATTTTCAGTGTTGTGGCACCGCCAAGCCCTTCCATTTGTACCACCGGTGTGTTTGACAACAAAATACAGAGCAAATCCTTTATCTTGGGACTTCGAAATAACTGTCTTATATCGCAAATTCAACTAATTATAAAGTTTTTCTAGTAACACTGATGCCTGGACGTCAATTTAGTTCAATTGCGCCTTCAATACTATCATTAATGGCCGAGTTGTCACGTTTGCAGTGTTATGGCACAGGCCAAGCTCTTCCATTTGTACCGCTGTGTTTGACAACAAAATACAGAGCAAATCCTTTATCTTGGGACTTCGAAATAACTGTGTCATATCGCAAATTCAACCCATTATCAAGTTTTCCTAGTAATACTGATGCCTGGAGGTGAATTTAGTTCTATTGCGCCATCAATACCATCATTAATGGGCGAGTTATCACGTTTGCAGTGTTATAGGACAGGCCAAGCTCTTCCATTTGTACCGGTGTGTTTGACAACAAAATACAGACCAAATCCTTTATCTTGGGACTTCGAAATAACTGTATCAACTAATTATCCAGTTTTCCTAGAAATACTGATGCCTGGAGGTCAATTTAGTTCTATTGCGCCATCAATACCATCATTAATGGGCGAGTTATCACGTTTGATGTGTTATAGCACAGGCCAAGCTCTTCCATTTGTACCGCTGTGTTTGACAACAAAATACAGAGGAAATCCTTTATTTTGCGACTTCGAAATAACTGTGTCATATCGCAAATTCAACTAATTATCAAGTTTTTCTTGTAACACTGATGCCTGGAGGTCAATTTAGTTCTATTGCGCCATCAATACTATCATTAATGGCCGAGTTGTCACACTTGCAGTGTTATGGCACAGGCCAAGCTCTTCCATTGGTACCGCTGTGTTTGACAACAAAACACAGAGCAAATCCTTTATCTTGGGACTTCGAAATAACTGTGTCATATCGCAAATTCAACTAATTATCAAGTTTTTCTAGTAACACTGATGCCTGGAGGTCAATTTAGTTCTATTGCGCCTTCAATACTCTCATTAATGGCCGAGTTGTCACATTTGCAGTGTTATGGCACAGGCCAAGCTATTCCATTTGTACCGGTGTGTTTTACAACAAAAGAGAGAGCAACTCCTTTATATTAGGACTTCGAAATAACTGTATTATATGGCAAATTCAACCAATTATCTAGTTTTCCTAGTAATACTGATGCCTGGAGGTGAATTTAGTTCTATTGCGCCATCAATACTATCATTAATGGGCGAGTTATCACGTTTGCAGTGTTATAGCACCACCAAGCTCTTCCATTTGTACCGGTGTGTTTGACAACAAAACACAGAGCAAATCCTTTATTTGGGACTTCGAAATAACTGTGTTATCTTGCCAATTCAACTAATTATCTAGTTTTCCTAGTCACCCTGATGCCTGGAGGTCATTTTTGTTCTATTGCGCCATAAATACTATCATTAATGGCCGAGTTGTCACATTTGCAGTGTTATAGCACAGGCCAAGCTCTTCCATTTGTACCGGTGTGTTTGACAACAAAATACAGACCAAATCCTTTATCTTGGGACTTCGAAATAACTGTATCAACTAATTATCCAGTTTTCCTAGAAATACTGATGCCTGGAGGTCACTTTAGTTCTATTGCGCCTTCAATACTATCATTAATGGCCGAGTTGTGACATTTGCAGTGTTATGGCACAGGCCAACCTCGTCCATTTGTACCGGTGTGTTTGACAACAAAACACAGAGCAAATCCTTTATATTAGGACTTCGAAATAACTGTCTTATATCGCAAATTCAACTAATTATAAAGTTTTTCTAGTAACACTGATGCCTGGACGTCAATTTAGTTCAATTGCGCCTTCAATACTATCATTAATGGCCGAGTTGTCACGTTTGCAGTGTTATGGCACAGGCCAAGCTCTTCCATTTGTACCGCTGTGTTTGACAACAAAATACAGAGCAAATCCTTTATCTTGGGACTTCGAAATAACTGTGTCATATCGCAAATTCAACCCATTATCAAGTTTTCCTAGTAATACTGATGCCTGGAGGTGAATTTAGTTCTATTGCGCCATCAATACCATCATTAATGGGCGAGTTATCACGTTTGCAGTGTTATAGGACAGGCCAAGCTCTTCCATTTGTACCGGTGTGTTTGACAACAAAATACAGACCAAATCCTTTATCTTGGGACTTCGAAATAACTGTATCAACTAATTATCCAGTTTTCCTAGAAATACTGATGCCTGGAGGTCAATTTAGTTCTATTGCGCCATCAATACCATCATTAATGGGCGAGTTATCACGTTTGATGTGTTATAGCACAGGCCAAGCTCTTCCATTTGTACCGCTGTGTTTGACAACAAAATACAGAGGAAATCCTTTATTTTGCGACTTCGAAATAACTGTGTCATATCGCAAATTCAACTAATTATCAAGTTTTTCTTGTAACACTGATGCCTGGAGGTCAATTTAGTTCTATTGCGCCATCAATACTATCATTAATGGCCGAGTTGTCACACTTGCAGTGTTATGGCACAGGCCAAGCTCTTCCATTTGTACCGCTGTGTTTGACAACAAAACACAGAGCAAATCCTTTATCTTGGGACTTCGAAATAACTGTGTCATATCGCAAATTCAACTAATTATCAAGTTTTTCTAGTAACACTGATGCGTGGAGGTCAATTTAGTTCTATTGCGCCTTCAATACTCTCATTAATGGCCGAGTTGTCACATTTGCAGTGTTATGGCACAGGCCAAGCTATTCCATTTGTACCGGTGTGTTTTACAACAAAAGAGAGAGCAACTCCTTTATATTAGGACTTCGAAATAACTGTATTATATGGCAAATTCAACCAATTATCTAGTTTTCCTAGTAATACTGATGCCTGGAGGTGAATTTAGTTCTATTGCGCCATCAATACTATCATTAATGGGCGAGTTATCACGTTTGCAGTGTTATAGCACAGGCCAAGCTCTTCCATTTGTACCGGTGTGTTTGACAACAAAATACAGACCAAATCCTTTATCTTGGGACTTCGAAATAACTGTGACATATTGCAAATTCAACTAATTATCCAGTTTTGCTAGTAAAACTGATGCCTGGAGGTCATTTTAGTTCTATTGCGCCTTCAATACTATCATTAATGACCGAGTTGTCGCATTTTCAGTGTTATGGCACCACCAAGCTCTTCCATTTGTACCGGTGTGTTTGACAACAAAACACAGAGCAAATCCTTTATTTGGGACTTCGAAATAACTGTGTTATCTTGCCAATTCAACTAATTATCTAGTTTTCCTAGTCACCCTGATGCCTGGAGGTCATTTTTGTTCTATTGCGCCATAAATACTATCATTAATGGCCGAGTTGTCACATTTTCAGTGTTGTGGCACCGCCAAGCCCTTCCATTTGTACCACCGGTGTGTTTGACAACAAAATACAGAGCAAATCCTTTATCTTGGGACTTCGAAATAACTGTGTCATATCGCAAATTCAACTAATTATCCAGTTTTTCTGGTAACACTGATGCCTGGAAGTCAATTTAGTTCTATTGCGCCTTCAATACTATCATTAATGGCCGAGTTGTGACATTTGCAGTGTTATGGCACAGGCCAACCTCGTCCATTTGTACCGGTGTGTTTGACAACAAAACACAGAGCAAATCCTTTATATTAGGACTTCGAAATAACTGTCTTATATCGCAAATTCAACTAATTATAAAGTTTTTCTAGTAACACTGATGCCTGGACGTCAATTTAGTTCAATTGCGCCTTCAATACTATCATTAATGGCCGAGTTGTCACGTTTGCAGTGTTATGGCACAGGCCAAGCTCTTCCATTTGTACCGCTGTGTTTGACAACAAAATACAGAGCAAACCCTTTATCTTGGGACTTCGAAATAACTGTGTCATATCGCAAATTCAACCCATTATCAAGTTTTCCTAGTAATACTGATGCCTGGAGGTGAATTTAGTTCTATTGCGCCATCAATACCATCATTAATGGGCGAGTTATCACGTTTGCAGTGTTATAGGACAGGCCAAGCTCTTCCATTTGTACCGGTGTGTTTGACAACAAAATACAGACCAAATCCTTTATCTTGGGACTTCGAAACAACTGTATCAACTAATTATCCAGTTTTCCTAGAAATACTGATGCCTGGAGGTCAATTTAGTTCTATTGCGCCATCAATACCATCATTAATGGGCGAGTTATCACGTTTGATGTGTTATAGCACAGGCCAAGCTCTTCCATTTGTACCGCTGTGTTTGACAACAAAATACAGAGGAAATCCTTTATTTTGCGACTTCGAAATAACTGTGTCATATCGCAAATTCAACTAATTATCAAGTTTTTCTTGTAACACTGATGCCTGGAGGTCAATTTAGTTCTATTGCGCCATCAATACTATCATTAATGGCCGAGTTGTCACACTTGCAGTGTTATGGCACAGGCCAAGCTCTTCCATTTGTACCGCTGTGTTTGACAACAAAACACAGAGCAAATCCTTTATCTTGGGACTTCGAAATAACTGTGTCATATCGCAAATTCAACTAATTATCAAGTTTTTCTAGTAACACTGATGCCTGGAGGTCAATTTAGTTCTATTGCGCCTTCAATACTCTCATTAATGGCCGAGTTGTCACATTTGCAGTGTTATGGCACAGGCCAAGCTATTCCATTTGTACCGGTGTGTTTTACAACAAAAGAGAGAGCAACTCCTTTATATTAGGACTTCGAAATAACTGTATTATATGGCAAATTCAACCAATTATCTAGTTTTCCTAGTAATACTGATGCCTGGAGGTGAATTTAGTTCTATTGCGCCATCAATACTATCATTAATGGGCGAGTTATCACGTTTGCAGTGTTATAGCACAGGCCAAGCTCTTCCATTTGTAACGGTGTGTTTGACAACAAAATACAGACCAAATCCTTTATCTTGGGACTTCGAAATAACTGTGACATATTGCAAATTCAACTAATTATCCAGTTTTGCTAGTAAAACTGATGCCTGGAGGTCATTTTAGTTCTATTGCGCCTTCAATACTATCATTAATGACCGAGTTGTCGCATTTTCAGTGTTATGGCACCACCAAGCTCTTCCATTTGTACCGGTGTGTTTGACAACAAAACACAGAGCAAATCCTTTATTTGGGACTTCGAAATAACTGTGTTATCTTGCCAATTCAACTAATTATATAGTTTTCCTAGTCACTCTGATGCCTGGAGGTAATTTTTGTTCTATTGCGCCATAAATACTATCATTAATGGCCGAGTTGTCACATTTTCAGTATTGTTGCACCGCCAAGCCATTCCATTTGTACCACCGGTGTGTTTGACAACAAAATACAGAGCAAATCCTTTATCTTGGGACTTCGAAATAACTGTGTCATATCGCAAATTCAACTAATTATCCAGTTTTTCTGGTAACACTGATACCTGGAAGTCAATTTAGTTCTATTGCGCCTTCAATACTATCATTAATGGCCGAGTTGTGACATTTGCAGTGTTATGGCACAGGCCAACCACGTCCATTTGTACCGGTGTGTTTGACAACAAAACACAGAGCAAATCCTTTATATTAGGACTTCGAAATAACTGTATTATATCGCAAATTCAACTAATTATCCAGTTTTTCTGGTAACACTGATGCCTGGAAGTCAATTTAGTTCTATTACGCCTTCAATACTATCATTAATGGCCGAGTTGTGACATTTGCAGTGTTATGGCACAGGCCAACCTCGTCCATTTGTACCGGTGTGTTTGACAACAAAACACAGAGCAAATCCTTTATATTAGGAGTTCGAAATAACTGTCTTATATCGCAAATTCAACTAATTATAAAGTTTTTCTAGTAACACTGATGCCTGGACGTCAATTTAGTTCAATTGCGCCATCAATACTATCATTAATGGCCGAGTTGTCACATTTGCAGTGTTATGGCACAGGCCAAGCTATTCCATTTGTACCGCTGTGTTTGACAACAAAAGAGAGAGCAACTCCTTTATATTAGGACTTCGAAATAACTGTATTATATGGCAAATTCAACCAATTATCTAGTTTTCCTAGTAATACTGATGCCTGGAGGTGAATTTAGTTCTATTGCGCCATCAATACTATCATTAATGGGCGAGTTATCACGTTTGCAGTGTTATAGCACAGGCCAAGCTCTTCCATTTGTACCGGTGTGTTTGACAACAAAATACAGACCAAATCCTTTATCTTGGGACTTCGAAATAACTGTGACATATTGCAAATTCAACTAATTATCCAGTTTTGCTAGTAAAACTGATGCCTGGACGTCATTTTAGTTCTATTGCGCCTTCAATACTATCATTAATGACCGAGTTGTCGCATTTTCAGTGTTATGGCACCACCAAGCTCTTCCATTTGTACCGGTGTGTTTGACAACAAAACACAGAGCAAATCCTTTATTTGGGACTTCGAAATAACTGTGTTATCTTGCCAATTCAACTAATTATATAGTTTTCCTAGTCACTCTGATGCCTGGAGGTAATTTTTGTTCTATTGCGCCATAAATACTATCATTAATGGCCGAGTTGTCACATTTTCAGTGTTGTGGCACCGCCAAGCCCTACCATTTGTACCACCGGTGTGTTTGACAACAAAATACAGAGCAAATCCTTTATCTTGGGACTTCGAAATAACTGTGTCATATCGCAAATTCAACTAATTATCCAGTTTTTCTGGTAACACTGATGCCTGCAAGTCAATTTAGTTCTATTGCGCCTTCAATACTCTCATTAATGGCCGAGTTGTGACGTTTGCAGTGTTATGGCACAGGCCAACCTCGTCCATTTGTACCGGTGTGTTTGACAACAAAACACAGAGCAAATCCTTTATATTAGGACTTCGAAATAACTGTCTTATATCGCAAATTCAACTAATTATAAAGTTTTTCTAGTAACACTGATGCCTGGACGTCAATTTAGTTCAATTGCGCCATCAATACTATCATTAATGGCCGAGTTGTCACGTTTGCAGTGTTATGGCACAGGCCAAGCTCTTCCATTTGTACCGCTGTGTTTGACAACAAAACACAGAGCAAATCCTTTATATTAGGACTTCGAAATAACTGTATTATATCGCAAATTCAACTAATTATCCAGTTTTTCTGGTAACACTGATGCCTGGAAGTCAATTTAGTTCTATTACCCCTTCAATACTATCATTAATGGCCGAGTTGTGACATTTGCAGTGTTATGGCACAGGCCAACCTCGTCCATTTGTAGCGGTGTGTTTGACAACAAAATACAGACCAAATCCTTTATCTTGGGACTTCGAAATAACTGTATCAACTAATTATCCAGTTTTCCTAGAAATACTGATGCCTGGAGGTCAATTTAGTTCTATTGCGCCATCAATACTATCATTAATGGGCGAGTTATCACGTTTGATGTGTTATAGCACAGGCCAAGCTCTTCCATTTGTACCGCTGTGTTTGACAACAAAATACAGAGCAAATCCTTTATTTTGCGACTTCGAAATAACTGTGTCATATCGCAAATTCAACTAATTATCAAGTTTTTCTGGTAACACTGATGCCTGGAGGTCAATTTAGTTCTATTGCGCCATCAATACTATTATTAATGGCCGAGTTGTCACACTTGCAGTGTTATGGCACAGGCCAAGCTCTTCCATTTGTACCGCTGTGTTTGACAACAAAACACAGAGCAAATCCTTTATCTTGGGACTTCGAAATAACTGTGTCATATCGCAAATTCAACTAATTATCAAGTTTTTCTAGTAACACTGATGCCTGGAGGTCAATTTAGTTCTATTGCGCCTTCAATACTATCATTAATGGCCGAGTTGTCACATTTGCAGTGTTATGGCACAGGCCAAGCTATTCCATTTGTACCGGTGTGTTTTACAACAAAAGAGAGAGCAACTCCTTTATATTAGGACTTCGAAATAACTGTATTATATGGCAAATTCAACCAATTATCTAGTTTTCCTAGTAATACTGATGCCTGGAGGTGAATTTAGTTCTATTGCGCCATCAATACTATCATTAATGGGCGAGTTATCACGTTTGCAGTGTTATAGCACAGGCCAAGCTGTTCCATTTGTACCGGTGTGTTTGACAACAAAATATAGACCAAATCCTTTATCTTGGGACTTCGAAATAACTGTGACATATTGCAAATTCAACTAATTAGCCAGTTTTGCTAGTAAAACTGATGCCTGGATGTCATTTTAGTTCTATTGCGCCTTCAATACTATCATTAATGACCGAGTTGTCGCATTTTCAGTGTTATGGCACCACCAAGCTCTTCCATTTGTACCGGTGTGTTTGACAACAAAACACAGAGCAAATCCTTTATTTGGGACTTCGAAATAACTGTGTTATCTTGCCAATTCAACTAATTATCTAGTTTTCCTAGTCACTCTGATGCCTGGAGGTCATTTTTGTTCTATTGCGCCATAAATACTATCATTAATGGCCGAGTTGTCACATTTTCAGTGTTGTGGCACCGCCAAGCCCTTCCATTTGTACCACCGGTGTGTTTGACAACAAAATACAGAGCAAATCCTTTATCTTGGGACTTCGAAATAACTGTGTCATATCGCAAATTCAACTAATTATCCAGTTTTTCTGGTAACACTGATGCCTGGAAGTCAATTTAGTTCTATTGCGCCTTCAATACTATCATTAATGGCCGAGTTGTGACATTTGCAGTGTTATGGCACAGGCCAACCTCGTCCATTTGTACCGGTGTGTTTGACAACAAAACACAGAGCAAATCCTTTATATTAGGACTTCGAAATAACTGTCTTATATCGCAAATTCAACTAATTATAAAGTTTTTCTAGTAACACTGATGCCTGGACGTCAATTTAGTTCAATTGCGCCTTCAATACTATCATTAATGGCCGAGTTGTCACGTTTGCAGTGTTATGGCACAGGCCAAGCTCTTCCATTTGTACCGCTGTGTTTGACAACAAAATACAGAGCAAATCCTTTATCTTGGGAATTCGAAATAACTGTGTCATATCGCAAATTCAACCCATTATCAAGTTTTCCTAGTAATACTGATGCCTGGAGGTGAATTTAGTTCTATTGCGCCATCAATACCATCATTAATGGGCGAGTTATCACGTTTGCAGTGTTATAGGACAGGCCAAGCTCTTCCATTTGTACCGGTGTGTTTGACAACAAAATACAGAACAAATCCTTTATCTTGGGACTTCGAAATAACTGTATCAACTAATTATCCAGTTTTCCTAGAAATACTGATGCCTGGAGGTCAATTTAGTTCTATTGCGCATTCAATACTATCATTAATGGCCGAGTTGTGACATTTGCAGTGTTATGGCACAGGCCAAGCTCTTCCATTTGTACCGGTGTGTTTGACAACAAAACACAGAGCAAATCCTTTATATTAGGACTTCGAAATAACTGTATTATATCGCAAATTCAACTAATTATAAAGTTTTTCTAGTAACACTGATGCCTGGAGGTCAATTTAGTTCTATTGCGCCTTCAATACTATCATTAATGGCCGAGTTGTCACGTTTGCAGTGTTATGGCACAGACCAAGCTCTTCCATTTGTAACGGTGTGTTTTACAACAAAATACAGACCAAATCTTTTATCTTGGGACTTCTTAATAACTGTGTTATCTTGCCAATTCAACTAATTATCTAGTTTTCCTAGTCACTCTGATGCCTGGAGGTCATTTTTGTTCTATTGCGCCATAAATACTATCATTAATGGCCGAGTTGTCACATTTTCAGTGTTGTGGCACCGCCAAGCTCTTCCATTTGTACCGCTGTGTTTGACAACAAAATACAGAGCAAATCCTTTATTTTGGGACTTCGAAATAACTGTGTCATATCGCAAATTCAACTAATTATCCAGTTTTTCTGGTAACACTGATGCCTGGAAGTCAATTTATTTCTATTGCGCCTTCAATACTATCATTAATGGCCGAGTTGTGACATTTGCAGTGTTATGGCACAGGCCAACCTCGTCCATTTGTACCGGTGTGTTTGACAACAAAACACAGAGCAAATCCTTTATATTAGGACTTCGAAATAACTGTCTTATATCGCAAATTCAACTAATTATAAAGTTTTTCTAGTAACACTGATGCCTGGACGTCAATTTAGTTCAATTGCGCCATCAATACTATCATTAATGGCCGAGTTGCCACGTTTGCAGTGTTATGGCACAGGCCAAGCTCTTCCATTTGTACCGCTGTGTTTGAGAACAAAATACAGAGCAACTCCTTTATATTAGGACTTCGAAATAACTGTATTATATGGCAAATTCAACCAATTATCTAGTTTTCCTAGTAATACTGATGCCTGGAGGTGAATTTAGTTCTATTGCGCCATCAATACCATCATTAATGGGCGAGTTATCACGTTTGCAGTGTTATAGCACAGGCCAAGCTCTTCCATTTGTACCGGTGTGTTTGACAACAAAACAGAGAGCAACTCCTTTATATTAAGACTTCGAAATAACTGTATCAACTAATTATCCAGTTTTCCTAGAAATACTGTTGCCTGGAGGTCAATTTAATTCTATTGCGCCATCAATACTATCATTAATGGGCGAGTTATCACGTTAAATTTGATGTGTTATAGCACAGGCCAAGCTCTTCCATTTGTACCACTGTGTTTGACAAAAAAACACAGAGGAAATCCTTTATCTTGGGACTTCGAAATAACTGTCTTATATCGCAAATTCAACTAATTATAAAGTTTTTCTAGAAATACTGATGACTGGAGGTCAATTTAGTTCTATTGCGCAATCAATACTATCATTAATGGGCGAGTTATCACGTTTGATGTGTTATAGCACAGGCCAAGCTCTTCCATTTGTACCGCTGTGTTTGACAACAAAATACAGAGCTAATCCTTTATTTTGCGACTTCGAAATAACTGTGTCATATCGCAAATTCAACTAATTATCAAGTTTTTCTGGTAACACTGATGCCTGGAGGTCAATTTAGTTCTATTGCGCCATCAATACTATCATTAATGGCCGAGTTGTCACACTTGCAGTGTTATGGCACAGGCCAAGCTCTTCCATTTGTACCGCTGTGTTTGACAACAAAACACAGAGCAAATCCTTTATCTTGGGACTTCGAAATAACTGTGTCATATCGCAAATTATCAAGTTTTTCTAGTAACACTGATGCCTGGAGGTCAACTTAGTTCTATTGCGCCTTCAATACTATCATTAATGGCCGAGTTGTGACATTTGCAGTGTTATGGCACAGGCCAAGCTATTCCATTTGTACCGGTGTGTTTTACAACAAAAGAGAGAGCAACTCCTTTATATTAGGACTTCGAAATAACTGTATTATATGGCAAATTCAACCAATTATCTAGTTTTCCTAGTAATACTGATGCCTGGAGGTGAATTTAGTTCTATTGCGCCATCAATACCATCATTAATGGGCGAGTTATCACGTTTGCAGTGTTATAGCACAGGCCAAGCTCTTCCATTTGTACCGGTGTGTTTGACAACAAAACAGAGAGAAACTCCTTTATATTAAGACTTCGAAATAACTGTATCAACTAATTATCCAGTTTTCCTAGAAATACTGATGCCTGGAGGTCAATTTAATTCTATTGCGCCATCAATACTATCATTAATGGGCGAGTTATCACGTTTGATGTGTTATAGCACAGGCCAAGCTCTTCCATTTGTACCGCTGTGTTTGACAAAAAAACAGAGGAAATCCTTTATCTTGGGACTTCGAAATAACTGTCTTATATCGCAAATTCAACTAATTATAAAGTTTTTCTAGTAACACTGATGCCTGGACGTCAATTTAGTTCAATTGCGCCATCAATACTATCATTAATGGCCGAGTTGTCACGTTTGCAGTGATATGGCACAGGCCAAGCTCTTCCATTTGTTCCGGTGTGTTTGACAACAAAACCCAGAGCAAATCCTTTATATTAGGACTTCGAAATAACTGTATTATATCGCAAATTCAACTAATTATCCAGTTTTCCTAGTAATACTGATGCCTGGAGGTGAATTTAGTTCTATTGAGCCATCAATACCATCATTAATGGGCGAGTTATCACGTTTGCAGTGTTATAGCACAGGCCAAGCTCTTCCATTTGTACCGGTGTGTTTGACAACAAAATACAGACCAAATCCTTTATCTTGGGACTTCGAAATAACTGTATCAACTAATTATCCAGTTTTCCTAGAAATACTGATGCCTGGAGGTCAATTTAGTTCTATTGCGCCATCAATACTATCATTAATGGGCGAGTTATCACGTTTGATGTGTTATAGCACAGGCCAAGGTCTTCCATTTGTACCGCTGTGTTTGACAACAAAATACAGAGGAAATCCTTTATTTTGCGACTTCGAAATAACTGTGTCATATCGCAAATTCAACTAATTATCAAGTTTTTCTGGTAACACTGATGCCTGGAGGTCAATTTAGTTCTATTGCGCCATCAATACTATCATTAATGGCCGAGTTGTCACACTTGCAGTGTTATGGCACAGGCCAAGCTCTTCCATTTGTACCGCTGTGTTTGACTACAAAACACAGAGCAAATCCTTTATCTTGGGACTTCGAAATAACTGTGTCATATCGCAAATTCAACTAATTATCAAGTTTTTCTAGTAACACTGATGCCTGGAGGTCAATTTAGTTCTATTGCGCCTTCAATACTATCATTAATGGCCGAGTTGTCACATTTGCAGTGTTATGGCACAGGCCAAGCTATTCCATTTGTACCGGTGTGTTTTACAACAAAAGAGAGAGGAACTCCTTTATATTAGGACTTCGAAATAACTGTATTATATGGCAAATTCAACCAATTATCTAGTTTTCCTAGTAATACTGATGCCTGGAGGTGAATTTAGTTCTATTGCGCCATCAATACTATCATTAATGGGCGAGTTATCACGTTTGCAGTGTTATAGCACAGGCCAAGCTCTTCCATTTGTACCGGTGTGTTTGACAACAAAATACAGACCAAATCCTTTATCTTGGGACTTCGAAATAACTGTGACATATTGCAAAGTCAACTAATTATCCAGTTTTGCTATTAAAACTGATGCCTGGAGGTCAATTTAGTTCTATTGCGCCATCAATACTATCATTAATGGCCGAGTTGTCACACTTGCAGTGTTATGGCACAGGCCAAGCTCTTCCATTTGTACCGCTGTGTTTGACAACAAAACACAGAGCAAATCCTTTATCTTGGGACTTCGAAATAACTGTGTCATATCGCAAATTATCAAGTTTTTCTAGTAACACTGATGCCTGGAGGTCAACTTAGTTCTATTGCGCCTTCAATACTATCATTAATGGCCGAGTTGTGACATTTGCAGTGTTATGGCACAGGCCAAGCTATTCCATTTGTACCGGTGTGTTTTACAACAAAAGAGAGAGCAACTCCTTTATATTAGGACTTCGAAATAACTGTATTATATGGCAAATTCAACCAATTATCTAGTTTTCCTAGTAATACTGATGCCTGGAGGTGAATTTAGTTCTATTGCGCCATCAATAACATCATTAATGGGCGAGTTATCACGTTTGCAGTGTTATAGCACAGGCCAAGCTCTTCCATTTGTACCGGTGTGTTTGACAACAAAACAGAGAGAAACTCCTTTATATTAAGACTTCGAAATAACTGTATCAACTAATTATCCAGTTTTCCTAGAAATACTGATGCCTGGAGGTCAATTTAATTCTATTGCGCCATCAATACTATCATTAATGGGCGAGTTATCACGTTTGATGTGTTATAGCACAGGCCAAGCTCTTCCATTTGTACCGCTGTGTTTGACAAAAAAACAGAGGAAATCCTTTATCTTGGGACTTCGAAATAACTGTCTTATATCGCAAATTCAACTAATTATAAAGTTTTTCTAGTAACACTGATGCCTGGACGTCAATTTAGTTCAATTGCGCCATCAATACTATCATTAATGGCCGAGTTGTCACGTTTGCAGTGATATGGCACAGGCCAAGCTCTTCCATTTGTACCGGTGTGTTTGACAACAAAACACAGAGCAAATCCTTTATATTAGGACTTCGAAATAACTGTATTATATCGCAAATTCAACTAATTATCCAGTTTTCCTAGTAATACTGATGCCTGGAGGTGAATTTAGTTCTATTGCGCCATCAATACCATCATTAATGGGCGAGTTATCACGTTTGCAGTGTTATAGCACAGGCCAAGCTCTTCCATTTGTACCGGTGTGTTTGACAACAAAATACAGACCAAATCCTTTATCTTGGGACTTCGAAATAACTGTATCAACTAATTATCCAGTTTTCCTAGAAATACTGATGCCTGGAGGTCAATTTAGTTCTATTGCGCCATCAATACTATCATTAATGGGCGAGTTATCACGTTTGATGTGTTATAGCACAGGCCAAGGTCTTCCATTTGTACCGCTGTGTTTGACAACAAAATACAGAGGAAATCCTTTATTTTGCGACTTCGAAATAACTGTGTCATATCGCAAATTCAACTAATTATCAAGTTTTTCTGGTAACACTGATGCCTGGAGGTCAATTTAGTTCTATTGCGCCATCAATACTATCATTAATGGCCGAGTTGTCACACTTGCAGTGTTATGGCACAGGCCAAGCTCTTCCATTTGTACCGCTGTGTTTGACTACAAAACACAGAGCAAATCCTTTATCTTGGGACTTCGAAATAACTGTGTCATATCGCAAATTCAACTAATTATCAAGTTTTTCTAGTAACACTGATGCCTGGAGGTCAATTTAGTTCTATTGCGCCTTCAATACTATCATTAATGGCCGAGTTGTCACATTTGCAGTGTTATGGCACAGGCCAAGCTATTCCATTTGTACCGGTGTGTTTTACAACAAAAGAGAGAGGAACTCCTTTATTTTAGGACTTCGAAATAACTGTATTATATGGCAAATTCAACCAATTATCTAGTTTTCCTAGTAATACTGATGCCTGGAGGTGAATTTAGTTCTATTGCGCCATCAATGCTATCATTAATGGGCGAGTTATCACGTTTGCAGTGTTATAGCACAGGCCAAGCTCTTCCATTTGTACCGGTGTGTTTGACAACAAAATACAGACCAAATCCTTTATCTTGGGACTTCGAAATAACTGTGACATATTGCAAAGTCAACTAATTATCCAGTTTTGCTAGTAAAACTGATGCCTGGAGGTCATTTTAGTTCTATTGCGCCTTCAATACTATCATTAATGACCGAGTTGTCGCATTTTCAGTGTTATGGCACCACCAAGCTCTTCCATTTGTACCGGTGTGTTTGACAACAAAATATAGACCAAATCCTTTATCTTGGGACTTCGAAATAACTGTGACATATTGCAAATTCAACTAATTAGCCAGTTTTGCTAGTAAAACTGATGCCTGGATGTCATTTTAGTTCTATTGCGCCTTCAATACTATCATTAATGACCGAGTTGTCGCATTTTCAGTGTTATGGCACCACCAAGCTCTTCCATTTGTACCGGTGTGTTTGACAACAAAACACAGAGCAAATCCTTTATTTGGGACTTCGAAATAACTGTGTTATCTTGCCAATTCAACTAATTATCTAGTTTTCCTAGTCACTCTGATGCCTGGAGGTCATTTTTGTTCTATTGCGCCATAAATACTATCATTAATGGCCGAGTTGTCACATTTTCAGTGTTGTGGCACCGCCAAGCCCTTCCATTTGTACCACCGGTGTGTTTGACAACAAAATACAGAGCAAATCCTTTATCTTGGGACTTCGAAATAACTGTGTCATATCGCAAATTCAACTAATTATCCAGTTTTTCTGGTAACACTGATGCCTGGAAGTCAATTTAGTTCTATTGCGCCTTCAATACTATCATTAATGGCCGAGTTGTGACATTTGCAGTGTTATGGCACAGGCCAACCTCGTCCATTTGTACCGGTGTGTTTGACAACAAAACACAGAGCAAATCCTTTATATTAGGACTTCGAAATAACTGTCTTATATCGCAAATTCAACTAATTATAAAGTTTTTCTAGTAACACTGATGCCTGGACGTCAATTTAGTTCAATTGCGCCTTCAATACTATCAATAATGGCCGAGTTGTCACGTTTGCAGTGTTATGGCACAGGCCAAGCTCTTCCATTTGTACCGCTGTGTTTGACAACAAAATACAGAGCAAATCCTTTATCTTGGGACTTCGAAATAACTGTGTCATATCGCAAATTCAACCCATTATCAAGTTTTCCTAGTAATACTGATGCCTGGAGGTGAATTTAGTTCTATTGCGCCATCAATACCATCATTAATGGGCGAGTTATCACGTTTGCAGTGTTATAGGACAGGCCAAGCTCTTCCATTTGTACCGGTGTGTTTGACAACAAAATACAGACCAAATCCTTTATCTTGGGACTTCGAAATAACTGTATCAACTAATTATCCAGTTTTCCTAGAAATACTGATGCCTGGAGGTCAATTTAGTTCTATTGCGCCATCAATACCATCATTAATGGGCGAGTTATCACGTTTGATGTGTTATAGCACAGGCCAAGCTCTTCCATTTGTACCGCTGTGTTTGACAACAAAATACAGAGGAAATCCTTTATTTTGCGACTTCGAAATAACTGTGTCATATCGCAAATTCAACTAATTATCAAGTTTTTCTTGTAACACTGATGCCTGGAGGTCAATTTAGTTCTATTGCGCCATCAATACTATCATTAATGGCCGAGTTGTCACACTTGCAGTGTTATGGCACAGGCCAAGCTCTTCCATTTGTACCGCTGTGTTTGACAACAAAACACAGAGCAAATCCTTTATCTTGGGACTTCGAAATAACTGTGTCATATCGCAAATTCAACTAATTATCAAGTTTTTCTAGTAACACTGATGCCTGGAGGTCAATTTAGTTCTATTGCGCCTTCAATACTATCATTAATGGCCGAGTTGTCACATTTGCAGTGTTATGGCACAGGCCAAGCTATTCAATTTGTACCGGTGTGTTTTACAACAAAAGAGAGAGCAACTCCTTTATATTAGGACTTCGAAATAACTGTATTATATGGCAAATTCAACCAATTATCTAGTTTTCCTAGTAATACTGATGCCTGGAGGTGAATTTAGTTCTATTGCGCCATCAATACTATCATTAATGGGCGAGTTATCACGTTTGCAGTGTTATGGCACAGGCCAAGCTCTTCCATTTGTACCGCTGTGTTTGACAACAAAATACAGAGCAAATCCTTTATCTTGGGACTTCGAAATAACTGTGTCATATCGCAAATTCAACCCATTATCAAGTTTTCCTAGTAATACTGATGCCTGGAGGTGAATTTAGTTCTATTGCGCCATCAATACCATCATTAATGGGCGAGTTATCACGTTTGCAGTGTTATAGGACAGGCCAAGCTCTTCCATTTGTACCGGTGTGTTTGACAACAAAATACAGACCAAATCCTTTATCTTGGGACTTCGAAATAACTGTATCAACTAATTATCCAGTTTTCCTAGAAATACTGATGCCTGGAGGTCAATTTAGTTCTATTGCGCCATCAATACCATCATTAATGGGCGAGTTATCACGTTTGATGTGTTATAGCACAGGCCAAGCTCTTCCATTTGTACCGCTGTGTTTGACAACAAAATACAGAGGAAATCCTTTATTTTGCGACTTCGAAATAACTGTGTCATATCGCAAATTCAACTAATTATCAAGTTTTTCTTGTAACACTGATGCCTGGAGGTCAATTTAGTTCTATTGCGCCATCAATACTATCATTAATGGCCGAGTTGTCACACTTGCAGTGTTATGGCACAGGCCAAGCTCTTCCATTTGTACCGCTGTGTTTGACAACAAAACACAGAGCAAATCCTTTATCTTGGGACTTCGAAATAACTGTGTCATATCGCAAATTCAACTAATTATCAAGTTTTTCTAGTAACACTGATGCCTGGAGGTCAATTTAGTTCTATTGCGCCTTCAATACTATCATTAATGGCCGAGTTGTCACATTTGCAGTGTTATGGCACAGGCCAAGCTATTCCATTTGTACCGGTGTGTTTGACAACAAAATACAGACCAAATCCTTTATCTTGGGACTTCGAAATAACTGTGACATATTGCAAATTCAACTAATTATCCAGTTGTGCTCGTAAAACTGATGCCTGGAGGTCATTTTAGTTCTATTGCGCCTTCAATACTATCATTAATGACCGAGTTGTCGCATTTTCAGTGTTATGGCACCACCAAGCTCTTCCATTTGTACCGGTGTGTTTGACAACAAAACACAGAGCAAATCCTTTATTTGGGACTTCGAAATAACTGTGTTATCTTGCCAATTCAACTAATTATATAGTTTTCCTAGTCACTCTGATGCCTGGAGGTAATTTTTGTTCTATTGCGCCATAAATACTATCATTAATGGCCGAGTTGTCACATTTTCAGTGTTGTTGCACCGCCAAGCCCTTCCATTTGTACCACCGGTGTGTTTGACAACAAAATACAGAGCAAATCCTTTATCTTGGGACTTCGAAATAACTGTGTCATATCGCAAATTCAACTAATTATCCAGTTTTTCTGGTAACACTGATACCTGGAAGTCAATTTAGTTCTATTGCGCCTTCAATACTATCATTAATGGCCGAGTTGTGACATTTGCAGTGTTATGGCACAGGCCAACCACGTCCATTTGTACCGGTGTGTTTGACAACAAAACACAGAGCAAATCCTTTATATTAGGACTTCGAAATAACTGTCTTATATCGCAAATTCAACTAATTATAAAGTTTTTCTAGTAACACTGATGCCTGGACGTCAATTTAGTTCAACTGCGCCATCAATACTATCATTAATGGCCGAGTTGTCACGTTTGCAGTGTTATGGCACAGGCCAAGCTCTTCCATTTTTACCCCTGTGTTTGACAACAAAACACAGAGCAAATCCTTTATATTAGGACTTCGAAATAACTGTATTATATCGAAAATTCAACTAATTATCCAGTTTTTCTGGTAACACTGATGCCTGGAAGTCAATTTAGTTCTATTACGCCTTCAATACTATCATTAATGGCCGAGTTGTGACATTTGCAGTGTTATGGCACAGGCCAACCTCGTCCATTTGTACCGGTGTGTTTGACAACAAAACACAGAGCAAATCCTTTATATTAGGACTTCGAAATAACTGTCTTATATCGCAAATTCAACTAATTATAAAGTTTTTCTAGTAACACTGATGCCTGGACGTCAATTTAGTTCAATTGCGCCATCAATACTATCATTAATGGCCGAGTTGTCACATTTGCAGTGTTATGGCACAGGCCAAGCTATTCCATTTGTACCGCTGTGTTTGACAACAAAAGAGAGAGCAACTCCTTTATATTAGGACTTCGAAATAACTGTATTATATGGCAAATTCAACCAATTATCTAGTTTTCCTAGTAATACTGATGCCTGGAGGTGAATTTAGTTCTATTGCGCCATCAATACTATCATTAATGGGCGAGTTATCACGTTTGCAGTGTTATAGCACAGGCCAAGCTCTTCCATTTGTACCGGTGTGTTTGACAACAAAATACAGACCAAATCCTTTATCTTGGGACTTCGAAATAACTGTGACATATTGCAAATTCAACTAATTATCCAGTTTTGCTAGTAAAACTGATGCCTGGAGGTCATTTTAGTTCTATTGCGCCTTCAATACTATCATTAATGACCGAGTTGTCGCATTTTCAGTGTTATGGCACCACCAAGCTCTTCCATTTGTACCGGTGTGTTTGACAACAAAACACAGAGCAAATCCTTTATTTGGGACTTCGAAATAACTGTGTCATATCGCAAATTCAACTAATTATCCTGTTTTTCTGGTAACACTGATGCCTGCAAGTCAATTTAGTTCTATTGCGCCTTCAATACTCTCATTAATGGCCGAGTTGTGACATTTGCAGTGTTATGGCACAGGCCAACCTCGTCCATTTGTACCGGTGTGTTTGACAACAAAACACAGAGCAAATCCTTTATATTAGGACTTCGAAATAACTGTCTTATATCGCAAATTCAACTAATTATAAAGTTTTTCTAGTAACACTGATGCCTGGACGTCAATTTAGTTCAATTGCGCCATCAATACTATCATTAATGGCCGAGTTGTCACGTTTGCAGTGTTATGGCACAGGCCAAGCTCTTCCATTTGTACCGCTGTGTTTGACAACAAAACACAGAGCAAATCCTTTATATTAGGACTTCGAAATAACTGTATTATATCGCAAATTCAACTAATTATCCAGTTTTTCTGGTAACACTGATGCCTGGAAGTCAATTTAGTTCTATTACCCCTTCAATACTATCATTAATGGCCGAGTTGTGACATTTGCAGTGTTATGGCACAGGCCAACCTCGTCCATTTGTAGCGGTGTGTTTGACAACAAAATACAGACCAAATCCTTTATCTTGGGACTTCGAAATAACTGTATCAACTAATTATCCAGTTTTCCTAGAAATACTGATGCCTGGAGGTCAATTTAGTTCTATTGCGACATCAATACTATCATTAATGGGCGAGTTATCACGTTTGATGTGTTATAGCACAGGCCAAGCTCTTCCATTTGTACCGCTGTGTTTGACAACAAAATACAGAGCAAATCCTTTATTTTGCGACTTCGAAATAACTGTGTCATATCGCAAATTCAACTAATTATCAAGTTTTTCTGGTAACACTGATGCCTGGAGGTCAATTTAGTTCTATTGCGCCATCAATACTATCATTAATGGCCGAGTTGTCACACTTGCAGTGTTATGGCACAGGCCAAGCTCTTCCATTTGTACCGCTGTGTTTGACAACAAAACACAGAGCAAATCGTTTATCTTGGGACTTCGAAATAACTGTGTCATATCGCAAATTCAACTAATTATCAAGTTTTTCTAGTAACACTGATGCCTGGAGGTCAATTTAGTTCTATTGCGCCTTCAATACTATCATTAATGGCCGAGTTGTCACATTTGCAGTGTTATGGCACAGGCCAAGCTATCCCATTTGTACCGGTGTGTTTTACAACAAAAGAGAGAGCAACTCCTTTATATTAGGACTTCGAAATAACTGTATTATATGGCAAATTCAACCAATTATCTAGTTTTCCTAGTAATACTGATGCCTGGAGGTGAATTTAGTTCTATTGCGCCATCAATACTATCATTAATGGGCGAGTTATCACGTTTGCAGTGTTATAGCACAGGCCAAGCTGTTCCATTTGTACCGGTGTGTTTGACAACAAAATATAGACCAAATCCTTTATCTTGGGACTTCGAAATAACTGTGACATATTGCAAATTCAACTAATTAGCCAGTTTTGCTAGTAAAACTGATGCCTGGATGTCATTTTAGTTCTATTGCGCCTTCAATACTATCATTAATGACCGAGTTGTCGCATTTTCAGTGTTATCGCACCACCAAGCTCTTCCATTTGTACCGGTGTGTTTGACAACAAAACACAGAGCAAATCCTTTATTTGGGACTTCGAAATAACTGTGTTATCTTGCCAATTCAACTAATTATCTAGTTTTCCTAGTCACTCTGATGCCTGGAGGTCATTTTTGTTCTATTGCGCCATAAATACTATCATTAATGGCCGAGTTGTCACATTTTCAGTGTTGTGGCACCGCCAAGCCCTTCCATTTGTACCACCGGTGTGTTTGACAACAAAATACAGAGCAAATCCTTTATCTTGGGACTTCGAAATAACTGTGTCATATCGCAAATTCAACTAATTATCCAGTTTTTCTGGTAACATTGATGCCTGGAAGTCAATTTAGTTCTATTGCGCCTTCAATACTATCATTAATGGCCGAGTTGTGACATTTGCAGTGTTATGGCACAGGCCAACCTCGTCCATTTGTACCGGTGTGTTTGACAACAAAACACAGAGCAAATCCTTTATCTTGGGAATTCGAAATAACTGTGTCATATCGCAAATTCAACCCATTATCAAGTTTTCCTAGTAATACTGATGCCTGGAGGTGAATTTAGTTATATTGCGCCATCAATACCATCATTAATGGGCGAGTTATCACGTTTGCAGTGTTATAGGACAGGCCAAGCTCTTCCATTTGTACCGGTGTGTTTGACAACAAAATACAGACCAAATCCTTTATCTTGGGACTTCGAAATAACTGTATCAACTAATTATCCAGTTTTCCTAGAAATACTGATGCCTGGAGGTCAATTTAGTTCTATTGCGCCATCAATACTATCATTAATGGGCGAGTTATCACGTTTGATGTGTTATAGCACAGGCCAAGCTCTTCCATTTGTACCGCTGTGTTTGACAACAAAATACAGAGGAAATCCTTTATTTTGCGACTTCGAAATAACTGTGTCATATCGCAAATTCAACTAATTATCAAGTTTTTCTTGTAACACTGATGCCTGGAGGTCAATTTAGTTCTATTGCGCCATCAATACTATCATTAATGGCCGAGTTGTCACACTTGCAGTGTTATGGCACAGGCCAAGCTCTTCCATTTGTACCGCTGTGTTTGACAACAAAACACAGAGCAAATCCTTTATCTTGGGACTTCGAAATAACTGTGTCATATCGCAAATTCAACTAATTATCAAGTTTGTCTAGTAACACTGCTGCCTGGAGGTCAATTTAGTTCTATTGCGCCTTCAATACTATCATTAATGGCCGAGTTGTCACATTTGCAGTGTTATGGCACAGGCCAAGCTATTCCATTTGTACCGGTGTGTTTTACAACAAAAGAGAGAGCAACTCCTTTATATTAGGACTTCGAAATAACTGTATTATATGGCAAATTCAACCAATTATCTAGTTTTCCTAGTAATACTGATGCCTGGAGGTGAATTTAGTTCTATTGCGCCATCAATACTATCATTAATGGGCGAGTTATCACGTTTGCAGTGTTATAGCACAGGCCAAGCTCTTCCATTTGTACCGGTGTGTTTGACAACAAAATACAGACCAAATCCTTTATCTTGGGACTTCGAAATAACTGTGACATATTGCAAATTCAACTAATTATCCAGTTTTGCTAGTAAAACTGATGCCTGGAGGTCATTTTAGTTCTATTGCGCCTTCAATACTATCATTAATGACCGAGTTGTCGCATTTTCAGTGTTATGGCACCACCAAGCTCTTCCATTTGTACCGGTGTGTTTGACAACAAAACACAGAGCAAATCCTTTATATTAGGACTTCGAAATAACTGTCTTATATCGCAAATTCAACTAATTATAAAGTTTTTCTAGTAACACTGATGCCTGGACGTCAATTTAGTTCAATTGCGCCATCAATACTATCATTAATGGCCGAGTTGTCACGTTTGCAGTGTTATGACACAGGCCAAGCTCTTCCATTTGTACCGCTGTGTTTGACAACAATATACAGAGCAAATCCTTTATCTTGGGACTTCGAAATAACTGTGTCATATCGCAAATTCAACCAATTATCAAGTTTTCCTAGTAATACTGATGCCTGGAGGTGAATTTAGTTCTATTGCGCAATCAATACCATCATTAATGGGCGAGTTATCACGTTTGCAGTGTTATAGCACAGGCCAAGCTCTTCCATTTGTACCGGTGTGTTTGACAACAAAATACAGACCAAATCCTTTCTCTTGGGACTTCGAAATAACTGTATCAACTAATTATCCAGTTTTCCTAGAAATACTGATGCCTGGAGGTCAATTTAGTTCTATTACGCCATCAATACTATCATTAGTGGGCAAGTTATCACGTTTGATGTGTTATAGCACAGGCCAAGCTCTTCCATTGGTACCGCTGTGTTTGACAACAAAACACAGAGCAAATCCTTTATCTTGGGACTTCGAAATAACTGTCTTATATCGCAAATTCAACTAATTATAAAGTTTTTCTAGTAACACTGATGCCTGGACGTCAATTTAGTTCAATTGCGCCATCAATACTATCATTAATGGCCGAGTTGTCACGTTTGCAGTGTTATGGCACAGGCCAAGCTCTTCCATTTGTACCGGTGTGTTTGACAACAAAATACAGAGCAAATCCTTTATTTTGGGACTTCGAAATAACTGTGTCATATCGCAAATTCAACTAATTATCAAGTTTTTCTAGTAACACTGATGCCTGGAGGTCAATTTAGTTCTATTGCGCCTTCAATACTATCATTAATGGCCGAGTTGTCACATTTGCAGTGTTATGGCACAGGCCAAGCTATTCCATTTGTACCGGTGTGTTTTACAACAAAAGAGAGAGCAACTCCTTTATATTAGGACTTCGAAATAACTGTATTATATGGCAAATTCAACCAATTATCTAGTTTTCCTAGTAATACTGATGCCTGGAGGTGAATTTAGTTCTATTGCGCCATCAATACTATCATTAATGGGCGAGTTATCACGTTTGCAGTGTTATAGCACAGGCCAAGCTGTTCCATTTGTACCGGTGTGTTTGACAACAAAATATAGACCAAATCCTTTATCTTGGGACTTCGAAATAACTGTGACATATTGCAAATTCAACTAATTAGCCAGTTTTGCTAGTAAAACTGATGCCTGGATGTCATTTTAGTTCTATTGCGCCTTCAATACTATCATTAATGCCCGAGTTGTCGCATTTTCAGTGTTATCGCACCACCAAGCTCTTCCATTTGTACCGGTGTGTTTGACAACAAAACACAGAGCAAATCCTTTATTTGGGACTTCGAAATAACTGTGTTATCTTGCCAATTCAACTAATTATCTAGTTTTCCTAGTCACTCTGATGCCTGGAGGTCATTTTTGTTCTATTGCGCCATAAATACTATCATTAATGGCCGAGTTGTCACATTTTCAGTGTTGTGGCACCGCCAAGCCCTTCCATTTGTACCACCGGTGTGTTTGACAACAAAATACAGAGCAAATCCTTTATCTTGGGACTTCGAAATAACTGTGTCATATCGCAAATTCAACTAATTATCCAGTTTTTCTGGTAACACTGATGCCTGGAAGTCAATTTAGTTCTATTGCGCCTTCAATACTATCATTAATGGCCGAGTTGTGACATTTGCAGTGTTATGGCACAGGCCAACCTCGTCCATTTGTACCGGTGTGTTTGACAACAAAACACAGAGCAAATCCTTTATATTAGGACTTCGAAATAACTGTCTTATATCGCAAATTCAACTAATTATAAAGTTTTTCTAGTAACACTGATGCCTGGACGTCAATTTAGTTCAATTGCGCCTTCAATACTATCATTAATGGCCGAGTTGTCACGTTTGCAGTGTTATGGCACAGGCCAAGCTCTTCCATTTGTACCGCTGTGTTTGACAACAAAATACAGAGCAAATCCTTTATCTTGGGAATTCGAAATAACTGTGTCATATCGCAAATTCAACCCATTATCAAGTTTTCCTAGTAATACTGATGCCTGGAGGTGAATTTAGTTCTATTGCGCCATCAATACCATCATTAATGGGCGAGTTATCACGTTTGCAGTGTTATAGGACAGGCCAAGCTCTTCCATTTGTACCGGTGTGTTTGACAACAAAATACAGACCAAATCCTTTATCTTGGGACTTCGAAATAACTGTATCAACTAATTATCCAGTTTTCCTAGAAATACTGATGCCTGGAGGTCAATTTAGTTCTATTGCGCCATCAATACTATCATTAATGGGCGAGTTATCACGTTTGATGTGTTATAGCACAGGCCAAGCTCTTCCATTTGTACCGCTGTGTTTGACAACAAAATACAGAGGAAATCCTTTATTTTGCGACTTCGAAATAACTGTGTCATATCGCAAATTCAACTAATTATCAAGTTTTTCTTGTAACACTGATGCCTGGAGGTCAATTTAGTTCTATTGCGCCATCAATACTATCATTAATGGCCGAGTTGTCACACTTGCAGTGTTATGGCACAGGCCAAGCTCTTCCATTTGTACCGCTGTGTTTGACAACAAAACACAGAGCAAATCCTTTATCTTGGGACTTCGAAATAACTGTGTCATATCGCAAATTCAACTAATTATCAAGTTTTTCTAGTAACACTGATGCCTGGAGGTCAATTTAGTTCTATTGCGCCTTCAATACTATCATTAATGGCCGAGTTGTCACATTTGCAGTGTTATGGCACAGGCCAAGCTATTCCATTTGTACCGGTGTGTTTTACAACAAAAGAGAGAGCGACTCCTTTATATTAGGACTTCGAAATAACTGTATTATATGGCAAATTCAACCAATTATCTAGTTTTCCTAGTAATACTGATGCCTGGAGGTGAATTTAGTTCTATTGCGCCATCAATACCATCATTAATGGGCGAGTTATCACGTTTGCAGTGTTATAGCACAGGCCAAGCTCTTTCATTTGTACCGGTGTGTTTGACAACAAAATACAGACCAAATCCTTTCTCTTGGGACTTCGAAATAACTGTATCAACTAATTATCCAGTTTTCCTAGAAATACTGATGCCTGGAGGTCAATTTAGTTCTATTACGCCATCAATACTATCATTAATGGGCAAGTTATCACGTTTGATGTGTTATAGCACAGGCCAAGCTCTTCCATTGGTACCGCTGTGTTTGACAACAAAACACAGAGCAAATCCTTTATCTTGGGACTTCGAAATAACTGTCTTATATCGCAAATTCAACTAATTATAAAGTTTTTCTAGTAACACTGATGCCTGGACGTCAATTTAGTTCAATTGCGCCATCAATACTATCATTAATGGCCGAGTTGTCACGTTTGCAGTGTTATGGCACAGGCCCAGCTCTTCCATTTGTACCGGTGTGTTTGACAACAAAATACAGAGCAAATCCTTTATTTTGGGACTTCGAAATAACTGTGTCATATCGCAAATTCAACTAATTATCCAGTTGTTCTGGTAACACTGATGCCTGGAAGTCAATTTAGTTCTATTGCGCCTTCAATACTATCATTAATGGCCGAGTTGTGACATTTGCAGTGTTATGGCACAGGCCAACCTCGTCCATTTGTACCGGTGTGTTTGACAACAAAACACAGAGCAAATCCTTTATATTAGGACTTCGAAATAACTGTCTTATATCGCAAATTCAACTAATTATAAAGTTTTTCTAGTAACACTGATGCCTGGACGTCAATTTAGTTCAATTGCGCCATCAATACTATCATTAATGGCCGAGTTGTCACGTTTGCAGTATTATGGCACAGGCCAAGCTCTTCCATTTGTACCGCTGTGTTTGACAACAAAATACAGAGCAAATCCTTTATATTAGGACTTCCAAATAACTGTATTATATAGCAAATTCAACTAATTATCAAGTTTTTCTAGTAACACTGATGCATGGAGGTCAATTTAGTTCTATTACGCCTTCAATACTATCATTAATGGCCGAGTTGTGACATTTGCAGTGTTATGGCACCACCAAGCTCGTCCATTTGTACCGGTGTGTTTGACAACAAAACACAGAGCAAATCCTTTATTTGGGACTTCGAAATAACTGTCTTATATCGCAAATTCAACTAATTATAAAGTTTTTCTAGTAACACTGATGCCTGGACGTCAATTTAGTTCAATTGCGCCATCAATACTATCATTAATGGCCGAGTTGTCACGTTTGCAGTGTTATGACACAGGCCAAGCTCTTCCATTTGTACCGCTGTGTTTGACAACAATATACAGAGCAAATCCTTTATCTTGGGACTTCGAAATAACTGTGTCATATCGCAAATTCAACCAATTATCAAGTTTTCCTATTAATACTGATGCCTGGAGGTGAATTTAGTTCTATTGCGCAATCAATACCATCATTAATGGGCGAGTTATCACGTTTGCAGTGTTATAGCACAGGCCAAGCTCTTCCATTTGTACCGGTGTGTTTGACAACAAAATACAGACCAAATCCTTTCTCTTGGGACTTCGAAATAACTGTATCAACTAATTATCCAGTTTTCCTAGAAATACTGATGCCTGGAGGTCAATTTAGTTCTATTACGCCATCAATACTATCATTAATGGGCAAGTTATCACGTTTGATGTGTTATAACACAGGCCAAGCTCTTCCATTGGTACCGCTGTGTTTGACAACAAAACACAGAGCAAATCCTTTATTTTGGGACTTCGAAATAACTGTCTTATATCGCAAATTCAACTAATTATAAAGTTTTTCTAGTAACACTGACGCCTGGACGTCAATTTAGTTCAATTGCGCCATCAATACTATCATTAATGGCCGAGTTGTCACGTTTGCAGTGTTATGGCACAGGCCAAGCTCTTCCATTTGTACCGGTGTGTTTGACAACAAAATACAGAGCAAATCCTTTATTTTGGGACTTCGAAATAACTGTGTCATATCGCAAATTCAACTAATTATCCAGTTGTTCTGGTAACACTGATGCCTGGAAGTCAATTTAGTTCTATTGCGCCTTCAATACTATCATTAATGGCCGAGTTGTGACATGTGCAGTGTTATGGCACAGGCCAACCTCGTCCATTTGTACCGGTGTGTTTGACAACAAAACTCAGAGCAAATCCTTTATATTAGGACTTCGAAATAACTGTCTTATATCGCAAATTCAACTAATTATAAAGTTGTTCTAGTAACACTGATGCCTGGACGTCAATTTAGTTCAATTGCGCCATCAATACTATCATTAATGGCCGAGTTGTCACGTTTGCAGTGTTATGGCACAGGTCAAGCTCTTCCATTTGTACCGCTGTGTTTGACAACAAAATACAGAGCAAATCCTTTATATTAGGACTTCCAAATAACTGTATTATATCGCAAATTCAACTAATTATCAAGTTTTTTCTAGTAACACTGATGCATGGAGGTCAATTTAGTTCTATTGCGCCTTCAATACTATCATTAATGGCCGAGTTGTCACGTTTGCAGTGTTATGGCACAGACCAAGCTCTTCCATTTGTAACGGTGTGTTTTACAAGAAAATACAGACCAAATCCTTTATCTTGGGACTTCGAAATAACTGTGTCATATCGCAAATTCAACTAATTATCCAGATTTGCTAGTAACACTGATGCCTGGAGGTCATTTTAGTTCTATTGCGCCTTCAATAGTATCATTACTGACCGAGTTGTCGCATTTTCAGTGTTATGGCACCACCAAGCTCTTCCATTTGTACCGCTGTGTTTGACAACAAAATACAGAGCAAATCCTTTATCTTGGGACTTCGAAATAACTGTGTCATATCGCAAATTCAACTAATTATCCAGTTTTTCTGGTAACACTGATGCCTGGAAGTCAATTTAGTTCTATTACGCCTTCAATACTATCATTAATGGCCGAGTTGTGACATTTGCAGTGTTATGGCACAGGCCAAGCTCTTCCATTTGTACCGCTGTGTTTGACAACAAAATACAGAGCAAATCCTTTATATTAGGACTTCAAAATAACTGTCTTATATCGCAAATTCAACTAATTATAAAGTTTTTCTAGTAACACTGATGCCTGGACGTCAATTTAGTTCAATTGCGCCTTCAATACTATCATTAATGGCCGAGTTGTCACGTTTGCAGTGTTATGGCACAGGCCAAGCTCTTCCATTTGTACCGCTGTGTTTGACAACAAAATACAGAGCAAATCCTTTATCTTGGGACTTCGAAATAACTGTGTCATATCGCAAATTCAACCATTATCAAGTTTTCCTAGTACTACTGATGCCTGGAGGTGAATTTAGTTCTATTGCGCCATCAATACCATCATTAATGGGCGAGTTATCACGTTTGCAGTGTTATAGGACAGGCCAAGCTCTTCCATTTGTACCGGTGTGTTTGACAACAAAATACAGACCAAATCCTTTATCTTGGGACTTCGAAATAACTGTATCAACTAATTATCCAGTTTTCCTAGAAATACTGATGCCTGGAGGTCAATTTAGTTCTATTGCGCCATCAATACTATCATTAATGACCGAGTTGTCGCATTTTCAGTGTTATGGCACCACCAAGCTCTTCCATTTGTACCGGTGTGTTTGACAACAAAACACAGAGCAAATCCTTTATATTAGGACTTCGAAATAACTGTCTTATATCGCAAATTCAACTAATTATAAAGTGTTTCTAGTAACACTGATGCCTGGACGTCAATTTAGTTCAATTGCGCCATCAATACTATCATTAATGGCCGAGTTGTCACGTTTGCAGTGTTATGACACAGGCCAAGCTCTTCCATTTGTACCGCTGTGTTTGACAACAATATACAGAGCAAATCCTTTATCTTGGGACTTCGAAATAACTGTGTCATATCGCAAATTCAACCAATTATCAAGTTTTCCTAGTAATACTGATGCCTGGAGGTGAATTTAGTTCTATTGCGCAATCAATACCATCATTAATGGGCGAGTTATCACGTTTGCAGTGTTATAGCACAGGCCAAGCTCTTCCATTTGTACCGGTGTGTTTGACAACAAAATACAGACCAAATCCTTTCTCTTGGGACTTCGAAATAACTGTATCAACTAATTATCCAGTTTTCCTAGAAATACTGATGCCTGGAGGTCAATTTAGTTCTATTACGCCATCAATACTATCATTAATGGGCAAGTTATCACGTTTGATGTGTTATAGCACAGGCCAAGCTCTTCCATTGGTACCGCTGTGTTTGACAACAAAACACAGAGCAAATCCTTTATCTTGGGACTTCGAAATAACTGTCTTATATCGCAAATTCAACTAATTATAAAGTTTTTATAGTAACACTGATGCCTGGACGTCAATTTAGTTCAATTGCGCCATCAATACTATCATTAATGGCCGAGTTGTCACGTTTGCAGTGTTATGGCACAGGCCAAGCTCTTCCATTTGTACCGGTGTGTTTGACAACAAAATACAGAGCAAATCCTTTATTTTGGGACTTCGAAATAACTGTGTCATATCGCAAATTCAACTAATTATCCAGTTGTTCTGGTAACACTGATGCCTGGAAGTCAATTTAGTTATATTGCGCCTTCAATACTATCATTAATGGCCGAGTTGTGACATTTGCAGTGTTATGGCACAGGCCAACCTCGTCCATTTGTACCGGTGTGTTTGACAACAAAACACAGAGCAAATCCTTTATATTAGGACTTCCAAATAACTGTATTATATAGCAAATTCAACTAATTATCAAGTTTTTCTAGTAACACTGATGCATGGAGGTCAATTTAGTTCTATTACGCCTTCAATACTATCATTAATGGCCGAGTTGTGACATTTGCAGTGTTATGGCACCACCAAGCTCGTCCATTTGTACCGGTGTGTTTGACAACAAAACACAGAGCAAATCCTTTATTTGGGACTTCGAAATAACTGTCTTATATCGCAAATTCAACTAATTATAAAGTTTTTCTAGTAACACTGATGCCTGGACGTCAATTTAGTTCAATTGCGCCATCAATACTATCATTAATGGCCGAGTTGTCACGTTTGCAGTGTTATGACACAGGCCAAGCTCTTCCATTTGTACCGCTGTGTTTGACAACAATATACAGAGCAAATCCTTTATCTTGGGACTTCGAAATAACTGTGTCATATCGCAAATTCAACCAATTATCAAGTTTTCCTAGTAATACTGATGCCTGGAGGTGAATTTAGTTCTATTGCGCAATCAATACCATCATTAATGGGCGAGTTATCACGTTTGCAGTGTTATAGCACAGGCCAAGCTCTTCCATTTGTACCGGTGTGTTTGACAACAAAATACAGACCAAATCCTTTCTCTTGGGACTTCGAAATAACTGTATCAACTAATTATCCAGTTTTCCTAGAAATACTGATGCCTGGAGGTCAATTTAGTTCTATTACGCCATCAATACTATCATTAATGGGCAAGTTATCACGTTTGATGTGTTATAGCACAGGCCAAGCTCTTCCATTGGTACCGCTGTGTTTGACAACAAAACACAGAGCAAATCCTTTATCTTGGGACTTCGAAATAACTGTCTTATATCGCAAATTCAACTAATTATAAAGTTTTTCTAGTAACACTGATGCCTGGACGTCAATTTAGTTCAATTGCGCCATCACTACTATCATTAATGGCCGAGTTGTCACGTTTGCAGTGTTATGGCACAGGCCAAGCTCTTCCATTTGTACCGGTGTGTTTGACAACAAAATACAGAGCAAATCCTTTATTTTGGGACTTCGAAATAACTGTGTCATATCGCAAATTCAACTAATTATCCAGAGTTTCTGGTAACACTGATGCCTGGAAGTCAATTTAGTTCTATTGCGCCTTCAATACTATCATTAATGGCCGAGTTGTGACATTTGCAGTGTTATGGCACAGGCCAACCTCGTCCATTTGTACCGGTGTGTTTGACAACAAAACTCAGACCAAATCCTTTATCTTGGGACTTCGAAATAACTGTGTCATATCGCAAATTCAACTAATTATCCAGATTTGCTAGTAACACTGATGCCTGGAAGTCATTTTAGTTCTATTGCGCCTTCAATACTATCATTACTGACCGAGTTGTCGCATTTTCAGTGTTATGGCACCACCAAGCTCTTCCATTTGTACCGCTGTGTTTGACAACAAAATACAGAGCAAATCCTTTATCTTGGGACTTCGAAATAACTGTGTCATATCGCAAATTCAACTAATTATCCAGTTTTTCTGGTAACACTTATGCCTGGAAGTCAATTTAGTTCTATTACGCCTTCAATACTATCATTAATGGCCGAGTTGTGACATTTGCAGTGTTATGGCACAGGCCAAGCTCTTCCATTTGTACCGCTGTGTTTGACAACAAAATACAGAGCAAATCCTTTATCTTGGGACTTCGAAATAACTGTATCAACTAATTATCCAGTTTTCCTAGAAATACTGATGCCTGGAGGTCAATTTAGTTCTATTGAGCCATCAATACCATCATTAATGGGCGAGTTATCACGTTTGATGTGTTATAGCACAGGCCAAGCTCTTCCATTTGTACCGGTGTGTTTGACAACAAAATACAGACCAAATCCTTTATCTTGGGACTTCGAAATAACTGTATCAACTAATTATCCAGTTTTCCTAGAAATACTGATGCCTGGAGGTCAATTTAGTTCTATTGCGCCATCAATACCATCATTAATGGGCGAGTTATCACGTTTGATGTGTTATAGCACAGGCCAAGCTCTTCCATTTGTACCGCTGTGTTTGACAACAAAATACAGAGGAAATCCTTTATTTTGCGACTTCGAAATAACTGTGTCATATCGCAAATTCAACTAATTATCAAGTTTTTCTTGTAACACTGATGCCTGGAGGTCAATTTAGTTCTATTGCGCCATCAATACTATCATTAATGGCCGAGTTGTCACACTTGCAGTGTTATGGCACAGGCCAAGCTCTTCCATTTGTACCGCTGTGTTTGACAACAAAACACAGAGCAAATCCTTTATCTTGGGACTTCGAAATAACTGTGTCATATCGCAAATTCAACTAATTATCAAGTTTTTCTAGTAACACTGATGCCTGGAGGTCAATTTAGTTCTATTGCGCCTTCAATACTCTCATTAATGGCCGAGTTGTCACATTTGCAGTGTTATGGCACAGGCCAAGCTATTCCATTTGTACCGGTGTGTTTTACAACAAAAGAGAGAGCAACTCCTTTATATTAGGACTTCGAAATAACTGTATTATATGGCAAATTCAACCAATTATCTAGTTTTCCTAGTAATACTGATGCCTGGAGGTGAATTTAGTTCTATTGCGCCATCAATACTATCATTAATGGGCGAGTTATCACGTTTGCAGTGTTATAGCACAGGCCAAGCTCTTCCATTTGTACCGGTGTGTTTGACAACAAAATACAGACCAAATCCTTTATCTTGGGACTTCGAAATAACTGTGACATATTGCAAATTCAACTAATTATCCAGTTTTGCTAGTAAAACTGATGCCTGGAGGTCATTTTAGTTCTATTGCGCCTTCAATACTGTCATTAATGACCGAGTTGTCGCATTTTCAGTGTTATGGCACCACCAAGCTCTTCCATTTGTACCGGTGTGTTTGACAACAAAACACAGAGCAAATCCTTTATTTGGGACTTCGAAATAACTGTGTTATCTTGCCAATTCAACTAATTATATAGTTTTCCTAGTCACTCTGATGCCTGGAGGTAATTTTTGTTCTATTGCGCCATAAATACTATCATTAATGGCCGAGTTGTCACATTTTCAGTGTTGTTGCACCGCCAAGCCCTTCCATTTGTACCACCGGTGTGTTTGACAACAAAATACAGAGCAAATCCTTTATCTTGGGACTTCGAAATAACTGTGTCATATCGCAAATTCAACTAATTATCCAGTTTTTCTGGTAACACTGATACCTGGAAGTCAATTTAGTTCTATTGCGCCTTCAAGACTATCATTAATGGCCGAGTTGTGACATTTGCAGTGTTATGGCACAGGCCAACCACGTCCATTTGTACCGGTGTGTTTGACAACAAAACACAGAGCAAATCCTTTATATTAGGACTTCGAAATAACTGTCTTATATCGCAAATTCAACTAATTATAAAGTTTTTCTAGTAACACTGATGCCTGGACGTCAATTTAGTTCAACTGCGCCATCAATACTATCATTAATGGCCGAGTTGTCACGTTTGCAGTGTTATGGCACAGGCCAAGCTCTTCCATTTGTACCGCTGTGTTTGACAACAAAACACAGAGCAAATCCTTTATATTAGGACTTCCAAATAACTGTGTCATATCGCAAATTCAACCAATTATCAAGTTTTCCTAGTAATACTGATGCCTGGAGGTGAATTTAGTTCTATTGCGCAATCAATACCATCATTAATGGGCGAGTTATCACGTTTGCAGTGTTATAGCACAGGCCAAGCTCTTCCATTTGTACCGGTGTGTTTGACAACAAAATACAGACCAAATCCTTTCTCTTGGGACTTCGAAATAACTGTATCAACTAATTATCCAGTTTTCCTAGAAATACTGATGCCTGGAGGTCAATTTAGTTCTATTACGCCATCAATACTATCATTAATGGGCAAGTTATCACGTTTGATGTGTTATAGCACAGGCCAAGCTCTTCCATTGGTACCGCTGTGTTTGACAACAAAACACAGAGCAAATCCTTTATCTTGGGACTTCGAAATAACTGTCTTATATCGCAAATTCAACTAATTATAAAGTTTTTCTAGTAACACTGATGCCTGGACGTCAATTTAGTTCAATTGCGCCATCACTACTATCATTAATGGCCGAGTTGTCACGTTTGCAGTGTTATGGCACAGGCCAAGCTCTTCCATTTGTACCGGTGTGTTTGACAACAAAATACAGAGCAAATCCTTTATTTTGGGACTTCGAAATAACTGTGTCATATCGCAAATTCAACTAATTATCCAGAGTTTCTGGTAACACTGATGCCTGGAAGTCAATTTAGTTCTATTGCGCCTTCAATACTATCATTAATGGCCGAGTTGTGACATTTGCAGTGTTATGGCACAGGCCAACCTCGTCCATTTGTACCGGTGTGTTTGACAACAAAACTCAGACCAAATCCTTTATCTTGGGACTTCGAAATAACTGTGTCATATCGCAAATTCAACTAATTATCCAGATTTGCTAGTAACACTGATGCCTGGAAGTCATTTTAGTTCTATTGCGCCTTCAATACTATCATTACTGACCGAGTTGTCGCATTTTCAGTGTTATGGCACCACCAAGCTCTTCCATTTGTACCGCTGTGTTTGACAACAAAATACAGAGCAAATCCTTTATCTTGGGACTTCGAAATAACTGTGTCATATCGCAAATTCAACTAATTATCCAGTTTTTCTGGTAACACTTATGCCTGGAAGTCAATTTAGTTCTATTACGCCTTCAATACTATCATTAATGGCCGAGTTGTGACATTTGCAGTGTTATGGCACAGGCCAAGCTCTTCCATTTGTACCGCTGTGTTTGACAACAAAATACAGAGCAAATCCTTTATCTTGGGACTTCGAAATAACTGTATCAACTAATTATCCAGTTTTCCTAGAAATACTGATGCCTGGAGGTCAATTTAGTTCTATTGAGCCATCAATACCATCATTAATGGGCGAGTTATCACGTTTGATGTGTTATAGCACAGGCCAAGCTCTTCCATTTGTACCGGTGTGTTTGACAACAAAATACAGACCAAATCCTTTATCTTGGGACTTCGAAATAACTGTATCAACTAATTATCCAGTTTTCCTAGAAATACTGATGCCTGGAGGTCAATTTAGTTCTATTGCGCCATCAATACCATCATTAATGGGCGAGTTATCACGTTTGATGTGTTATAGCACAGGCCAAGCTCTTCCATTTGTACCGCTGTGTTTGACAACAAAATACAGAGGAAATCCTTTATTTTGCGACTTCGAAATAACTGTGTCATATCGCAAATTCAACTAATTATCAAGTTTTTCTTGTAACACTGATGCCTGGAGGTCAATTTAGTTCTATTGCGCCATCAATACTATCATTAATGGCCGAGTTGTCACACTTGCAGTGTTATGGCACAGGCCAAGCTCTTCCATTTGTACCGCTGTGTTTGACAACAAAACACAGAGCAAATCCTTTATCTTGGGACTTCGAAATAACTGTGTCATATCGCAAATTCAACTAATTATCAAGTTTTTCTAGTAACACTGATGCCTGGAGGTCAATTTAGTTCTATTGCGCCTTCAATACTCTCATTAATGGCCGAGTTGTCACATTTGCAGTGTTATGGCACAGGCCAAGCTATTCCATTTGTACCGGTGTGTTTTACAACAAAAGAGAGAGCAACTCCTTTATATTAGGACTTCGAAATAACTGTATTATATGGCAAATTCAACCAATTATCTAGTTTTCCTAGTAATACTGATGCCTGGAGGTGAATTTAGTTCTATTGCGCCATCAATACTATCATTAATGGGCGAGTTATCACGTTTGCAGTGTTATAGCACAGGCCAAGCTCTTCCATTTGTACCGGTGTGTTTGACAACAAAATACAGACCAAATCCTTTATCTTGGGACTTCGAAATAACTGTGACATATTGCAAATTCAACTAATTATCCAGTTTTGCTAGTAAAACTGATGCCTGGAGGTCATTTTAGTTCTATTGCGCCTTCAATACTGTCATTAATGACCGAGTTGTCGCATTTTCAGTGTTATGGCACCACCAAGCTCTTCCATTTGTACCGGTGTGTTTGACAACAAAACACAGAGCAAATCCTTTATTTGGGACTTCGAAATAACTGTGTTATCTTGCCAATTCAACTAATTATATAGTTTTCCTAGTCACTCTGATGCCTGGAGGTAATTTTTGTTCTATTGCGCCATAAATACTATCATTAATGGCCGAGTTGTCACATTTTCAGTGTTGTTGCACCGCCAAGCCCTTCCATTTGTACCACCGGTGTGTTTGACAACAAAATACAGAGCAAATCCTTTATCTTGGGACTTCGAAATAACTGTGTCATATCGCAAATTCAACTAATTATCCAGTTTTTCTGGTAACACTGATACCTGGAAGTCAATTTAGTTCTATTGCGCCTTCAAGACTATCATTAATGGCCGAGTTGTGACATTTGCAGTGTTATGGCACAGGCCAACCACGTCCATTTGTACCGGTGTGTTTGACAACAAAACACAGAGCAAATCCTTTATATTAGGACTTCGAAATAACTGTCTTATATCGCAAATTCAACTAATTATAAAGTTTTTCTAGTAACACTGATGCCTGGACGTCAATTTAGTTCAACTGCGCCATCAATACTATCATTAATGGCCGAGTTGTCACGTTTGCAGTGTTATGGCACAGGCCAAGCTCTTCCATTTGTACCGCTGTGTTTGACAACAAAACACAGAGCAAATCCTTTATATTAGGACTTCGAAATAACTGTATTATATCGCAAATTCAACTAATTATCCAGTTTTTCTGGTAACACTGATGCCTGGAAGTCAATTTAGTTCTATTACGCCTTCAATACTATCATTAATGGCCGAGTTGTGACATTTGCAGTGTTATGGCACAGGCCAACCTCGTCCATTTGTACCGGTGTGTTTGACAACAAAACACAGAGCAAATCCTTTATATTAGGAGTTCGAAATAACTGTCTTATATCGCAAATTCAACTAATTATAAAGTTTTTCTAGTAACACTGATGCCTGGACGTCAATTTAGTTCAATTGCGCCATCAATACTATCATTAATGGCCGAGTTGTCACATTTGCAGTGTTATGGCACAGGCCAAGCTATTCCATTTGTACCGCTGTGTTTGACAACAAAAGAGAGAGCAACTCCTTTATATTAGGACTTCGAAATAACTGTATTATATGGCAAATTCAACCAATTATCTAGTTTTCCTAGTAATACTGATGCCTGGAGGTGAATTTAGTTCTATTGCGCCATCAATACTATCATTAATGGGCGAGTTATCACGTTTGCAGTGTTATAGCACAGGCCAAGCTCTTCCATTTGTACCGGTGTGTTTGACAACAAAATACAGACCAAATCCTTTATCTTGGGACTTCGAAATAACTGTGACATATTGCAAATTCAACTAATTATCCAGTTTTGCTAGTAAAACTGATGCCTGGAGGTCATTTTAGTTCTATTGCGCCTTCAATACTATCATTAATGACCGAGTTGTCGCATTTTCAGTGTTATGGCACCACCAAGCTCTTCCATTTGTACCGGTGTGTTTGACAACAAAACACAGAGCAAATCCTTTATTTGGGACTTCGAAATAACTGTGTTATCTTGCCAATTCAACTAATTATATAGTTTTCCTAGTCACTCTGATGCCTGGAGGTGATTGTTGTTCTATTGCGCCATAAATACTATCATTAATGGCCGAGTTGTCACATTTTCAGTGTTGTGGCACCGCCAAGCCCTACCATTTGTACCACCGGTGTGTTTGACAACAAAATACAGAGCAAATCCTTTATCTTGGGACTTCGAAATAACTGTGTCATATCGCAAATTCAACTAATTATCCAGTTTTTCTGGTAACACTGATGCCTGCAAGTCAATTTAGTTCTATTGCGCCTTCAATACTCTCATTAATGGCCGAGTTGTGATATTTGCAGTGTTATGGCACAGGCCAACCTCGTCCATTTGTACCGGTGTGTTTGACAACAAAACACAGAGCAAATCCTTTATATTAGGACTTCGAAATAACTGTGTCATATCGCAAATTCAACTAATTATCAAGTTTTTCTGGTAACACTGATGCCTGGAGGTCACTTTAGTTCTATTGCGCCATCAATACTATCATTAATGGCCGAGTTGTCACACTTGCAGTGTTATGGCACAGGCCAAGCTCTTCCATTTGTACCGCTGTGTTTGACAACAAAACACAGAGCAAATCCTTTATCTTGGGACTTCGAAATAACTGTGTCATATCGCAAATTCAACTAATTATCAAGTTTTTCTAGTAACACTGATGCCTGGAGGTCAATTTAGTTCTATTGCGCCTTCAATACTATCATTAATGGCCGAGTTGTCACATTTGCAGTGTTATGGCACAGGCCAAGCTATTCCATTTGTACCGGTGTGTTTTACAACAAAAGAGAGAGCAACTCCTTTATATTAGGACTTCGAAATAACTGTATTATATGGCAAATTCAACCAATTATCTAGTTTTCCTAGTAATACTGATGCCTGGAGGTGAAATTAGTTCTATTGCGCCATCAATACTATCATTAATGGGCGAGTTATCACGTTTGCAGTGTTATAGCACAGGCCAAGCTGTTCCATTTGTACCGGTGTGTTTGACAACAAAATATAGACCAAATCCTTTATCTTGGGACTTCGAAATAACTGTGACATATTGCAAATTCAACTAATTAGCCAGTTTTGCTAGTAAAACTGATGCCTGGATGTCATTTTAGTTCTATTGCGCCTTCAATACTATCATTAATGACCGAGTTGTCGCATTTTCAGTGTTATGGCACCACCAAGCTCTTCCATTTGTACCGGTGTGTTTGACAACAAAACACAGAGCAAATCCTTTATTTGGGACTTCGAAATAACTGTGTTATCTTGCCAATTCAACTAATTATCTAGTTTTCCTAGTCACTCTGATGCCTGGAGGTCATTTTTGTTCTATTGCGCCATAAATACTATCATTAATGGCCGAGTTGTCACATTTTCAGTGTTATGGCACCACCAAGCTCTTCCATTTGTACCGGTGTGTTTGACAACAAAACACAGAGCAAATCCTTTATTTGGGACTTCGAAATAACTGTGTTATCTTGCCAATTCAACTAATTATATAGTTTTCCTAGTCACTCTGATGCCTGGAGGTGATTGTTGTTCTATTGCGCCATAAATACTATCATTAATGGCCGAGTTGTCACATTTTCAGTGTTGTGGCACCGCCAAGCCCTACCATTTGTACCACCGGTGTGTTTGACAACAAAATACAGAGCAAATCCTTTATCTTGGGACTTCGAAATAACTGTGACATATTGCAAATTCAACTAATTATCCAGTTTTGCTAGTAAAACTGATGCCTGGAGGTCATTTTAGTTCTATTGCGCCTTCAATACTATCATTAATGACCGAGTTGTCGCATTTTCAGTGTTATGGCACCACCAAGCTCTTCCATTTGTACCGGTGTGTTTGACAACAAAACACAGAGCAAATCCTTTATTTGGGACTTCGAAATAACTGTGTTATCTTGCCAATTCAACTAATTATATAGTTTTCCTAGTCACTCTGATGCCTGGAGGTGATTGTTGTTCTATTGCGCCATAAATACTATCATTAATGGCCGAGTTGTCACATTTTCAGTGTTGTGGCACCGCCAAGCCCTACCATTTGTACCACCGGTGTGTTTGACAACAAAATACAGAGCAAATCCTTTATCTTGGGACTTCGAAATAACTGTGTCATATCGCAAATTCAACTAATTATCCAGTTTTTCTGGTAACACTGATGCCTGCAAGTCAATTTAGTTCTATTGCGCCTTCAATACTCTCATTAATGGCCGAGTTGTGATATTTGCAGTGTTATGGCACAGGCCAACCTCGTCCATTTGTACCGGTGTGTTTGACAACAAAACACAGAGCAAATCCTTTATATTAGGACTTCGAAATAACTGTGTCATATCGCAAATTCAACTAATTATCAAGTTTTTCTGGTAACACTGATGCCTGGAGGTCACTTTAGTTCTATTGCGCCATCAATACTATCATTAATGGCCGAGTTGTCACACTTGCAGTGTTATGGCACAGGCCAAGCTCTTCCATTTGTACCGCTGTGTTTGACAACAAAACACAGAGCAAATCCTTTATCTTGGGACTTCGAAATAACTGTGTCATATCGCAAATTCAACTAATTATCAAGTTTTTCTAGTAACACTGATGCCTGGAGGTCAATTTAGTTCTATTGCGCCTTCAATACTATCATTAATGGCCGAGTTGTCACATTTGCAGTGTTATGGCACAGGCCAAGCTATTCCATTTGTACCGGTGTGTTTTACAACAAAAGAGAGAGCAACTCCTTTATATTAGGACTTCGAAATAACTGTATTATATGGCAAATTCAACCAATTATCTAGTTTTCCTAGTAATACTGATGCCTGGAGGTGAAATTAGTTCTATTGCGCCATCAATACTATCATTAATGGGCGAGTTATCACGTTTGCAGTGTTATAGCACAGGCCAAGCTGTTCCATTTGTACCGGTGTGTTTGACAACAAAATATAGACCAAATCCTTTATCTTGGGACTTCGAAATAACTGTGACATATTGCAAATTCAACTAATTAGCCAGTTTTGCTAGTAAAACTGATGCCTGGATGTCATTTTAGTTCTATTGCGCCTTCAATACTATCATTAATGACCGAGTTGTCGCATTTTCAGTGTTATGGCACCACCAAGCTCTTCCATTTGTACCGGTGTGTTTGACAACAAAACACAGAGCAAATCCTTTATTTGGGACTTCGAAATAACTGTGTTATCTTGCCAATTCAACTAATTATCTAGTTTTCCTAGTCACTCTGATGCCTGGAGGTCATTTTTGTTCTATTGCGCCATAAATACTATCATTAATGGCCGAGTTGTCACATTTTCAGTGTTGTGGCACCGCCAAGCCCTTCCATTTGTACCACCGGTGTGTTTGACAACAAAATACAGAGCAAATCCTTTATCTTGGGACTTCGAAATAACTGTGTCATATCGCAAATTCAACTAATTATCCAGTTTTTCTGGTAACACTGATGCCTGGAAGTCAATTTAGTTCTATTGCGCCTTCAATACTATCATTAATGGCCGAGTTGTGACATTTGCAGTGTTATGGCACAGGCCAACCTCGTCCATTTGTACCGGTGTGTTTGACAACAAAACACAGAGCAAATCCTTTATATTAGGACTTCGAAATAACTGTCTTATATCGCAAATTCAACTAATTATAAAGTTTTTCTAGTAACACTGATGCCTGGACGTCAATTTAGTTCAATTGCGCCTTCAATACTATCATTAATGGCCGAGTTGTCACGTTTGCAGTGTTATGGCACAGGCCAAGCTCTTCCATTTGTACCGCTGTGTTTGACAACAAAATACAGAGCAAATCCTTTATCTTGGGAATTCGAAATAACTGTGTCATATCGCAAATTCAACCCATTATCAAGTTTTCCTAGTAATACTGATGCCTGGAGGTGAATTTAGTTCTATTGCGCCATCAATACCATCATTAATGGGCGAGTTATCACGTTTGCAGTGTTATAGGACAGGCCAAGCTCTTCCATTTGTACCGGTGTGTTTGACAACAAAATACAGACCAAATCCTTTATCTTGGGACTTCGAAATAACTGTATCAACTAATTATCCAGTTTTCCTAGAAATACTGATGCCTGGAGGTCAATTTAGTTCTATTGCGCATTCAATACTATCATTAATGGCCGAGTTGTGACATTTGCAGTGTTATGGCACAGGCCAAGCTCTTCCATTTGTACCGGTGTGTTTGACAACAAAACACAGAGCAAATCCTTTATATTAGGACTTCGAAATAACTGTATTATATCGCAAATTCAACTAATTATAAAGTTTTTCTAGTAACACTGATGCCTGGAGGTCAATTTAGTTCTATTGCGCCTTCAATACTATCATTAATGGCCGAGTTGTCACGTTTGCAGTGTTATGGCACAGACCAAGCTCTTCCATTTGTAACGGTGTGTTTTACAACAAAATACAGACCAAATCTTTTATCTTGGGACTTCTTAATAACTGTGTTATCTTGCCAATTCAACTAATTATCTAGTTTTCCTAGTCACTCTGATGCCTGGAGGTCATTTTTGTTCTATTGCGCCATAAATACTATCATTAATGGCCGAGTTGTCACATTTTCAGTGTTGTGGCACCGCCAAGCTCTTCCATTTGTACCGCTGTGTTTGACAACAAAATACAGAGCAAATCCTTTATTTTGGGACTTCGAAATAACTGTGTCATATCGCAAATTCAACTAATTATCCAGTTTTTCTGGTAACACTGATGCCTGGAAGTCAATTTATTTCTATTGCGCCTTCAATACTATCATTAATGGCCGAGTTGTGACATTTGCAGTGTTATGGCACAGGCCAACCTCGTCCATTTGTACCGGTGTGTTTGACAACAAAACACAGAGCAAATCCTTTATATTAGGACTTCGAAATAACTGTCTTATATCGCAAATTCAACTAATTATAAAGTTTTTCTAGTAACACTGATGCCTGGACGTCAATTTAGTTCAATTGCGCCATCAATACTATCATTAATGGCCGAGTTGCCACGTTTGCAATGTTATGGCACAGGCCAAGCTCTTCCATTTGTACCGCTGTGTTTGAGAACAAAATACAGAGCAACTCCTTTATATTAGGACTTCGAAATAACTGTATTATATGGCAAATTCAACCAATTATCTAGTTTTCCTAGTAATACTGATGCCTGGAGGTGAATTTAGTTCTATTGCGCCATCAATACCATCATTAATGGGCGAGTTATCACGTTTGCAGTGTTATAGCACAGGCCAAGCTCTTCCATTTGTACCGGTGTGTTTGACAACAAAACAGAGAGCAACTCCTTTATATTAAGACTTCGAAATAACTGTATCAACTAATTATCCAGTTTTCCTAGAAATACTGTTGCCTGGAGGTCAATTTAATTCTATTGCGCCATCAATACTATCATTAATGGGCGAGTTATCACGTTAAATTTGATGTGTTATAGCACAGGCCAAGCTCTTCCATTTGTACCACTGTGTTTGACAAAAAAACACAGAGGAAATCCTTTATCTTGGGACTTCGAAATAACTGTCTTATATCGCAAATTCAACTAATTATAAAGTTTTTCTAGAAATACTGATGACTGGAGGTCAATTTAGTTCTATTGCGCAATCAATACTATCATTAATGGGCGAGTTATCACGTTTGATGTGTTATAGCACAGGCCAAGCTCTTCCATTTGTACCGCTGTGTTTGACAACAAAATACAGAGCAAATCCTTTATTTTGCGACTTCGAAATAACTGTGTCATATCGCAAATTCAACTAATTATCAAGTTTTTCTGGTAACACTGATGCCTGGAGGTCAATTTAGTTCTATTGCGCCATCAATACTATCATTAATGGCCGAGTTGTCACACTTGCAGTGTTATGGCACAGGCCAAGCTCTTCCATTTGTACCGCTGTGTTTGACAACAAAACACAGAGCAAATCCTTTATCTTGGGACTTCGAAATAACTGTGTCATATCGCAAATTATCAAGTTTTTCTAGTAACACTGATGCCTGGAGGTCAATTTAGTTCTATTGCGCCTTCAATACTATCATTAATGGCCGAGTTGTGACATTTGCAGTGTTATGGCACAGGCCAAGCTATTCCATTTGTACCGGTGTGTTTTACAACAAAAGAGAGAGCAACTCCTTTATATTAGGACTTCGAAATAACTGTATTATATGGCAAATTCAACCAATTATCTAGTTTTCCTAGTAATACTGATGCCTGGAGGTGAATTTAGTTCTATTGCGCCATCAATACCATCATTAATGGGCGAGTTATCACGTTTGCAGTGTTATAGCACAGGCCAAGCTCTTCCATTTGTACCGGTGTGTTTGACAACAAAACAGAGAGAAACTCCTTTATATTAAGACTTCGAAATAACTGTATCAACTAATTATCCAGTTTTCCTAGAAATACTGATGCCTGGAGGTCAATTTAATTCTATTGCGCCATCAATACTATCATTAATGGGCGAGTTATCACGTTTGATGTGTTATAGCACAGGCCAAGCTCTTCCATTTGTACCGCTGTGTTTGACAAAAAAACAGAGGAAATCCTTTATCTTGGGACTTCGAAATAACTGTCTTATATCGCAAATTCAACTAATTATAAAGTTTTTCTAGTAACACTGATGCCTGGACGTCAATTTAGTTCAATTGCGCCATCAATACTATCATTAATGGCCGAGTTGTCACGTTTGCAGTGATATGGCACAGGCCAAGCTCTTCCATTTGTACCGGTGTGTTTGACAACAAAACACAGAGCAAATCCTTTATATTAGGACTTCGAAATAACTGTATTATATCGCAAATTCAACTAATTATCCAGTTTTCCTAGTAATACTGATGCCTGGAGGTGAATTTAGTTCTATTGCGCCATCAATACCATCATTAATGGGCGAGTTATCACGTTTGCAGTGTTATAGCACAGGCCAAGCTCTTCCATTTGTACCGGTGTGTTTGACAACAAAATACAGACCAAATCCTTTATCTTGGGACTTCGAAATAACTGTATCAACTAATTATCCAGTTTTCCTAGAAATACTGATGCCTGGAGGTCAATTTAGTTCTATTGCGCCATCAATACTATCATTAATGGGCGAGTTATCACGTTTGATGTGTTATAGCACAGGCCAAGGTCTTCCATTTGTACCGCTGTGTTTGACAACAAAATACAGAGGAAATCCTTTATTTTGCGACTTCGAAATAACTGTGTCATATCGCAAATTCAACTAATTATCAAGTTTTTCTGGTAACACTGATGCCTGGAGGTCAATTTAGTTCTATTGCGCCATCAATACTATCATTAATGGCCGAGTTGTCACACTTGCAGTGTTATGGCACAGGCCAAGCTCTTCCATTTGTACCGCTGTGTTTGACTACAAAACACAGAGCAAATCCTTTATCTTGGGACTTCGAAATAACTGTGTCATATCGCAAATTCAACTAATTATCAAGTTTTTCTAGTAACACTGATGCCTGGAGGTCAATTTAGTTCTATTGCGCCTTCAATACTATCATTAATGGCCGAGTTGTCACATTTGCAGTGTTATGGCACAGGCCAAGCTATTCCATTTGTACCGGTGTGTTTTACAACAAAAGAGAGAGCAACTCCTTTATATTAGGACTTCGAAATAACTGTATTATATGGCAAATTCAACCAATTATCTAGTTTTCCTAGTAATACTGATGCCTGGAGGTGAATTTAGTTCTATTGCGCCATCAATACTATCATTAATGGGCGAGTTATCACGTTTGCAGTGTTATAGCACAGGCCAAGCTCTTCCATTTGTACCGGTGTGTTTGACAACAAAATACAGACCAAATCCTTTATCTTGGGACTTCGAAATAACTGTGACATATTGCAAATTCAACTAATTATCCAGTTTTGCTAGTAAAACTGATGCCTGGAGGTCATTTTAGTTCTATTGCGCCTTCAATACTATCATTAATGACCGAGTTGTCGAATTTTCAGTGTTATGGCACCACCAAGCTCTTCCATTTGTACCGGTGTGTTTGACAACAAAATATAGACCAAATCCTTTATCTTGGGACTTCGAAATAACTGTGACATATTGCAAATTCAACTAATTAGCCAGTTTTGCTAGTAAAACTGATGCCTGGATGTCATTTTAGTTCTATTGCGCCTTCAATACTATCATTAATGACCGAGTTGTCGCATTTTCAGTGTTATGGCACCACCGAGCTCTTCCATTTGTACCGGTGTGTTTGACAACAAAACACAGAGCAAATCCTTTATTTGGGACTTCGAAATAACTGTGTTATCTTGCCAATTCAACTAATTATCTAGTTTTCCTAGTCACTCTGATGCCTGGAGGTCATTTTTGTTCTATTGCGCCATAAATACTATCATTAATGGCCGAGTTGTCACATTTTCAGTGTTGTGGCACCGCCAAGCCCTTCCATTTGTACCACCGGTGTGTTTGACAACAAAATACAGAGCAAATCCTTTATCTTGGGACTTCGAAATAACTGTGTCATATCGCAAATTCAACTAATTATCCAGTTTTTCTGGTAACACTGATGCCTGGAAGTCAATTTAGTTCTATTGCGCCTTCAATACTATCATTAATGGCCGAGTTGTGACATTTGCAGTGTTATGGCACAGGCCAACCTCGTCCATTTGTACCGGTGTGTTTGACAACAAAATACAGAGCAAATCCTTTATCTTGGGACTTCGAAATAACTGTGTCATATCGCAAATTCAACCCATTATCAAGTTTTCCTAGTAATACTGATGCCTGGAGGTGAATTTAGTTCTATTGCGCCATCAATACCATCATTAATGGGCGAGTTATCACGTTTGCAGTGTTATAGGACAGGCCAAGCTCTTCCATTTGTACCGGTGTGTTTGACAACAAAATACAGACCAAATCCTTTATCTTGGGACTTCGAAATAACTGTATCAACTAATTATCCAGTTTTCCTAGAAATACTGATGCCTGGAGGTCAATTTAGTTCTATTGCGCCATCAATACCATCATTAATGGGCGAGTTATCACGTTTGATGTGTTATAGCACAGGCCAAGCTCTTCCATTTGTACCGCTGTGTTTGACAACAAAATACAGAGGAAATCCTTTATTTTGCGACTTCGAAATAACTGTGTCATATCGCAAATTCAACTAATTATCAAGTTTTTCTGGTAACACTGATGCCTGGAGGTCAATTTAGTTCTATTGCGCCATCAATACTATCATTAATGGCCGAGTTGTCACACTTGCAGTGTTATGGCACAGGCCAAGCTCTTCCATTTGTACCGCTGTGTTTGACTACAAAACACAGAGCAAATCCTTTATCTTGGGACTTCGAAATAACTGTGTCATATCGCAAATTCAACTAATTATCAAGTTTTTCTAGTAACACTGATGCCTGGAGGTCAATTTAGTTCTATTGCGCCTTCAATACTATCATTAATGGCCGAGTTGTCACATTTGCAGTGTTATGGCACAGGCCAAGCTATTCCATTTGTACCGGTGTGTTTTACAACAAAAGAGAGAGCAACTCCTTTATATTAGGACTTCGAAATAACTGTATTATATGGCAAATTCAACCAATTATCTAGTTTTCCTAGTAATACTGATGCCTGGAGGTGAATTTAGTTCTATTGCGCCATCAATACTATCATTAATGGGCGAGTTATCACGTTTGCAGTGTTATAGCACAGGCCAAGCTCTTCCATTTGTACCGGTGTGTTTGACAACAAAATACAGACCAAATCCTTTATCTTGGGACTTCGAAATAACTGTGACATATTGCAAATTCAACTAATTATCCAGTTTTGCTAGTAAAACTGATGCCTGGAGGTCATTTTAGTTCTATTGCGCCTTCAATACTATCATTAATGACCGAGTTGTCGCATTTTCAGTGTTATGGCACCACCAAGCTCTTCCATTTGTACCGGTGTGTTTGACAACAAAATATAGACCAAATCCTTTATCTTGGGACTTCGAAATAACTGTGACATATTGCAAATTCAACTAATTAGCCAGTTTTGCTAGTAAAACTGATGCCTGGATGTCATTTTAGTTCTATTGCGCCTTCAATACTATCATTAATGACCGAGTTGTCGCATTTTCAGTGTTATGGCACCACCAAGCTCTTCCATTTGTACCGGTGTGTTTGACAACAAAACACAGAGCAAATCCTTTATTTGGGACTTCGAAATAACTGTGTTATCTTGCCAATTCAACTAATTATCTAGTTTTCCTAGTCACTCTGATGCCTGGAGGTAATTTTTGTTCTATTGCGCCATAAATACTATCATTAATGGCCGAGTTGTCCCATTTTCAGTGTTGTGGCACCGCCAAGCCCTTCCATTTGTACCACCGGTGTGTTTGACAACAAAATACAGAGCAAATCCTTTATCTTGGGACTTCGAAATAACTGTGTCATATCGCAAATTCAACTAATTATCCAGTTTTTCTGGTAACACTGATACCTGGAAGTCAATTTAGTTCTATTGCGCCTTCAATACTATCATTAATGGCCGAGTTGTGACATTTGCAGTGTTATGGCACAGGCCAACCTCGTCCATTTGTACCGGTGTGTTTGACAACAAAAAACAGAGCAAATCCTTTATCTTGGGACTTCGAAATAACTGTGTCATATCGCAAATTCAACCCATTATCAAGTTTTCCTAGTAATACTGATGCCTGGAGGTGAATTTAGTTCTATTGCGCCATCAATACCATCATTAATGGGCGAGTTATCACGTTTGCAGTGTTATAGGACAGGCCAAGCTCTTCCATTTGTACCGGTGTGTTTGACAACAAAATACAGACCAAATCCTTTATCTTGGGACTTCGAAATAACTGTATCAACTAATTATCCAGTTTTCCTAGAAATACTGATGCCTGGAGGTCAATTTAGTTCTATTGCGCCATCAATACCATCATTAATGGGCGAGTTATCACGTTTGATGTGTTATAGCACAGGCCAAGCTCTTCCATTTGTACCGCTGTGTTTGACAACAAAATACAGAGGAAATCCTTTATTTTGCGACTTCGAAATAACTGTGTCATATCGCAAATTCAACTAATTATCAAGTTTTTCTTGTAACACTGATGCCTGGAGGTCAATTTAGTTCTATTGCGCCATCAATACTATCATTAATGGCCGAGTTGTCACACTTGCAGTGTTATAGCACAGGCCAAGCTCTTCCATTTGTACCGGTGTGTTTGACAACAAAATACAGACCAAATCCTTTATCTTGGGACTTCGAAATAACTGTGACATATTGCAAATTCAACTAATTATCCAGTTGTGCTAGTAAAACTGATGCCTGGAGGTCATTTTAGTTCTATTGCGCCTTCAATACTATCATTAATGACCGAGTTGTCGCATTTTCAGTGTTATGGCACCACCAAGCTCTTCCATTTGTACCGGTGTGTTTGACAACAAAACACAGAGCAAATCCTTTATTTGGGACTTCGAAATAACTGTGTTATCTTGCCAATTCAACTAATTATATAGTTTTCCTAGTCACTCTGATGCCTGGAGGTAATTTTTTTTCTATTGCGCCATAAATACTATCATTAATGGCCGAGTTGTCACATTTTCAGTGTTGTTGCACCGCCAAGCCCTTCCATTTGTACCACCGGTGTGTTTGACAACAAAATACAGAGCAAATCCTTTATCTTGGGACTTCGAAATAACTGTGTCATATCGCAAATTCAACTAATTATCCAGTTTTTCTGGTAACACTGATACCTGGAAGTCAATTTAGTTATATTGCGCCTTCAATACTATCATTAATGGCCGAGTTGTGACATTTGCAGTGTTATGGCACAGGCCAACCACGTCCATTTGTACCGGTGTGTTTGACAACAAAACACAGAGCAAATCCTTTATATTAGGACTTCGAAATAACTGTCTTATATCGCAAATTCAACTAATTATAAAGTTTTTCTAGTAACACTGATGCCTGGACGTCAATTTAGTTCAACTGCGCCATCAATACTATCATTAATGGCCGAGTTGTCACGTTTGCAGTGTTATGGCACAGGCCAAGCTCTTCCATTTGTACCGCTGTGTTTGACAACAAAACACAGAGCAAATCCTTTATATTAGGACTTCGAAATAACTGTATTATATCGCAAATTCAACTAATTATCCAGTTTTTCTGGTAACACTGATGCCTGGAAGTCAATTTAGTTCTATTACGCCTTCAATACTATCATTAATGGCCGAGTTGTGACATTTGCAGTGTTATGGCACAGGCCAACCTCGTCCATTTGTACCGGTGTGTTTGACAACAAAACACAGAGCAAATCCTTTATATTAGGACTTCGAAATAACTGTCTTATATCGCAAATTCAACTAATTATAAAGTTTTTCTAGTAACACTGATGCCTGGACGTCAATTTAGTTCAATTGCGCCATCAATACTATCATTAATGGCCGAGTTGTCACATTTGCAGTGTTATGGCACAGGCCAAGCTATTCCATTTGTACCGCTGTGTTTGACAACAAAAGAGAGAGCAACTCCTTTATATTAGGACTTCGAAATAACTGTATTATATGGCAAATTCAACCAATTATCTAGTTTTCCTAGTAATACTGATGCCTGGAGGTGAATTTAGTTCTATTGCGCCATCAATACTATCATTAATGGGCGAGTTATCACGTTTGCAGTGTTATAGCACAGGCCAAGCTCTTCCATTTGTACCGGTGTGTTTGACAACAAAATACAGACCAAATCCTTTATCTTGGGACTTCGAAATAACTGTGACATATTGCAAATTCAACTAATTATCCAGTTTTGCTAGTAAAACTGATGCCTGGAGGTCATTTTAGTTCTATTGCGCCTTCAATACTATCATTAATGACCGAGTTGTCGCATTTTCAGTGTTATGGCACCACCAAGCTCTTCCATTTGTACCGGTGTGTTTGACAACAAAACACAGAGCAAATCCTTTATTTGGGACTTCGAAATAACTGTGTTATCTTGCCAATTCAACTAATTATATAGTTTTCCTAGTCACTCTGATGCCTGGAGGTAATTTTTGTTCTATTGCGCCATAAATACTATCATTAATGGCCGAGTTGTCACATTTTCAGTGTTGTGGCACCGCCAAGCCCTACCATTTGTACCACCGGTGTGTTTGACAACAAAATACAGAGCAAATCCTTTATCTTGGGACTTCGAAATAACTGTGTCATATCGCAAATTCAACTAATTATCCAGTTTTTCTGGTAACACTGATGCCTGCAAGTCAATTTAGTTCTATTGCGCCTTCAATACTCTCATTAATGGCCGAGTTGTGACATTTGCAGTGTTATGGCACAGGCCAACCTCGTCCATTTGTACCGGTGTGTTTGACAACAAAACACAGAGCAAATCCTTTATATTAGGACTTCGAAATAACTGTCTTATATCGCAAATTCAACTAATTATAAAGTTTTTCTAGTAACACTGATGACTGGACGTCAATTTAGTTCAATTGCGCCATCAATACTATCATTAATGGCCGAGTTGTCACGTTTGCAGTGTTATGGCACAGGCCAAGCTCTTCCATTTGTACCGCTGTGTTTGACAACAAAACACAGAGCAAATCCTTTATATTAGGACTTCGAAATAACTGTATTATATCGCAAATTCAACTAATTATCCAGTTTTTCTGGTAACACTGATGCCTGGAAGTCAATTTAGTTCTATTACCCCTTCAATACTATCATTAATGGCCGAGTTGTGACATTTGCAGTGTTATGGCACAGGCCAACCTCGTCCATTTGTAGCGGTGTGTTTGACAACAAAATACAGACCAAATCCTTTATCTTGGGACTTCGAAATAACTGTATCAACTAATTATCCAGTTTTCCTAGAAATACTGATGCCTGGAGGTCAATTTAGTTCTATTGCGCCATCAATACTATCATTAATGGGCGAGTTATCACGTTTGATGTGTTATAGCACAGGCCAAGCTCTTCCATTTGTACCGCTGTGTTTGACAACAAAATACAGAGCAAATCCTTTATTTTGCGACTTCGAAATAACTGTGTCATATCGCAAATTCAACTAATTATCAAGTTTTTCTGGTAACACTGATGCCTGGAGGTCAATTTAGTTCTATTGCGCCATCAATACTATCATTAATGGCCGAGTTGTCACACTTGCAGTGTTATGGCACAGGCCAAGCTCTTCCATTTGTACCGCTGTGTTTGACAACAAAACACAGAGCAAATCCTTTATCTTGGGACTTCGAAATAACTGTGTCATATCGCAAATTCAACTAATTATCAAGTTTTTCTAGTAACACTGATGCCTGGAGGTCAATTTAGTTCTATTGCGCCTTCAATACTATCATTAATGGCCGAGTTGTCACATTTGCAGTGTTATGGCACAGGCCAAGCTATTCCGTTTGTACCGGTGTGTTTTACAACAAAAGAGAGAGCAACTCCTTTATATTAGGACTTCGAAATAACTGTATTATATGGCAAATTCAACCAATTATCTAGTTTTCCTAGTAATACTGATGCCTGGAGGTGAATTTAGTTCTATTGCGCCATCAATACTATCATTAATGGGCGAGTTATCACGTTTGCAGTGTTATAGCACAGGCCAAGCTGTTCCATTTGTACCGGTGTGTTTGACAACAAAATATAGACCAAATCCTTTATCTTGGGACTTCGAAATAACTGTGACATATTGCAAATTCAACTAATTAGCCAGTTTTGCTAGTAAAACTGATGCCTGGATGTCATTTTAGTTCTATTGCGCCTTCAATACTATCATTAATGACCGAGTTGTCGCATTTTCAGTGTTATGGCACCACCAAGCTCTTCCATTTGTACCGGTGTGTTTGACAACAAAACACAGAGCAAATCCTTTATTTGGGACTTCGAAATAACTGTGTTATCTTGCCAATTCAACTAATTATCTAGTTTTCCTAGTCACTCTGATGCCTGGAGGTCATTTTTGTTCTATTGCGCCATAAATACTATCATTAATGGCCGAGTTGTCACATTTTCAGTGTTGTGGCACCGCCAAGCCCTTCCATTTGTACCACCGGTGTGTTTGACAACAAAATACAGAGCAAATCCTTTATCTTGGGACTTCGAAATAACTGTGTCATATCGCAAATTCAACTAATTATCCAGTTTTTCTGGTAACACTGATGCCTGGAAGTCAATTTAGTTCTATTGCGCCTTCAATACTATCATTAATGGCCGAGTTGTGACATTTGCAGTGTTATGGCACAGGCCAACCTCGTCCATTTGTACCGGTGTGTTTGACAACAAAACACAGAGCAAATCCTTTATATTAGGACTTCGAAATAACTGTCTTATATCGCAAATTCAACTAATTATAAAGTTTTTCTAGTAACACTGATGCCTGGACGTCAATTTAGTTCAATTGCGCCTTCAATACTATCATTAATGGCCGAGTTGTCACGTTTGCAGTGTTATGGCACAGGCCAAGCTCTTCCATTTGTACCGCTGTGTTTGACAACAAAATACAGAGCAAATCCTTTATCTTGGGAATTCGAAATAACTGTGTCATATCGCAAATTCAACCCATTATCAAGTTTTCCTAGTAATACTGATGCCTGGAGGTGAATTTAGTTCTATTGCGCCATCAATACCATCATTAATGGGCGAGTTATCACGTTTGCAGTGTTATAGGACAGGCCAAGCTCTTCCATTTGTACCGGTGTGTTTGACAACAAAATACAGACCAAATCCTTTATCTTGGGACTTCGAAATAACTGTATCAACTAATTATCCAGTTTTCCTAGAAATACTGATGCCTGGAGGTCAATTTAGTTCTATTGCGCCATCAATACTATCATTAATGGGCGAGTTATCACGTTTGATGTGTTATAGCACAGGCCAAGCTCTTCCATTTGTACCGCTGTGTTTGACAACAAAATACAGAGGAAATCCTTTATTTTGCGACTTCGAAATAACTGTGTCATATCGCAAATTCAACTAATTATCAAGTTTTTCTTGTAACACTGATGCCTGGAGGTCAATTTAGTTCTATTGCGCCATCAATACTATCATTAATGGCCGAGTTGTCACACTTGCAGTGTTATGGCACAGGCCAAGCTCTTCCATTTGTACCGCTGTGTTTGACAACAAAACACAGAGCAAATCCTTTATCTTGGGACTTCGAAATAACTGTGTCATATCGCAAATTCAACTAATTATCAAGTTTTTCTAGTAACACTGATGCCTGGAGGTCAATTTAGTTCTATTGCGCCTTCAATACTATCATTAATGGCCGAGTTGTCACATTTGCAGTGTTATGGCACAGGCCAAGCTATTCCATTTGTAGCGGTGTGTTTTACAACAAAAGAGAGAGCAACTCCTTTATATTAGGACTTCGAAATAACTGTATTATATGGCAAATTCAACCAATTATCTAGTTTTCCTAGTAATACTGATGCCTGGAGGTGAATTAATTCTATTGCGCCATCAATACTATCATTAATGGGCGAGTTATCACGTTTGCAGTGTTATAGCACAGGCCAAGCTCTTCCATTTGTACCGGTGTGTTTGACAACAAAATACAGACCAAATCCTTTATCTTGGGACTTCGAAATAACTGTGACATATTGCAAATTCAACTAATTATCCAGTTTTGCTAGTAAAACTGATGCCTGGAGGTCATTTAATTCTATTGCGCCTTCAATACTATCATTAATGACCGAGTTGTCGCATTTTCAGTGTTATGGCACCACCAAGCTCTTCCATTTGTACCGGTGTGTTTGACAACAAAACACAGAGCAAATCCTTTATATTAGGACTTCGAAATAACTGTCTTATATCGCAAATTCAACTAATTATAAAGTTTTTCTAGTAACACTGATGCCTGGACGTCAATTTAGTTCAATTGCGCCATCAATACTATCATTAATGGCCGAGTTGTCACGTTTGCAGTGTTATGACACAGGCCAAGCTCTTCCATTTGTACCGCTGTGTTTGACAACAATATACAGAGCAAATCCTTTATCTTGGGACTTCGAAATAACTGTGTCATATCGCAAATTCAACCAATTATCAAGTTTTCCTAGTAATACTGATGCCTGGAGGTGAATTTAGTTCAATTGCGCCTTCAATACTATCATTAATGGCCGAGTTGTCACGTTTGCAGTGTTATGGCACAGGCCAAGCTCTTCCATTTGTACCGCTGTGTTTGACAACAAAATACAGAGCAAATCCTTTATCTTGGGAATTCGAAATAACTGTGTCATATCGCAAATTCAACCCATTATCAAGTTTTCCTAGTAATACTGATGCCTGGAGGTGAATTTAGTTCTATTGCGCCATCAATACCATCATTAATGGGCGAGTTATCACGTTTGCAGTGTTATAGGACAGGCCAAGCTCTTCCATTTGTACCGGTGTGTTTGACAACAAAATACAGACCAAATCCTTTATCTTGGGACTTCGAAATAACTGTATCAACTAATTATCCAGTTTTCCTAGAAATACTGATGCCTGGAGGTCAATTTAGTTCTATTGCGCCATCAATACTATCATTAATGGGCGAGTTATCACGTTTGATGTGTTATAGAACAGGCCAAGCTCTTCCATTTGTACCGCTGTGTTTGACAACAAAATACAGAGGAAATCCTTTATTTTGCGACTTCGAAATAACTGTGTCATATCGCAAATTCAACTAATTATCAAGTTTTTCTTGTAACACTGATGCCTGGAGGTCAATTTAGTTCTATTGCGCCATCAATACTATCATTAATGGCCGAGTTGTCACACTTGCAGTGTTATGGCACAGGCCAAGCTCTTCCATTTGTACCGCTGTGTTTGACAACAAAACACAGAGCAAATCCTTTATCTTGGGACTTCGAAATAACTGTGTCATATCGCAAATTCAACTAATTATCAAGTTTTTCTAGTAACACTGATGCCTGGAGGTCAATTTAGTTCTATTGCGCCTTCAATACTATCATTAATGGCCGAGTTGTCACATTTGCAGTGTTATGGCACAGGCCAAGCTATTCCATTTGTACCGGTGTGTTTTACAACAAAAGAGAGAGCAACTCCTTTATATTAGGACTTCGAAATAACTGTATTATATGGCAAATTCAACCAATTATCTAGTTTTCCTAGTAATACTGATGCCTGGAGGTGAATTTAGTTCTATTGCGCCATCAATACTATCATTAATGGGTGAGTTATCACGTTTGCAGTGTTATAGCACAGGCCAAGCTCTTCCATTTGTACCGGTGTGTTTGACAACAAAATACAGACCAAATCCTTTATCTTGGGACTTCGAAATAACTGTGACATATTGCAAATTCAACTAATTATCCAGTTTTGCTAGTAAAACTGATGCCTGGAGGTCATTTTAGTTCTATTGCGCCTTCAATACTATCATTAATGACCGAGTTGTCGCATTTTCAGTGTTATGGCACCACCAAGCTCTTCCATTTGTACCGGTGTGTTTGACAACAAAACACAGAGCAAATCCTTTATTTGGGACTTCGAAATAACTGTGTTATCTTGCCAATTCAACTAATTATATAGTTTTCCTAGTCACTCTGATGCCTGGAGGTAATTTTTTTCTATTGCGCCATAAATACTATCATTAATGGCCGAGTTGTCACATTTTCAGTGTTGTGGCACCGCCAAGCCCTACCATTTGTACCACCGGTGTGTTTGACAACAAAATACAGAGCAAATCCTTTATCTTGGGACTTCGAAATAACTGTGTCATATCGCAAATTCAACTAATTATCCAGTTTTTCTGGTAACACTGATGCCTGCAAGTCAATTTAGTTCTATTGCGCCTTCAATACTCTCATTAATGGCCGAGTTGTGACATTTGCAGTGTTATGACACAGGCCAACCTCGTCCATTTGTACCGGTGTGTTTGACAACAAAACACAGAGCAAATCCTTTATATTAGGACTTCGAAATAACTGTGTCATATCGCAAATTCAACCAATTATCAAGTTTTCCTAGTAATACTGATGCCTGGAGGTGAATTTAGTTCAATTGCGCCTTCAATACTATCATTAATGGCCGAGTTGTCACGTTTGCAGTGTTATGGCACAGGCCAAGCTCTTCCATTTGTACCGCTGTGTTTGACAACAAAATACAGAGCAAATCCTTTATCTTGGGAATTCGAAATAACTGTGTCATATCGCAAATTCAACCCATTATCAAGTTTTCCTAGTAATACTGATGCCTGGAGGTGAATTTAGTTCTATTGCGCCATCAATACCATCATTAATGGGCGAGTTATCACGTTTGCAGTGTTATAGGACAGGCCAAGCTCTTCCATTTGTACCGGTGTGTTTGACAACAAAATACAGACCAAATCCTTTATCTTGGGACTTCGAAATAACTGTATCAACTAATTATCCAGTTTTCCTAGAAATACTGATGCCTGGAGGTCAATTTAGTTCTATTGCGCCATCAATACTATCATTAATGGGCGAGTTATCACGTTTGATGTGTTATAGCACAGGCCAAGCTCTTCCATTTGTACCGCTGTGTTTGACAACAAAATACAGAGGAAATCCTTTATTTTGCGACTTCGAAATAACTGTGTCATATCGCAAATTCAACTAATTATCAAGTTTTTCTTGTAACACTGATGCCTGGAGGTCAATTTAGTTCTATTGCGCCATCAATACTATCATTAATGGCCGAGTTGTCACACTTGCAGTGTTATGGCACAGGCCAAGCTCTTCCATTTGTACCGCTGTGTTTGACAACAAAACACAGAGCAAATCCTTTATCTTGGGACTTCGAAATAACTGTGTCATATCGCAAATTCAACTAATTATCAAGTTTTTCTAGTAACACTGATGCCTGGAGGTCAATTTAGTTCTATTGCGCCTTCAATACTATCATTAATGGCCGAGTTGTCACATTTGCAGTGTTATGGCACAGGCCAAGCTATTCCATTTGTACCGCTGTGTTTGACAACAATATACAGAGCAAATCCTTTATCTTGGGACTTCGAAATAACTGTGTCATATCGCAAATTCAACCAATTATCAAGTTTTCCTAGTAATACTGATGCCTGGAGGTGAATTTAGTTCAATTGCGCCTTCAATACTATCATTAATGGCCGAGTTGTCACGTTTGCAGTGTTATGGCACAGGCCAAGCTCTTCCATTTGTACCGCTGTGTTTGACAACAAAATACAGAGCAAATCCTTTTTCTTGGGAATTCGAAATAACTGTGTCATATCGCAAATTCAACCCATTATCAAGTTTTCCTAGTAATACTGATGCCTGGAGGTGAATTTAGTTCTATTGCGCCATCAATACTATCATTAATGGGTGAGTTATCACGTTTGCAGTGTTATAGCACAGGCCAAGCTCTTCCATTTGTACCGGTGTGTTTGACAACAAAATACAGACCAAATCCTTTATCTTGGGACTTCGAAATAACTGTGACATATTGCAAATTCAACTAATTATCCAGTTTTGCTAGTAAAACTGATGCCTGGAGGTCATTTTAGTTCTATTGCGCCTTCAATACTATCATTAATGACCGAGTTGTCGCATTTTCAGTGTTATGGCACCACCAAGCTCTTCCATTTGTACCGGTGTGTTTGACAACAAAACACAGAGCAAATCCTTTATTTGGGACTTCGAAATAACTGTGTTATCTTGCCAATTCAACTAATTATATAGTTTTCCTAGTCACTCTGATGCCTGGAGGTAATTTTTTTCTATTGCGCCATAAATACTATCATTAATGGCCGAGTTGTCACATTTTCAGTGTTGTGGCACCGCCAAGCCCTACCATTTGTACCACCGGTGTGTTTGACAACAAAATACAGAGCAAATCCTTTATCTTGGGACTTCGAAATAACTGTGTCATATCGCAAATTCAACTAATTATCCAGTTTTTCTGGTAACACTGATGCCTGCAAGTCAATTTAGTTCTATTGCGCCTTCAATACTCTCATTAATGGCCGAGTTGTGACATTTGCAGTGTTATGGCACAGGCCAACCTCGTCCATTTGTACCGGTGTGTTTGACAACAAAACACAGAGCAAATCCTTTATATTAGGACTTCGAAATAACTGTCTTATATCGCAAATTCAACTAATTATAAAGTTTTTCTAGTAACACTGATGCCTGGACGTCAATTTAGTTCAATTGCGCCATCAATACTATCATTAATGGCCGAGTTGTCACGTTTGCAGTGTTATGGCACAGGCCAAGCTCTTCCATTTGTACCGCTGTGTTTGACAACAAAACACAGAGCAAATCCTTTATATTAGGACTTCGAAATAACTGTATTATATCGCAAATTCAACTAATTATCCAGTTTTTCTGGTAACACTGATGCCTGGAAGTCAATTTAGTTCTATTACCCCTTCAATACTATCATTAATGGCCGAGTTGTGACATTTGCAGTGTTATGGCACAGGCCAACCTCGTCCATTTGTAGCGGTGTGTTTGACAACAAAATACAGACCAAATCCTTTATCTTGGGACTTCGAAATAACTGTATCAACTAATTATCCAGTTTTCCTAGAAATACTGATGCCTGGAGGTCAATTTAGTTCTATTGCGCCATCAATACTATCATTAATGGGCGAGTTATCACGTTTGATGTGTTATAGCACAGGCCAAGCTCTTCCATTTGTACCGCTGTGTTTGACAACAAAATACAGAGCAAATCCTTTATTTTGCGACTTCGAAATAACTGTGTCATATCGCAAATTCAACTAATTATCAAGTTTTTCTGGTAACACTGATGCCTGGAGGTCAATTTAGTTCTATTGCGCCATCAATACTATCATTAATGGCCGAGTTGTCACACTTGCAGTGTTATGGCACAGGCCAAGCTCTTCCATTTGTACCGCTGTGTTTGACAACAAAACACAGAGCAAATCCTTTATCTTGGGACTTCGAAATAACTGTGTCATATCGCAAATTCAACTAATTATCAAGTTTTTCTAGTAACACTGATGCCTGGAGGTCAATTTAGTTCTATTGCGCCTTCAATACTATCATTAATGGCCGAGTTGTCACATTTGCAGTGTTATGGCACAGGCCAAGCTATTCCATTTGTACCGGTGTGTTTTACAACAAAAGAGAGAGCAACTCCTTTATATTAGGACTTCGAAATAACTGTATTATATGGCAAATTCAACCAATTATCTAGTTTTCCTAGTAATACTGATGCCTGGAGGTGAATTTAGTTCTATTGCGCCATCAATACTATCATTAATGGGCGAGTTATCACGTTTGCAGTGTTATAGCACAGGCCAAGCTGTTCCATTTGTACCGGTGTGTTTGACAACAAAATATAGACCAAATCCTTTATCTTGGGACTTCGAAATAACTGTGACATATTGCAAATTCAACTAATTAGCCAGTTTTGCTAGTAAAACTGATGCCTGGATGTCATTTTAGTTCTATTGCGCCTTCAATACTATCATTAATGACCGAGTTGTCGCATTTTCAGTGTTATGGCACCACCAAGCTCTTCCATTTGTACCGGTGTGTTTGACAACAAAATACAGAGCAAATCCTTTATCTTGGGACTTCGAAATAACTGTGTCATATCGCAAATTCAACCAATTATCAAGTTTTCCTAGTAATACTGATGCCTGGAGGTGAATTTAGTTCAATTGCGCCTTCAATACTATCATTAATGGCCGAGTTGTCACGTTTGCAGTGTTATGGCACAGGCCAAGCTCTTCCATTTGTACCGCTGTGTTTGACAACAAAATACAGAGCAAATCCTTTATCTTGGGAATTCGAAATAACTGTGTCATATCGCAAATTCAACCCATTATCAAGTTTTCCTAGTAATACTGATGCCTGGAGGTGAATTTAGTTCTATTGCGCCATCAATACCATCATTAATGGGCGAGTTATCACGTTTGCAGTGTTATAGGACAGGCCAAGCTCTTCCATTTGTACCGGTGTGTTTGACAACAAAATACAGACCAAATCCTTTATCTTGGGACTTCGAAATAACTGTATCAACTAATTATCCAGTTTTCCTAGAAATACTGATGCCTGGAGGTCAATTTAGTTCTATTGCGCCATCAATACTATCATTAATGGGCGAGTTATCACGTTTGATGTGTTATAGAACAGGCCAAGCTCTTCCATTTGTACCGCTGTGTTTGACAACAAAATACAGAGGAAATCCTTTATTTTGCGACTTCGAAATAACTGTGTCATATCGCAAATTCAACTAATTATCAAGTTTTTCTTGTAACACTGATGCCTGGAGGTCAATTTAGTTCTATTGCGCCATCAATACTATCATTAATGGCCGAGTTGTCACACTTGCAGTGTTATGGCACAGGCCAAGCTCTTCCATTTGTACCGCTGTGTTTGACAACAAAACACAGAGCAAATCCTTTATCTTGGGACTTCGAAATAACTGTGTCATATCGCAAATTCAACTAATTATCAAGTTTTTCTAGTAACACTGATGCCTGGAGGTCAATTTAGTTCTATTGCGCCTTCAATACTATCATTAATGGCCGAGTTGTCACATTTGCAGTGTTATGGCACAGGCCAAGCTATTCCATTTGTACCGGTGTGTTTTACAACAAAAGAGAGAGCAACTCCTTTATATTAGGACTTCGAAATAACTGTATTATATGGCAAATTCAACCAATTATCTAGTTTTCCTAGTAATACTGATGCCTGGAGGTGAATTTAGTTCTATTGCGCCATCAATACTATCATTAATGGGTGAGTTATCACGTTTGCAGTGTTATAGCACAGGCCAAGCTCTTCCATTTGTACCGGTGTGTTTGACAACAAAATACAGACCAAATCCTTTATCTTGGGACTTCGAAATAACTGTGACATATTGCAAATTCAACTAATTATCCAGTTTTGCTAGTAAAACTGATGCCTGGAGGTCATTTTAGTTCTATTGCGCCTTCAATACTATCATTAATGACCGAGTTGTCGCATTTTCAGTGTTATGGCACCACCAAGCTCTTCCATTTGTACCGGTGTGTTTGACAACAAAACACAGAGCAAATCCTTTATTTGGGACTTCGAAATAACTGTGTTATCTTGCCAATTCAACTAATTATATAGTTTTCCTAGTCACTCTGATGCCTGGAGGTAATTTTTTTCTATTGCGCCATAAATACTATCATTAATGGCCGAGTTGTCACATTTTCAGTGTTGTGGCACCGCCAAGCCCTACCATTTGTACCACCGGTGTGTTTGACAACAAAATACAGAGCAAATCCTTTATCTTGGGACTTCGAAATAACTGTGTCATATCGCAAATTCAACTAATTATCCAGTTTTTCTGGTAACACTGATGCCTGCAAGTCAATTTAGTTCTATTGCGCCTTCAATACTCTCATTAATGGCCGAGTTGTGACATTTGCAGTGTTATGGCACAGGCCAACCTCGTCCATTTGTACCGGTGTGTTTGACAACAAAACACAGAGCAAATCCTTTATATTAGGACTTCGAAATAACTGTGTCATATCGCAAATTCAACCAATTATCAAGTTTTCCTAGTAATACTGATGCCTGGAGGTGAATTTAGTTCAATTGCGCCTTCAATACTATCATTAATGGCCGAGTTGTCACGTTTGCAGTGTTATGGCACAGGCCAAGCTCTTCCATTTGTACCGCTGTGTTTGACAACAAAATACAGAGCAAATCCTTTATCTTGGGAATTCGAAATAACTGTGTCATATCGCAAATTCAACCCATTATCAAGTTTTCCTAGTAATACTGATGCCTGGAGGTGAATTTAGTTCTATTGCGCCATCAATACCATCATTAATGGGCGAGTTATCACGTTTGCAGTGTTATAGGACAGGCCAAGCTCTTCCATTTGTACCGGTGTGTTTGACAACAAAATACAGACCAAATCCTTTATCTTGGGACTTCGAAATAACTGTATCAACTAATTATCCAGTTTTCCTAGAAATACTGATGCCTGGAGGTCAATTTAGTTCTATTGCGCCATCAATACTATCATTAATGGGCGAGTTATCACGTTTGATGTGTTATAGCACAGGCCAAGCTCTTCCATTTGTACCGCTGTGTTTGACAACAAAATACAGAGGAAATCCTTTATTTTGCGACTTCGAAATAACTGTGTCATATCGCAAATTCAACTAATTATCAAGTTTTTCTTGTAACACTGATGCCTGGAGGTCAATTTAGTTCTATTGCGCCATCAATACTATCATTAATGGCCGAGTTGTCACACTTGCAGTGTTATGGCACAGGCCAAGCTCTTCCATTTGTACCGCTGTGTTTGACAACAAAACACAGAGCAAATCCTTTATCTTGGGACTTCGAAATAACTGTGTCATATCGCAAATTCAACTAATTATCAAGTTTTTCTAGTAACACTGATGCCTGGAGGTCAATTTAGTTCTATTGCGCCTTCAATACTATCATTAATGGCCGAGTTGTCACATTTGCAGTGTTATGGCACAGGCCAAGCTATTCCATTTGTACCGCTGTGTTTGACAACAATATACAGAGCAAATCCTTTATCTTGGGACTTCGAAATAACTGTGTCAAATCGCAAATTCAACCAATTATCAAGTTTTCCTAGTAATACTGATGCCTGGAGGTGAATTTAGTTCAATTGCGCCTTCAATACTATCATTAATGGCCGAGTTGTCACGTTTGCAGTGTTATGGCACAGGCCAAGCTCTTCCATTTGTACCGCTGTGTTTGACAACAAAATACAGAGCAAATCCTTTTTCTTGGGAATTCGAAATAACTGTGTCATATCGCAAATTCAACCCATTATCAAGTTTTCCTAGTAATACTGATGCCTGGAGGTGAATTTAGTTCTATTGCGCCATCAATACTATCATTAATGGGTGAGTTATCACGTTTGCAGTGTTATAGCACAGGCCAAGCTCTTCCATTTGTACCGGTGTGTTTGACAACAAAATACAGACCAAATCCTTTATCTTGGGACTTCGAAATAACTATGACATATTGCAAATTCAACTAATTATCCAGTTTTGCTAGTAAAACTGATGCCTGGAGGTCATTTTAGTTCTATTGCGCCTTCAATACTATCATTAATGACCGAGTTGTCGCATTTTCAGTGTTATGGCACCACCAAGCTCTTCCATTTGTACCGGTGTGTTTGACAACAAAACACAGAGCAAATCCTTTATTTGGGACTTCGAAATAACTGTGTTATCTTGCCAATTCAACTAATTATATAGTTTTCCTAGTCACTCTGATGCCTGGAGGTAATTTTTTTCTATTGCGCCATAAATACTATCATTAATGGCCGAGTTGTCACATTTTCAGTGTTGTGGCACCGCCAAGCCCTACCATTTGTACCACCGGTGTGTTTGACAACAAAATACAGAGCAAATCCTTTATCTTGGGACTTCGAAATAACTGTGTCATATCGCAAATTCAACTAATTATCCAGTTTTTCTGGTAACACTGATGCCTGCAAGTCAATTTAGTTCTATTGCGCCTTCAATACTCTCATTAATGGCCGAGTTGTGACATTTGCAGTGTTATGGCACAGGCCAACCTCGTCCATTTGTACCGGTGTGTTTGACAACAAAACACAGAGCAAATCCTTTATATTAGGACTTCGAAATAACTGTCTTATATCGCAAATTCAACTAATTATAAAGTTTTTCTAGTAACACTGATGCCTGGACGTCAATTTAGTTCAATTGCGCCATCAATACTATCATTAATGGCCGAGTTGTCACGTTTGCAGTGTTATGGCACAGGCCAAGCTCTTCCATTTGTACCGCTGTGTTTGACAACAAAACACAGAGCAAATCCTTTATATTAGGACTTCGAAATAACTGTATTATATCGCAAATTCAACTAATTATCCAGTTTTTCTGGTAACACTGATGCCTGGAAGTCAATTTAGTTCTATTACCCCTTCAATACTATCATTAATGGCCGAGTTGTGACATTTGCAGTGTTATGGCACAGGCCAACCTCGTCCATTTGTAGCGGTGTGTTTGACAACAAAATACAGACCAAATCCTTTATCTTGGGACTTCGAAATAACTGTATCAACTAATTATCCAGTTTTCCTAGAAATACTGATGCCTGGAGGTCAATTTAGTTCTATTGCGCCATCAATACTATCATTAATGGGCGAGTTATCACGTTTGATGTGTTATAGCACAGGCCAAGCTCTTCCATTTGTACCGCTGTGTTTGACAACAAAATACAGAGCAAATCCTTTATTTTGCGACTTCGAAATAACTGTGTCATATCGCAAATTCAACTAATTATCAAGTTTTTCTGGTAACACTGATGCCTGGAGGTCAATTTAGTTCTATTGCGCCATCAATACTATCATTAATGGCCGAGTTGTCACACTTGCAGTGTTATGGCACAGGCCAAGCTCTTCCATTTGTACCGCTGTGTTTGACAACAAAACACAGAGCAAATCCTTTATCTTGGGACTTCGAAATAACTGTGTCATATCGCAAATTCAACTAATTATCAAGTTTTTCTAGTAACACTGATGCCTGGAGGTCAATTTAGTTCTATTGCGCCTTCAATACTATCATTAATGGCCGAGTTGTCACATTTGCAGTGTTATGGCACAGGCCAAGCTATTCCATTTGTACCGGTGTGTTTTACAACAAAAGAGAGAGCAACTCCTTTATATTAGGACTTCGAAATAACTGTATTATATGGCAAATTCAACCAATTATCTAGTTTTCCTAGTAATACTGATGCCTGGAGGTGAATTTAGTTCTATTGCGCCATCAATACTATCATTAATGGGCGAGTTATCACGTTTGCAGTGTTATAGCACAGGCCAAGCTGTTCCATTTGTACCGGTGTGTTTGACAACAAAATATAGACCAAATCCTTTATCTTGGGACTTCGAAATAACTGTGACATATTGCAAATTCAACTAATTAGCCAGTTTTGCTAGTAAAACTGATGCCTGGATGTCATTTTAGTTCTATTGCGCCTTCAATACTATCATTAATGACCGAGTTGTCGCATTTTCAGTGTTATGGCACCACCAAGCTCTTCCATTTGTACCGGTGTGTTTGACAACAAAACACAGAGCAAATCCTTTATTTGGGACTTCGAAATAACTGTGTTATCTTGCCAATTCAACTAATTATCTAGTTTTCCTAGTCACTCTGATGCCTGGAGGTCATTTTTGTTCTATTGCGCCATAAATACTATCATTAATGGCCGAGTTGTCACATTTTCAGTGTTGTGGCACCGCCAAGCCCTTCCATTTGTACCACCGGTGTGTTTGACAACAAAATACAGAGCAAATCCTTTATCTTGGGACTTCGAAATAACTGTGTCATATCGCAAATTCAACTAATTATCCAGTTTTTCTGGTAACACTGATGCCTGGAAGTCAATTTAGTTCTATTGCGCCTTCAATACTATCATTAATGGCCGAGTTGTGACATTTGCAGTGTTATGGCACAGGCCAACCTCGTCCATTTGTACCGGTGTGTTTGACAACAAAACACAGAGCAAATCCTTTATATTAGGACTTCGAAATAACTGTCTTATATCGCAAATTCAACTAATTATAAAGTTTTTCTAGTAACACTGATGCCTGGACGTCAATTTAGTTCAATTGCGCCTTCAATACTATCATTAATGGCCGAGTTGTCACGTTTGCAGTGTTATGGCACAGGCCAAGCTCTTCCATTTGTACCGCTGTGTTTGACAACAAAATACAGAGCAAATCCTTTATCTTGGGAATTCGAAATAACTGTGTCATATCGCAAATTCAACCCATTATCAAGTTTTCCTAGTAATACTGATGCCTGGAGGTGAATTTAGTTCTATTGCGCCATCAATACCATCATTAATGGGCGAGTTATCACGTTTGCAGTGTTATAGGACAGGCCAAGCTCTTCCATTTGTACCGGTGTGTTTGACAACAAAATACAGACCAAATCCTTTATCTTGGGACTTCGAAATAACTGTATCAACTAATTATCCAGTTTTCCTAGAAATACTGATGCCTGGAGGTCAAGTTAGTTCTATTGCGCCATCAATACTATCATTAATGGGCGAGTTATCACGTTTGATGTGTTATAGCACAGGCCAAGCTCTTCCATTTGTACCGCTGTGTTTGACAACAAAATACAGAGGAAATCCTTTATTTTGCGACTTCGGAATAACTGTGTCATATCGCAAATTCAACTAATTATCAAGTTTTTCTTGTAACACTGATGCCTGGAGGTCAATTTAGTTCTATTGCGCCATCAATACTATCATTAATGGCCGAGTTGTCACACTTGCAGTGTTATGGCACAGGCCAAGCTCTTCCATTTGTACCGCTGTGTTTGACAACAAAACACAGAGCAAATCCTTTATCTTGGGACTTCGAAATAACTGTGTCATATCGCAAATTCAACTAATTATCAAGTTTTTCTAGTAACACTGATGCCTGGAGGTCAATTTAGTTCTATTGCGCCTTCAATACTATCATTAATGGCCGGGTTGTCACATTTGCAGTGTTATGGCACAGGCCAAGCTATTCCATTTGTACCGGTGTGTTTTACAACAAAAGAGAGAGCAACTCCTTTATATTAGGACTTCGAAATAACTGTATTATATGGCAAATTCAACCAATTATCTAGTTTTCCTAGTAATACTGATGCCTGGAGGTGAATTTAGTTCTATTGCGCCATCAATACTATCATTAATGGGCGAGTTATCACGTTTGCAGTGTTATAGCACAGGCCAAGCTCTTCCATTTGTACCGGTGTGTTTGACAACAAAATACAGACCAAATCCTTTATCTTGGGACTTCGAAATAACTGTGACATATTGCAAATTCAACTAATTATCCAGTTTTGCTAGTAAAACTGATGCCTGGAGGTCATTTTAGTTCTATTGCGCCTTCAATACTATCATTAATGACCGAGTTGTCGCATTTTCAGTGTTATGGCACCACCAAGCTCTTCCATTTGTACCGGTGTGTTTGACAACAAAACACAGAGCAAATCCTTTATATTAGGACTTCGAAATAACTGTCTTATATCGCAAATTCAACTAATTATAAAGTTTTTCTAGTAACACTGATGCCTGGACGTCAATTTAGTTCAATTGCGCCATCAATACTATCATTAATGGCCGAGTTGTCACGTTTGCAGTGTTATGACACAGGCCAAGCTCTTCCATTTGTACCGCTGTGTTTGACAACAATATACAGAGCAAATCCTTTATCTTGGGACTTCGAAATAACTGTGTCATATCGCAAATTCAACCAATTATCAAGTTTTCCTAGTAATACTGATGCCTGGAGGTGAATTTAGTTCAATTGCGCCTTCAATACTATCATTAATGGCCGAGTTGTCACGTTTGCAGTGTTATGGCACAGGCCAAGCTCTTCCATTTGTACCGCTGTGTTTGACAACAAAATACAGAGCAAATCCTTTATCTTGGGAATTCGAAATAACTGTGTCATATCGCAAATTCAACCCATTATCAAGTTTTCCAAGTAATACTGATGCCTGGAGGTGAATTTAGTTCTATTGCGCCATCAATACCATCATTAATGGGCGAGTTATCACGTTTGCAGTGTTATAGGACAGGCCAAGCTCTTCCATTTGTACCGGTGTGTTTGACAACAAAATACAGACCAAATCCTTTATCTTGGGACTTCGAAATAACTGTATCAACTAATTATCCAGTTTTCCTAGAAATACTGATGCCTGGAGGTCAATTTAGTTCTATTGCGCCATCAATACTATCATTAATGGGCGAGTTATCACGTTTGATGTGTTATAGCACAGGCCAAGCTCTTCCATTTGTACCGCTGTGTTTGACAACAAAATACAGAGGAAATCCTTTATTTTGCGACTTCGAAATAACTGTGTCATATCGCAAATTCAACTAATTATCAAGTTTTTCTTGTAACACTGATGCCTGGAGGTCAATTTAGTTCTATTGCGCCATCAATACTATCATTAATGGCCGAGTTGTCACACTTGCAGTGTTATGGCACAGGCCAAGCTCTTCCATTTGTACCGCTGTGTTTGACAACAAAACACAGAGCAAATCCTTTATCTTGGGACTTCGAAATAACTGTGTCATATCGCAAATTCAACTAATTATCAAGTTTTTCTAGTAACACTGATGCCTGGAGGTCAATTTAGTTCTATTGCGCCTTCAATACTATCATTAATGGCCGAGTTGTCACATTTGCAGTGTTATGGCACAGGCCAAGCTATTCCATTTGTACCGGTGTGTTTTACAACAAAAGAGAGAGCAACTCCTTTATATTAGGACTTCGAAATAACTGTATTATATGGCAAATTCAACCAATTATCTAGTTTTCCTAGTAATACTGATGCCTGGAGGTGAATTTAGTTCTATTGCGCCATCAATACTATCATTAATGGGCGAGTTATCACGTTTGCAGTGTTATAGCACAGGCCAAGCTCTTCCATTTGTACCGGTGTGTTTGACCACAAAATACAGACCAAATCCTTTATCTTGGGACTTCGAAATAACTGTGACATATTGCAAATTCAACTAATTATCCAGTTTTGCTAGTAAAACTGATGCCTGGAGGTCATTTTAGTTCTATTGCGCCTTCAATACTATCATTAATGACCGAGTTGTCGCATTTTCAGTGTTATGGCACCACCAAGCTCTTCCATTTGTACCGGTGTGTTTGACAACAAAACACAGAGCAAATCCTTTATATTAGGACTTCGAAATAACTGTCTTATATCGCAAATTCAACTAATTATAAAGTTTTTCTAGTAACACTGATGCCTGGACGTCAATTTAGTTCAATTGCGCCATCAATACTATCATTAATGGCCGAGTTGTCACGTTTGCAGTGTTATGACACAGGCCAAGCTCTTCCATTTGTACCGCTGTGTTTGACAACAATATACAGAGCAAATCCTTTATCTTGGGACTTCGAAATAACTGTGTCATATCGCAAATTCAACCAATTATCAAGTTTTCCTAGTAATACTGATGCCTGGAGGTGAATTTAGTTCTATTGCGCAATCAATACCATCATTAATGGGCGAGTTATCACGTTTGCAGTGTTATAGCACAGGCCAAGCTCTTCCATTTGTACCGGTGTGTTTGACAACAAAATACAGACCAAATCCTTTCTCTTGGGACTTCGAAATAACTGTATCAACTAATTATCCAGTTTTCCTAGAAATACTGATGCCTGGAGGTCAATTTAGTTCTATTACGCCATCAATACTATCATTAATGGGCAAGTTATCACGTTTGATGTGTTATAGCACAGGCCAAGCTCTTCCATTGGTACCGCTGTGTTTGACAACAAAACACAGAGCAAATCCTTTATCTTGGGACTTCGAAATAACTGTCTTATATCGCAAATTCAACTAATTATAAAGTTTTTCTAGTAACACTGATGCCTGGACGTCAATTTAGTTCAATTGCGCCATCAATACTATCATTAATGGCCGAGTTGTCACGTTTGCAGTGTTATGGCACAGGCCAAGCTCTTCCATTTGTACCGGTGTGTTTGACAACAAAATACAGAGCAAATCCTTTATTTTGGGACTTCGAAATAACTGTGTCATATCGCAAATTCAACTAATTATCCAGTTGTTCTGGTAACACTGATGCCTGGAAGTCAATTTAGTTCTATTGCGCCTTCAATACTATCATTAATGGCCGAGTTGTGACATTTGCAGTGTTATGGCACAGGCCAACCTCGTCCATTTGTATCGGTGTGTTTGACAACAAAACTCAGAGCAAATCCTTTATATTAGGACTTCGAAATAACTGTCTTATATCGCAAATTCAACTAATTATAAAGTTTTTCTAGTAACACTGATGCCTGGACGTCAATTTAGTTCAATTGCGCCATCAATACTATCATTAATGGCCGAGTTGTCACGTTTGCAGTGTTATGGCACAGGCCAAGCTCTTCCATTTGTACCGCTGTGTTTGACAACAAAATACAGAGCAAATCCTTTATATTAGGACTTCCAAATAACTGTATTATATCGCAAATTCAACCAATTATCAAGTTTTTTCTAGTAACACTGATGCATGGAGGTCAATTTAGTTCTATTGCGCCTTCAATACTATCATTAATGGCCGAGTTGTCACGTTTGCAGTGTTATGGCACAGACCAAGCTCTTCCATTTGTAACGGTGTGTTTTACAAGAAAATACAGACCAAATCCTTTATCTTGGGACTTCGAAATAACTGTGTCATATCGCAAATTCAACTAATTATCCAGATTTGCTAGTAATACTGATGCCTGGAGGTCATTTTAGTTCTATTGCGCCTTCAATACTATCATTACTGACCGAGTTGTCGCATTTTCAGTGTTATGGCACCACCAAGCTCTTCCATTTGTACCGCTGTGTTTGACAACAAAATACAGAGCAAATCCTTTATCTTGGGACTTCGAAATAACTGTGTCATATCGCAAATTCAACTAATTATCCAGTTTTTCTGGTAACACTGATGCCTGGAAGTCAATTTAGTTCTATTACGCCTTCAATACTATCATTAATGGCCGAGTTGTGACATTTGCAGTGTTATGGCACAGGCCAAGCTCTTCCATTTGTACCGCTGTGTTTGACAACAAAATACAGAGCAAATCCTTTATATTAGGACTTCAAAATAACTGTCTTATATCGCAAATTCAACTAATTATAAAGTTTGTCTAGTAACACTGATGCCTGGACGTCAATTTAGTTCAATTGCGCCTTCAATACTATCATTAATGGCCGAGTTGTCACGTTTGCAGTGTTATGGCACAGGCCAAGCTCTTCCATTTGTACCGCTGTGTTTGACAACAAAATACAGAGCAAATCCTTTATCTTGGGACTTCGAAATAACTGTGTCATATCGCAAATTCAACCAATTATCAAGTTTTCCTAGTAATACTGATGCCTGGAGGTGAATTTAGTTCTATTGCGCAATCAATACCATCACTAATGGGCGAGTTATCACGTTTGCAGTGTTATAGCACAGGCCAAGCTCTTCCATTTGTACCGGTGTGTTTGACAACAAAATACAGACCAAATCCTTTCTCTTGGGACTTCGAAATAACTGTATCAACTAATTATCCAGTTTTCCTAGAAATACTGATGCCTGGAGGTCAATTTAGTTCTATTACGCCATCAATACTATCATTAATGGGCAAGTTATCACGTTTGATGTGTTATAGCACAGGCCAAGCTCTTCCATTGGTACCGCTGTGTTTGACAACAAAACACAGAGCAAATCCTTTATCTTGGGACTTCGAAATAACTGTCTTATATCGCAAATTCAACTAATTATAAAGTTTTTCTAGTAACACTGATGCCTGGACGTCAATTTAGTTCAATTGCGCCATCAATACTATCATTAATGGCCGAGTTGTCACGTTTGCAGTGTTATGGCACAGGCCAAGCTCTTCCATTTGTACCGGTGTGTTTGACAACAAAATACAGAGCAAATCCTTTATTTTGGGACTTCGAAATAACTGTGTCATATCGCAAATTCAACTAATTATCCAGTTGTTCTGGTAACACTGATGCCTGGAAGTCAATTTAGTTCTATTGCGCCTTCAATACTATCATTAATGGCCGAGTTGTGACATTTGCAGTGTTATGGCACAGGCCAACCTCGTCCATTTGTACCGGTGTGTTTGACAACAAAACTCAGAGCAAATCCTTTATATTAGGACTTCGAAATAACTGTCTTATATCGCAAATTCAACTAATTATAAAGTTTTTCTAGTAACACTGATGCCTGGACGTCAATTTAGTTCAATTGCGCCATCAATACTATCATTAATGGCCGAGTTGTCACGTTTGCAGTGTTATGGCACAGGCCAAGCTCTTCCATTTGTACCGCTGTGTTTGACAACAAAATACAGAGCAAATCCTTTATATTAGGACTTCCAAATAACTGTATTATATCGCAAATTCAACTAATTATCAAGTTTTTTCTAGTAACACTGATGCATGGAGGTCAATTTAGTTCTATTGCGCCTTCAATACTATCATTAATGGCCGAGTTGTCACGTTTGCAGTGTTATGGCACAGACCAAGCTCTTCCATTTGTAACGGTGTGTTTTACAAGAAAATACAGACCAAATCCTTTATCTTGGGACTTCGAAATAACTGTGTCATATCGCAAATTCAACTAATTATCCAGATTTGCTAGTAACACTGATGCCTGGAGGTCATTTTAGTTCTATTGCGCCTTCAATACTATCATTACTGACCGAGTTGTCGCATTTTCAGTGTTATGGCACCACCAAGCTCTTCCATTTGTACCGCTGTGTTTGACAACAAAATACAGAGCAAATCCTTTATCTTGGGACTTCGAAATAACTGTGTCATATCGCAAATTCAACTAATTATCCAGTTTTTCTGGTAACACTGATGCCTGGAAGTCAATTTAGTTCTATTACGCCTTCAATACTATCATTAATGGCCGAGTTGTGACATTTGCAGTGTTATGGCACAGGCCAAGCTCTTCCATTTGTACCGCTGTGTTTGACAACAAAATACAGAGCAAATCCTTTATATTAGGACTTCAAAATAACTGTCTTATATCGCAAATTCAACTAATTATAAAGTTTTTCTAGTAACACTGATGCCTGGACGTCAATTTAGTTCAATTGCGCCTTCAATACTATCATTAATGGCCGAGTTGTCACGTTTGCAGTGTTATGGCACAGGCCAAGCTCTTCCATTTGTACCGCTGTGTTTGACAACAAAATACAGAGCAAATCCTTTATCTTGGGACTTCGAAATAACTGTGTCATATCGCAAATTCAACCCATTATCAAGTTTTCCTAGTACTACTGATGCCTGGAGGTGAATTTAGTTCTATTGCGCCATCAATACCATCATTAATGGGCGAGTTATCACGTTTGCAGTGTTATAGGACAGGCCAAGCTCTTCCATTTGTACCGGTGTGTTTGACAACAAAATACAGACCAAATCCTTTATCTTGGGACTTCGAAATAACTGTATCAACTAATTATCCAGTTTTCCTAGAAATACTGATGCCTGGAGGTCAATTTAGTTCTATTGCGCCATCAATACTATCATTAATGACCGAGTTGTCGCATTTTCAGTGTTATGGCACCACCAAGCTCTTCCATTTGTACCGGTGTGTTTGACAACAAAACACAGAGCAAATCCTTTATATTAGGACTTCGAAATAACTGTCTTATATCGCAAATTCAACTAATTATAAAGTTTTTCTAGTAACACTGATGCCTGGACGTCAATTTAGTTCAATTGCGCCATCAATACTATCATTAATGGCCGAGTTGTCACGTTTGCAGTGTTATGACACAGGCCAAGCTCTTCCATTTGTACCGCTGTGTTTGACAACAATATACAGAGCAAATCCTTTATCTTGGGACTTCGAAATAACTGTGTCATATCGCAAATTCAACCAATTATCAAGTTTTCCTAGTAATACTGATGCCTGGAGGTGAATTTAGTTCTATTGCGCAATCAATACCATCATTAATGGGCGAGTTATCACGTTGGCAGTGTTATAGCACAGGCCAAGCTCTTCCATTTGTACCGGTGTGTTTGACAACAAAATACAGACCAAATCCTTTCTCTTGGGACTTCGAAATAACTGTATCAACTAATTATCCAGTTTTCCTAGAAATACTGATGCCTGGAGGTCAATTTAGTTCTATTACGCCATCAATACTATCATTAATGGGCAAGTTATCACGTTTGATGTGTTATAGCACAGGCCAAGCTCTTCCATTGGTACCGCTGTGTTTGACAACAAAACACAGAGCAAATCCTTTATCTTGGGACTTCGAAATAACTGTCTTATATCGCAAATTCAACTAATTATAAAGTTTTTCTAGTAACACTGATGCCTGGACGTCAATTTAGTTCAATTGCGCCATCAATACTATCATTAATGGCCGAGTTGTCACGTTTGCAGTGTTATGGCACAGGCCAAGCTCTTCCATTTGTACCGGTGTGTTTGACAACAAAATACAGAGCAAATCCTTTATTTTGGGACTTCGAAATAACTGTGTCATATCGCAAATTCAACTAATTATCCAGTTGTTCTGGTAACACTGATGCCTGGAAGTCAAATTAGTTCTATTGCGCCTTCAATACTATCATTAATGGCCGAGTTGTGACATTTGCAGTGTTATGGCACAGGCCAACCTTGTCCATTTGTACCGGTGTGTTTGACAACAAAACACAGAGCAAATCCTTTATATTAGGACTTCGAAATAACTGTCTTATATCGCAAATTCAACTAATTATAAAGTTTTTCTAGTAACACTGATGCCTGGACGTCAATTTAGTTCAATTGCGCCATCAATACTATCATTAATGGCCGAGTTGTCACGTTTGCAGTGTTATGGCACAGGCCAAGCTCTTCCATTTGTACCGCTGTGTTTGACAACAAAATACAGAGCAAATCCTTTATATTAGGACTTCCAAATAACTGTATTATATAGCAAATTCAACTAATTATCAAGTTTTTCTAGTAACACTGATGCATGGAGGTCAATTTAGTTCTATTACGCCTTCAATACTATCATTAATGGCCGAGTTGTGACATTTGCAGTGTTATGGCACCACCAAGCTCGTCCATTTGTACCGGTGTGTTTGACAACAAAACACAGAGCAAATCCTTTATTTGGGACTTCGAAATAACTGTCTTATATCGCAAATTCAACTAATTATAAAGTTTTTCTAGTAACACTGATGCCTGGACGTCAATTTAGTTCAATTGCGCCATCAATACTATCATTAATGGCCGAGTTGTCACGTTTGCAGTGTTATGACACAGGCCAAGCTCTTCCATTTGTACCGCTGTGTTTGACAACAATATACAGAGCAAATCCTTTATCTTGGGACTTCGAAATAACTGTGTCATATCGCAAATTCAACCAATTATCAAGTTTTCCTAGTAATACTGATGCCTGGAGGTGAATTTAGTTCTATTGCGCAATCAATACCATCATTAATGGGCGAGTTATCACGTTTGCAGTGTTATAGCACAGGCCAAGCTCTTCCATTTGTACCGGTGTGTTTGACAACAAAATACAGACCAAATCCTTTCTCTTGGGACTTCGAAATAACTGTATCAACTAATTATCCAGTTTTCCTAGAAATACTGATGCCTGGAGGTCAATTTAGTTCTATTACGCCATCAATACTATCATTAATGGGCAAGTTATCACGTTTGATGTGTTATAGCACAGGCCAAGCTCTTCCATTGGTACCGCTGTGTTTGACAACAAAACACAGAGCAAATCCTTTATCTTGGGACTTCGAAATAACTGTCTTATATCGCAAATTCAACTAATTATAAAGTTTTTCTAGTAACACTGATGCCTGGACGTCAATTTAGTTCAATTGCGCCATCAATACTATCATTAATGGCCGAGTTGTCACGTTTGCAGTGTTATGGCACAGGCCAAGCTCTTCCATTTGTACCGGTGTGTTTGACAACAAAATACAGAGCAAATCCTTTATTTTGGGACTTCGAAATAACTGTGTCATATCGCAAATTCAACTAATTATCCAGAGTTTCTGGTAACACTGATGCCTGGAAGTCAATTTAGTTCTATTGCGCCTTCAATACTATCATTAATGGCCGAGTTGTGACATTTGCAGTGTTATGGCACAGGCCAACCTCGTCCATTTGTACCGGTGTGTTTGACAACAAAACTCAGAGCAAATCCTTTATATTAGGACTTCGAAATAACTGTCTTATATCGCAAATTCAAGTAATTATAAAGTTTTTCTAGTAACACTGATGCCTGGACGTCAATTTAGTTCAATTGCGCCATCAATACTATCATTAATGGCCGAGTTGTCACGTTTGCAGTGTTATGGCACAGGCCAAGCTCTTCCATTTGTACCGCTGTGTTTGACAACAAAATACAGAGCAAATCCTTTATATTAGGACTTCCAAATAACTGTATTATATCGCAAATTCAACTAATTATCAAGTTTTTCTAGTAACACTGATGCATGGAGGTCAATTTAGTTCTATTGCGCCTTCAATACTATCATTAATGGCCGAGTTGTCACGTTTGCAGTGTTATGGCACAGACCAAGCTCTTCCATTTGTAACGGTGTGTTTTACAAGAAAATACAGACCAAATCCTTTATCTTGGGACTTCGAAATAACTGTGTCATATCGCAAATTCAACTAATTATCCAGATTTGCTAGTAACACTGATGCCTGGAAGTCATTTTAGTTCTATTGCGCCTTCAATACTATCATTACTGACCGAGTTGTCGCATTTTCAGTGTTATGGCACCACCAAGCTCTTCCATTTGTACCGCTGTGTTTGACAACAAAATACAGAGCAAATCCTTTATCTTGGTACTTCGAAATAACTGTGTCATATCGCAAATTCAACTAATTATCCAGTTTTTCTGGTAACACTGATGCCTGGAAGTCAATTTAGTTCTATTACGCCTTCAATACTATCATTAATGGCCGAGTTGTGACATTTGCAGTGTTATGGCACAGGCCAAGCTCTTCCATTTGTACCGCTGTGTTTGACAACAAAATACAGAGCAAATCCTTTATCTTGGGACTTCGAAATAACTGTATCAACTAATTATCCAGTTTTCCTAGAAATACTGATGCCTGGAGGTCAATTTAGTTCTATTGAGCCATCAATACTATCATTAATGGGCGAGTTATCACGTTTGATGTGTTATAGCACAGGCCAAGCTCTTCCATTTGTACCGCTGTGTTTGACAACAAAATACAGAGCAAATCCTTTATCTTGGGACTTCGAAATAACTGTCTTATATCGCAAATTCAACTAATTATAAAGTTTTTCTAGTAACACTGATGCCTGGACGTCAATTTAGTTCAATTGCGCCATCAATACTATCATTAATGGCCGAGTTGTCACGTTTGCAGTGTTATGACACAGGCCAAGCTCTTCCATTTGTACCGCTGTGTTTGACAACAATATACAGAGCAAATCCTTTATCTTGGGACTTCGAAATAACTGTATCAACTAATTATCCAGTTTTCCTAGAAATACTGATGCCTGGAGGTCAATTTAGTTCTATTACGCCATCAATACTATCATTAATCGGCAAGTTATCACGTTTGATGTGTTATAGCACAGGCCAAGCTCTTCCATTGGTACCGCTGTGTTTGACAACAAAACACAGAGCAAATCGTTTATCTTGGGACTTCGAAATAACTGTCTTATATCGCAAATTCAACTAATTATAAAGTTTTTCTAGTAACACTGATGCCTGGACGTCAATTTAGTTCAATTGCGCCATCAATACTATCATTAATGGCCGAGTTGTCACGTTTGCAGTGTTATGGCACAGGCCAAGCTCTTCCATTTGTACCGGTGTGTTTGACAACAAAATACAGAGCAAATCCATTATTTTGGGACTTCGAAATAACTGTGTCATATCGCAAATTCAACTAATTATCCAGTTGTTCTGGTAACACTGATGCCTGGAAGTCAATTTAATTATATTGCGCCTTCAATACTATCATTAATGGCCGAGTTGTGACATTTGCAGTGTTATGGCACAGGCCAACCTCGTCCATTTGTACCGGTGTGTTTGACAACAAAACACAGAGCAAATCCTTTATATTAGGACTTCGAAATAACTGTCTTATATCGCAAATTCAACTAATTATAAAGTTTTTCTAGTAACACTGATGCCTGGACGTCAATTTAGTTCAATTGCGCCATCAATACTATCATTAATGGCCGAGTTGTCACGTTTGCAGTGTTATGGCACAGGCCAAGCTCTTCCATTTGTACCGCTGTGTTTGACAACAAAATACAGAGCAAATCCTTTATATTAGGACTTCCAAATAACTGTATTATATAGCAAATTCAACTAATTATCTAGTTTTTCTAGTAACACTGATGCATGGAGGTCAATTTAGTTCTATTACGCCTTCAATACTATCATTAATGGCCGAGTTGTGACATTTGCAGTGTTATGGCACCACCAAGCTCGTCCATTTGTACCGGTGTGTTTGACAACAAAACACAGAGCAAATCCTTTATTTGGGACTTCGAAATAACTGTCTTATATCGCAAATTCAACTAATTATAAAGTTTTTCTAGTAACACTGATGCCTGGACGTCAATTTAGTTCAATTGCGCCATCAATACTATCATTAATGGCCGAGTTGTCACGTTTGCAGTGTTATGACACAGGCCAAGCTCTTCCATTTGTACCGCTGTGTTTGACAACAATATACAGAGCAAATCCTTTATCTTGGGACTTCGAAATAACTGTGTCATATCGCAAATTCAACCAATTATCAAGTTTTCCTAGTAATACTGATGCCTGGAGGTGAATTTAGTTCTATTGCGCAATCAATACCATCATTAATGGGCGAGTTATCACGTTTGCAGTGTTATAGCACAGGCCAAGCTCTTCCATTTGTACCGGTGTGTTTGACAACAAAATACAGACCAAATCCTTTCTCTTGGGACTTCGAAATAACTGTATCAACTAATTATCCAGTTTTCCTAGAAATACAGATGCCTGGAGGTCAATTTAGTTCTATTACGCCATCAATACTATCATTAATGGGCAAGTTATCACGTTTGATGTGTTATAGCACAGGCCAAGCTCTTCCATTGGTACCGCTGTGTTTGACAACAAAACACAGAGCAAATCCTTTATCTTGTGACTTCGAAATAACTGTCTTATATCGCAAATTCAACTAATTATAAAGTTTTTCTAGTAACACTGACGCCTGGACGTCAATTTAGTTCAATTGCGCCATCAATACTATCATTAATGGCCGAGTTGTCACGTTTGCAGTGTTATGGCACAGGCCAAGCTCTTCCATTTGTACCGGTGTGTTTGACAACAAAATACAGAGCAAATCCTTTATTTTGGGACTTCGAAATAACTGTGTCATATCGCAAATTCAACTAATTATCCAGTTGTTCTGGTAACACTGATGCCTGGAAGTCAATTTAGTTCTATTGCGCCTTCAATACTATCATTAATGGCCGAGTTGTGACATTTGCAGTGTTATGGCACAGGCCAACCTCGTCCATTTGTACCGGTGTGTTTGACAACAAAACTCAGAGCAAATCCTTTATATTAGGACTTCGAAATAACTGTCTTATATCGCAAATTCAACTAATTATAAAGTTTTTCTAGTAACACTGATGCCTGGACGTCAATTTAGTTCAATTGCGCCATCAATACTATCATTAATGGCCGAGTTGTCACGTTTGCAGTGTTATGGCACAGGCCAAGCTCTTCCATTTGTACCGCTGTGTTTGACAACAAAATACAGAGCAAATCCTTTATATTAGGACTTCCAAATAACTGTATTATATCGCAAATTCAACTAATTATCAAGTTTTTTCTAGTAACACTGATGCATGGAGGTCAATTTAGTTCTATTGCGCCTTCAATACTATCATTAATGGCCGAGTTGTCACGTTTGCAGTGTTATGGCACAGACCAAGCTCTTCCATTTGTAACGGTGTGTTTTACAAGAAAATACAGACCAAATCCTTTATCTTGGGACTTCGAAATAACTGTGTCATATCGCAAATTCAACTAATTATCCAGATTTGCTAGTAACACTGATGCCTGGAGGTCATTTTAGTTCTATTGCGCCTTCAATACTATCATTACTGACCGAGTTGTCGCATTTTCAGTGTTATGGCACCACCAAGCTCTTCCATTTGTACCGCTGTGTTTGACAACAAAATACAGAGCAAATCCTTTATCTTGGGACTTCGAAATAACTGTGTCATATCGCAAATTCAACTAATTATCCAGTTTTTCTGGTAACACTGATGCCTGGAAGTCAATTTAGTTCTATTACGCCTTCAATACTATCATTAATGGCCGAGTTGTGACATTTGCAGTGTTATGGCACAGGCCAAGCTCTTCCATTTGTACCGCTGTGTTTGACAACAAAATACAGAGCAAATCCTTTATATTAGGACTTCAAAATAACTGTCTTATATCGCAAATTCAACTAATTATAAAGTTTTTCTAGTAACACTGATGCCTGGACGTCAATTTAGTTCAATTGCGCCTTCAATACTATCATTAATGGCCGAGTTGTCACGTTTGCAGTGTTATGGCACAGGCCAAGCTCTTCCATTTGTACCGCTGTGTTTGACAACAAAATACAGAGCAAATCCTTTATCTTGGGACTTCGAAATAACTGTGTCATATCGCAAATTCAACCCATTATCAAGTTTTCCTAGTACTACTGATGCCTGGAGGTGAATTGAGTTCTATTGCGCCATCAATACCATCATTAATGGGCGAGTTATCACGTTTGCAGTGTTATAGGACAGGCCAAGCTCTTCCATTTGTACCGGTGTGTTTGACAACAAAATACAGACCAAATCCTTTATCTTGGGACTTCGAAATAACTGTATCAACTAATTATCCAGTTTTCCTAGAAATACTGATGCCTGGAGGTCAATTTAGTTCTATTGCGCCATCAATACTATCATTAATGACCGAGTTGTCGCATTTTCAGTGTTATGGCACCACCAAGCTCTTCCATTTGTACCGGTGTGTTTGACAACAAAACACAGAGCAAATCCTTTATATTAGGACTTCGAAATAACTGTCTTATATCGCAAATTCAACTAATTATAAAGTTTTTCTAGTAACACTGATGCCTGGACGTCAATTTAGTTCTATTGCGCCATCAATACTATCATTAATGGCCGAGTTGTCACGTTTGCAGTGTTATGACACAGGCCAAGCTCTTCCATTTGTACCGCTGTGTTTGACAACAATATACAGAGCAAATCCTTTATCTTGGGACTTCGAAATAACTGTGTCATATCGCAAATTCAACCAATTATCAAGTTTTCCTAGTAATACTGATGCCTGGAGGTGAATTTAGTTCTATTGCGCAATCAATACCATCATTAATGGGCGAGTTATCACGTTTGCAGTGTTATAGCACAGGCCAAGCTCTTCCATTTGTACCGGTGTGTTTGACAACAAAATACAGACCAAATCCTTTCTCTTGGGACTTCGAAATAACTGTATCAACTAATTATCCAGTTTTCCTAGAAATACTGATGCCTGGAGGTCAATTTAGTTCTATTACGCCATCAATACTATCATTAATGGGCAAGTTATCACGTTTGATGTGTTATAGCACAGGCCAAGCTCTTCCATTGGTACCGCTGTGTTTGACAACAAAACACAGAGCAAATCCTTTATCTTGGGACTTCGAAATAACTGTCTTATATCGCAAATTCAACTAATTATAAAGTTTTTCTAGTAACACTGATGCCTGGACGTCAATTTAGTTCAATTGCGCCATCAATACTATCATTAATGGCCGAGTTGTCACGTTTGCAGTGTTATGGCACAGGCCAAGCTCTTCCATTTGTACCGGTGTGTTTGACAACAAAATACAGAGCAAATCCTTTATTTTGGGACTTCGAAATAACTGTGTCATATCGCAAATTCAACTAATTATCCAGTTGTTCTGGTAACACTGATGCCTGGAAGTCAATTTAGTTCTATTGCGCCTTCAATACTATCATTAATGGCCGAGTTGTGACATTTGCAGTGTTATGGCACAGGCCAACCTCGTCCATTTGTACCGGTGTGTTTGACAACAAAACACAGAGCAAATCCTTTATATTAGGACTTCGAAATAACTGTCTTATATCGCAAATTCAACTAATTATAAAGTTTTTCTAGTAACACTGATGCCTGGACGTCAATTTAGTTCAATTGCGCCATCAATACTATCATTAATGGCCGAGTTGTCACGTTTGCAGTGTTATGGCACAGGCCAAGCTCTTCCATTTGTACCGCTGTGTTTGACAACAAAATACAGAGCAAATCCTTTATATTAGGACTTCCAAATAACTGTATTATATAGCAAATTCAACTAATTATCAAGTTTTTCTAGTAACACTGATGCATGGAGGTCAATTTAGTTCTATTACGCCTTCAATACTATCATTAATGGCCGAGTTGTGACATTTGCAGTGTTATGGCACCACCAAGCTCGTCCATTTGTACCGGTGTGTTTGACAACAAAACACAGAGCAAATCCTTTATTTGGGACTTCGAAATAACTGTCTTATATCGCAAATTCAACTAATTATAAAGTTTTTCTAGTAACACTGATGCCTGGACGTCAATTTAGTTCAATTGCGCCATCAATACTATCATTAATGGCCGAGTTGTCACGTTTGCAGTGTTATGACACAGGCCAAGCTCTTCCATTTGTACCGCTGTGTTTGACAACAATATACAGAGCAAATCCTTTATCTTGGGACTTCGAAATAACTGTGTCATATCGCAAATTCAACCAATTATCAAGTTTTCCTAGTAATACTGATGCCTGGAGGTGAATTTAGTTCTATTGCGCAATCAATACCATCATTAATGGGCGAGTTATCACGTTTGCAGTGTTATAGCACAGGCCAAGCTCTTCCATTTGTACCGGTGTGTTTGACAACAAAATACAGACCAAATCCTTTCTCTTGGGACTTCGAAATAACTGTATCAACTAATTATCCAGTTTTCCTAGAAATACTGATGCCTGGAGGTCAATTTAGTTCTATTACGCCATCAATACTATCATTAATGGGCAAGTTATCACGTTTGATGTGTTATAGCACAGGCCAAGCTCTTCCATTGGTACCGCTGTGTTTGACAACAAAACACAGAGCAAATCCTTTATCTTGGGACTTCGAAATAACTGTCTTATATCGCAAATTCAACTAATTATAAAGTTTTTCTAGTAACACTGATGCCTGGACGTCAATTTAGTTCAATTGCGCCATCAATACTATCATTAATGGCCGAGTTGTCACGTTTGCAGTGTTATGGCACAGGCCAAGCTCTTCCATTTGTACCGGTGTGTTTGACAACAAAATACAGAGCAAATCCTTTATTTTGGGACTTCGAAATAACTGTGTCATATCGCAAATTCAACTAATTATCCAGAGTTTCTGGTAACACTGATGCCTGGAAGTCAATTTAGTTCTATTGCGCCTTCAATACTATCATTAATGGCCGAGTTGTGACATTTGCAGTGTTATGGCACAGGCCAACCTCGTCCATTTGTACCGGTGTGTTTGACAACAAAACTCAGAGCAAATCCTTTATATTAGGACTTCGAAATAACTGTCTTATATCGCAAATTCAAGTAATTATAAAGTTTTTCTAGTAACACTGATGCCTGGACGTCAATTTAGTTCAATTGCGCCATCAATACTATCATTAATGGCCGAGTTGTCACGTTTGCAGTGTTATGGCACAGGCCAAGCTCTTCCATTTGTACCGCTGTGTTTGACAACAAAATACAGAGCAAATCCTTTATATTAGGACTTCCAAATAACTGTATTATATCGCAAATTCAACTAATTATCAAGTTTTTCTAGTAACACTGATGCATGGAGGTCAATTTAGTTCTATTGCGCCTTCAATACTATCATTAATGGCCGAGTTGTCACGTTTGCAGTGTTATGGCACAGACCAAGCTCTTCCATTTGTAACGGTGTGTTTTACAAGAAAATACAGACCAAATCCTTTATCTTGGGACTTCGAAATAACTGTGTCATATCGCAAATTCAACTAATTATCCAGATTTGCTAGTAACACTGATGCCTGGAAGTCATTTTAGTTCTATTGCGCCTTCAATACTATCATTACTGACCGAGTTGTCGCATTTTCAGTGTTATGGCACCACCAAGCTCTTCCATTTGTACCGCTGTGTTTGACAACAAAATACAGAGCAAATCCTTTATCTTGGGACTTCGAAATAACTGTGTCATATCGCAAATTCAACTAATTATCCAGTTTTTCTGGTAACACTGATGCCTGGAAGTCAATTTAGTTCTATTACGCCTTCAATACTATCATTAATGGCCGAGTTGTGACATTTGCAGTGTTATGGCACAGGCCAAGCTCTTCCATTTGTACCGCTGTGTTTGACAACAAAATACAGAGCAAATCCTTTATCTTGGGACTTCGAAATAACTGTATCAACTAATTATCCAGTTTTCCTAGAAATACTGATGCCTGGAGGTCAATTTAGTTCTATTGAGCCATCAATACTATCATTAATGGGCGAGTTATCACGTTTGATGTGTTATAGCACAGGCCAAGCTCTTCCATTTGTACCGCTGTGTTTGACAACAAAATACAGAGCAAATCCTTTATCTTGGGACTTCGAAATAACTGTCTTATATCGCAAATTCAACTAATTATAAAGTTTTTCTAGTAACACTGATGCCTGGACGTCAATTTAGTTCAATTGCGCCATCAATACTATCATTAATGGCCGAGTTGTCACGTTTGCAGTGTTATGACACAGGCCAAGCTCTTCCATTTGTACCGCTGTGTTTGACAACAATATACAGAGCAAATCCTTTATCTTGGGACTTCGAAATAACTGTATCAACTAATTATCCAGTTTTCCTAGAAATACTGATGCCTGGAGGTCAATTTAGTTCTATTACGCCATCAATACTATCATTAATCGGCAAGTTATCACGTTTGATGTGTTATAGCACAGGCCAAGCTCTTCCATTGGTACCGCTGTGTTTGACAACAAAACACAGAGCAAATCGTTTATCTTGGGACTTCGAAATAACTGTCTTATATCGCAAATTCAACTAATTATAAAGTTTTTCTAGTAACACTGATGCCTGGACGTCAATTTAGTTCAATTGCGCCATCAATACTATCATTAATGGCCGAGTTGTGACATTTGCAGTGTTATGGCACAGGCCAACCTCGTCCATTTGTACCGGTGTGTTTGACAACAAAACACAGAGCAAATCCTTTATATTAGGACTTCGAAATAACTGTCTTTTATCGCAAATTCAACTAATTATAAAGTTTTTCTAGTAACACTGATGCCTGGACGTCAATTTAGTTCAATTGCGCCATCAATACTATCATTAATGGCCGAGTTGTCACGTTTGCAGTGTTATGGCACAGGCCAAGCTCTTCCATTTGTACCGCTGTGTTTGACAACAAAATACAGAGCAAATCCTTTATATTAGGACTTCCAAATAACTGTATTATATAGCAAATTCAACTAATTATCAAGTTTTTCTAGTAACACTGATGCATGGAGGTCAATTTAGTTCTATTACGCCTTCAATACTATCATTAATGGCCGAGTTGTGACATTTGCAGTGTTATGGCACCACCAAGCTCGTCCATTTGTACCGGTGTGTTTGACAACAAAACACAGAGCAAATCCTTTATTTGGGACTTCGAAATAACTGTCTTATATCGCAAATTCAACTAATTATAAAGTTTTTCTAGTAACACTGATGCCTGGACGTCAATTTAGTTCAATTGCGCCATCAATACTATCATTAATGGCCGAGTTGTCACGTTTGCAGTGTTATGACACAGGCCAAGCTCTTCCATTTGTACCGCTGTGTTTGACAACAATATACAGAGCAAATCCTTTATCTTGGGACTTCGAAATAACTGTGTCATATCGCAAATTCAACCAATTATCAAGTTTTCCTAGTAATACTGATGCCTGGAGGTGAATTTAGTTCTATTGCGTAATCAATACCATCATTAATGGGCGAGTTATCACGTTTGCAGTGTTATAGCACAGGCCAAGCTCTTCCATTTGTACCGGTGTGTTTGACAACAAAATACAGACCAAATCCTTTCTCTTGGGACTTCGAAATAACTGTATCAACTAATTATCCAGTTTTCCTAGAAATACTGATGCCTGGAGGTCAATTTAGTTCTATTACGCCATCAATACTATCATTAATGGGCAAGTTATCACGTTTGATGTGTTATAGCACAGGCCAAGCTCTTCCATTGGTACCGCTGTGTTTGACAACAAAACACAGAGCAAATCCTTTATCTTGGGACTTCGAAATAACTGTCTTATATCGCAAATTCAACTAATTATAAAGTTTTTCTAGTAACACTGATGCCTGGACGTCAATTTAGTTCAATTGCGCCATCAATACTATCATTAATGGCCGAGTTGTCACGTTTGCAGTGTTATGGCACAGGCCAAGCTCTTCCATTTGTACCGGTGTGTTTGACAACAAAATACAGAGCAAATCCTTTATTTTGGGACTTCGAAATAACTGTGTCATATCGCAAATTCAACTAATTATCCAGAGTTTCTGGTAACACTGATGCCTGGAAGTCAATTTAGTTCTATTGCGCCTTCAATACTATCATTAATGGCCGAGTTGTGACATTTGCAGTGTTATGGCACAGGCCAACCTCGTCCATTTGTACCGGTGTGTTTGACAACAAAACTCAGAGCAAATCCTTTATATTAGGACTTCGAAATAACTGTCTTATATCGCAAATTCAAGTAATTATAAAGTTTTTCTAGTAACACTGATGCCTGGACGTCAATTTAGTTCAATTGCGCCATCAATACTATCATTAATGGCCGAGTTGTCACGTTTCCAGTGTTATGGCACAGGCCAAGCTCTTCCATTTGTACCGCTGTGTTTGACAACAAAATACAGAGCAAATCCTTTATATTAGGACTTCCAAATAACTGTATTATATCGCAAATGCAACTAATTATCAAGTTTTTCTAGTAACACTGATGCATGGAGGTCAATTTAGTTCTATTGCGCCTTCAATACTATCATTAATGGCCGAGTTGTCACGTTTGCAGTGTTATGGCACAGACCAAGCTCTTCCATTTGTAACGGTGTGTTTTACAAGAAAATACAGACCAAATCCTTTATCTTGGGACTTCGAAATAACTGTGTCATATCGCAAATTCAACTAATTATCCAGATTTGCTAGTAACACTGATGCCTGGAAGTCATTTTAGTTCTATTGCGCCTTCAATACTATCATTACTGACCGAGTTGTCGCATTTTCAGTGTTATGGCACCACCAAGCTCTTCCATTTGTACCGCTGTGTTTGACAACAAAATACAGAGCAAATCCTTTATCTTGGGACTTCGAAATAACTGTGTCATATCGCAAATTCAACTAATTATCCAGTTTTTCTGGTAACACTGATGCCTGGAAGTCAATTTAGTTCTATTACGCCTTCAATACTATCATTAATGGCCGAGTTGTGACATTTGCAGTGTTATGGCACAGGCCAAGCTCTTCCATTTGTACCGCTGTGTTTGACAACAAAATACAGAGCAAATCCTTTATCTTGGGACTTCGAAATAACTGTATCAACTAATTATCCAGTTTTCCTAGAAATACTGATGCCTGGAGGTCAATTTAGTTCTATTGAGCCATCAATACTATCATTAATGGGCGAGTTATAACGTTTGATGTGTTATAGCACAGGCCAAGCTCTTCCATTTGTACCGCTGTGTTTGACAACAAAATACAGAGCAAATCCTTTATCTTGGGACTTCGAAATAACTGTCTTATATCGCAAATTCAACTAATTATAAAGTTTTTCTAGTAACACTGATGCCTGGACGTCAATTTAGTTCAATTGCGCCATCAATACTATCATTAATGGCCGAGTTGTCACGTTTGCAGTGTTATGACACAGGCCAAGCTCTTCCATTTGTACCGCTGTGTTTGACAACAATATACAGAGCAAATCCTTTATCTTGGGACTTCGAAATAACTGTATCAACTAATTATCCAGTTTTCCTAGAAATACTGATGCCTGGAGGTCAATTTAGTTCTATTACGCCATCAATACTATCATTAATCGGCAAGTTATCACGTTTGATGTGTTATAGCACAGGCCAAGCTCTTCGATTGGTACCGCTGTGTTTGACAACAAAACACAGAGCAAATCGTTTATCTTGGGACTTCGAAATAACTGTCTTATATCGCAAATTCAACTAATTATAAAGTTTTTCTAGTAACACTGATGCCTGGACGTCAATTTAGTTCAATTGCGCCATCAATACTATCATTAATGGCCGAGTTGTCACGTTTGCAGTGTTATGGCACAGGCCAAGCTCTTCCATTTGTACCGGTGTGTTTGACAACAAAATACAGAGCAAATCCTTTATTTTGGGACTTCGAAATAACTGTGTCATATCGCAAATTCAACTAATTATCCAGTTGTTCTGGTAACACTGATGCCTGGAAGTCAATTTAATTCTATTGCGCCTTCAATACTATCATTAATGGCCGAGTTGTGACATTTGCAGTGTTATGGCACAGGCCAACCTCGTCCATTTGTACCGGTGTGTTTGACAACAAAACACAGAGCAAATCCGTTATATTAGGACTTCGAAATAACTGTCTTATATCGCAAATTCAACTAATTATAAAGTTTTTCTAGTAACACTGATGCCTGGACGTCAATTTAGTTCAATTGCGCCATCAATACTATCATTAATGGCCGAGTTGTCACGTTTGCAGTGTTATGGCACAGGCCAAGCTCTTCCATTTGTACCGCTGTGTTTGACAACAAAATACAGAGCAAATCCTTTATATTAGGACTTCCAAATAACTGTATTATATAGCAAATTCAACTAATTATCAAGTTTTTCTAGTAACACTGATGCATGGAGGTCAATTTAGTTCTATTACGCCTTCAATACTATAATTAATGGCCGAGTTGTGACATTTGCAGTGTTATGGCACCACCAAGCTCGTCCATTTGTACCGGTGTGTTTGACAACAAAACACAGAGCAAATCCTTTATTTGGGACTTCGAAATAACTGTCTTATATCGCAAATTCAACTAATTATAAAGTTTTTCTAGTAACACTGATGCCTGGACGTCAATTTAGTTCAATTGCGCCATCAATACTATCATTAATGGCCGAGTTGTCACGTTTGCAGTGTTATGACACAGGCCAAGCTCTTCCATTTGTACCGCTGTGTTTGACAACAATATACAGAGCAAATCCTTTATCTTGGGACTTCGAAATAACTGTGTCATATCGCAAATTCAACCAATTATCAAGTTTTCCTAGTAATACTGATGCCTGGAGGTGAATTTAGTTCTATTGCGTAATCAATACCATCATTAATGGGCGAGTTATCACGTTTGCAGTGTTATAGCACAGGCCAAGCTCTTCCATTTGTACCGGTGTGTTTGACAACAAAATACAGACCAAATCCTTTCTCTTGGGACTTCGAAATAACTGTATCAACTAATTATCCAGTTTTCCTAGAAATACTGATGCCTGGAGGTCAATTTAGTTCTATTACGCCATCAATACTATCATTAATGGGCAAGTTATCACGTTTGATGTGTTATAGCACAGGCCAAGCTCTTCCATTGGTACCGCTGTGTTTGACAACAAAACACAGAGCAAATCCTTTATCTTGGGACTTCGAAATAACTGTCTTATATCGCAAATTCAACTAATTATAAAGTTTTTCTAGTAACACTGATGCCTGGACGTCAATTTAGTTCAATTGCGCCATCAATACTATCATTAATGGCCGAGTTGTCACGTTTGCAGTGTTATGGCACAGGCCAAGCTCTTCCATTTGTACCGGTGTGTTTGACAACAAAATACAGAGCAAATCCTTTATTTTGGGACTTCGAAATAACTGTGTCATATCGCAAATTCAACTAATTATCCAGTTGTTCTGGTAACACTGATGCCTGGAAGTCAATTTAGTTCTATTGCGCCTTCAATACTATCATTAATGGCCGAGTTGTGACATTTGCAGTGTTATGGCACAGGCCAACCTCGTCCATTTGTACCGGTGTGTTTGACAACAAAACTCAGAGCAAATCCTTTATATTAGGACTTCGAAATAACTGTCTTATATCGCAAATTCAACTAATTATAAAGTTTTTCTAGTAACACTGATGCCTGGACGTCAATTTAGTTCAATTGCGCCATCAATACTATCATTAATGGCCGAGTTGTCGCGTTTGCAGTGTTATGGCACAGGCCAAGCTCTTCCATTTGTACCGCTGTGTTTGACAACAAAATACAGAGCAAATCCTTTATATTAGGACTTCCAAATAACTGTATTATATCGCAAATTCAACTAATTATCAAGTTGTTCTAGTAACACTGATGCATGGAGGTCAATTTAGTTCTATTGCGCCTTCAATACTATCATTAATGGCCGAGTTGTCACGTTTGCAGTGTTATGGCACAGACCAAGCTCTTCCATTTGTAACGGTGTGTTTTACAAGAAAATACAGACCAAATCCTTTATCTTGGGACTTCGAAATAACTGTGTCATATCGCAAATTCAACTAATTATCCAGATTTGCTAGTAACACTGATGCCTGGAAGTCATTTTAGTTCTATTGCGCCTTCAATACTATCATTACTGACCGAGTTGTCGCATTTTCAGTGTTATGGCACCACCAAGCTCTTCCATTTGTACCGCTGTGTTTGACAACAATATACAGAGCAAATCCTTTATCTTGGGACTTCGAAATAACTGTATCAACTAATTATTGAGTTTTCCTAGAAATACTGATGCCTGGAGGTCAATTTAGTTCTATTACGCCATCAATACTATCATTAATCGGCAAGTTATCACGTTTGATGTGTTATAGCACAGGCCAAGCTCTTCCATTGGTACCGCTGTGTTTGACAACAAAACACAGAGCAAATCGTTTATCTTGGGACTTCGAAATAACTGTCTTATATCGCAAATTCAACTAATTATAAAGTTTTTCTAGTAACACTGATGCCTGGACGTCAATTTAGTTCAATTGCGCCATCAATACTATCATTAATGGCCGAGTTGTCACGTTTGCAGTGTTATGGCACAGGCCAAGCTCTTCCATTTGTACCGGTGTGTTTGACAACAAAATACAGAGCAAATCCTTTATTTTGGGACTTCGAAATAACTGTGTCATATCGCAAATTCAACTAATTATCCAGTTGTTCTGGTAACACTGATGCCTGGAAGTCAATTTAGTTCTATTGCGCCTTCAATACTATCATTAATGGCCGAGTTGTGACATTTGCAGTGTTATGGCACAGGCCAACCTCGTCCATTTGTACCGGTGTGTTTGACAACAAAACACAGAGCAAATCCTTTATATTAGGACTTCGAAATAACTGTCTTATATCGCAAATTCAACTAATTATAAAGTTTTTCTAGTAACACTGATGCCTGGACGTCAATTTAGTTCAATTGCGCCATCAATACTATCATTAATGGCCGAGTTGTCACGTTTCAGTGTTATGGCACAGGCCAAGCTCTTCCATTTGTACCGCTGTGTTTGACAACAAAATACAGAGCAAATCCTTTATATTAGGACTTCCAAATAACTGTATTATATAGCAAATTCAACTAATTATCAAGTTTTTCTAGTAACACTGATGCATGGAGGTCAATTTAGTTCTATTACGCCTTCAATACTATCATTAATGGCCGAGTTGTGACATTTGCAGTGTTATGGCACCACCAAGCTCGTCCATTTGTACCGGTGTGTTTGACAACAAAACACAGAGCAAATCCTTTATTTGGGACTTCGAAATAACTGTCTTATATCGCAAATTCAACTAATTATAAAGTTTTTCTAGTAACACTGATGCCTGGACGTCAATTTAGTTCAATTGCGCCATCAATACTATCATTAATGGCCGAGTTGTCACGTTTGCAGTGTTATGACACAGGCCAAGCTCTTCCATTTGTACCGCTGTGTTTGACAACAATATACAGAGCAAATCCTTTATCTTGGGACTTCGAAATAACTGTGTCATATCGCAAATTCAACCAATTATCAAGTTTTCCTAGTAATACTGATGCCTGGAGGTGAATTTAGTTCTATTGCGTAATCAATACCATCATTAATGGGCGAGTTATCACGTTTGCAGTGTTATAGCACAGGCCAAGCTCTTCCATTTGTACCGGTGTGTTTGACAACAAAATACAGACCAAATCCTTTCTCTTGGGACTTCGAAATAACTGTATCAACTAATTATCCAGTTTTCCTAGAAATACTGATGCCTGGAGGTCAATTTAGTTCTATTACGCCATCAATACTATCATTAATGGGCAAGTTATCACGTTTGATGTGTTATAGCACAGGCCAAGCTCTTCCATTGGTACCGCTGTGTTTGACAACAAAACACAGAGCAAATCGTTTATCTTGGGACTTCGAAATAACTGTCTTATATCGCAAATTCAACTAATTATAAAGTTTTTCTAGTAACACTGATGCCTGGACGTCAATTTAGTTCAATTGCGCCATCAATACTATCATTAATGACCGAGTTGTCACGTTTGCAGTGTTATGGCACAGGCCAAGCTCTTCCATTTGTACCGGTGTGTTTGACAACAAAATACAGAGCAAATCCTTTATTTTGGGACTTCGAAATAACTGTGTCATATCGCAAATTCAACTAATTATCCAGTTGTTCTGGTAACACTGATGCCTGGAAGTCAATTTAGTTCTATTGCGCCTTCAATACTATCATTAATGGCCGAGTTGTGACATTTGCAGTGTTATGGCACAGGCCAACCTCGTCCATTTGTACCGGTGTGTTTGACAACAAAACACAGAGCAAATCCTTTATATTAGGACTTCGAAATAACTGTCTTATATCGCAAATTCAACTAATTATAAAGTTTTTCTAGTAACACTGATGCCTGGACGTCAATTTAGTTCAATTGCGCCATCAATACTATCATTAATGGCCGAGTTGTCACGTTTCAGTGTTATGGCACAGGCCAAGCTCTTCCATTTGTACCGCTGTGTTTGACAACAAAATACAGAGCAAATCCTTTATATTAGGACTTCCAAATAACTGTATTATATAGCAAATTCAACTAATTATCAAGTTTTTCTAGTAACACTGATGCATGGAGGTCAATTTAGTTCTATTACGCCTTCAATACTATCATTAATGGCCGAGTTGTGACATTTGCAGTGTTATGGCACCACCAAGCTCGTCCATTTGTACCGGTGTGTTTGACAACAAAACACAGAGCAAATCCTTTATTTGGGACTTCGAAATAACTGTCTTATATCGCAAATTCAACTAATTATAAAGTTTTTCTAGTAACACTGATGCCTGGACGTCAATTTAGTTCAATTGCGCCATCAATACTATCATTAATGGCCGAGTTGTCACGTTTGCAGTGTTATGACACAGGCCAAGCTCTTCCATTTGTACCGCTGTGTTTGACAACAATATACAGAGCAAATCCTTTATCTTGGGACTTCGAAATAACTGTGTCATATCGCAAATTCAACCAATTATCAAGTTTTCCTAGTAATACTGATGCCTGGAGGTGAATTTAGTTCTATTGCGTAATCAATACCATCATTAATGGGCGAGTTATCACGTTTGCAGTGTTATAGCACAGGCCAAGCTCTTCCATTTGTACCGGTGTGTTTGACAACAAAATACAGACCAAATCCTTTCTCTTGGGACTTCGAAATAACTGTATCAACTAATTATCCAGTTTTCCTAGAAATACTGATGCCTGGAGGTCAATTTAGTTCTATTACGCCATCAATACTATCATTAATGGGCAAGTTATCACGTTTGATGTGTTATAGCACAGGCCAAGCTCTTCCATTGGTACCGCTGTGTTTCACAACAAAACACAGAGCAAATCCTTTATCTTGGGACTTCGAAATAACTGTCTTATATCGCAAATTCAACTAATTATAAAGTTTTTCTAGTAACACTGATGCCTGGACGTCAATTTAGTTCAATTGCGCCATCAATACTATCATTAATGGCCGAGTTGTCACGTTTGCAGTGTTATGGCACAGGCCAAGCTCTTCCATTTGTACCGGTGTGTTTGACAACAAAATACAGAGCAAATCCTTTATTTTGGGACTTCGAAATAACTGTGTCATATCGCAAATTCAACTAATTATCCAGTTGTTCTGGTAACACTGATGCCTGGAAGTCAATTTAGTTCTATTGCGCCTTCAATACTATCATTAATGGCCGAGTTGTGACATTTGCAGTGTTATGGCACAGGCCAACCTCGTCCATTTGTACCGGTGTGTTTGACAACAAAACTCAGAGCAAATCCTTTATATTAGGACTTCGAAATAACTGTCTTATATCGCAAATTCAACTAATTATAAAGTTTTTCTAGTAACACTGATGCCTGGACGTCAATTTAGTTCAATTGCGCCATCAATACTATCATTAATGGCCGAGTTGTCACGTTTGCAGTGTTATGGCACAGGCCAAGCTCTTCCATTTGTACCGCTGTGTTTGACAACAAAATACAGAGCAAATCCTTTATATTAGGACTTCCAAATAACTGTATTATATCGCAAATTCAACTAATTATCAAGTTTTTCTAGTAACACTGATGCATGGAGGTCAATTTAGTTCTATTGCGCCTTCAATACTATCATTAATGGCCGAGTTGTCACGTTTGCAGTGTTATGGCACAGACCAAGCTCTTCCATTTGTAACGGTGTGTTTTACAAGAAAATACAGACCAAATCCTTTATCTTGGGACTTCGAAATAACTGTGTCATATCGCAAATTCAACTAATTATCCAGATTTGCTAGTAACACTGATGCCTGGAAGTCATTTAAGTTCTATTGCGCCTTCAATACTATCATTACTGACCGAGTTGTCGCATTTTCAGTGTTATGGCACCACCAAGCTCTTCCATTTGTACCGCTGTGTTTGACAACAAAATACACAGCAAATCCTTTATCTTGGGACTTCGAAATAACTGTGTCATATCGCAAATTCAACTAATTATCCAGTTTTTCTGGTAACACTGATGCCTGGAAGTCAATTTAGTTCTATTACGCCTTCAATACTATCATTAATGGCCGAGTTGTGACATTTGCAGTGTTATGGCACAGGCCAAGCTCTTCCATTTGTACCGCTGTGTTTGACAACAAAATACAGAGCAAATCCTTTATCTTGGGACTTCGAAATAACTGTATCAACTAATTGTCCAGTTTTCCTAGAAATACTGATGCCTGGAGGTCAATTTAGTTCTATTGAGCCATCAATACTATCATTAATGGGCGAGTTATCACGTTTGATGTGTTATAGCACAGGCCAAGCTCTTCCATTTGTACCGCTGTGTTTGACAACAAAATACAGAGCAAATCCTTTATCTTGGGACTTCGAAATAACTGTCTTATATCGCAAATTCAACTAATTATAAAGTTTTTCTAGTAACACTGATGCCTGGACGTCAATTTAGTTCAATTGCGCCATCAATACTATCATTAATGGCCGAGTTGTCACGTTTGCAGTGTTATGACACAGGCCAAGCTCTTCCATTTGTACCGCTGTGTTTGACAACAATATACAGAGCAAATCCTTTATCTTGGGACTTCGAAATAACTGTGTCATATCGCAAATTCAACCAATTATCAAGTTTTCCTAGTAATACTGATGCCTGGAGGTGAATTTAGTTCTATTGCGCAATCAATACCATCATTAATGGGCGAGTTATCACGTTTGCAGTGTTATAGCACAGGCCAAGCTCTTCCATTTGTACCGGTGTGTTTGACAACAAAATACAGACCAAATCCTTTCTCTTGGGACTTCGAAATAACTGTATCAACTAATTATCCAGTTTTCCTAGAAATACTGATGCCTGGAGGTCAATTTAGTTCTATTACGCCATCAATACTATCATTAATCGGCAAGTTATCACGTTTGATGTGTTATAGCACAGGCCAAGCTCTTCCATTGGTACCGCTGTGTTTGACAACAAAACACAGAGCAAATCGTTTATCTTGGGACTTCGAAATAACTGTCTTATATCGCAAATTCAACTAATTATAAAGTTTTTCTAGTAACACTGATGACTGGACGTCAATTTAGTTCAATTGCGCCATCAATACTATCATTAATGGCCGAGTTGTCACGTTTGCAGTGTTATGGCACAGGCCAAGCTCTTCCATTTGTACCGGTGTGTTTGACAACAAAATACAGAGCAAATCCTTTATTTTGGGACTTCGAAATAACTGTGTCATATCGCAAATTCAACTAATTATCCAGTTGTTCTGGTAACACTGATGCCTGGAAGTCAATTTAGTTCTATTGCGCCTTCAATACTATCATTAATGGCCGAGTTGTGACATTTGCAGTGTTATGGCACAGGCCAACCTCGTCCATTTGTACCGGTGTGTTTGACAACAAAACACAGAGCAAATCCTTTATATTAGGACTTCGAAATAACTGTCTTATATCGCAAATTCAACTAATTATAAAGTTTTTCTAGTAACACTGATGCCTGGACGTCAATTTAGTTCAATTGCGCCATCAATACTATCATTAATGGCCGAGTTGTCACGTTTGCAGTGTTATGGCACAGGCCAAGCTCTTCCATTTGTACCGGTGTGTTTGACAACAAAATACAGACCAAATCCTTTCTCTTGGGACTTCGAAATAACTGTATCAACTAATTATCCAGTTTTCCTAGAAATACTGATGCCTGGAGGTCAATTTAGTTCTATTACGCCATCAATACTATCATTAATGGGCAAGTTATCACGTTTGATGTGTTATAGCACAGGCCAAGCTCTTCCATTGGTACCGCTGTGTTTGACAACAAAACACGAGCAAATCCATTATCTTGGGACTTCGAAATAACTGTCTTATATCGCAAATTCAACTAATTATAAAGTTTTTCTAGTAACTCTGATGCCTGGACGTCAATTTAGTTCAATTGCGCCATCAATACTATCATTAATGGCCGAGTTGTCACGTTTGCAGTGTTATGGCACAGGCCAAGCTCTTCCATTTGTACCGGTGTGTTTGACAACAAAATACAGAGCAAATCCTTTATTTTGGGACTTCGAAATAACTGTGTCATATCGCAAATTCAACTAATTATCCAGTTGTTCTGGTAACACTGATGCCTGGAAGTCAATTTAGTTCTATTGCGCCTTCAATACTATCATTAATGGCCGAGTTGTGACATTTGCAGTGTTATGGCACAGGCCAACCTCGTCCATTTGTACCGGTGTGTTTGACAACAAAACTCAGAGCAAATCCTTTATATTAGGACTTCGAAATAACTGTCTTATATCGCAAATTCAACTAATTATAAAGTTTTTCTAGTAACACTGATGCCTGGACGTCAATTTAGTTCAATTGCGCCATCAATACTATCATTAATGGCCGAGTTGTCACGTTTGCAGTGTTATGGCACAGGCCAAGCTCTTCCATTTGTACCGCTGTGTTTGACAACAAAATACAGAGCAAATCCTTTATATTAGGACTTCCAAATAACTGTATTATATCGCAAATTCAACTAATTATCAAGTTTTTCTAGTAACACTGATGCATGGAGGTCAATTTAGTTCTATTGCGCCTTCAATACTATCATTAATGGCCGAGTTGTCACGTTTGCAGTGTTATGGCACAGACCAAGCTCTTCCATTTGTAACGGTGTGTTTTACAAGAAAATACAGACCAAATCCTTTATCTTGGGACTTCGAAATAACTGTGTCATATCGCAAATTCAACTAATTATCCAGATTTGCTAGTAACACTGATGCCTGGAGGTCATTTTAGTTCTATTGCGCCTTCAATACTATCATTACTGACCGAGTTGTCGCATTTTCAGTGTTATGGCACCACCAAGCTCTTCCATTTGTACCGCTGTGTTTGACAACAAAATACAGAGCAAATCCTTTATCTTGGGACTTCGAAATAACTGTGTCATATCGCAAATTCAACTAATTATCCAGTTTTTCTGGTAACACTGATGCCTGGAAGTCAATTTAGTTCTATTACGCCTTCAATACTATCATTAATGGCCGAGTTGTGACATTTGCAGTGTTATGGCACAGGCCAACCTCGTCCATTTGTACCGGTGTGTTTGACAACAAAACTCAGAGCAAATCCTTTATATTAGGACTTCGAAATAACTGTCTTATATCGCAAATTCAACTAATTATAAAGTTTTTCTAGTAACACTGATGCCTGGACGTCAATTTAGTTCAATTGCGCCATCAATACTATCATTAATGGCCGAGTTGTCACGTTTGCAGTGTTATGGCACAGGCCAAGCTCTTCCATTTGTACCGCTGTGTTTGACAACAAAATACAGAGCAAATCCTTTATATTAGGACTTCCAAATAACTGTATTATATAGCAAATTCAACTAATTATCAAGTTTTTCTAGTAACACTGATGCATGGAGGTCAATTTAGTTCTATTACGCCTTCAATACTATCATTAATGGCCGAGTTGTGACATTTGCAGTGTTATGGCACCACCAAGCTCGTCCATTTGTACCGGTGTGTTTGACAACAAAACACAGAGCAAATCCTTTATTTGGGACTTCGAAATAACTGTCTTATATCGCAAATTCAACTAATTATAAAGTTTTTCTAGTAACACTGATGCCTGGACGTCAATTTAGTTCAATTGCGCCATCAATACTATCATTAATGGCCGAGTTGTCACGTTTGCAGTGTTATGACACAGGCCAAGCTCTTCCATTTGTACCGCTGTGTTTGACAACAATATACAGAGCAAATCCTTTATCTTGGGACTTCGAAATAACTGTGTCATATCGCAAATTCAACCAATTATCAAGTTTTCCTAGTAATACTGATGCCTGGAGGTGAATTTAGTTCTATTGCGCAATCAATACCATCATTAATGGGCGAGTTATCACGTTTGCAGTGTTATAGCACAGGCCAAGCTCTTCTATTTGTACCGGTGTGTTTGACAACAAAATACAGACCAAATCCTTTCTCTTGGGACTTCGAAATAACTGTATCAACTAATTATCCAGTTTTCCTAGAAATACTGATGCCTGGAGGTCAATTTAGTTCTATTACGCCATCAATACTATCATTAATGGGCAAGTTATCACGTTTGATGTGTTATAGCACAGGCCAAGCTCTTCCATTGGTACCGCTGTGTTTGACAACAAAACACAGAGCAAATCCTTTATCTTGGGACTTCGAAATAACTGTCTTATATCGCAAATTCAACTAATTATAAAGTTTTTCTAGTAACACTGATGCCTGGAAGTCAATTTAGTTCAATTGCGCCATCAATACTATCATTAATGGCCGAGTTGTCACGTTTGCAGTGTTATGGCACAGGCCAAGCTCTTCCATTTGTACCGGTGTGTTTGACAACAAAATACAGAGCAAATCCTTTATTTTGGGACTTCGAAATAACTGTGTCATATCGCAAATTCAACTAATTATCCAGAGTTTCTGGTAACACTGATGCCTGGAAGTCAATTTAGTTCTATTGCACCTTCAATACTATCATTAATGGCCGAGTTGTGACATTTGCAGTGTTATGGCACAGGCCAACCTCGTCCATTTGTACCGGTGTGTTTGACAACAAAACTCAGAGCAAATCCTTTATATTAGGACTTCGAAATAACTGTCTTATATCGCAAATTCAACTAATTATAAAGTTTTTCTAGTAACACTGATGCCTGGACGTCAATTTAGTTCAATTGCGCCATCAATACTATCATTAATGGCCGAGTTGTCACGTTTGCAGTGTTATGGCACAGGCCAAGCTCTTCCATTTGTACCGCTGTGTTTGACAACAAAATACAGAGCAAATCCTTTATATTAGGACTTCCAAATAACTGTATTATATCGCAAATTCAACTAATTATCAAGTTTTTCTAGTAACACTGATGCATGGAGGTCAATTTAGTTCTATTGCGCCTTCAATACTATCATTAATGGCCGAGTTGTCACGTTTGCAGTGTTATGGCACAGACCAAGCTCTTCCATTTGTAACGGTGTGTTTTACAAGAAAATACAGACCAAATCCTTTATCTTGGGACTTCGAAATAACTGTGTCATATCGCAAATTCAACTAATTATCCAGATGTGCTAGTAACACTGATGCCTGGAAGTCATTTTAGTTCTATTGCGCCTTCAATACTATCATTACTGACCGAGTTGTCGCATTTTCAGTGTTATGGCACCACCAAGCTCTTCCATTTGTACCGCTGTGTTTGACAACAAAATACAGAGCAAATCCTTTATCTTGGGACTTCGAAATAACTGGGTCATATCGCAAATTCAACTAATTATCCAGTTTTTCTGGTAACACTGATGCCTGGAAGTCAATTTAGTTCTATTACGCCTTCAATACTATCATTAATGGCCGAGTTGTGACATTTGCAGTGTTATGGCACAGGCCAAGCTCTTCCATTTGTACCGCTGTGTTTGACAACAAAATACAGAGCAAATCCTTTATCTTGGGACTTCGAAATAACTGTATCAACTAATTATCCAGTTTTCCTAGAAATACTGATGCCTGGAGGTCAATTTAGTTCTATTGAGCCATCAATACTATCATTAATGGGCGAGTTATCACGTTTGATGTGTTATAGCACAGGCCAAGCTCTTCCATTTGTACCGCTGTGTTTGACAACAAAATACAGAGCAAATCCTTTATCTTGGGACTTCGAAATAACTGTCTTATATCGCAAATTCAACTAATTATAAAGTTTTTCTAGTAACACTGATGCCTGGACGTCAATTTAGTTCAATTGCGCCATCAATACTATCATTAATGGCCGAGTTGTCACGTTTGCAGTGTTATGACACAGGCCAAGCTCTTCCATTTGTACCGCTGTGTTTGACAACAATATACAGAGCAAATCCTTTATCTTGGGACTTCGAAATAACTGTGTCATATCGCAAATTAAACCAATTATCAAGTTTTCCTAGTAATACTGATGCCTGGAGGTGAATTTAGTTCTATTGCGCAATCAATACCATCATTAATGGGCGAGTTATCACGTTTGCAGTGTTATAGCACAGGCCAAGCTCTTCCATTTGTACCGGTGTGTTTGACAACAAAATACAGACCAAATCCTTTCTCTTGGGACTTCGAAATAACTGTATCAACTAATTATCCAGTTTTCCTAGAAATACTGATGCCTGGAGGTCAATTTAGTTCTATTACGCCATCAATACTATCATTAATCGGCAAGTTATCACGTTTGATGTGTTATAGCACAGGCCAAGCTCTTCCATTGGTACCGCTGTGTTTGACAACAAAACACAGAGCAAATCGTTTATCTTGGGACTTCGAAATAACTGTCTTATATCGCAAATTCAACTAATTATAAAGTTTTTCTAGTAACACTGATGCCTGGACGTCAATTTAGTTCAATTGCGCCATCAATACTATCATTAATGGCCGAGTTGTCACGTTTGCAGTGTTATGGCACAGGCCAAGCTCTTCCATTTGTACCGGTGTGTTTGACAACAAAATACAGAGCAAATCCTTTATTTTGGGACTTCGAAATAACTGTGTCATATCGCAAATTCAACTAATTATCCAGTTGTTCTGGTAACACTGATGCCTGGAAGTCAATTTAGTTCTATTGCGCCTTCAATACTATCATTAATGGCCGAGTTGTGACATTTGCAGTGTTATGGCACAGGCCAACCTCGTCCATTTGTACCGGTGTGTTTGACAACAAAACACAGAGCAAATCCTTTATATTAGGACTTCGAAATAACTGTCTTATATCGCAAATTCAACTAATTATAAAGTTTTTCTAGTAACACTGATGCCTGGACGTCAATTTAGTTCAATTGCGGCATCAATACTATCATTAATGGCCGAGTTGTCACGTTTGCAGTGTTATGGCACAGGCCAAGCTCTTCCATTTGTACCGCTGTGTTTGACAACAAAATACAGAGCAAATCCTTTATTTGGGACTTCGAAATAACTGTCTTATATCGCAAATTCAACTAATTATAAAGTTTTTCTAGTAACACTGATGCCTGGACGTCAATTTAGTTCAATTGCGCCATCAATACTATCATTAATGGCCGAGTTGTCACGTTTGCAGTGTTATGACACAGGCCAAGCTCTTCCATTTGTACCGCTGTGTTTGACAACAATATACAGAGCAAATCCTTTATCTTGGGACTTCGAAATAACTGTGTCATATCGCAAATTCAACCAATTATCAAGTTTTCCTAGTAATACTGATGCCTGGAGGTGAATTTAGTTCTATTGCGCAATCAATACCATCATTAATGGGCGAGTTATCACGTTTGCAGTGTTATAGCACAGGCCAAGCTCTTCCATTTGTACCGGTGTGTTTGACAACAAAATACAGACCAAATCCTTTCTCTTGGGACTTCGAAATAACTGTATCAACTAATTATCCAGTTTTCCTAGAAATACTGATGCCTGGAGGTCAATTTAGTTCTATTACGCCCTCAATACTATCATTAATGAGGAAGTTATCACGTTTGATGTGTTATAGCACAGGCCAAGCTCTTCCATTGGTACCGCTGTGTTTGACAACAAAACACAGAGCAAATCCTTTATCTTGGGACTTCGAAATAACTGTCTTATATCGCAAATTCAACTAATTATAAAGTTTTTCTAGTAACACTGATGCCTGGACGTCAATTTAGTTCAATTGCGCCATCAATACTATCATTAATGGCCGAGTTGTCACGTTTGCAGTGTTATGGCACAGGCCAAGCTCTTCCATTTGTACCGGTGTGTTTGACAACAAAACTCAGAGCAAATCCTTTATATTAGGACTTCGAAATAACTGTCTTATATCGCAAATTCAACTAATTATAAAGTTTTTCTAGTAACACTGATGCCTGGACGTCAATTTAGTTCAATTGCGCCATCAATACTATCATTAATGGCCGAGTTGTCACGTTTGCAGTGTTATGGCACAGGCCAAGCTCTTCCATTTGTACCGGTGTGTTTGACAACAAAATACAGAGCAAATCCTTTATCTTGGGACTTCGAAATAACTGTATTATATCGCAAATTCAACTAATTATCAAGTTTTTCTAGTAACACTGATGCATGGAGGTCAATTTAGTTCTATTGCGCCTTCAATACTATCATTAATGGCCGAGTTGTCACGTTTGCAGTGTTATGGCACAGACCAAGCTCTTCCATTTGTAACGGTGTGTTTTACAAGAAAATACAGACCAAATCCTTTATCTTGGGACTTCGAAATAACTGTGTCATATCGCAAATTCAACTAATTATCCAGATTTGCTAGTAACACTGATGCCTGGAGGTCATTTTAGTTCTATTGCGCCTTCAATACTATCATTACTGACCGAGTTGTCGCATTTTCAGTGTTATGGCACCACCAAGCTCTTCCATTTGTACCGCTGTGTTTGACAACAAAATACAGAGCAAATCCTTTATCTTGGGACTTCGAAATAACTGTGTCATATCGCAAATTCAACTAATTATCCAGTTTTTCTGGTAACACTGATGCCTGGAAGTCAATTTAGTTCTATTACGCCTTCAATACTATCATTAATGGCCGAGTTGTCACGTTTGCAGTGTTATGGCACAGGCCAAGCTCTTCCATTTGTACCGCTGTGTTTGAGAACAAAATACAGAGCAAATCCTTTATTTGGGACTTCGAAATAACTGTCTTATATCGCAAATTCAACTAATTATAAAGTTTTTCTAGTAACACTGATGCCTGGACGTCAATTTAGTTCAATTGCGCCATCAATACTATCATTAATGGCCGAGTTGTCACGTTTGCAGTGTTATGACACAGGCCAAGCTCTTCCATTTGTACCGCTGTGTTTGACAACAATATACAGAGCAAATCCTTTATCTTGGGACTTCGAAATAACTGTGTCATATCGCAAATTCAACCAATTATCAAGTTTTCCTAGTAATACTGATGCCTGGAGGTGAATTTAGTTCTATTGCGCAATCAATACCATCATTAATGGGCGAGTTATCACGTTTGCAGTGTTATAGCACAGGCCAAGCTCTTCCATTTGTACCGGTGTGTTTGACAACAAAATACAGACCAAATCCTTTCTCTTGGGACTTCGAAATAACTGTATCAACTAATTATCCAGTTTTCCTAGAAATACTGATGCCTGGAGGTCAATTTAGTTCTATTACGCCATCAATACTATCATTAATGGGCAAGTTATCACGTTTGATGTGTTATAGCACAGGCCAAGCTCTTCCATTGGTACCGCTGTGTTTGACAACAAAACACAGAGCAAATCCTTTATCTTGGGACTTCGAAATAACTGTCTTATATCGCAAATTCAACTAATTATAAAGTTTTTCTAGTAACACTGATGCCTGGACGTCAATTTAGTTCAATTGCGCCATCAATACTATCATTAATGGCCGAGTTGTCACGTTTGCAGTGTTATGGCACAGGCCAAGCTCTTCCATTTGTACCGGTGTGTTTGACAACAAAACTCAGAGCAAATCCTTTATATTAGGACTTCGAAATAACTGTCTTATATCGCAAATTCAACTAATTATAAAGTTTTTCTAGTAACACTGATGCCTGGACGTCAATTTAGTTCAATTGCGCCATCAATACTATCATTAATGGCCGAGTTGTCACGTTTGCAGTGTTATGGCACAGGCCAAGCTCTTCCATTTGTACCGGTGTGTTTGACAACAAAATACAGAGCAAATCCTTTATCTTGGGACTTCAAAATAACTGTCTTATATCGCAAATTCAACTAATTATCAAGTTTTTCTAGTAACACTGATGCATGGAGGTCAATTTAGTTCTATTGCGCCTTCAATACTATCATTAATGGCCGAGTTGTCACGTTTGCAGTGTTATGGCACAGACCAAGCTCTTCCATTTGTAACGGTGTGTTTTACAAGAAAATACAGACCAAATCCTTTATCTTGGGACTTCGAAATAACTGTGTCATATCGCAAATTCAACTAATTATCCAGATTTGCTAGTAACACTGATGCCTGGAGGTCATTTTAGTTCTATTGCGCCTTCAATACTATCATTACTGACCGAGTTGTCGCATTTTCAGTGTTATGGCACCACCAAGCTCTTCCATTTGTACCGCTGTGTTTGACAACAAAATACAGAGCAAATCCTTTATCTTGGGACTTCGAAATAACTGTGTCATATCGCAAATTCAACTAATTATCCAGTTTTTCTGGTAACACTGATGCCTGGAAGTCAATTTAGTTATATTGCGCCTTCAATACTATCATTAATGGCCGAGTTGTGACCTTTGCACTGTTATGGCACAGGCCAACCTCGTCCATTTGTACCGGTGTGTTTGACAACAAAACACAGAGCAAATCCTTTATATTAGGACTTCGAAATAACTGTGTTATATCGCAAATTCAACTAATTATAAAGTTTTTCTAGTAACACTGATGCCTGGACGTCAATTTAGTTCAATTGCGCCATCAATACTATCATTAATGGCCGAGTTGTCACGTTTGCAGTGTTATGGCACAGGCCAAGCTCTTCCATTTGTACCGCTGTGTTTGACAACAAAATACAGAGCAAATCCTTTATCTTGGGACTTCGAAATAACTGTGTCATATCGCAAATTCAACCCATTATCAAGTTTTCCTAGTAATACTGATGCCTGGAGGTGAATTTAGTTCTATTGCGCCATCAATACCATCATTAATGGGCGAGTTATCACGTTTGCAGTGTTATAGGACAGGCCAAGCTCTTCCATTTGTACCGGTGTGTTTGACAACAAAATACAGACCAAATCCTTTATCTTGGGACTTCGAAATAACTGTATCAACTAATTATCCAGTTTTCCTAGAAATAATGATGCCTGGAGGTCAATTTAGTTCTATTGCGCCATCAATACTATCATTAATGGGCAAGTTATTACGTTTGATGTGTTATAGCACAGGCCAAGCTCTTCCATTGGTACCGCTGTGTTTGACAACAAAACACAGAGCAAATCCTTTATCTTGGGACTTCGAAATAACTGTCTTATATCGCAAATTCAATTAATTATAAAGTTTTTCTAGTAACACTGATGCCTGGAGGTGAATTTAGTTCTATTGCGCCATCAATACCATCATTAATGGGCGAGTTATCACGTTTGCAGTGTTATAGGACAGGCCAAGCTCTTCCATTTGTACCGGTGTGTTTGACAACAAAATACAGACCAAATCCTTTATCTTGGGACTTCGAAATAACTGTATCAACTAGTTATCCAGTTTTCCTAGAAATACTGATGCCTGGAGGTCAATTTAGTTCTATTGCGCCATCAATACTATCATTAATGGGCGAGTTATCACGTTTGATGTGTTATAGCACAGGCCACACGTTGGCTTGTTGCTATCCTATTTGCTCCCGTTGCTATGTGATGGTCACGTGACCATCCCAGCAGCAGAGGAATCGAAGCGACACAAGGGAAGCGAAGCTCGCATTGTTATGTTAATTATGGTACCAATGATTCATGTAAAGAAACGTAATAAACATAAAACGCACAGAAAACTATACTGGCACTGACAAATCTAGATTCCACTCCGAATACAATGGTATTCGGGTAAAAATGGCTGTCTTTCTAGATCCACTTTTCCACACTAAACGGTTTCCAGACAAATGAATATAGAGCAAAAATTGCAGTAGAAGGGACGGGAGGGTAGGGTGCCTACATACGTATACGTTTCACTTAGGCTCCCCTAGAGGAATATTGACGAACAAAGAGTTATCGACAAAAAAATAAGAATTTTATCCCAAATTGCTGTTATTTCCCTAAAATCTTTATAACTAAGAATAGGAGACCTACTTAGCAAAGCGAAAGTTTTAGATCTATCTTTTTAGAACTCGAAAAGCCTACTGTTTCGTCGCCAAAGCGTAAGAAAAAATGTAGGGAAATCACGAAAGCGTACGTGCACAAAATTCCGAAAATCCAAAATGGCGTCCCCTGCTGCGAGCATCGAAGACCAATGCAAACGGAGTCGGAAATGTTCAAAGCTAGATGGCCACAAGGGACGATGCAACTCAGAACAGGAACTAATTCCGTTCTGGAAGACATCGCCAGTGTTCAATTTAAACACAAGAAAGAGAAATCTGCTGCTAGAAGAAAAACGAATAGACGAAGAGTACGAATCGAAGGTTTCTCGTCTTCAGGATCGCGAAGGAGCGGTCAACGATGCTGAATCGGCGCTAAACTATGCTGAATCAGATATTCAAAGAAAGCTGAACGAGAAAGGTAAACTGCTTCGTTTATAACACCAACAGGCAATTTTATTTTACTTAAAATCCCACAACTATATATAATTAAGCTTGCATTCCTTGAATATTTGAGATTACATGCACATTAAGTTTAAGTCTTATGTACATTTGACTGTACATATCTGAAAAATAATAAGGTTATATTGTAGCATTCCATTTGGATATATTACTGTATCCAAAGTGTAGTGATTTGTATTTGCATCTTATATTTATTATATCTGGAAAATAATTATATTAAATTAAATTACTGCTTTGGAACCTTGACTGACATACTGATTACGTATACATATGAACCCAATATTCATGTGTGCCTAACCCACTATATTTTTACCTTCAGATGTAGAATTGCAAAGTCTGCAAGAAACAGTTGAAGAAAATAACAAAGAAGCTCAAACAATGAAAGCACAGCTATCAGTCATTACACAACAGTATGAGCAGGTAAAATCAATGGTTTCCTTACTTGGTCTGGACCATAAGCAGTTTTCAAAATCCAAAAGAGAGAATAATAGCACATGCAAAGATATGATCAATGACCGCAACTCCAGCATAAGATATAGAAGAAGAAAAGAGACTGAAAAGGCCCTAAAATTTATCCATGGAGGGGAGTCTGGTTCTTTTTATGGTGCATGGGACTATATTGTAGCTAATGCACCAAAAGAAATAGTCAATGAGCTATTAATTGGATATAAGAGGGGAAAGCATATCCAACAACTCTTTGGGGAAGCAATGAAAGAGCACCAACTTTCTCCTGAAGCCATGAAGCATGCCATTGCAATGAAGTACCAGAATTTTCTCTCACGAAGAAAATTTACACTTGTCTGTAAAACCCAAACATCATATTTCAATGCTGAGAAAGAAGTATGGCTCCCACGAAATGTTAAATGCCAGGGATTGGATTTACGACTTCCTCAGCCAGTATCTACTATGGCTGTAGATAAGTTCGTAAAGGATCTCAATATTGGTCATGCTAACCAGATACCTGGTGTTCCTGGTGTTTCAAGAACCATTACAGGGCTTGTTTTTATGATGATTGACTTGCACCTTCAAGTACCACACCTGGGTAAAAAACTTATTTGGTTCAATGAACTAGATAATCATTTTATCTTCCAATTTTCTGATGATGGTGCCCCTGAGACAAGCCAGCTTACAATGTCAATAGGAAGCTTGACTATGTGGAACCTGGGAGAACGTGTTCGAAGCCGTGACTACCAGTACCTACTGCACTGTGTTTGTTTGGGGGAGAAGCACGTAGCTTTAGAACATCTGTGGAAACAGCACACAGATGAGATGGCATTGTTGGAGGGAAATGTGATAACGGTTGGTGGAAAACAATGTACAGTTGAGTTCCAACCAAGTGCTGATATGTGTTGGCAGAGCTGGTCCAATAATGAAGTGAACCAGGCTGCAACGTACCCCTCCCCTTATGCAAATGTAAACAAAGGGGACATTTCTACGATGGGAGGGTCCATTGGATTCACTGAAGCAGACACATGGAGACCATACACCAACAAAATTAGAGAAGATCATGTGAAATTGGTGGATCGATATGTATCATCACTCACAGCTACACTGGCAGAAAAGACCAAGCATGACAAAAAGCTAGCGTACATGGCAGGAAATGGTATCCGTCAACTTGGCCCTCCCCGAATTGGAATATTTGCAGACAGGCAAAGACCAGAACCACTTCACTGTGAAATTAATGCTTGGCAGCAAATTTTGAGCATGCTCTATTTAGAATTTGTCCAGAGAGATAAATTTGATGATTTTATTCAAGTTTTAGCTGCCCCTGTTTGTTTGTCTACTATTGTAGATGTGCCCCCCAGTGGACTACCAACTGGCCAAGAAACCACAACTGGGGTATCTACTGAATCATCAGGAGCAAATGCTAACACAGATTTGTTGACCAATGCACCATTACCTATTGTTGGTTGTGGACTGGGTTACCTTGTACCTATAATCAAGGAGCACCATGCCGATGAAAAGAAAAGACACAACAAGATTCCAACAAGACTTGTAGGAGATCAGGCTATTGCTCTAGCACGCTATGGTTATCGGTTAGTTGATATTTTACAGTCTCCCACTGAGTCAGCAGCACAGTGTGTCAAACGTTTAGCATTGTGTAGAATTATCTTATACCTGAGGGATGCTTGTACTATTTTTAATAAGGTGTCAACAATGCAATCTGAGTTAATAGATCTTGATGAAAATTGTAAGCTATATTTTAATTTGATGTGTTTATTTTTTCCAAGTTATGTTAATGTAACTACTTGGACAGTAGCATATGCAATCCCATACCATGCTTTCAAACTTTATCAAATGTATAAAGTTGGGTATGGCATAATTTCGCAGCAGGGAAAGGAAGCCAAGCATGCAGGAGTAAAGAATGACCTTGCATTGAGTAACCGATCAACTAAAACAGATAACACTGGAAAATGGTGGCAAGTAATGAGGGCTAACTACGTACGCAGCTTTTACCTCCCTGAATATCAGCCCATGCCAAGTGCTTACAAGTCACACTTTAAATCCCGTGTTCCCCCCCACTGTAACCTACCAGAATTCTGCAATTGTGGAAGAAAAAGGGAAGATAATGCTGATTTCTGTTCAAATTGCCTTCAATGTAGGGAGATTGTAACATGTGCACAAAACAAAGAACTTTCTGAGAATGTCATTCGTATGCTGAAGCCTGTATCATGTGAAGTATGTGGCAAACGTTTTGCAGATGAAGTAGTTATTCAATCACATATGGTATTTCACAGGAATAACGTTGACTCAGTTGAACTCACCCACAAGAACCCCAAGGACATGAATGTAACAGAACTCAAGAGTGCACTACGCAAGTTGAGTCTAAGCACAGTGGGTAGGAAGGATATACTGGCAAGGAGACTGGAAAGTAAACTAGCAGGGGGGTGCTAGAAGTATTGTACAAAATTAATGTATTAACATTTTTAAACATTTATTGAAACCATCCAATTAGGAGACAACAATTGAAGGAGTCTGTGCAAGAATAGCATAAGTAACTACTGATCATATTCTAAATTCTCCTTTATGTTCTTTGTTTTCTAAGGGTGAATTTGTAACATGATCAAGAGTCATGGTGTTCTTGACTGGCCCCTTCAATATCATTATTGCCATTTAATATTACATGTACAGAAATTAGGCCATCATAAAAATATATTTAGAGAGAGGATATTACATGGTGGTTTGTAGAGATATCATCTTAAAACCACTGTGTAATTTTCCTTTTATAGTAATATATATCTATTTATTACACATTTGGGGTTGATATCCGTTTGATAAAGCCGTGAATAAAAACCATATCAGTAAAGTGATACAATATCACTTCACTGTACTATTGCTTTTAGAAATATTTTTTTTGTTATGCTTAAGTTTGTGTTATTGTATTCACTTTAAATGTATAATAAACAAGTTATGACATGTTAAGAGCCTGATATCGTATTTATTCACTCGATTTTCTCGCTCGCGGACTCGCTCGTTCGCGATATGATACGAAAACCTTGTGAACAAAAACGATATCAAGCTCTTAACATGTAATAATCTCTATATATATATAGTCTGTTTTTTATTTATTTTTATTTTTGACCTCACAGATGTAAAGCTATTCAGTAGAGATGCTGTGATTAAATCATTATTATTATTATTGTGGAAAGAGCTAATTTTAGAAAAGCAGCATTGAAGTTTATGTAAATGAGGACAACATACATGTATCAGAAATACAACCACTGATCCCCCCTGGCTAATGAATTGTTAATGAGTTTAATAAATGTTATTACAGTCTTCATAAAATATGTTGTCTGTCAATATTCAGGTTCTGGAATATGAAAAATACTAATGATTGCAGTAGATATATTTTAAACACAATACCTTCCTGTATATTACCTATAATAGGTGAGGTACATGTAGCATCCTGAATAAATACATTGTATCATGATTTATTTTCAAATTATAATAGCTAAATATATATTTTCTAGGTACTAGGTGAGCATGGTTTGTCATAACATTGTCTACTGACGATTCATGAGTGATTGTAGACTCGTGTCGATAGGAAAGTCATCAGCTGTGTAGCGTTGGATAAAGAAAGCCAGTGTGACACGCTGGGTTTTCATATGGTAGTCTATACAGAATGGTGTAGAATCTGATACCACAATGACAGATCTTCCATTGTACATGGAAACCATCTTTCTGCCAGCAGTTTTCGAAGGAACCTTCTTAAAATGTCTGTAGGCAAAATGAGTTTGTCCCGAGAACCGTGATGGCGATAATAATTTCTTAATTGTCTCCATCTTAGTAACTGTTATTATGTGCTTCGATCCATCACGCTTGGTGTGAACGTCGCCAGAATATCCACGCAAGAGGGTCATTATGTGGCGAAACACTAGCCAAGGAATAAATAAAGAAACCGGATTTACTAGCCCGGTTGCTTTAGATCTGGGAAGTTTCCCTCTGAGTGAGTTCCCTATCTCATTTAGGTAGGAATCGATTAGAGGACCAGCCAATTCAAGTTTGTTTCCAACCACTTCCTCTAGCTGGTTGTCCATCCTCATCGTGCCATAATTCGGCTTTCCCTTCGCTTTACGAACGGCTTTAAGCCACTGTTTCTCCACAGTAAACTTCATCTCAATTACGGATACGTTCCAAAATGAATTTCCACGTTCGGATTCATCACCAGTTGCTCGTAAATTTATATTCGGGACAACACTCTCTTGGTCCGCCATTTTGGATATGAATGATCTCTATATTTTGGAGGTTACCACTGAAAATTCTGAGCCCGCACAAGTGGGAGCAATTTTCGACTCCACAACCAACGTGAAGCTCTTCCATTTGTACCGCTGTGTTTGACAACAAAATACAGAGCAAATCCTTTATCTTGGGACTTCGAAATAACTGTGTCATATCGCAAATTCAACTAATTATCCAGTTTTTTCTGGTAACACTGATGTCTGGAGGTCAATTTAGTTCTATTGCGCCTTCAATACTATCATTAATGGCCGAGTTGTCACGTTTGCAGTGTTATGGCACAGACCAAGCTCTTCCATTTGTAACGGTGTGTTTTACAACAAAATACAGACCAAATCCTTTATCTTGGGACTTCGAAATAACTGTGACATATTGCAAATTCAACTAATTATCCAGTTTTGCTAGTAACAATGATGCCAGAACGTCATTTTAGTTCTATTGCGCCTTCAATACTATCATTAATGACCGAGTTGTCGCATTTTCAGTGTTATGGCACCACCAAGCTCTTCCATTTGTACCGGTGTGTTTGACAACAAAACACAGAGCAAATCCTTTATTTGGGACTTCGAAATAACTGTGTTATCTTGCCAATTCATCTAATTATCTAGTTTTCCTAGTCACTCTGATGCCTGGAGGTCATTTTTGTTCTATTGCGCCATAAATACTATCATTAATGGCCGAGTTGTCACATGTTCAGTGTTGTGGCACCGCCAAGCCCTTCCATTTGTACCGGTGTGTTTGACAACAAAACACAGAGCAAATACTTTATATTAGGACTTCGAAATAACTGTCTTATATCGCAAATTCAACTAATTATAAAGTGTTTCTAGTAACACTGATGCCTGGACGTCAAATTAGTTCAATTGCGCCATAAATACTATCATTAATGGCCGAGTTGTCACGTTTGCAGTGATATGGCACAGGCCAAGCTCTTCCATTTGTACCGCTGTGTTTGACAACAAAATACAGAGCAAATCCTTTATCTTGGGACTTTGAAATAACTGTGTCATATCGCAAATTCAACTAATTATCCAGTTTTTCTGGTAACACTGATGCCTGGACGTCTATTTAGTTCAATTGCGCCATCAATACTATCATTAATGGCCGAGTTGTCACGTTTGCAGTGTTATGGCACAGGCCAAGCTCTTCCATTTGTACCGCTGTGTTTGACAACAAAATACAGAGCAAATCCTTTATCTTGGGACTTCGAAATAACTGTGTCATATCGCAAATTCAACTAATTATCCAGTTTTTCTGGTAACACTGATGCCTGGAAGTCAATTTAGTTCTATTGCGCCTTCAATACTATCATTAATGGCCGAGTTGTGACATTTGCAGTGTTATGGCACAGGCCAACCTCGTCCATTTGTACCGGTGTGTTTGACAACAAAACACAGACCAAATCCTTTATATTAGGACTTCAAAATAACTGTCTTATATCGCAAATTCAACTAATTATAAAGTTTTTCTAGTAACACTGATGCCTGGACGTCAATTTAGTTCAATTGCGCCATCAATACTATCATTAATGGCCGAGTTGTCACGTTTGCAGTGTTATGGCACAGGCCAAGCTCTTCCATTTGTACCGCTGTGTTTGACAACAAAATACAGAGCAAATCCTTTATCTTGGGACTTCGAAATAACTGTGTCATATCGCAAATTCAACCAATTATAAAGTTTTCCTAGAAATACTGATGCCTGGAAGTGAATTTAGTTCTATTGCGCCATCAATACCATCATTAATGGGCGAGTTATCACGTTTGCAGTGTTATAGCACAGGCCAAGCTCTTCCATTTGTACCGTTGTGTTTGACAACAAAACACAGAGCAAATCCTTTATCTTGGGACTTCGAAATAACTGTATCAACTAATTATCCAGTTTTCCTAGAAATACTGATGCCTGGAGGTCAATTTAGTTCTATTGCGCCATCAATACTATCATTAATGGGCGAGTTATCACGTTTGATGTGTTATAGCACAGGCCAAGCTCTTCCATTTGTACCGCTGTGTTTGACAACAAAATACAGAGCAAATCCTTTATCTTGGGACTTCGAAATAACTGTGTCATATCGCAAATTCAACTAATTATCCAGTTTTTCTGGTAACACTGATGTCTGGAGGTCAATTTAGTTCTATTGCGCCTTCAATACTATCATTAATGGCCGAGTTGTCACGTTTGCAGTGTTATGGCACAGACCAAGCTCTTCCATTTGTAACGGTGTGTTTTACAACAAAATACAGACCAAATCCTTTATCTTGGGACTTCGAAATAACTGTGACATATTGCAAATTCAACTAATTATCCAGTTTTGCTAGTAACACTGATGCCTGAACGTCATTTTAGTTCTATTGCGCCTTCAATACTATCATTAATGACCGAGTTGTCGCATTTTCAGTGTTATGGCACCACCAAGCTCTTCCATTTGTACCGGTGTGTTTGACAACAAAACCCAGAGCAAATCCTTTATTTGGGACTTCGAAATAACTGTGTTATCTTGCCAATTCATCTAATTATCTAGTTTTCCTAGTCACTCTGATGCCTGGAGGTCATTTTTGTTCTATTGCGCCATAAATACTATCATTAATGGCCGAGTTGTCACATTTTCAGTGTTGTGGCACCGCCAAGCCCTTCCATTTGTACCGGTGTGTTTGACAACAAAACACAGAGCAAATACTTTATATTAGGACTTCGAAATAACTGTCTTATATCGCAAATTCAACTAATTATAAAGTGTTTCTAGTAATACTGATGCCTGGACGTCAATTTAGTTCAATCGCGCCATAAATACTATCATTAATGGCCGAGTTGTCACGTTTGCAGTGATATGGCACAGGCCAAGCTCTTCGATTTGTACCGCTGTGTTTGACAACAAAATACAGAGCAAATCCTTTATCTTGGGACTTTGAAATAACTGTGTGATATCGCAAATTCAACTGATTATCCAGTTTTTCTGGTAACACTGATGCCTGGACGTCAATTTAGTTCAATTGCGCCTTCAATACTATCATTAATGGCCGAGTTGTCACGTTTGCAGTGTTATGGCACAGACCAAGCTCTTCCATTTGTAACGGTGTGTTTTACAACAAAATACAGACCAAATCCTTTATCTTGGGACTTCGAAATAACTGTGACATATTGCAAATTCAACTAATTATCCAGTTTTGCTAGTAACACTGATGCCTGAACGTCATTTTAGTTCTATTGCGCCTTCAATACTATCATTAATGACCGAGTTGTCGCATTTTCAGTGTTATGGCACCACCAAGCTCTTCCATTTGTACCGGTGTGTTTGACAACAAAACACAGAGCAAATCCTTTATTTGGGACTTCGAAATAACTGTGTTATCTTGCCAATTCATCTAATTATCTAGTTTTCCTAGTCACTCTGATGCCTGGAGGTCATTTTTGTTCTATTGCGCCATAAATACTATCATTAATGGCCGAGTTGTCACATTTTCAGTGTTGTGGCACCGCCAAGCCCTTCCATTTGTACCGGTGTGTTTGACAACAAAACACAGAGCAAATACTTTATATTAGGACTTCGAAATAACTGTCTTATATCGCAAATTCAACTAATTATAAAGTGTTTCTAGTAACACTGATGCCTGGACGTCAATTTAGTTCAATTGCGCCATAAATACCATCATTAATGGCCGAGTTGTCACGTTTGCAGTGATATGGCACAGGCCAAGCTCTTCCATTTGTACCGCTGTGTTTGACAACAAAATACAGAGCAAATCCTTTATCTTGGGACTTTGAAATAACTGTGTCATATCGCAAATTCAACTAATTATCCAGTTTTTCTGGTAACACTGATGCCTGGAAGTCAATTTAGTTCTATTACGCCTTCAATACTATCATTAATGGCCGCGTTGTGACATTTGCAGTGGTATGGCACAGGCCAACCTCTTCCATTTGTACCGGTGTGTTTGACAACAAAACACAGAGCAAATCCTTTATATTAGGACTTCGAAATAACTGTCTTATATCGCAAATTCAACTAATTATCAAGTTTTTCTAGTAACACTGATGCCTGGACGTCTATTTAGTTCAATTGCGCCATCAATACTATCATTAATGGCCGAGTTGTCACGTTTGCAGTGTTATGGCACAGGCCAAGCTCTTCCATTTGTACCGCTGTGTTTGACAACAAAATACAGAGCAAATCCTTTATCTTGGGACTTCGAAATAACTGTGTCATATCGCAAATTCAACTAATTATCCAGTTTTTCTGGTAACACTGATGCCTGGAAGTCAATTTAGTTCTATTGCGCCTTCAATACTATCATTAATGGCCGAGTTGTGACATTTGCAGTGTTATGGCACAGGCCAACCTCGTCCATTTGTACCGGTGTGTTTGACAACAAAACACAGAGCAAATCCTTTATATTAGGACTTCAAAATAACTGTCTTATATCGCAAATTCAACTAATTATAAAGTTTTTCTAGTAACACTGATGCCTGGACGTCAATTTAGTTCAATTGCGCCATCAATACTATCATTAATGGCCGAGTTGTCACGTTTGCAGTGTTATGGCACAGGCCAAGCTCTTCCATTTGTACCGCTGTGTTTGACAACAAAATACAGAGCAAATCCTTTATCTTGGGACTTCGAAATAACTGTGTCATATCGCAAATTCAACCAATTATCAAGTTTTCCTAGTAATACTGATGCCTGGAGGTGAATTTAGTTCTATTGCGCCATCAATACCATCATTAATGGGCGAGTTATCACGTTTGCAGTGTTATAGCACAGGCCAAGCTCTTCCATTTGTACCGTTGTGTTTGACAACAAAACACAGAGCAAATCCTTTATCTTGGGACTTCGAAATAACTGTATCAACTAATTATCCAGTTTTCCTAGAAATACTGATGCCTGGAGGTCAATTTAGTTCTATTGCGCCATCAATACTATCATTAATGGGCGAGTTATCACGTTTGATGTGTTATAGCACAGGCCAAACTCTTCCATTTGTACCGCTGTGTTTGACAACAAAATACAGAGCAAATCCTTTATCTTGGGACTTCGAAATAACTGTGTCATATCGCAAATTCAACTAATTATCCAGTTTTTCTGGTAACACTGATGTCTGGAGGTCAATTTAGTTCTATTGCGCCTTCAATACTATCATTAATGGCCGAGTTGTCACGTTTGCAGTGTTATGGCACAGACCAAGCTCTTCCATTTGTAACGGTGTGTTTTACAACAAAATACAGACCAAATCCTTTATCTTGGGACTTCGAAATAACTGTGACATATTGCAAATTCAACTAATTATCCAGTTTTGCTAGTAACACTGATGCCTGAACGTCATTTTAGTTCTATTGCGCCTTCAATACTATCATTAATGACCGAGTTGTCGCATTTTCAGTGTTATGGCACCACCAAGCTCTTCCATTTGTACCGGTGTGTTTGACAACAAAACCCAGAGCAAATCCTTTATTTGGGACTTCGAAATAACTGTGTTATCTTGCCAATTCATCTAATTATCTAGTTTTCCTAGTCACTCTGATGCCTGGAGGTCATTTTTGTTCTATTGCGCCATAAATACTATCATTAATGGCCGAGTTGTCACATTTTCAGTGTTGTGGCACCGCCAAGCCCTTCCATTTGTACCGGTGTGTTTGACAACAAAACACAGAGCAAATACTTTATATTAGGACTTCGAAATAACTGTCTTATATCGCAAATTCAACTAATTATAAAGTGTTTCTAGTAACACTGATGCCTGGACGTCAATTTAGTTCAATTGCGCCATAAATACTATCATTAATGGCCGAGTTGTCACGTTTGCAGTGATATGGCACAGGCCAAGCTCTTCCATTTGTACCGCTGTGTTTGACAACAAAATACAGAGCAAATCCTTTATCTTGGGACTTTGAAATAACTGTGTCATATCGCAAATTCAACTAATTATCCAGTTTTTCTGGTAACACTGATGCCTGGAAGTCAATTTAGTTCTATTACGCCTTCAATACTATCATTAATGGCCGCGTTGTGACATTTGCAGGGGTATGGCACAGGCCAACCTCTTCCATTTGTACCGGTGTGTTTGACAACAAAACACAGAGCAAATCCTTTATATTAGGACTTCGAAATAACTGTCTTATATCGCAAATTCAACTAATTATCAAGTTTTTCTAGTAACACTGATGCCTGGACGTCTATTTAGTTCAATTGCGCCATCAATACTATCATTAATGGCCGAGTTGTCACGTTTGCAGTGTTATGGCACAGGCCAAGCTCTTCCATTTGTACCGCTGTGTTTGACAACAAAATACAGAGCAAATCCTTTATCTTGGGACTTCGAAATAACTGTGTCATATCGCAAATTCAACTAATTATCCAGTTTTTCTGGTAACACTGATGCCTGGAAGTCAATTTAGTTCTATTGCGCCTTCAATACTATCATTAATGGCCGAGTTGTGACATTTGCAGTGTTATGGCACAGGCCAACCTCGTCCATTTGTACCGGTGTGTTTGACAACAAAACACAGAGCAAATCCTTTATATTAGGACTTCAAAATAACTGTCTTATATCGCAAATTCAACTAATTATAAAGTTTTTCTAGTAACACTGATGCCTGGACGTCAATTTAGTTCAATTGCGCCATCAATACTATCATTAATGGCCGAGTTGTCATGTTTGCAGTGTTATGGCACAGGCCAAGCTCTTCCATTTGTACCGCTGTGTTTGACAACAAAATACAGAGCAAATCCTTTATCTTGGGACTTCGAAATAACTGTGTCATATCGCAAATTCAACCAATTATAAAGTTTTCCTAGTAATACTGATGCCTGGAGGTGAATTTAGTTCTATTGCGCCATCAATACCATCATTAATGGGCGAGTTATCACGTTTGCAGTGTTATAGCACAGGCCAAGCTCTTCCATTTGTACCGTTGTGTTTGACAACAAAACACAGAGCAAATCCTTTATCTTGGGACTTCGAAATAACTGTATCAACTAATTATCCAGTTTTCCTAGAAATACTGATGCCTGGAGGTCAATTTAGTTCTATTGCGCCATCAATACTATCATTAATGGGCGAGTTATCACGTTTGATGTGTTATAGCACAGGCCAAACTCTTCCATTTGTACCGCTGTGTTTGACAACAAAATACAGAGCAAATCCTTTATCTTGGGACTTCGAAATAACTGTGTCATATCGCAAATTCAACTAATTATCCAGTTTTTCTGGTAACACTGATGTCTGGAGGTCAATTTAGTTCTATTGCGCCTTCAATACTATCATTAATGGCCGAGTTGTCACGTTTGCAGTGTTATGGCACAGACCAAGCTCTTCCATTTGTAACGGTGTGTTTTACAACAAAATACAGACCAAATCCTTTATCTTGGGACTTCGAAATAACTGTGACATATTGCAAATTCAACTAATTATCCAGTTTTGCTAGTAACACTGATGCCTGAACGTCATTTTAGTTCTATTGCGCCTTCAATACTATCATTAATGACCGAGTTGTCGCATTTTCAGTGTTATGGCACCACCAAGCTCTTCCATTTGTACCGGTGTGTTTGACAACAAAACCCAGAGCAAATCCTTTATTTGGGACTTCGAAATAACTGTGTTATCTTGCCAATTCATCTAATTATCTAGTTTTCCTAGTCACTCTGATGCCTGGAGGTCATTTTTGTTCTATTGCGCCATAAATACTATCATTAATGGCCGAGTTGTCACATTTTCAGTGTTGTGGCACCGCCAAGCCCTTCCATTTGTACCGGTGTGTTTGACAACAAAACACAGAGCAAATACTTTATATTAGGACTTCGAAATAACTGTCTTATATCGCAAATTCAACTAATTATAAAGTGTTTCTAGTAACACTGATGCCTGGACGTCAATTTAGTTCAATCGCGCCATAAATACTATCATTAATGGCCGAGTTGTCACGTTTGCAGTGATATGGCACAGGCCAAGCTCTTCGATTTGTACCGCTGTGTTTGACAACAAAATACAGAGCAAATCCTTTATCTTGGGACTTTGAAATAACTGTGTGATATCGTAAATTCAACTAATTATCCAGTTTTTCTGGTAACACTGATGCCTGGACGTCAATTTAGTTCGATTGCGCCTTCAATACTATCATTAATGGCCGAGTTGTCACGTTTGCAGTGTTATGGCACAGACCAAGCTCTTCCATTTGTAACGGTGTGTTTTACAACAAAATACAGACCAAATCCTTTATCTTGGGACTTCGAAATAACTGTGACATATTGCAAATTCAACTAATTATCCAGTTTTGCTAGTAACACTGATGCCTGAACGTCATTTTAGTTCTATTGCGCCTTCAATACTATCATTAATGACCGAGTTGTCGCATTTTCAGTGTTATGGCACCACCAAGCTCTTCCATTTGTACCGGTGTGTTTGACAACAAAACACAGAGCAAATCCTTTATTTGGGACTTCGAAATAACTGTGTTATCTTGCCAATTCATCTAATTATCTAGTTTTCCTAGTCACTCTGATGCCTGGAGGTCATTTTTGTTCTATTGCGTCATAAATACTATCATTAATGGCCGAGTTGTCACATTTTCAGTGTTGTGGCACCGCCAAGCCCTTCCATTTGTACCGGTGTGTTTGACAACAAAACACAGAGCAAATACTTTATATTAGGACTTCGAAATAACTGTCTTATATCGCAAATTCAACTAATTATAAAGTGTTTCTAGTAACACTGATGCCTGGACGTCAATTTAGTTCAATTGCGCCATAAATACTATCATTAATGGCCGAGTTGTCACGTTTGCAGTGATATGGCACAGGCCAAGCTCTTCCATTTGTACCGCTGTGTTTGACAACAAAATACAGAGCAAATCCTTTATCTTGGGACTTTGAAATAACTGTGTCATATCGCAAATTCTACTAATTATCCAGTTTTTCTGGTAACACTGATGCCTGGAAGTCAATTTAGTTCTATTACGCCTTCAATACTATCATTAATGGCCGCGTTGTGACATTTGCAGTGTTATGGCACAGGCCAACCTCTTCCATTTGTACCGGTGTGTTTGAGAACAAAACACAGAGCAAATCCTTTATATTAGGACTTCGAAATAACTGTCTTATATCGCAAATTCAACTAATTATCAAGTTTTTCTAGTAACACTGATGCCTGGACGTCTATTTAGTTCAATTGCGCCATCAATACTATCATTAATGGCCGAGTTGTCACGTTTGCAGTGTTATGGCACAGGCCAAGCTCTTCCATTTGTACCGCTGTGTTTGACAACAAAATACAGAGCAAATCCTTTATCTTGGGACTTCGAAATAACTGTGTCATATCGCAAATTCAACTAATTATCCAGTTTTTCTGGTAACACTGATGTCTGGAAGTCAATTTAGTTCTATTGCGCCTTCAATACTATCATTAATGGCCGAGTTGTGATATTTGCAGTGTTATGGCACAGGCCAACCTCGTCCATTTGTACCGGTGTGTTTGACAACAAAACACAGAGCAAATCCTTTATATTAGGACTTCAAAATAACTGTCTTATATCGCAAATTCAACTAATTATAAAGTTTTTTCTAGTAACACTGATGCCTGGACGTCAATTTAGTTCAATTGCGCCATCAATACTATCATTAATGGCCGAGTTGTCACGTTTGCAGTGTTATGGCACAGGCCAAGCTCTTCCATTTGTACCGCTGTGTTTGACAACAAAATACAGAGCAAATCCTTTATCTTGGGACTTCGAAATAACTGTGTCATATCGCAAATTCAACCCATTATCAAGTTTTCCTAGTAATACTGATGCCTGGAGGTGAATTTAGTTCTATTGCGCCATCAATACTATCATTAATGGGCGAGTTATCACGTTTGATGTGTTATAGCACAGGCCAAGCTCTTCCATTTGTACCGCTGTGTTTGACAACAAAATACAGAGCAAATCCTTTATCTTGGGACTTCGAAATAACTGTGTCATATCGCAAATTCAACTAATTATCCAGTTTTTCTGGTAACACTGATGCCTGGAGGTCAATTTAGTTCTATTGCGCCTTCAATACTATCATTAATGGCCGAGTTGTGATATTTGCAGTGTTATGGCACAGGCCAAGCTCTTCCATTTGTACCGGTGTGTTTGACAACAAAACACAGAGCAAATCCTTTATATTAGGACTTCGAAATAACTGTCTTATATCGCAAATTCAACTAATTATAAAGTTTTTCTAGTAACACTGATGCCTGGACGTCAATTTAGTTCAATTGCGCCATCAATACTATCATTAATGGCCGAGTTGTCACGTTTGCAGTGTTATGGCACAGGCCAAGCTCTTCCATTTGTACCGCTGTGTTTGACAACAAAATACAGAGCAAATCCTTTATCTTGGGACTTCGAAATAACTGTTTCATATCGCAAATTCAACCAATTATCAAGTTTTCCTAGTAATACTGATGCCTGGAGGTGAATTTAGTTCTATTGCGCCATCAATACCATCATTAATGGGCGAGTTATCACGTTTGCAGTGTTATAGCACAGGCCAAGCTCTTCCATTTGTACCGGTGTGTTTGACAACAAAATACAGACCAAATCCTTTATCTTGGGACTTCGAAATAACTGTATCAACTAATTATCCAGTTTTCCTAGAAATACTGATGCCTGGAGGTCAATTTAGTTCTATTGCGCCATCAATACTATCATTAATGGGCAAGTTATTACGTTTGATGTGTTATAGCACAGGCCAAGCTCTTCCATTGGTACCGCTGTGTTTGACAACAAAACACAGAGCAAATCCTTTATCTTGGGACTTCGAAATAACTGTCTTATATCGCAAATTCAACTAATTATAAAGTTTTTCTAGTAACACTGATGCCTGGAGGTGAATTTAGTTCTATTGCGCCATCAATACCATCATTAATGGGCGAGTTATCACGTTTGCAGTGTTATAGGACAGGCCAAGCTCTTCCATTTGTACCGGTGTGTTTGACAACAAAATACAGACCAAATCCTTTATCTTGGGACTTCGAAATAACTGTATCAACTAATTATCCAGTTTTCCTAGAAATACTGATGCCTGGAGGTCAATTTAGTTCTATTGCGCCATCAATACTATCATTAATGGGCGAGTTATCACGTTTGATGTGTTATAGCACAGGCCAAGCTCTTCCATTTGTACCGGTGTGTTTGACAACAAAATACAGACCAAATCCTTTATCTTGGGACTTCGAAATAACTGTATCAACTAATTATCCAGTTTTCCTAGAAATACTGATGCCTGGAGGTCAAATTAGTTCTATTGCGCCATCAATACTATCATTAATGGGCGAGTTATCACGTTTGATGTGTTATAGCACAGGCCAAGCTCTTCCATTTGTACCGCTGTGTTTGACAACAAAATACAGAGCAAATCCTTTATCTTGGGACTTCGAAATAACTGTGTCATATCGCAAATTCAACTAATTATCTAGTTTTCCTAGTAATACTGATGCCTGGAGGTGAATTTAGTTCTATTGCGCCATCAATACTATCATTAATGGGCGAGTTATCACGTTTGCAGTGTTATAGCACAGGCCAAGCTGTTCCATTTGTACCGGTGTGTTTGACAACAAAATACAGACCAAATCCTTTATTTTGGAACTTCGAAATAACTGTGACATATTGCAAATTCAACTAATTAGCCAGTTTTGCTAGTAAAACTGATGCCTGGAGGTCATTTTAGTTCTATTGCGCCTTCAATACTATCATTAATGACCGAGTTGTCGCATTTTCAGTGTTATGGCACCACCAAGCTCTTCCATTTGTACCGGTGTGTTTGACAACAAAACACAGAGCAAATCCTTTATTTGGGACTTCGAAATAACTGTGTTATCTTGCCAATTCAACTAATTATCTAGTTTTGCTAGTCACTCTGATGCCTGGAGGTCATTTTTGTTCTATTGCGCCATAAATACTATCATTAATGGCCGAGTTGTCACATGTTCAGTGTTGTGGCACCGCCAAGCCCTTCCATTTGTACCACCGGTGTGTTTGACAACAAAATACAGAGCAAATCCTTTATCTTGGGACTTCGAAATAACTGTGTCATATCGAAAATTCAACTAATTATCCAGTTTTTCTGGTAACACTGATGCCTGGAAGTCAATTTAGTTCTATTGCGCCTTCAATACTATCATTAATGGCCGAGTTGTGACCTTTGCAGTGTTATGGCACAGGCCAACCTCGTCCATTTGTACCGGTGTGTTTGACAACAAAACACAGAGCAAATCCTTTATATTAGGACTTCGAAATAACTGTCTTATATCGCAAATTCAACTAATTATAAAGTTTTTCTAGTAACACTGATGCCTGGACGTCAATTTAGTTCAATTGCGCCATCAATACTATCATTAATGGCCGAGTTGTCCCGTTTGCAGTGTTATGGCACAGGCCAAGCTCTTCCATTTGTACCGCTGTGTTTGACAACAAAATACAGAGCAAATCCTTTATCTTGGGACTTCGAAATAACTGTGTCATATCGCAAATTCAACCCATTATCAAGTTTTCCTAGTAATACTGATGCCTGGAGGTGAATTTAGTTCTATTGCGCCATCAATACCATCATTAATGGGCGAGTTATCACGTTTGCAGTGTTATAGGACAGGCCAAGCTCTTCCATTTGTACCGGTGTGTTTGACAACAAAATACAGACCAAATCCTTTATCTTGGGACTTCGAAATAACTGTATCAACTAATTATCCAGTTTTCCTAGAAATACTGATGCCTGGAGGTCAATTTAGTTCTATTGCGCCATCAATACTATCATTAATGGGCGAGTTATTACGTTTGATGTGTTATAGCACAGGCCAAGCTCTTCCATTTGTACCGCTGTGTTTGACAACAAAATACAGAGCAAATCCTTTATCTTGGGACTTCGAAATAACTGTGTCATATCGCAAATTCAACTAATTATCCAGTTTTTCTGGTAACACTGATGTCTGGAGGTCAATTTAGTTATATTGCGCCTTCAATACTATCATTAATGGCCGAGTTGTGATATTTGCAGTGTTATGGCACAGGCCAAGCTCTTCCATTTGTACCGCTGTGTTTGACAACAAAATACAGAGCAAATCCATTATCTTGGGACTTCGAAATAACTGTATCAACTAATTATCCAGTTTTCCTAGAAATACTGATGCCTGGAGGTCAATTTAGTTCTATTGCGCCATCAACACTATCATTAATGGGCGAGTTATCACGTTTGATGTGTTATAGCACAGGCCAAGCTCTTCCATTTGTACCGCTGTGTTTGACAACAAAATACAGAGCAAATCCTTTATCTTGGGACTTCGAAATAACTGTGTCATATCGCAAATTCAACTAATTATCCAGTTTTTCTGGTAACACTGATGTCTGGAGGTCACTTTAGTTCTATTGCGCCTTCAATACTATCATTAATGGCCGAGTTGTGATATTTGCAGTGTTATGGCACAGGCCAAGCTCTTCCATTTGTACCGGTGTGTTTGACAACAAAACACAGAGCAAATCCTTTATATTAGGACTTCGAAATAACTGTCTTATATCGCAAATTCAACTAATTATAAAGTTTTTCTAGTAACACTGATGCCTGGACGTCAATTTAGTTCAATTGCGCCATCAATACTATCATTAATGGCCGAGTTGCCACGTTTGCAGTGTTATGGCACAGGCCAAGCTCTTCCATTGGTACCGCTGTGTTTGACAACTAAACACAGAGCACATCCTTTATCTTGGGACTTCGAAATAACTGTCTTATATCGCAAATTCAACTAATTATAAAGTTTTTCTAGTAACACTGATGCCTGGAGGTGAATTTAGTTCTATTGCGCCATCAATACCATCATTAATGGGCGAGTTATCACGTTTGCAGTGTTATAGGACAGGCCAAGCTCTTCCATTTGTACCGGTGTGTTTGACAACAAAATACAGACCAAATCCTTTATCTTGGGACTTCGAAATAACTGTGACATATTGCAAATTCAACTAATTAGCCAGTTTTTCTGGTAACACTGATGTCTGGAGGTCACTTTAGTTCTATTGCGCCTTCAATACTATCATTAATGGCCGAGTTGTGATATTTGCAGTGTTATGGCACAGGCCAAGCTCTTCCATTTGTACCGGTGTGTTTGACAACAAAACACAGAGCAAATCCTTTATATTAGGACTTCGAAATAACTGTCTTATATCGCAAATTCAACTAATTATAAAGTTTTTCTAGTAACACTGATGCCTGGACGTCAATTTAGTTCAATTGCGCCATCAATACTATCATTAATGGCCGAGTTGCCACGTTTGCAGTGTTATGGCACAGGCCAAGCTCTTCCATTGGTACCGCTGTGTTTGACAACTAAACACAGAGCACATCCTTTATCTTGGGACTTCGAAATAACTGTCTTATATCGCAAATTCAACTAATTATAAAGTTTTTCTAGTAACACTGATGCCTGGAGGTGAATTTAGTTCTATTGCGCCATCAATACCATCATTAATGGGCGAGTTATCACGTTTGCAGTGTTATAGGACAGGCCAAGCTCTTCCATTTGTACCGGTGTGTTTGACAACAAAATACAGACCAAATCCTTTATTTTGGAACTTCGAAATAACTGTGACATATTGCAAATTCAACTAATTAGCCAGTTTTGCTAGTAAAACTGATGCCTGGAGGTCATTTTAGTTCTATTGCGCCTTCAATACTATCATTAATGACCGAGTTGTCGCATTTTCAGTGTTATGGCACCACCAAGCTCTTCCATTTGTACCGGTGTGTTTGACAACAAAACACAGAGCAAATCCTTTATTTGGGACTTCGAAATAACTGTGTTATCTTGCCAATTCAACTAATTATCTAGTTTTCCTAGTCACTCTGATGCCTGGAGGTCATTTTTGTTCTATTGCGCCATAAATACTATCATTAATGGCCGAGTTGTCACATGTTCAGTGTTGTGGCACCGCCAAGCCCTTCCATTTGTACCACCGGTGTGTTTGACAACAAAATACAGAGCAAATCCTTTATCTTGGGACTTCGAAATAACTGTCTTATATCGCAAATTCAACTAATTATAAAGTTTTTCTAGTAACACTGATGCCTGGACGTCAATTTAGTTCAATTGCGCCATCAATACTATCATTAATGGCCGAGTTGTCACGTTTGCAGTGTTATGGCACAGGCCAAGCTCTTCCATTTGTACCGCTGTGTTTGACAACAAAATACAGAGCAAATCCTTTATCTTGGGACTTCGAAATAACTGTTTCATATCGCAAATTCAACCAATTATCAAGTTTTTCTAGTAACACTGATGCCTGGAGGTGAATTTAGTTCTATTGCGCCATCAATACCATCATTAATGGGCGAGTTATCACGTTTGCAGTGTTATAGGACAGGCCAAGCTCTTCCATTTGTACCGGTGTGTTTGACAACAAAATACAGACCAAATCCTTTATCTTGGGACTTCGAAATAACTGTATCAACTAATTATCCAGTTTTCCTAGAAATACTGATGCCTGGAGGTCAATTTAGTTCTATTGCGCCATCAATACTATCATTAATGGGCGAGTTATCACGTTTGATGTGTTATAGCACAGGCCAAGCTCTTCCATTTGTACCGGTGTGTTTGACAACAAAATACAGACCAAATCCTTTATCTTGGGACTTCGAAATAACTGTATCAACTAATTATTCAGTTTTCCTAGAAATACTGATGCCTGGAGGTCAATTTAGTTCTATTGCGCCATCAATACTATCATTAATGGGCGAGTTATCACGTTTGATGTGTTATAGCACAGGCCAAGCTCTTCCATTTGTACCGCTGTGTTTGACAACAAAATACAGAGCAAATCCTTTATCTTGGGACTTCGAAATAACTGTGTCATATCGCAAATTCAACTAATTATCTAGTGTTCCTAGTAATACTGATGCCTGGAGGTGAATTTAGTTCTATTGCGCCATCAATACTATCATTAATGGGCGAGTTATCACGTTTGCAGTGTTATAGCACAGGCCAAGCTGTTCCATTTGTACCGGTGTGTTTGACAACAAAATACAGACCAAATCCTTTATCTTGGGACTTCGAAATAACTGTGACATATTGCAAATTCAACTAATTAGCCAGTTTTGCTAGTAAAACTGATGCCTGGAGGTCATTTTAGTTCTATTGCGCCTTCAATACTATCATTAATGACCGAGTTGTCGCATTTTCAGTGTTATGGCACCACCAAGCTCTTCCATTTGTACCGGTGTGTTTGACAACAAAACACAGAGCAAATCCTTTATTTGGGACTTCGAAATAACTGTGTTATCTTGCCAATTCAACTAATTATCTAGTTTTCCTAGTCACTCTGATGCCTGGAGGTCATTTTTGTTCTATTGCGCCATAAATACTATCATTAATGGCCGAGTTGTCACATGTTCAGTGTTGTGGCACCGCCAAGCCCTTCCATTTGTACCACCGGTGTGTTTGACAACAAAATACAGAGCAAATCATTTATCTTGGGACTTCGAAATAACTGTGTCATATCGCAAATTCAACTAATTATCCAGTTTTTCTGGTAACACTGATGCCTGGAAGTCAATTTAGTTCTATTGCGCCTTCAATACTATCATTAATGGCCGAGTTGTGACCTTTGCAGTGTTATGGCACAGGCCAACCTCGTCCATTTGTACCGGTGTGTTTGACAACAAAACACAGAGCAAATCCTTTATATTAGGACTTCGAAATAACTGTCTTATATCGCAAATTCAACTAATTATAAAGTTTTTCTAGTAACACTGATGCCTGGACGTCAATTTAGTTCAATTGCTCCATCAATACTATCATTAATGGCCGAGTTGTCACGTTTGCAGTGTTATGGCACAGGCGAAGCTCTTCCATTTGTACCGCTGTGTTTGACAACAAAATACAGAGCAAATCCTTTATCTTGGGACTTCGAAATAACTGTGTCATATCGCAAATTCAACCCATTATCAAGTTTTCCTAGTAATACTGATGCCTGGAGGTGAATTTAGTTCTATTGCGCCATCAATACCATCATTAATGGGCGAGTTATCACGTTTGCAGTGTTATAGGACAGGCCAAGCTCTTCCATTTGTACCGGTGTGTTTGACAACAAAATACAGACCAAATCCTTTATCTTGGGACTTCGAAATAACTGTATCAACTAATTATCCAGTTTTCCTAGAAATACTGATGCCTGGAGGTCAATTTAGTTCTATTGCGCCATCAATACTATCATTAATGGGCGAGTTATCACGTTTGATGTGTTATAGCACAGGCCAAGCTCTTCCATTTGTACCGCTGTGTTTGACAACAAAATACAGAGCAAATCCTTTATCTTGGGACTTCGAAATAACTGTGTCATATCGCAAATTCAACTAATTATCCAGTTTTTCTGGTAACACTGATGTCTGGAGGTCAATTTAGTTCTATTGCGCCTTCAATACTATCATTAATGGCCGAGTTGTGATATTTGCAGTGTTATGGCACAGGCCAAGCTCTTCCATTTGTACCGCTGTGTTTGACAACAAAATACAGAGCAAATCCATTATCTTGGGACTTCGAAATAACTGTATCAACTAATTATCCAGTTTTCCTAGAAATACTGATGCCTGGAGGTCAATTTAGTTCTATTGCGCCATCAACACTATCATTAATGGGCGAGTTATCACGTTTGATGTGTTATAGCACAGGCCAAGCTCTTCCATTTGTACCGCTGTGTTTGACAACAAAATACAGAGCAAATCCTTTATCTTGGGACTTCGAAATAACTGTGTCATATCGCAAATTCAACTAATTATCCAGTTTTTCTGGTAACACTGATGTCTGGAGGTCACTTTAGTTCTATTGCGCCTTCAATACTATCATTAATGGCCGAGTTGTGATATTTGCAGTGTTATGGCACAGGCCAAGCTCTTCCATTTGTACCGGTGTGTTTGACAACAAAACACAGAGCAAATCCTTTATATTAGGACTTCGAAATAACTGTCTTATATCGCAAATTCAACTAATTATAAAGTTTTTCTAGTAACACTGATGCCTGGACGTCAATTTAGTTCAATTGCGCCATCAATACTATCATTAATGGCCGAGTTGTCACGTTTGCAGTGTTATGGCACAGGCCAAGCTCTTCCATTTGTACCGCTGTGTTTGACAACAAAATACAGAGCAAATCCTTTATCTTGGGACTTCGAAATAACTGTTTCATATCGCAAATTCAACCAATTATCAAGTTTTCCTAGTAATACTGATGCCTGGAGGTGAATTTAGTTCTATTGCGCCATCAATACCATCATTAATGGGCGAGTTATCACGTTTGCAGTGTTATAGCACAGGCCAAGCTCTTCCATTTGTACCGGTGTGTTTGACAACAAAATACAGACCAAATCCTTTATCTTGGGACTTCGAAATAACTGTATCAACTAATTATCCAGTTTTCCTAGAAATACTGATGCCTGGAGGTCAATTTAGTTCTATTGCGCCATCAACACTATCATTAATGGGCGAGTTATCACGTTTGATGTGTTATAGCACAGGCCAAGCTCTTCCATTTGTACCGCTGTGTTTGACAACAAAATACAGAGCAAATCCTTTATCTTGGGACTTCGAAATAACTGTGTCATATCGCAAATTCAACTAATTATCCAGTTTTTCTGGTAACACTGATGTCTGGAGGTCACTTTAGTTCTATTGCGCCTTCAATACTATCATTAATGGCCGAGTTGTGATATTTGCAGTGTTATGGCACAGGCCAAGCTCTTCCATTTGTACCGGTGTGTTTGACAACAAAACACAGAGCAAATCCTTTATATTAGGACTTCGAAATAACTGTCTTATATCGCAAATTCAACTAATTATAAAGTTTTTCTAGTAACACTGATGCCTGGACGTCAATTTAGTTCAATTGCGCCATCAATACTATCATTAATGGCCGAGTTGTCACGTTTGCAGTGTTATGGCACAGGCCAAGCTCTTCCATTTGTACCGCTGTGTTTGACAACAAAATACAGAGCAAATCCTTTATCTTGGGACTTCGAAATAACTGTTTCATATCGCAAATTCAACCAATTATCAAGTTTTCCTAGTAATACTGATGCCTGGAGGTGAATTTAGTTCTATTGCGCCATCAATACCATCATTAATGGGCGAGTTATCACGTTTGCAGTGTTATAGCACAGGCCAAGCTCTTCCATTTGTACCGGTGTGTTTGACAACAAAATACAGACCAAATCCTTTATCTTGGGACTTCGAAATAACTGTATCAACTAATTATCCAGTTTTCCTAGAAATACTGATGCCTGGAGGTCAATTTAGTTCTATTGCGCCATCAATACTATCATTAATGGGCAAGTTATTACGTTTGATGTGTTATAGCACAGGCCAAGCTCTTCCATTGGTACCGCTGTGTTTGACAACAAAACACAGAGCAAATCCTTTATCTTGGGACTTCGAAATAACTGTCTTATATCGCAAATTCAACTAATTATAAAGTTTTTCTAGTAACACTGATGCCTGGAGGTGAATTTAGTTCTATTGCGCCATCAATACCATCATTAATGGCCGAGTTGTGATATTTGCAGTGTTATGGCACAGGCCAAGCTCTTCCATTTGTACCGCTGTGTTTGACAACAAAATACAGAGCAAATCCATTATCTTGGGACTTCGAAATAACTGTATCAACTAATTATCCAGTTTTCCTAGAAATACTGATGCCTGGAGGTCAATTTAGTTCTATTGCGCCATCAACACTATCATTAATGGGCGAGTTATCACGTTTGATGTGTTATAGCACAGGCCAAGCTCTTCCATTTGTACCGCTGTGTTTGACAACAAAATACAGAGCAAATCCTTTATCTTGGGACTTCGAAATAACTGTGTCATATCGCAAATTCAACTAATTATCCAGTTTTTCTGGTAACACTGATGTCTGGAGGTCACTTTAGTTCTATTGCGCCTTCAATACTATCATTAATGGCCGAGTTGTGATATTTGCAGTGTTATGGCACAGGCCAAGCTCTTCCATTTGTACCGGTGTGTTTGACAACAAAACACAGAGCAAATCCTTTATATTAGGACTTCGAAATAACTGTCTTATATCGCAAATTCAACTAATTATAAAGTTTTTCTAGTAACACTGATGCCTGGACGTCAATTTAGTTCAATTGCGCCATCAATACTATCATTAATGGCCGAGTTGTCACGTTTGCAGTGTTATGGCACAGGCCAAGCTCTTCCATTTGTACCGCTGTGTTTGACAACAAAATACAGAGCAAATCCTTTATCTTGGGACTTCGAAATAACTGTTTCATATCGCAAATTCAACCAATTATCAAGTTTTCCTAGTAATACTGATGCCTGGAGGTGAATTTAGTTCTATTGCGCCATCAATACCATCATTAATGGGCGAGTTATCACGTTTGCAGTGTTATAGCACAGGCCAAGCTCTTCCATTTGTACCGGTGTGTTTGACAACAAAATACAGACCAAATCCTTTATCTTGGGACTTCGAAATAACTGTATCAACTAATTATCCAGTTTTCCTAGAAATACTGATGCCTGGAGGTCAATTTAGTTCTATTGCGCCATCAATACTATCATTAATGGGCAAGTTATTACGTTTGATGTGTTATAGCACAGGCCAAGCTCTTCCATTGGTACCGCTGTGTTTGACAACAAAACACAGAGCAAATCCTTTATCTTGGGACTTCGAAATAACTGTCTTATATCGCAAATTCAACTAATTATAAAGTTTTTCTAGTAACACTGATGCCTGGAGGTGAATTTAGTTCTATTGCGCCATCAATACCATCATTAATGGGCGAGTTATCACGTTTGCAGTGTTATAGGACAGGCCAAGCTCTTCCATTTGTACCGGTGTGTTTGACAACAAAATACAGACCAAATCCTTTATCTTGGGACTTCGAAATAACTGTATCAACTAATTATCCAGTTTTCCTAGAAATACTGATGCCTGGAGGTCAATTTAGTTCTATTGCGCCATCAATACTATCATTAATGGGCGAGTTATCACGTTTGATGTGTTATAGCACAGGCCAAGCTCTTCCATTTGTACCGGTGTGTTTGACAACAAAATACAGACCAAATCCTTTATCTTGGGACTTCGAAATAACTGTATCAACTAATTATCCAGTTTTCCTAGAAATACTGATGCCTGGAGGTCAATTTAGTTCTATTGCGCCATCAATACTATCATTAATGGGCGAGTTATCACGTTTGATGTGTTATAGCACAGGCCAAGCTCTTCCATTTGTACCGCTGTGTTTGACAACAAAATACAGAGCAAATCCTTTATCTTGGGACTTCGAAATAACTGTGTCATATCGCAAATTCAACTAATTATCTAGTTTTCCTAGTAATACTGATGCCTGGAGGTGAATTTAGTTCTATTGCGCCATCAATAATATCATTAATGGGCGAGTTATCACGTTTGCAGTGTTATAGCACAGGCCAAGCTGTTCCATTTGTACCGGTGTGTTTGACAACAAAATACAGACCAAATCCTTTATTTTGGAACTTCGAAATAACTGTGACATATTGCAAATTCAACTAATTAGCCAGTTTTGCTAGTAAAACTGATGCCTGGAGGTCATTTTAGTTCTATTGCGCCTTCAATACTATCATTAATGACCGAGTTGTCGCATTTTCAGTGTTATGGCACCACCAAGCTCTTCCATTTGTACCGGTGTGTTTGACAACAAAACACAGAGCAAATCCTTTATTTGGGACTTCGAAATAACTGTGTTATCTTGCCAATTCAACTAATTATCTAGTTTTCCTAGTCACTCTGATGCCTGGAGGTCATTTTTGTTCTATTGCGCCATAAATACTATCATTAATGGCCGAGTTGTCACATGTTCAGTGTTGTGGCACCGCCAAGCCCTTCCATTTGTACCAACGGTGTGTTTGACAACAAAATACAGAGCAAATCATTTATCTTGGGACTTCGAAATAACTGTGTCATATCGCAAATTCAACTAATTATCCAGTTTTTCTGGTAACACTGATGCCTGGAAGTCAATTTAGTTCTATTGCGCCTTCAATACTATCATTAATGGCCGAGTTGTGACCTTTGCAGTGTTATGGCACAGGCCAACCTCGTCCATTTGTACCGGTGTGTTTGACAACAAAACACAGAGCAAATCCTTTATATTAGGACTTCGAAATAACTGTCTTATATCGCAAATTCAACTAATTATAAAGTTTTTCTAGTAACACTGATGCCTGGACGTCAATTTAGTTCAATTGCGCCATCAATACTATCATTAATGGCCGAGTTGTCACGTTTGCAGTGTTATGGCACAGGCGAAGCTCTTCCATTTGTACCGCTGTGTTTGACAAAAAAATACAGAGCAAATCCTTTATCTTGGGACTTCGAAATAACTGTGTCATATCGCAAATTCAACCCATTAGCAAGTTTTTCTAGTAATACTGATGCCTGGAGGTGAATTTAGTTCTATTGCGCCATCAATACCATCATTAATGGGCGAGTTATCACGTTTGCAGTGTTATAGGACAGGCCAAGCTCTTCCATTTGTACCGGTGTGTTTGACAACAAAATACAGACCAAATCCTTTATCTTGGGACTTCGAAATAACTGTATCAACTAATTATCCAGTTTTCCTAGAAATACTGATGCCTGGAGGTCAATTTAGTTCTATTGCGCCATCAATACTATCATTAATGGGCGAGTTATCACGTTTGATGTGTTATAGCACAGGCCAAGCTCTTCCATTTGTACCGCTGTGTTTGACAACAAAATACAGAGCAAATCCTTTATCTTGGGACTTCGAAATAACTGTGTCATATCGCAAATTCAACTAATTATCCAGTTTTTCTGGTAACACTGATGTCTGGAGGTCAATTTAGTTCTATTGCGCCTTCAATACTATCATTAATGGCCGAGTTGTGATATTTGCAGTGTTATGGCACAGGCCAAGCTCTTCCATTTGTACCGCTGTGTTTGACAACAAAATACAGAGCAAATCCATTATCTTGGGACTTCGAAATAACTGTATCAACTAATTATCCAGTTTTCCTAGAAATACTGATGCCTGGAGGTCAATTTAGTTCTATTGCGCCATCAACACTATCATTAATGGGCGAGTTATCACGTTTGATGTGTTATAGCACAGGCCAAGCTCTTCCATTTGTACCGCTGTGTTTGACAACAAAATACAGAGCAAATCCTTTATCTTGGGACTTCGAAATAACTGTGTCATATCGCAAATTCAACTAATTATCCAGTTTTTCTGGTAACACTGATGTCTGGAGGTCACTTTAGTTCTATTGCGCCTTCAATACTATCATTAATGGCCGAGTTGTGATATTTGCAGTGTTATGGCACAGGCCAAGCTCTTCCATTTGTACCGGTGTGTTTGACAACAAAACACAGAGCAAATCCTTTATATTAGGACTTCGAAATAACTGTCTTATATCGCAAATTCAACTAATTATAAAGTTTTTCTAGTAACACTGATGCCTGGACGTCAATTTAGTTCAATTGCGCCATCAATACTATCATTAATGGCCGAGTTGTCACGTTTGCAGTGTTATGGCACAGGCCAAGCTCTTCCATTTGTACCGCTGTGTTTGACAACAAAATACAGAGCAAATCCTTTATCTTGGGACTTCGAAATAACTGTTTCATATCGCAAATTCAACCAATTATCAAGTTTTCCTAGTAATACTGATGCCTGGAGGTGAATTTAGTTCTATTGCGCCATCAATACCATCATTAATGGGCGAGTTATCACGTTTGCAGTGTTATAGCACAGGCCAAGCTCTTCCATTTGTACCGGTGTGTTTGACAACAAAATACAGACCAAATCCTTTATCTTGGGACTTCGAAATAACTGTATCAACTAATTATCCAGTTTTCCTAGAAATACTGATGCCTGGAGGTCAATTTAGTTCTATTGCGCCATCAATACTATCATTAATGGGCAAGTTATTACGTTTGATGTGTTATAGCACAGGCCAAGCTCTTCCATTGGTACCGCTGTGTTTGACAACAAAACACAGAGCAAATCCTTTATCTTGGGACTTCGAAATAACTGTCTTATATCGCAAATTCAACTAATTGTAAAGTTTTTCTAGTAACACTGATGCCTGGAGGTGAATTTAGTTCTATTGCGCCATCAATACAATCATTAATGGGCGAGTTATCACGTTTGCAGTGTTATAGGACAGGCCAAGCTCTTCCATTTGTACCGGTGTGTTTGACAACAAAATACAGACCAAATCCTTTATCTTGGGACTTCGAAATAACTGTATCAACTAATTATCCAGTTTTCCTAGAAATACTGATGCCTGGAGGTCAATTTAGTTCTATTGCGCCATCAATACTATCATTAATGGGCGAGTTATCACGTTTGATGTGTTATAGCACAGGCCAAGCTCTTCCATTTGTACCGCTGTGTTTGACAACAAAATACAGACCAAATCCTTTATCTTGGGACTTCGAAATAACTGTATCAACTAATTATCCAGTTTTCCTAGAAATACTGATGCCTGGAGGTCAATTTAGTTCTATTGCGCCATCAATACTATCATTAATGGGCGAGTTATCACGTTTGATGTGTTATAGCACAGGCCAAGCTCTTCCATTTGTACCGCTGTGTTTGACAACAAAATACAGAGCAAATCCTTTATCTTGGGACTTCGAAATAACTGTGTCATATCGCAAATTCAACTAATTATCTAGTTTTCCTAGTAATACTGATGCCTGGAGGTGAATTTAGTTCTATTGCGCCATCAATACTATCATTAATGGGCGAGTTATCACGTTTGCAGTGTTATAGCACAGGCCAAGCTGTTCCATTTGTACCGGTGTGTTTGACAACAAAATACAGACCAAATCCTTTATTTTGGAACTTCGAAATAACTGTGACATATTGCAAATTCAACTAATTAGCCAGTTTTGCTAGTAAAACTGATGCCTGGAGGTCATTTTAGTTCTATTGCGCCTTCAATACTATCATTAATGACCGAGTTGTCGCATTTTCAGTGTTATGGCACCACCAAGCTCTTCCATTTGTACCGGTGTGTTTGACAACAAAACACAGAGCAAATCCTTTATTTGGGACTTCGAAATAACTGTGTTATCTTGCCAATTCAACTAATTATCTAGTTTTGCTAGTCACTCTGATGCCTGGAGGTCATTTTTGTTCTATTGCGCCATAAATACTATCATTAATGGCCGAGTTGTCACATGTTCAGTGTTGTGGCACCGCCAAGCCCTTCCATTTGTACCACCGGTGTGTTTGACAACAAAATACAGAGCAAATCCTTTATCTTGGGACTTCGAAATAACTGTGTCATATCGCAAATTCAACTAATTATCCAGTTTTTCTGGTAACACTGATGCCTGGAAGTCAATTTAGTTCTATTGCGCCTTCAATACTATCATTAATGGCCGAGTTGTGACCTTTGCAGTGTTATGGCACAGGCCAACCTCGTCCATTTGTACCGGTGTGTTTGACAACAAAACACAGAGCAAATCCTTTATATTAGGACTTCGAAATAACTGTCTTATATCGCAAATTCAACTAATTATAAAGTTTTTCTAGTAACACTGATGCCTGGACGTCAATTTAGTTCAATTGCGCCATCAATACTATCATTAATGGCCGAGTTGTCCCGTTTGCAGTGTTATGGCACAGGCCAAGCTCTTCCATTTGTACCGATGTGTTTGACAACAAAATACAGAGCAAATCCTTTATCTTGGGACTTCGAAATAACTGTGTCATATCGCAAATTCAACCCATTATCAAGTTTTCCTAGTAATACTGATGCCTGGAGGTGAATTTAGTTCTATTGCGCCATCAATACCATCATTAATGGCCGAGTTGTGATATTTGCAGTGTTATGGCACAGGCCAAGCTCTTCCATTTGTACCGCTGTGTTTGACAACAAAATACAGAGCAAATCCATTATCTTGGGACTTCGAAATAACTGTATCAACTAATTATCCAGTTTTCCTAGAAATACTGATGCCTGGAGGTCAATTTAGTTCTATTGCGCCATCAACACTATCATTAATGGGCGAGTTATCACGTTTGATGTGTTATAGCACAGGCCAAGCTCTTCCATTTGTACCGCTGTGTTTGACAACAAAATACAGAGCAAATCCTTTATCTTGGGACTTCGAAATAACTGTGTCATATCGCAAATTCAACTAATTATCCAGTTTTTCTGGTAACACTGATGTCTGGAGGTCACTTTAGTTCTATTGCGCCTTCAATACTATCATTAATGGCCGAGTTGTGATATTTGCAGTGTTATGGCACAGGCCAAGCTCTTCCATTTGTACCGGTGTGTTTGACAACAAAACACAGAGCAAATCCTTTATATTAGGACTTCGAAATAACTGTCTTATATCGCAAATTCAACTAATTATAAAGTTTTTCTAGTAACACTGATGCCTGGACGTCAATTTAGTTCAATTGCGCCATCAATACTATCATTAATGGCCGAGTTGCCACGTTTGCAGTGTTATGGCACAGGCCAAGCTCTTCCATTGGTACCGCTGTGTTTGACAACTAAACACAGAGCAAATCCTTTATCTTGGGACTTCGAAATAACTGTCTTATATCGCAAATTCAACTAATTATAAAGTTTTTCTAGTAACACTGATGCCTGGAGGTGAATTTAGTTCTATTGCGCCATCAATACCATCATTAATGGGCGAGTTATCACGTTTGCAGTGTTATAGGACAGGCCAAGCTCTTCCATTTGTACCGGTGTGTTTGACAACAAAATACAGACCAAATCCTTTATCTTGGGACTTCGAAATAACTGTATCAACTAATTATCCAGTTTTCCTAGAAATACTGATGCCTGGAGGTCAATTTAGTTCTATTGCGCCATCAATACTATCATTAATGGGCGAGTTATCACGTTTGCAGTGTTATAGCACAGGCCAAGCTGTTCCATTTGTACCGGTGTGTTTGACAACAAAATACAGACCAAATCCTTTATTTTGGAACTTCGAAATAACTGTGACATATTGCAAATTCAACTAATTAGCCAGTTTTGCTAGTAAAACTGATGCCTGGAGGTCATTTTAGTTCTATTGCGCCTTCAATACTATCATTAATGACCGAGTTGTCGCATTTTCAGTGTTATGGCACCACCAAGCTCTTCCATTTGTACCGGTGTGTTTGACAACAAAACACAGAGCAAATCCTTTATTTGGGACTTCGAAATAACTGTGTTATCTTGCCAATTCAACTAATTATCTAGTTTTCCTAGTCACTCTGATGCCTGGAGGTCATTTTTGTTCTATTGCGCCATAAATACTATCATTAATGGCCGAGTTGTCACATGTTCAGTGTTGTGGCACCGCCAAGCCCTTCCATTTGTACCACCGGTGTGTTTAACAACAAAATACAGAGCAAATCCTTTATCTTGGGACTTCGAAATAACTGTCTTATATCGCAAATTCAACTAATTATAAAGTTGTTCTAGTAACACTGATGCCTGGACGTCAATTTAGTTCAATTGCGCCATCAATACTATCATTAATGGCCGAGTTGTCACGTTTGCAGTGTTATGGCACAGGCCAAGCTCTTCCATTTGTACCGCTGTGTTTGACAACAAAATACAGAGCAAATCCTTTATCTTGGGACTTCGAAATAACTGTTTCATATCGCAAATTCAACCAATTATCAAGTTTTTCTAGTAACACTGATGCCTGGAGGTGAATTTAGTTCTATTGCGCCATCAATACCATCATTAATGGGCGAGTTATCACGTTTGCAGTGTTATAGGACAGGCCAAGCTCTTCCATTTGTACCGGTGTGTTTGACAACAAAATACAGACCAAATCCTTTATCTTGGGACTTCGAAATAACTGTATCAACTAATTATCCAGTTTTCCTAGAAATACTGATGCCTGGAGGTCAATTTAGTTCTATTGCGCCATCAATACTATCATTAATGGGCGAGTTATCACGTTTGATGTGTTATAGCACAGGCCAAGCTCTTCCATTTGTACCGGTGTGTTTGACAACAAAATACAGACCAAATCCTTTATCTTGGGACTTCGAAATAACTGTATCAACTAATTATCCAGTTTTCCTAGAAATACTGATGCCTGGAGGTCAATTTAGTTCTATTGCGCCATCAATACTATCATTAATGGGCGAGTTATCACGTTTGATGTGTTATAGCACAGGCCAAGCTCTTCCATTTGTACCGCTGTGTTTGACAACAAAATACAGAGCAAATCCTTTATCTTGGGACTTCGAAATAACTGTGTCATATCGCAAATTCAACTAATTATCTAGTGTTCCTAGTAATACTGATGCCTGGAGGTGAATTTAGTTCTATTGCGCCATCAATACTATCATTAATGGGCGAGTTATCACGTTTGCAGTGTTATAGCACAGGCCAAGCTGTTCCATTTGTACCGGTGTGTTTGACAACAAAATACAGACCAAATCCTTTATCTTGGGACTTCGAAATAACTGTGACATATTGCAAATTCAACTAATTAGCCAGTTTTGCTAGTAAAACTGATGCCTGGAGGTCATTTTAGTTCTATTGCGCCTTCAATACTATCATTAATGACCGAGTTGTCGCATTTTCAGTGTTATGGCACCACCAAGCTCTTCCATTTGTACCGGTGTGTTTGACAACAAAACACAGAGCAAATCCTTTATTTGGGACTTCGAAATAACTGTGTTATCTTGCCAATTCAACTAATTATCTAGTTTTCCTAGTCACTCTGATGCCTGGAGGTCATTTTTGTTCTATTGCGCCATAAATACTATCATTAATGGCCGAGTTGTCACATGTTCAGTGTTGTGGCACCGCCAAGCCCTTCCATTTGTACCACCGGTGTGTTTGACAACAAAATACAGAGCAAATCATTTATCTTGGGACTTCGAAATAACTGTGTCATATCGCAAATTCAACTAATTATCCAGTTTTTCTGGTAACACTGATGCCTGGAAGTCAATTTAGTTCTATTGCGCCTTCAATACTATCATTAATGGCCGAGTTGTGACCTTTGCAGTGTTATGGCACAGGCCAACCTCGTCCATTTGTACCGGTGTGTTTGACAACAAAACACAGAGCAAATCCTTTATATTAGGACTTCGAAATAACTGTCTTATATCGCAAATTCAACTAATTATAAAGTTTTTCTAGTAACACTGATGCCTGGACGTCAATTTAGTTCAATTGCTCCATCAATACTATCATTAATGGCCGAGTTGTCACGTTTGCAGTGTTATGGCACAGGCGAAGCTCTTCCATTTGTACCGCTGTGTTTGACAACAAAATACAGAGCAAATCCTTTATCTTGGGACTTCGAAATAACTGTGTCATATCGCAAATTCAACCCATTATCAAGTTTTCCTAGTAATACTGATGCCTGGAGGTGAATTTAGTTCTATTGCGCCATCAATACCATCATTAATGGGCGAGTTATCACGTTTGCAGTGTTATAGGACAGGCCAAGCTCTTCCATTTGTACCGGTGTGTTTGACAACAAAATACAGACCAAATCCTTTATCTTGGGACTTCGAAATAACTGTATCAACTAATTATCCAGTTTTCCTAGAAATACTGATGCCTGGAGGTCAATTTAGTTCTATTGCGCCATCAATACTATCATTAATGGGCGAGTTATCACGTTTGATGTGTTATAGCACAGGCCAAGCTCTTCCATTTGTACCGCTGTGTTTGACAACAAAATACAGAGCAAATCCTTTATCTTGGGACTTCGAAATAACTGTGTCATATCGCAAATTCAACTAATTATCCAGTTTTTCTGGTAACACTGATGTCTGGAGGTCAATTTAGTTCTATTGCGCCTTCAATACTATCATTAATGGCCGAGTTGTGATATTTGCAGTGTTATGGCACAGGCCAAGCTCTTCCATTTGTACCGCTGTGTTTGACAACAAAATACAGAGCAAATCCATTATCTTGGGACTTCGAAATAACTGTATCAACTAATTATCCAGTTTTCCTAGAAATACTGATGCCTGGAGGTCAATTTAGTTCTATTGCGCCATCAACACTATCATTAATGGGCGAGTTATCACGTTTGATGTGTTATAGCACAGGCCAAGCTCTTCCATTTGTACCGCTGTGTTTGACAACAAAATACAGGGCAAATCCTTTATCTTGGGACTTCGAAATAACTGTGTCATATCGCAAATTCAACTAATTATCCAGTTTTTCTGGTAACACTGATGTCTGGAGGTCACTTTAGTTCTATTGCGCCTTCAATACTATCATTAATGGCCGAGTTGTGATATTTGCAGTGTTATGGCACAGGCCAAGCTCTTCCATTTGTACCGGTGTGTTTGACAACAAAACACAGAGCAAATCCTTTATATTAGGACTTCGAAATAACTGTCTTATATCGCAAATTCAACTAATTATAAAGTTTTTCTAGTAACACTGATGCCTGGACGTCAATTTAGTTCAATTACGCCATCAATACTATCATTAATGGCCGAGTTGTCACGTTTGCAGTGTTATGGCACAGGCCAAGCTCTTCCATTTGTACCGCTGTGTTTGACAACAAAATACAGAGCAAATCCTTTATCTTGGGACTTCGAAATAACTGTTTCATATCGCAAATTCAACCAATTATCAAGTTTTCCTAGTAATACTGATGCCTGGAGGTGAATTTAGTTCTATTGCGCCATCAATACCATCATTAATGGGCGAGTTATCACGTTTGCAGTGTTATAGCACAGGCCAAGCTCTTCCATTTGTACCGGTGTGTTTGACAACAAAATACAGACCAAATCCTTTATCTTGGGACTTCGAAATAACTGTATCAACTAATTATCCAGTTTTCCTAGAAATACTGATGCCTGGAGGTCAAATTAGTTCTATTGCGCCATCAATACTATCATTAATGGGCAAGTTATTACGTTTGATGTGTTATAGCACAGGCCAAGCTCTTCCATTGGTACCGCTGTGTTTGACAACAAAACACAGAGCAAATCCTTTATCTTGGGACTTCGAAATAACTGTCTTATATCGCAAATTCAACTAATTATAAAGTTTTTCTAGTAACACTGATGCCTGGAGGTGAATTTAGTTCTATTGCGCCATAAATACTATCATTAATGGCCGAGTTGTCACATGTTCAGTGTTGTGGCACCGCCAAGCCCTTCCATTTGTACCACCGGTGTGTTTGACAACAAAATACAGAGCAAATCATTTATCTTGGGACTTCGAAATAACTGTGTCATATCGCAAATTCAACTAATTATCCAGTTTTTCTGGTAACACTGATGCCTGGAAGTCAATTTAGTTCTATTGCGCCTTCAATACTATCATTAATGGCCGAGTTGTGACCTTTGCAGTGTTATGGCACAGGCCAACCTCGTCCATTTGTACCGGTGTGTTTGACAACAAAACACAGAGCAAATCCTTTATATTAGGACTTCGAAATAACTGTCTTATATCGCAAATTCAACTAATTATAAAGTTTTTCTAGTAACACTGATGCCTGGACGTCAATTTAGTTCAATTGCTCCATCAATACTATCATTAATGGCCGAGTTGTCACGTTTGCAGTGTTATGGCACAGGCGAAGCTCTTCCATTTGTACCGCTGTGTTTGACAACAAAATACAGAGCAAATCCTTTATCTTGGGACTTCGAAATAACTGTGTCATATCGCAAATTCAACCCATTATCAAGTTTTCCTAGTAATACTGATGCCTGGAGGTGAATTTAGTTCTATTGCGCCATCAATACCATCATTAATGGGCGAGTTATCACGTTTGCAGTGTTATAGGACAGGCCAAGCTCTTCCATTTGTACCGGTGTGTTTGACAACAAAATACAGACCAAATCCTTTATCTTGGGACTTCGAAATAACTGTATCAACTAATTATCCAGTTTTCCTAGAAATACTGATGCCTGGAGGTCAATTTAGTTCTATTGCGCCATCAATACTATCATTAATGGGCGAGTTATCACGTTTGATGTGTTATAGCACAGGCCAAGCTCTTCCATTTGTACCGCTGTGTTTGACAACAAAATACAGAGCAAATCCTTTATCTTGGGACTTCGAAATAACTGTGTCATATCGCAAATTCAACTAATTATCCAGTTTTTCTGGTAACACTGATGTCTGGAGGTCAATTTAGTTCTATTGCGCCTTCAATACTATCATTAATGGCCGAGTTGTGATATTTGCAGTGTTATGGCACAGGCCAAGCTCTTCCATTTGTACCGCTGTGTTTGACAACAAAATACAGAGCAAATCCATTATCTTGGGACTTCGAAATAACTGTATCAACTAATTATCCAGTTTTCCTAGAAATACTGATGCCTGGAGGTCAATTTAGTTCTATTGCGCCATCAACACTATCATTAATGGGCGAGTTATCACGTTTGATGTGTTATAGCACAGGCCAAGCTCTTCCATTTGTACCGCTGTGTTTGACAACAAAATACAGGGCAAATCCTTTATCTTGGGACTTCGAAATAACTGTGTCATATCGCAAATTCAACTAATTATCCAGTTTTTCTGGTAACACTGATGTCTGGAGGTCACTTTAGTTCTATTGCGCCTTCAATACTATCATTAATGGCCGAGTTGTGATATTTGCAGTGTTATGGCACAGGCCAAGCTCTTCCATTTGTACCGGTGTGTTTGACAACAAAACACAGAGCAAATCCTTTATATTAGGACTTCGAAATAACTGTCTTATATCGCAAATTCAACTAATTATAAAGTTTTTCTAGTAACACTGATGCCTGGACGTCAATTTAGTTCAATTGCGCCATCAATACTATCATTAATGGCCGAGTTGTCACGTTTGCAGTGTTATGGCACAGGCCAAGCTCTTCCATTTGTACCGCTGTGTTTGACAACAAAATACAGAGCAAATCCTTTATCTTGGGACTTCGAAATAACTGTTTCATATCGCAAATTCAACCAATTATCAAGTTTTCCTAGTAATACTGATGCCTGGAGGTGAATTTAGTTCTATTGCGCCATCAATACCATCATTAATGGGCGAGTTATCACGTTTGCAGTGTTATAGCACAGGCCAAGCTCTTCCATTTGTACCGGTGTGTTTGACAACAAAATACAGACCAAATCCTTTATCTTGGGACTTCGAAATAACTGTATCAACTAATTATCCAGTTTTCCTAGAAATACTGATGCCTGGAGGTCAAATTAGTTCTATTGCGCCATCAATACTATCATTAATGGGCAAGTTATTACGTTTGATGTGTTATAGCACAGGCCAAGCTCTTCCATTGGTACCGCTGTGTTTGACAACAAAACACAGAGCAAATCCTTTATCTTGGGACTTCGAAATAACTGTCTTATATCGCAAATTCAACTAATTATAAAGTTTTTCTAGTAACACTGATGCCTGGAGGTGAATTTAGTTCTATTGCGCCATCAATACCATCATTAATGGGCGAGTTATCACGTTTGCAGTGTTATAGGACAGGCCAAGCTCTTCCATTTGTACCGGTGTGTTTGACAACAAAATACAGACCAAATCCTTTATCTTGGGACTTCGAAATAACTGTATCAACTAATTATCCAGTTTTCCTAGAAATACTGATGCCTGGAGGTCAATTTAGTTCTATTGCGCCATCAATACTATCATTAATGGGCGAGTTATCACGTTTGATGTGTTATAGCACAGGCCAAGCTCTTCCATTTGTACCGGTGTGTTTGACAACAAAATACAGACCAAATCCTTTATCTTGGGACTTCGAAATAACTGTATCAACTAATTATCCAGTTTTCCTAGAAATACTGATGCCTGGAGGTCAATTTAGTTCTATTGCGCCATCAATACTATCATTAATGGGCGAGTTATCACGTTTGATGTGTTATAGCACAGGCCAAGCTCTTCCATTTGTACCGCTGTGTTTGACAACAAAATACAGAGCAAATCCTTTATCTTGGGACTTCGAAATAACTGTGTCATATCGCAAATTCAACTAATTATCTAGTTTTCCTAGTAATACTGATGCCTGGAGGTGAATTTAGTTCTATTGCGCCATCAATAATATCATTAATGGGCGAGTTATCACGTTTGCAGTGTTATAGCACAGGCCAAGCTGTTCCATTTGTACCGGTGTGTTTGACAACAAAATACAGACCAAATCCTTTATTTTGGAACTTCGAAATAACTGTGACATATTGCAAATTCAACTAATTAGCCAGTTTTGCTAGTAAAACTGATGCCTGGAGGTCATTTTAGTTCTATTGCGCCTTCAATACTATCATTAATGACCGAGTTGTCGCATTTTCAGTGTTATGGCACCACCAAGCTCTTCCATTTGTACCGGTGTGTTTGACAACAAAACACAGAGCAAATCCTTTATTTGGGACTTCGAAATAACTGTGTTATCTTGCCAATTCAACTAATTATCTAGTTTTCCTAGTCACTCTGATGCCTGGAGGTCATTTTTGTTCTATTGCGCCATAAATACTATCATTAATGGCCGAGTTGTCACATGTTCAGTGTTGTGGCACCGCCAAGCCCTTCCATTTGTACCACCGGTGTGTTTGACAACAAAATACAGAGCAAATCCTTTATCTTGGGACTTCGAAATAACTGTGTCATATCGCAAATTCAACTAATTATCCAGTTTTTCTGGTAACACTGATGCCTGGAAGTCAATTTAGTTCTATTGCGCCTTCAATACTATCATTAATGGCCGAGTTGTGACCTTTGCAGTGTTATGGCACAGGCCAACCTCGTCCATTTGTACCGGTGTGTTTGACAACAAAACACAGAGCAAATCCTTTATATTAGGACTTCGAAATAACTGTCTTATATCGCAAATTCAACTAATTATAAAGTTTTTCTAGTAACACTGATGCCTGGACGTCAATTTAGTTCAATTGCGCCATCAATACTATCATTAATGGCCGAGTTGTCCCGTTTGCAGTGTTATGGCACAGGCCAAGCTCTTCCATTTGTACCGCTGTGTTTGACAACAAAATACAGAGCAAATCCTTTATCTTGGGACTTCGAAATAACTGTGTCATATCGCAAATTCAACCCATTATCAAGTTTTCCTAGTAATACTGATGCCTGGAGGTGAATTTAGTTCTATTGCGCCATCAATACCATCATTAATGGGCGAGTTATCACGTTTGCAGTGTTATAGGACAGGCCAAGCTCTTCCATTTGTACCGGTGTGTTTGACAACAAAATACAGACCAAATCCTTTATCTTGGGACTTCGAAATAACTGTATCAACTAATTATCCAGTTTTCCTAGAAATACTGATGCCTGGAGGTCAATTTAGTTCTATTGCGCCATCAATACTATCATTAATGGGCGAGTTATTACGTTTGATGTGTTATAGCACAGGCCAAGCTCTTCCATTTGTACCGCTGTGTTTGACAACAAAATACAGAGCAAATCCTTTATCTTGGGACTTCGAAATAACTGTGTCATATCGCAAATTCAACTAATTATCCAGTTTTTCTGGTAACACTGATGTCTGGAGGTCAATTTAGTTCTATTGCGCCTTCAATACTATCATTAATGGCCGAGTTGTGATATTTGCAGTGTTATGGCACAGGCCAAGCTCTTCCATTTGTACCGCTGTGTTTGACAACAAAATACAGAGCAAATCCATTATCTTGGGACTTCGAAATAACTGTATCAACTAATTATCCAGTTTTCCTAGAAATACTGATGCCTGGAGGTCAATTTAGTTCTATTGCGCCATCAACACTATCATTAATGGGCGAGTTATCACGTTTGATGTGTTATAGCACAGGCCAAGCTCTTCCATTTGTACCGCTGTGTTTGACAACAAAATACAGAGCAAATCCTTTATCTTGGGACTTCGAAATAACTGTGTCATATCGCAAATTCAACTAATTATCCAGTTTTTCTGGTAACACTGATGTCTGGAGGTCACTTTAGTTCTATTGCGCCTTCAATACTATCATTAATGGCCGAGTTGTGATATTTGCAGTGTTATGGCACAGGCCAAGCTCTTCCATTTGTACCGGTGTGTTTGACAACAAAACACAGAGCAAATCCTTTATATTAGGACTTCGAAATAACTGTCTTATATCGCAAATTCAACTAATTATAAAGTTTTTCTAGTAACACTGATGCCTGGACGTCAATTTAGTTCAATTGCGCCATCAATACTATCATTAATGGCCGAGTTGCCACGTTTGCAGTGTTATGGCACAGGCCAAGCTCTTCCATTTGTACCGCTGTGTTTGACAACAAAATACAGAGCAAATCCATTATCTTGGGACTTCGAAATAACTGTGTCATATCGCAAATTCAACCAATTATCCAGTTTTCCTAGTAATACTGATGCCTGGAGGTGAATTTAGTTCTATTGCGCCATCAATACCATCATTAATGGGCGAGTTATCACGTTTGCAGTGTTATAGCACAGGCCAAGCTCTTCCATTTGTACCGGTGTGTTTGACAACAAAATACAGACCAAATCCTTTATCTTGGGACTTCGAAATAACTGTATCAACTAATTATCCAGTTTTCCTAGAAATACTGATGCCTGGAGGTCAATTTAGTTCTATTGCGGCATCAATACTATCATTAATGGGCAAGTTATTACGTTTGATGTGTTATAGCACAGGCCAAGCTCTTCCATTGGTACCGCTGTGTTTGACAACTAAACACAGAGCAAATCCTTTATCTTGGGACTTCGAAATAACTGTCTTATATCGCAAATTCAACTAATTATAAAGTTTTTCTAGTAACACTGATGCCTGGAGGTGAATTTAGTTCTATTGCGCCATCAATACCATCATTAATGGGCGAGTTATCACGTTTGCAGTGTTATAGGACAGGCCAAGCTCTTCCATTTGTACCGGTGTGTTTGACAACAAAATACAGACCAAATCCTTTATCTTGGGACTTCGAAATAACTGTATCAACTAATTATCCAGTTTTCCTAGAAATACTGATGCCTGGAGGTGAATTTAGTTCTATTGCGCCATCAATACTATCATTAATGGGCGAGTTATCACGTTTGATGTGTTATAGCACAGGCCAAGCTCTTCCATTTGTACCGCTGTGTTTGACAACAAAATACAGAGCAAATCCTTTATCTTGGGACTTCGAAATAACTGTGTCATATCGCAAATTCAACTAATTATCTAGTTTTCCTAGTAATACTGATGCCTGGAGGTGAATTTAGTTCTATTGCGCCATCAATAATATCATTAATGGGCGAGTTATCACGTTTGCAGTGTTATAGCACAGGCCAAGCTGTTCCATTTGTACCGGTGTGTTTGACAACAAAATACAGACCAAATCCTTTATTTTGGAACTTCGAAATAACTGTGACATATTGCAAATTCAACTAATTAGCCAGTTTTGCTAGTAAAACTGATGCCTGGAGGTCATTTTAGTTCTATTGCGCCTTCAATACTATCATTAATGACCGAGTTGTCGCATTTTCAGTGTTATGGCACCACCAAGCTCTTCCATTTGTACCGGTGTGTTTGACAACAAAACACAGAGCAAATCCTTTATTTGGGACTTCGAAATAACTGTGTTATCTTGCCAATTCAACTAATTATCTAGTTTTCCTAGTCACTCTGATGCCTGGAGGTCATTTTTGTTCTATTGCGCCATAAATACTATCATTAATGGCCGAGTTGTCACATGTTCAGTGTTGTGGCACCGCCAAGCCCTTCCATTTGTACCACCGGTGTGTTTGACAACAAAATACAGAGCAAATCCTTTATCTTGGGACTTCGAAATAACTGTGTCATATCGCAAATTCAACTAATTATCCAGTTTTTCTGGTAACACTGATGCCTGGAAGTCAATTTAGTTCTATTGCGCCTTCAATACTATCATTAATGGCCGAGTTGTGACCTTTGCAGTGTTATGGCACAGGCCAACCTCGTCCATTTGTACCGGTGTGTTTGACAACAAAACACAGAGCAAATCCTTTATATTAGGACTTCGAAATAACTGTCTTATATCGCAAATTCAACTAATTATAAAGTTTTTCTAGTAACACTGATGCCTGGACGTCAATTTAGTTCAATTGCGCCATCAATACTATCATTAATGGCCGAGTTGTCCCGTTTGCAGTGTTATGGCACAGGCCAAGCTCTTCCATTTGTACCGCTGTGTTTGACAACAAAATACAGAGCAAATCCTTTATCTTGGGACTTCGAAATAACTGTGTCATATCGCAAATTCAACCCATTATCAAGTTTTCCTAGTAATACTGATGCCTGGAGGTGAATTTAGTTCTATTGCGCCATCAATACCATCATTAATGGGCGAGTTATCACGTTTGCAGTGTTATAGGACAGGCCAAGCTCTTCCATTTGTACCGGTGTGTTTGACAACAAAATACAGACCAAATCCTTTATCTTGGGACTTCGAAATAACTGTATCAACTAATTATCCAGTTTTCCTAGAAATACTGATGCCTGGAGGTCAATTTAGTTCTATTGCGCCATCAATACTATCATTAATGGGCGAGTTATTACGTTTGATGTGTTATAGCACAGGCCAAGCTCTTCCATTTGTACCGCTGTGTTTGACAACAAAATACAGAGCAAATCCTTTATCTTGGGACTTCGAAATAACTGTGTCATATCGCAAATTCAACTAATTATCCAGTTTTTCTGGTAACACTGATGTCTGGAGGTCAATTTAGTTCTATTGCGCCTTCAATACTATCATTAATGGCCGAGTTGTGATATTTGCAGTGTTATGGCACAGGCCAAGCTCTTCCATTTGTACCGCTGTGTTTGACAACAAAATACAGAGCAAATCCATTATCTTGGGACTTCGAAATAACTGTATCAACTAATTATCCAGTTTTCCTAGAAATACTGATGCCTGGAGGTCAATTTAGTTCTATTGCGCCATCAACACTATCATTAATGGGCGAGTTATCACGTTTGATGTGTTATAGCACAGGCCAAGCTCTTCCATTTGTACCGCTGTGTTTGACAACAAAATACAGAGCAAATCCTTTATCTTGGGACTTCGAAATAACTGTGTCATATCGCAAATTCAACTAATTATCCAGTTTTTCTGGTAACACTGATGTCTGGAGGTCACTTTAGTTCTATTGCGCCTTCAATACTATCATTAATGGCCGAGTTGTGATATTTGCAGTGTTATGGCACAGGCCAAGCTCTTCCATTTGTACCGGTGTGTTTGACAACAAAACACAGAGCAAATCCTTTATATTAGGACTTCGAAATAACTGTCTTATATCGCAAATTCAACTAATTATAAAGTTTTTCTAGTAACACTGATGCCTGGACGTCAATTTAGTTCAATTGCGCCATCAATACTATCATTAATGGCCGAGTTGCCACGTTTGCAGTGTTATGGCACAGGCCAAGCTCTTCCATTTGTACCGCTGTGTTTGACAACAAAATACAGAGCAAATCCATTATCTTGGGACTTCGAAATAACTGTGTCATATCGCAAATTCAACCAATTATCCAGTTTTCCTAGTAATACTGATGCCTGGAGGTGAATTTAGTTCTATTGCGCCATCAATACCATCATTAATGGGCGAGTTATCACGTTTGCAGTGTTATAGCACAGGCCAAGCTCTTCCATTTGTACCGGTGTGTTTGACAACAAAATACAGACCAAATCCTTTATCTTGGGACTTCGAAATAACTGTATCAACTAATTATCCAGTTTTCCTAGAAATACTGATGCCTGGAGGTCAATTTAGTTCTATTGCGGCATCAATACTATCATTAATGGGCAAGTTATTACGTTTGATGTGTTATAGCACAGGCCAAGCTCTTCCATTGGTACCGCTGTGTTTGACAACTAAACACAGAGCAAATCCTTTATCTTGGGACTTCGAAATAACTGTCTTATATCGCAAATTCAACTAATTATAAAGTTTTTCTAGTAACACTGATGCCTGGAGGTGAATTTAGTTCTATTGCGCCATCAATACCATCATTAATGGGCGAGTTATCACGTTTGCAGTGTTATAGGACAGGCCAAGCTCTTCCATTTGTACCGGTGTGTTTGACAACAAAATACAGACCAAATCCTTTATCTTGGGACTTCGAAATAACTGTATCAACTAATTATCCAGTTTTCCTAGAAATACTGATGCCTGGAGGTCAATTTAGTTCTATTGCGCCATCAATACTATCATTAATGGGCGAGTTATCACGTTTGCAGTGTTATAGCACAGGCCAAGCTGTTCCATTTGTACCGGTGTGTTTGACAACAAAATACAGACCAAATCCTTTATTTTGGAACTTCGAAATAACTGTGACATATTGCAAATTCAACTAATTAGCCAGTTTTGCTAGTAAAACTGATGCCTGGAGGTCATTTTAGTTCTATTGCGCCTTCAATACTATCATTAATGACCGAGTTGTCGCATTTTCAGTGTTATGGCACCACCAAGCTCTTCCATTTGTACCGGTGTGTTTGACAACAAAACACAGAGCAAATCCTTTATTTGGGACTTCGAAATAACTGTGTTATCTTGCCAATTCAACTAATTATCTAGTTTTCCTAGTCACTCTGATGCCTGGAGGTCATTTTTGTTCTATTGCGCCATAAATACTATCATTAATGGCCGAGTTGTCACATGTTCAGTGTTGTGGCACCGCCAAGCCCTTCCATTTGTACCACCGGTGTGTTTGACAACAAAATACAGAGCAAATCCTTTATCTTGGGACTTCGAAATAACTGTGTCATATCGCAAATTCAACTAATTATCCAGTTTTTCTGGTAACACTGATGCCTGGAAGTCAATTTAGTTCTATTGCGCCTTCAATACTATCATTAATGGCCGAGTTGTGACCTTTGCAGTGTTATGGCACAGGCCAACCTCGTCCATTTGTACCGGTGTGTTTGACAACAAAACACAGAGCAAATCCTTTATATTAGGACTTCGAAATAACTGTGTTATATCGCAAATTCAACTAATTATAAAGTTTTTCTAGTAACACTGATGCCTGGACGTCAATTTAGTTCAATTGCGCCATCAATACTATCATTAATGGCCGAGTTGTCCCGTTTGCAGTGTTATGGCACAGGCCAAGCTCTTCCATTTGTACCGCTGTGTTTGACAACAAAATACAGAGCAAATCCTTTATCTTGGGACTTCGAAATAACTGTGTCATATCGCAAATTCAACCCATTATCAAGTTTTCCTAGTAATACTGATGCCTGGAGGTGAATTTAGTTCTATTGCGCCATCAATACCATCATTAATGGGCGAGTTATCACGTTTGCAGTGTTATAGGACAGGCCAAGCTCTTCCATTTGTACCGGTGTGTTTGACAACAAAATACAGACCAAATCCTTTATCTTGGGACTTCGAAATAACTGTATCAACTAATTATCCAGTTTTCCTAGAAATACTGATGCCTGGAGGTCAATTTAGTTCTATTGCGCCATCAATACTATCATTAATGGGCGAGTTATTACGTTTGATGTGTTATAGCACAGGCCAAGCTCTTCCATTTGTACCGCTGTGTTTGACAACAAAATACAGAGCAAATCCTTTATCTTGGGACTTCGAAATAACTGTGTCATATCGCAAATTCAACTAATTATCCAGTTTTTCTGGTAACACTGATGTCTGGAGGTCAATTTAGTTCTATTGCGCCTTCAATACTATCATTAATGGCCGAGTTGTGATATTTGCAGTGTTATGGCACAGGCCAAGCTCTTCCATTTGTACCGCTGTGTTTGACAACAAAATACAGAGCAAATCCATTATCTTGGGACTTCGAAATAACTGTATCAACTAATTATCCAGTTTTCCTAGAAATACTGATGCCTGGAGGTCAATTTAGTTCTATTGCGCCATCAACACTATCATTAATGGGCGAGTTATCACGTTTGATGTGTTATAGCACAGGCCAAGCTCTTCCATTTGTACCGCTGTGTTTGACAACAAAATACAGAGCAAATCCTTTATCTTGGGACTTCGAAATAACTGTGTCATATCGCAAATTCAACTAATTATCCAGTTTTTCTGGTAACACTGATGTCTGGAGGTCACTTTAGTTCTATTGCGCCTTCAATACTATCATTAATGGCCGAGTTGTGATATTTGCAGTGTTATGGCACAGGCCAAGCTCTTCCATTTGTACCGGTGTGTTTGACAACAAAACACAGAGCAAATCCTTTATATTAGGACTTCGAAATAACTGTCTTATATCGCAAATTCAACTAATTATAAAGTTTTTCTAGTAACACTGATGCCTGGACGTCAATTTAGTTCAATTGCGCCATCAATACTATCATTAATGGCCGAGTTGCCACGTTTGCAGTGTTATGGCACAGGCCAAGCTCTTCCATTTGTACCGCTGTGTTTGACAACAAAATACAGAGCAAATCCATTATCTTGGGACTTCGAAATAACTGTGTCATATCGCAAATTCAACCAATTATCCAGTTTTCCTAGTAATACTGATGCCTGGAGGTGAATTTAGTTCTATTGCGCCATCAATACCATCATTAATGGGCGAGTTATCACGTTTGCAGTGTTATAGCACAGGCCAAGCTCTTCCATTTGTACCGGTGTGTTTGACAACAAAATACAGACCAAATCCTTTATCTTGGGACTTCGAAATAACTGTATCAACTAATTATCCAGTTTTCCTAGAAATACTGATGCCTGGAGGTCAATTTAGTTCTATTGCGGCATCAATACTATCATTAATGGGCAAGTTATTACGTTTGATGTGTTATAGCACAGGCCAAGCTCTTCCATTGGTACCGCTGTGTTTGACAACTAAACACAGAGCAAATCCTTTATCTTGGGACTTCGAAATAACTGTCTTATATCGCAAATTCAACTAATTATAAAGTTTTTCTAGTAACACTGATGCCTGGAGGTGAATTTAGTTCTATTGCGCCATCAATACCATCATTAATGGGCGAGTTATCACGTTTGCAGTGTTATAGGACAGGCCAAGCTCTTCCATTTGTACCGGTGTGTTTGACAACAAAATACAGACCAAATCCTTTATCTTGGGACTTCGAAATAACTGTATCAACTAATTATCCAGTTTTCCTAGAAATACTGATGCCTGGAGGTCAATTTAGTTCTATTGCGCCATCAATACTATCATTAATGGGCGAGTTATCACGTTTGCAGTGTTATAGCACAGGCCAAGCTGTTCCATTTGTACCGGTGTGTTTGACAACAAAATACAGACCAAATCCTTTATTTTGGAACTTCGAAATAACTGTGACATATTGCAAATTCAACTAATTAGCCAGTTTTGCTAGTAAAACTGATGCCTGGAGGTCATTTTAGTTCTATTGCGCCTTCAATACTATCATTAATGACCGAGTTGTCGCATTTTCAGTGTTATGGCACCACCAAGCTCTTCCATTTGTACCGGTGTGTTTGACAACAAAACACAGAGCAAATCCTTTATTTGGGACTTCGAAATAACTGTGTTATCTTGCCAATTCAACTAATTATCTAGTTTTCCTAGTCACTCTGATGCCTGGAGGTCATTTTTGTTCTATTGCGCCATAAATACTATCATTAATGGCCGAGTTGTCACATGTTCAGTGTTGTGGCACCGCCAAGCCCTTCCATTTGTACCACCGGTGTGTTTGACAACAAAATACAGAGCAAATCCTTTATCTTGGGACTTCGAAATAACTGTGTCATATCGCAAATTCAACTAATTATCCAGTTTTTCTGGTAACACTGATGCCTGGAAGTCAATTTAGTTCTATTGCGCCTTCAATACTATCATTAATGGCCGAGTTGTGACCTTTGCAGTGTTATGGCACAGGCCAACCTCGTCCATTTGTACCGGTGTGTTTGACAACAAAACACAGAGCAAATCCTTTATATTAGGACTTCGAAATAACTGTGTTATATCGCAAATTCAACTAATTATAAAGTTTTTCTAGTAACACTGATGCCTGGACGTCAATTTAGTTCAATTGCGCCATCAATACTATCATTAATGGCCGAGTTGTCCCGTTTGCAGTGTTATGGCACAGGCCAAGCTCTTCCATTTGTACCGCTGTGTTTGACAACAAAATACAGAGCAAATCCTTTATCTTGGGACTTCGAAATAACTGTGTCATATCGCAAATTCAACCCATTATCAAGTTTTCCTAGTAATACTGATGCCTGGAGGTGAATTTAGTTCTATTGCGCCATCAATACCATCATTAATGGGCGAGTTATCACGTTTGCAGTGTTATAGGACAGGCCAAGCTCTTCCATTTGTACCGGTGTGTTTGACAACAAAATACAGACCAAATCCTTTATCTTGGGACTTCGAAATAACTGTATCAACTAATTATCCAGTTTTCCTAGAAATACTGATGCCTGGAGGTCAATTTAGTTCTATTGCGCCATCAATACTATCATTAATGGGCGAGTTATTACGTTTGATGTGTTATAGCACAGGCCAAGCTCTTCCATTTGTACCGCTGTGTTTGACAACAAAATACAGAGCAAATCCTTTATCTTGGGACTTCGAAATAACTGTGTCATATCGCAAATTCAACTAATTATCCAGTTTTTCTGGTAACACTGATGTCTGGAGGTCAATTTAGTTCTATTGCGCCTTCAATACTATCATTAATGGCCGAGTTGTGATATTTGCAGTGTTATGGCACAGGCCAAGCTCTTCCATTTGTACCGCTGTGTTTGACAACAAAATACAGAGCAAATCCATTATCTTGGGACTTCGAAATAACTGTATCAACTAATTATCCAGTTTTCCTAGAAATACTGATGCCTGGAGGTCAATTTAGTTCTATTGCGCCATCAACACTATCATTAATGGGCGAGTTATCACGTTTGATGTGTTATAGCACAGGCCAAGCTCTTCCATTTGTACCGCTGTGTTTGACAACAAAATACAGAGCAAATCCTTTATCTTGGGACTTCGAAATAACTGTGTCATATCGCAAATTCAACTAATTATCCAGTTTTTCTGGTAACACTGATGTCTGGAGGTCACTTTAGTTCTATTGCGCCTTCAATACTATCATTAATGGCCGAGTTGTGATATTTGCAGTGTTATGGCACAGGCCAAGCTCTTCCATTTGTACCGGTGTGTTTGACAACAAAACACAGAGCAAATCCTTTATATTAGGACTTCGAAATAACTGTCTTATATCGCAAATTCAACTAATTATAAAGTTTTTCTAGTAACACTGATGCATGGACGTCAATTTAGTTCAATTGCGCCATCAATACTATCATTAATGGCCGAGTTGCCACGTTTGCAGTGTTATGGCACAGGCCAAGCTCTTCCATTTGTACCGCTGTGTTTGACAACAAAATACAGAGCAAATCCATTATCTTGGGACTTCGAAATAACTGTGTCATATCGCAAATTCAACCAATTATCCAGTTTTCCTAGTAATACTGATGCCTGGAGGTGAATTTAGTTCTATTGCGCCATCAATACCATCATTAATGGGCGAGTTATCACGTTTGCAGTGTTATAGCACAGGCCAAGCTCTTCCATTTGTACCGGTGTGTTTGACAACAAAATACAGACCAAATCCTTTATCTTGGGACTTCGAAATAACTGTATCAACTAATTATCCAGTTTTCCTAGAAATACTGATGCCTGGAGGTCAATTTAGTTCTATTGCGCCATCAATACTATCATTAATGGGCAAGTTATTACGTTTGATGTGTTATAGCACAGGCCAAGCTCTTCCATTGGTACCGCTGTGTTTGACAACTAAACACAGAGCAAATCCTTTATCTTGGGACTTCGAAATAACTGTCTTATATCGCAAATTCAACTAATTATAAAGTTTTTCTAGTAACACTGATGCCTGGAGGTGAATTTAGTTCTATTGCGCCATCAATACCATCATTAATGGGCGAGTTATCACGTTTGCAGTGTTATAGGACAGGCCAAGCTCTTCCATTTGTACCGGTGTGTTTGACAACAAAATACAGACCAAATCCTTTATCTTGGGACTTCGAAATAACTGTATCAACTAATTATCCAGTTTTCCTAGAAATACTGATGCCTGGAGGTCAATTTAGTTCTATTGCGCCATCAATACTATCATTAATGGGCGAGTTATCACGTTTGATGTGTTATAGCACAGGCCAAGCTCTTCCATTTGTACCGCTGTGTTTGACAACAAAATACAGAGCAAATCCATTATCTTGGGACTTCGAAATAACTGTGTCATATCGCAAATTCAACTAATTATCCAGTTTTCCTAGAAATACTGATGCCTGGAGGTCAATTTAGTTCTATTGCGCCATCAATACTATCATTAATGGGCGAGTTATTACGTTTGATGTGTTATAGCACAGGCCAAGCTCTTCCATTTGTACCGCTGTGTTTGACAACAAAATACAGAGCAAATCCTTTATCTTGGGACTTCGAAATAACTGTGTCATATCGCAAATTCAACTAATTATCCAGTTTTTCTGGTAACACTGATGTCTGGAGGTCAATTTAGTTCTATTGCGCCTTCAATACTATCATTAATGGCCGAGTTGTGATATTTGCAGTGTTATGGCACAGGCCAAGCTCTTCCATTTGTACCGCTGTGTTTGACAACAAAATACAGAGCAAATCCATTATCTTGGGACTTCGAAATAACTGTATCAACTAATTATCCAGTTTTCCTAGAAATACTGATGCCTGGAGGTCAATTTAGTTCTATTGCGCCATCAACACTATCATTAATGGGCGAGTTATCACGTTTGATGTGTTATAGCACAGGCCAAGCTCTTCCATTTGTACCGCTGTGTTTGACAACAAAATACAGAGCAAATCCTTTATCTTGGGACTTCGAAATAACTGTGTCATATCGCAAATTCAACTAATTATCCAGTTTTTCTGGTAACACTGATGTCTGGAGGTCACTTTAGTTCTATTGCGCCTTCAATACTATCATTAATGGCCGAGTTGTGATATTTGCAGTGTTATGGCACAGGCCAAGCTCTTCCATTTGTACCGGTGTGTTTGACAACAAAACACAGAGCAAATCCTTTATATTAGGACTTCGAAATAACTGTCTTATATCGCAAATTCAACTAATTATAAAGTTTTTCTAGTAACACTGATGCCTGGACGTCAATTTAGTTCAATTGCGCCATCAATACTATCATTAATGGCCGAGTTGCCACGTTTGCAGTGTTATGGCACAGGCCAAGCTCTTCCATTTGTACCGCTGTGTTTGACAACAAAATACAGAGCAAATCCATTATCTTGGGACTTCGAAATAACTGTGTCATATCGCAAATTCAACCAATTATCCAGTTTTCCTAGTAATACTGATGCCTGGAGGTGAATTTAGTTCTATTGCGCCATCAATACCATCATTAATGGGCGAGTTATCACGTTTGCAGTGTTATAGCACAGGCCAAGCTCTTCCATTTGTACCGGTGTGTTTGACAACAAAATACAGACCAAATCCTTTATCTTGGGACTTCGAAATAACTGTATCAACTAATTATCCAGTTTTCCTAGAAATACTGATGCCTGGAGGTCAATTTAGTTCTATTGCGCCATCAATACTATCATTAATGGGCAAGTTATTACGTTTGATGTGTTATAGCACAGGCCAAGCTCTTCCATTGGTACCGCTGTGTTTGACAACTAAACACAGAGCAAATCCTTTATCTTGGGACTTCGAAATAACTGTCTTATATCGCAAATTCAACTAATTATAAAGTTTTTCTAGTAACACTGATGCCTGGAGGTGAATTTAGTTCTATTGCGCCATCAATACCATCATTAATGGGCGAGTTATCACGTTTGCAGTGTTATAGGACAGGCCAAGCTCTTCCATTTGTACCGGTGTGTTTGACAACAAAATACAGACCAAATCCTTTATCTTGGGACTTCGAAATAACTGTATCAACTAATTATCCAGTTTTCCTAGAAATACTGATGCCTGGAGGTCAATTTAGTTCTATTGCGCCATCAATACTATCATTAATGGGCGAGTTATCACGTTTGATGTGTTATAGCACAGGCCAAGCTCTTCCATTTGTACCGCTGTGTTTGACAACAAAATACAGAGCAAATCCATTATCTTGGGACTTCGAAATAACTGTGTCATATCGCAAATTCAACCAATTATCAAGTTTTCCTAGTAATACTGATGCCTGGAGATGAATTTAGTTCTATTGCGCCATCAATACCATCATTAATGGGCGAGTTATCACGTTTGCAGTGTTATAGCACAGGCCAAGCTCTTCCATTTGTACCGGTGTGTTTGACAACAAAATACAGACCAAATCCTTTATCTTGGGACTTCGAAATAACTGTATCAACTAATTATTCAGTTTTCCTAGAAATACTGATGCCTGGAGGTCAATTTAGTTCTATTGCGCCTTCAATACTATCATTAATGGCCGAGTTGTGATATTTGCAGTGTTATGGCACAGGCCAAGCTCTTCCATTTGTACCGGTGTGTTTGACAACAAAACACAGAGCAAATCCTTTATATTAGGACTTCGAAATAACTGTCTTATATCGCAAATTCAACTAATTATAAAGTTTTTCTAGTAACACTGATGCATGGACGTCAATTTAGTTCAATTGCGCCATCAATACTATCATTAATGGCCGAGTTGCCACGTTTGCAGTGTTATGGCACAGGCCAAGCTCTTCCATTTGTACCGCTGTGTTTGACAACAAAATACAGAGCAAATCCATTATCTTGGGACTTCGAAATAACTGTGTCATATCGCAAATTCAACCAATTATCCAGTTTTCCTAGTAATACTGATGCCTGGAGGTGAATTTAGTTCTATTGCGCCATCAATACCATCATTAATGGGCGAGTTATCACGTTTGCAGTGTTATAGCACAGGCCAAGCTCTTCCATTTGTACCGGTGTGTTTGACAACAAAATACAGACCAAATCCTTTATCTTGGGACTTCGAAATAACTGTATCAACTAATTATCCAGTTTTCCTAGAAATACTGATGCCTGGAGGTCAATTTAGTTCTATTGCGCCATCAATACTATCATTAATGGGCAAGTTATTACGTTTGATGTGTTATAGCACAGGCCAAGCTCTTCCATTGGTACCGCTGTGTTTGACAACTAAACACAGAGCAAATCCTTTATCTTGGGACTTCGAAATAACTGTCTTATATCGCAAATTCAACTAATTATAAAGTTTTTCTAGTAACACTGATGCCTGGAGGTGAATTTAGTTCTATTGCGCCATCAATACCATCATTAATGGGCGAGTTATCACGTTTGCAGTGTTATAGGACAGGCCAAGCTCTTCCATTTGTACCGGTGTGTTTGACAACAAAATACAGACCAAATCCTTTATCTTGGGACTTCGAAATAACTGTATCAACTAATTATCCAGTTTTCCTAGAAATACTGATGCCTGGAGGTCAATTTAGTTCTATTGCGCCATCAATACTATCATTAATGGGCGAGTTATCACGTTTGATGTGTTATAGCACAGGCCAAGCTCTTCCATTTGTACCGCTGTGTTTGACAACAAAATACAGAGCAAATCCATTATCTTGGGACTTCGAAATAACTGTGTCATATCGCAAATTCAACTAATTATCCAGTTTTCCTAGAAATACTGATGCCTGGAGGTCAATTTAGTTCTATTGCGCCATCAATACTATCATTAATGGGCGAGTTATTACGTTTGATGTGTTATAGCACAGGCCAAGCTCTTCCATTTGTACCGCTGTGTTTGACAACAAAATACAGAGCAAATCCTTTATCTTGGGACTTCGAAATAACTGTGTCATATCGCAAATTCAACTAATTATCCAGTTTTTCTGGTAACACTGATGTCTGGAGGTCAATTTAGTTCTATTGCGCCTTCAATACTATCATTAATGGCCGAGTTGTGATATTTGCAGTGTTATGGCACAGGCCAAGCTCTTCCATTTGTACCGCTGTGTTTGACAACAAAATACAGAGCAAATCCATTATCTTGGGACTTCGAAATAACTGTATCAACTAATTATCCAGTTTTCCTAGAAATACTGATGCCTGGAGGTCAATTTAGTTCTATTGCGCCATCAACACTATCATTAATGGGCGAGTTATCACGTTTGATGTGTTATAGCACAGGCCAAGCTCTTCCATTTGTACCGCTGTGTTTGACAACAAAATACAGAGCAAATCCTTTATCTTGGGACTTCGAAATAACTGTGTCATATCGCAAATTCAACTAATTATCCAGTTTTTCTGGTAACACTGATGTCTGGAGGTCACTTTAGTTCTATTGCGCCTTCAATACTATCATTAATGGCCGAGTTGTGATATTTGCAGTGTTATGGCACAGGCCAAGCTCTTCCATTTGTACCGGTGTGTTTGACAACAAAACACAGAGCAAATCCTTTATATTAGGACTTCGAAATAACTGTCTTATATCGCAAATTCAACTAATTATAAAGTTTTTCTAGTAACACTGATGCCTGGACGTCAATTTAGTTCAATTGCGCCATCAATACTATCATTAATGGCCGAGTTGCCACGTTTGCAGTGTTATGGCACAGGCCAAGCTCTTCCATTTGTACCGCTGTGTTTGACAACAAAATACAGAGCAAATCCATTATCTTGGGACTTCGAAATAACTGTGTCATATCGCAAATTCAACCAATTATCCAGTTTTCCTAGTAATACTGATGCCTGGAGGTGAATTTAGTTCTATTGCGCCATCAATACCATCATTAATGGGCGAGTTATCACGTTTGCAGTGTTATAGCACAGGCCAAGCTCTTCCATTTGTACCGGTGTGTTTGACAACAAAATACAGACCAAATCCTTTATCTTGGGACTTCGAAATAACTGTATCAACTAATTATCCAGTTTTCCTAGAAATACTGATGCCTGGAGGTCAATTTAGTTCTATTGCGCCATCAATACTATCATTAATGGGCAAGTTATTACGTTTGATGTGTTATAGCACAGGCCAAGCTCTTCCATTGGTACCGCTGTGTTTGACAACTAAACACAGAGCAAATCCTTTATCTTGGGACTTCGAAATAACTGTCTTATATCGCAAATTCAACTAATTATAAAGTTTTTCTAGTAACACTGATGCCTGGAGGTGAATTTAGTTCTATTGCGCCATCAATACCATCATTAATGGGCGAGTTATCACGTTTGCAGTGTTATAGGACAGGCCAAGCTCTTCCATTTGTACCGGTGTGTTTGACAACAAAATACAGACCAAATCCTTTATCTTGGGACTTCGAAATAACTGTATCAACTAATTATCCAGTTTTCCTAGAAATACTGATGCCTGGAGGTCAATTTAGTTCTATTGCGCCATCAATACTATCATTAATGGGCGAGTTATCACGTTTGATGTGTTATAGCACAGGCCAAGCTCTTCCATTTGTACCGCTGTGTTTGACAACAAAATACAGAGCAAATCCATTATCTTGGGACTTCGAAATAACTGTGTCATATCGCAAATTCAACCAATTATCAAGTTTTCCTAGTAATACTGATGCCTGGAGATGAATTTAGTTCTATTGCGCCATCAATACCATCATTAATGGGCGAGTTATCACGTTTGCAGTGTTATAGCACAGGCCAAGCTCTTCCATTTGTACCGGTGTGTTTGACAACAAAATACAGACCAAATCCTTTATCTTGGGACTTCGAAATAACTGTATCAACTAATTATTCAGTTTTCCTAGAAATACTGATGCCTGGAGGTCAATTTAGTTCTATTGCGCCATCAATACTATCATTAATGGGCAAGTTATTACGTTTGATGTGTTATAGCACAGGCCAAGCTCTTCCATTGGTACCGCTGTGTTTGACAACAAAACACAGAGCAAATCCTTTATCTTGGGACTTCGAAATAACTGTCTTATATCGCAAATTCAACTAATTATAAAGTTGTTCTAGTAACACTGATGCCTGGACGTCAATTTAGTTCAATTGCGCCTTCAATACTATCATTAATGGCCGAGTTGTCACGTTTGCAGTGTTATGGCACAGGCCAAGCTCTTCCATTTGTACCGCTGTGTTTGACAACAAAATACAGAGCAAATCCATTATCTTGGGACTTCGAAATAACTGTGTCATATCGCAAATTCAACCAATTATCAAGTTTTTCTAGTAATACTGATGCCTGGAGGTGAATTTAGTTCTATTGCGCCATCAATACCATCATTAATGGGCGAGTTATCACGTTTGCAGTGTTATAGCACAGGCCAAGCTCTTCCATTTGTACCGGTGTGTTTGACAACAAAATACAGACCAAATCCTTTATCTTGGGACTTCGAAATAACTGTATCAACTAATTATCCAGTTTTCCTAGAAATACTGATGCCTGGAGGTCAATTTAGTTCTATTGCGCCATCAATACTATCATTAATGGGCAAGTTATTACGTTTGATGTGTTATAGCACAGGCCAAGCTCTTCCATTGGTACCGCTGTGTTTGACAACAAAACACAGAGCAAATCCTTTATCTTGGGACTTCGAAATAACTGTCTTATATCGCAAATTCAACTAATTATAACGTTTTTCTAGTAACACTGATGCCTGGAGGTGAATTTAGTTCTATTGCGCCATCAATACCATCATTAATGGGCGAGTTATCACGTTTGCAGTGTTATAGGACAGGCCAAGCTCTTCCATTTGTACCGGTGTGTTTGACAACAAAATACAGACCAAATCCTTTATCTTGGGACTTCGAAATAACTGTATCAACTAATTATCCAGTTTTCCTAGAAATACTGAAGCCTGGAGGTCAATTTAGTTCTATTGCGCCATCAATACTATCATTAATGGGCGAGTTATCACGTTTGATGTGTTATAGCACAGGCCAAGCTATTCCATTTGTACCGCTGTGTTTGACAACAAAATACAGAGCAAATCCTTTATCTTGGGACTTCGAAATAACTGTGTCATATCGCAAATTCAACTAATTATCCAGTTTTTCTGGTAACACTGATGTCTGGAGGTCAATTTAGTTCTATTGCGCCTTCAATACTATCATTAATGGCCGAGTTGTGACATTTGCAGTGTTATGGCACAGGCCAAGCTCTTCCATTTGTACCGGTGTGTTTGACAACAAAACACAGAGCAAATCCTTTATATTAGGACTTCGAAATAACTGTATTATATGGCAAATTCAACCAATTATCTAGTTTTCCTAGTAATACTGATGCCTGGAGGTGAATTTAGTTATATTGCGCCATCAATACTATCATTAATGGGCGAGTTATCACGTTTGCAGTGTTATAGCACAGGCCAAGCTGTTCCATTTGTACCGGTGTGTTTGACAACAAAATACAGACCAAATCCTTTATCTTGGGACTTCGAAATAACTGTGACATATTGTAAATTCAACTAATTAGCCAGTTTTGCTAGTAAAACTGATGCCTGGAGGTCATTTTAGTTCTATTGCGCCTTCAATACTATCATTAATGACCGAGTTGTCGCATTTTCAGTGTTATGGCACCACCAAGCTCTTCCATTTGTACCGGTGTGTTTGACAACAAAACACAGAGCAAATCCTTTATTTGGGACTTCGAAATAACTGTGTTATCTTGCCAATTCAACTAATTATCTAGTTTTCCTAGTCAGTCTGATGCCTGGAGGTCATTTTTGTGCTATTGCGCCATAAATACTATCATCAATGGCCGAGTTGTCACATTTTCAGTGTTGTGGCACCGCCAAGCCTTCCATTTGTACCACCGGTGTGTTTGACAACAAAATACAGAGCAAATCCTTTATCTTGGGACTTCGAAATAACTGTGTCATATCGCAAATTCAACTAATTATCCAGTTTTTCTGGTAACACTGATGCCTGGAAGGCAATTTAGTTCTATTGCGCCTTCAATACTATCATTAATGGCCGAGTTGTGACCTTTGCAGTGTTATGGCACAGGCCAACCTCGTCCATTTGTACCGGTGTGTTTGACAACAAAACACAGAGCAAACCCTTTATATTAGGACTTCGAAATAACTGTCTTATATCGCAAATTCAACTAATTATAAAGTTTGTCTAGTAACACTGATGCCTGGACGTCAATTTAGTTCAATTGCGCCATCAATACTATCATTAATGGCCGAGTTGTCACGTTTGCAGTGTTATGGCACAGGCCAAGCTCTTCCATTTGTACCGCTGTGTTTGACAACAAAATACAGAGCAAATCCTTTATCTTGGGACTTCGAAATAACTGTGTCATATCGCAAATTCAACCCATTATCAAGTTTTCCTAGTAATACTGATGCCTGGAGGTGAATTTAGTTCTATTGCGCCATCAATACCATCATTAATGGGCGAGTTATCACGTTTGCAGTGTTATAGGACAGGCCAAGCTCTTCCATTTGTACCGGTGTGTTTGACAACAAAATACAGACCAAATCCTTTATCTTGGGACTTCGAAATAACTGTATCAACTAATTATCCAGTTTTCCTAGAAATACTGATGCCTGGAGGTCAATTTAGTTCTATTGCGCCATCAATACTATCATTAATGGGCGAGTTATCACGTTTGATGTGTTATAGCACAGGCCAAGCTCTTCCATTTGTACCGCTGTGTTTGACAACAAAATACAGACCAAATCCTTTATCTTGGGACTTCGAAATAACTGTATCAACTAATTATCCAGTTTTCCTAGAAATACTGAAGCCTGGAGGTCAATTTAGTTCTATTGCGCCATCAATACTATCATTAATGGGCGAGTTATCACGTTTGATGTGTTATAGCACAGGCCAAGCTATTCCATTTGTACCGCTGTGTTTGACAACAAAATACAGAGCAAATCCTTTATCTTGGGACTTCGAAATAACTGTGTCATATCGCAAATTCAACTAATTATCCAGTTTTTCTGGTAACACTGATGTCTGGAGGTCAATTTAGTTCTATTGCGCCTTCAATACTATCATTAATGGCCGAGTTGTGACATTTGCAGTGTTATGGCACAGGCCAAGCTCTTCCATTTGTACCGGTGTGTTTGACAACAAAACACAGAGCAAATCCTTTATATTAGGACTTCGAAATAACTGTATTATATGGCAAATTCAACCAATTATCTAGTTTTCCTAGTAATACTGATGCCTGGAGGTGAATTTAGTTATATTGCGCCATCAATACTATCATTAATGGGCGAGTTATCACGTTTGCAGTGTTATAGCACAGGCCAAGCTGTTCCATTTGTACCGGTGTGTTTGACAACAAAATACAGACCAAATCCTTTATCTTGGGACTTCGAAATAACTGTGACATATTGTAAATTCAACTAATTAGCCAGTTTTGCTAGTAAAACTGATGCCTGGAGGTCATTTTAGTTCTATTGCGCCTTCAATACTATCATTAATGACCGAGTTGTCGCATTTTCAGTGTTATGGCACCACCAAGCTCTTCCATTTGTACCGGTGTGTTTGACAACAAAACACAGAGCAAATCCTTTATTTGGGACTTCGAAATAACTGTGTTATCTTGCCAATTCAACTAATTATCTAGTTTTCCTAGTCAGTCTGATGCCTGGAGGTCATTTTTGTGCTATTGCGCCATAAATACTATCATCAATGGCCGAGTTGTCACATTTTCAGTGTTGTGGCACCGCCAAGCCTTCCATTTGTACCACCGGTGTGTTTGACAACAAAATACAGAGCAAATCCTTTATCTTGGGACTTCGAAATAACTGTGTCATATCGCAAATTCAACTAATTATCCAGTTTTTCTGGTAACACTGATGCCTGGAAGGCAATTTAGTTCTATTGCGCCTTCAATACTATCATTAATGGCCGAGTTGTGACCTTTGCAGTGTTATGGCACAGGCCAACCTCGTCCATTTGTACCGGTGTGTTTGACAACAAAACACAGAGCAAATCCTTTATATTAGGACTTCGAAATAACTGTCTTATATCGCAAATTCAACTAATTATAAAGTTTGTCTAGTAACACTGATGCCTGGACGTCAATTTAGTTCAATTGCGCCATCAATACTATCATTAATGGCCGAGTTGTCACGTTTGCAGTGTTATGGCACAGGCCAAGCTCTTCCATTTGTACCGCTGTGTTTGACAACAAAATACAGAGCAAATCCTTTATCTTGGGACTTCGAAATAACTGTGTCATATCGCAAATTCAACCCATTATCAAGTTTTCCTAGTAATACTGATGCCTGGAGGTGAATTTAGTTCTATTGCGCCATCAATACCATCATTAATGGGCGAGTTATCACGTTTGCAGTGTTATAGGACAGGCCAAGCTCTTCCATTTGTACCGGTGTGTTTGACAACAAAATACAGACCAAATCCTTTATCTTGGGACTTCGAAATAACTGTATCAACTAATTATCCAGTTTTCCTAGAAATACTGATGCCTGGAGGTCAATTTAGTTCTATTGCGCCATCAATACTATCATTAATGGGCGAGTTATCACGTTTGATGTGTTATAGCACAGGCCAAGCTCTTCCATTTGTACCGCTGTGTTTGACAACAAAATACAGAGCAAATCCTTTATCTTTGGACTTCGAAATAACTGTGTCATATCGCAAATTCAACCAATTATCAAGTTTTCCTAGTAATACTGATGCCTGGAGATGAATTTAGTTCTATTGCGCCATCAATACCATCATTAATGGGCGAGTTATCACGTTTGCAGTGTTATAGCACAGGCCAAGCTCTTCCATTTGTACCGGTGTGTTTGACAACAAAATACAGACCAAATCCTTTATCTTGGGACTTCGAAATAACTGTATCAACTAATTATTCAGTTTTCCTAGAAATACTGATGCCTGGAGGTCAATTTAGTTCTATTGCGCCATCAATACTATCATTAATGGGCAAGTTATTACGTTTGATGTGTTATAGCACAGGCCAAGCTCTTCCATTGGTACCGCTGTGTTTGACAACAAAACACAGAGCAAATCCTTTATCTTGGGACTTCGAAATAACTGTCTTATATCGCAAATTCAACTAATTATAAAGTTGTTCTAGTAACACTGATGCCTGGAGGTCAATTTAGTTCTATTGCGCCATCAATACTATCATTAATGGCCGAGTTGTGACCTTTGCAGTGTTATGGCACAGGCCAACCTCGTCCATTTGTACCGGTGTGTTTGACAACAAAACACAGAGCAAATCCTTTATATTAGGACTTCGAAATAACTGTCTTATATCGCAAATTCAACTAATTATAAAGTTTGTCTAGTAACACTGATGCCTGGACGTCAATTTAGTTCAATTGCGCCATCAATACTATCATTAATGGCCGAGTTGTCACGTTTGCAGTGTTATGGCACAGGCCAAGCTCTTCCATTTGTACCGCTGTGTTTGACAACAAAATACAGAGCAAATCCTTTATCTTGGGACTTCGAAATAACTGTGTCATATCGCAAATTCAACCCATTATCAAGTTTTCCTAGTAATACTGATGCCTGGAGGTGAATTTAGTTCTATTGCGCCATCAATACCATCATTAATGGGCGAGTTATCACGTTTGCAGTGTTATAGGACAGGCCAAGCTCTTCCATTTGTACCGGTGTGTTTGACAACAAAATACAGACCAAATCCTTTATCTTGGGACTTCGAAATAACTGTATCAACTAATTATCCAGTTTTCCTAGAAATACTGATGCCTGGAGGTCAATTTAGTTCTATTGCGCCATCAATACTATCATTAATGGGCGAGTTATCACGTTTGATGTGTTATAGCACAGGCCAAGCTCTTCCATTTGTACCGCTGTGTTTGACAACAAAATACAGAGCAAATCCTTTATCTTTGGACTTCGAAATAACTGTGTCATATCGCAAATTCAACTAATTATCCAGTTTTTCTGGTAACACTGATGTCTGGAGGTCAATTTAGTTCTATTGCGCCTTCAATACTATCATTAATGGCCGAGTTGTGATATTTGCAGTGTTATGGCACAGGCCAAGCTATTCCATTTGTACCGGTGTGTTTTACAACAAAATACAGAGCAAATCCATTATCTTGGGACTTCGAAATAACTGTATCAACTAATTATCCAGTTTTCCTAGAAATACTGATGCCTGGAGGTCAATTTAGTTCTATTGCGCCATCAATACTATCATTAATGGGCGAGTTATCACGTTTGATGTGTTATAGCACAGGCCAAGCTCTTCCATTTGTACCGCTGTGTTTGACAACAAAATACAGAGCAAATCCTTTATCTTGGGACTTCGAAATAACTGTGTCATATCGCAAATTCAACTAATTATCCAGTTTTTCTGGTAACACTGATGTCTGGAGGTCAATTTAGTTCTATTGCGCCTTCAATACTATCATTAATGGCCGAGTTGTGATATTTGCAGTGTTATGGCACAGGCCAAGCTCTTCCATTTGTACCGGTGTGTTTGACAACAAAACACATGGCAAATCCTTTATATTAGGACTTCGAAATAACTGTCTTATATCGCAAATTCAACTAATTATAAAGTTTTTCTAGTAACACTGATGCCTGGACGTCAATTTAGTTCAATTGCGCCATCAATACTATCATTAATGGCCGAGTTGTCACGTTTGCAGTGTTATGGCACAGGCCAAGCTCTTCCATTTGTACCGCTGTGTTTGACAACAAAATACAGAGCAAATCCATTATCTTGGGACTTCGAAATAACTGTGTCATATCGCAAATTCAACCAATTATCCAGTTTTCCTAGTAATACTGATGCCTGGAGGTGAATTTAGTTTAATTGCGCCATCAATACCATCATTAATGGGCGAGTTATCACGTTTGCAGTGTTATAGCACAGGCCAAGCTCTTCCATTTGTAACGGTGTGTTTGACAACAAAATACAGACCAAATCCTTTATCTTGGGACTTCGAAATAACTGTATCAACTAATTATCCAGTTTTCCTAGAAATACTGATGCCTGGAGGTCAATTTAGTTCTATTGCGCCATCAATACTATCATTAATGGGCAAGTTATTACGTTTGATGTGTTATAGCACAGGCCAAGCTCTTCCATTGGTACCGCTGTGTTTGACAACAAAACACAGAGCAAATCCTTTATCTTGGGACTTCGAAATAACTGTATTATATCGCAAATTCAACTAATTATAAAGTTTTTCTAGTAACACTGATGCCTGGAGGTGAATTTAGTTCTATTGCGCCTTCAATACCATCATTAATGGGCGAGTTATCACGTTTGCAGTGTTATAGGACAGGCCAACCTCGTCCATTTGTACCGGTGTGTTTTACAACAAAATACAGAGCAAATCCTTTATCTTGGGACTTCGAAATAACTGTATCAACTAATTATCCAGTTTTCCTAGAAATACTGATGCCTGGAGGTCAATTTAGTTCTATTGCGCCATCAATACTATCATTAATGGGCGAGTTATCACGTTTGATGTGTTATAGCACAGGCCAAGCTCTTCCATTTGTACCGCTGTGTTTGACAACAAAATACAGAGCAAATCCTTTATCTTGGGACTTCGAAATAACTGTGTCATATCGCAAATTCAACTAATTATCCAGTTTTTCTGGTAACACTGATGTCTGGAGGTCAATTTAGTTCTATTGCGCCTTCAATACTATCATTAATGGCCGAGTTGTGATATTTGCAGTGTTATGGCACAGGCCAAGCTCTTCCATTTGTACCGGTGTGTTTGACAACAAAACACATGGCAAATCCTTTATATTAGGACTTCGAAATAACTGTCTTATATCGCAAATTCAACTAATTATAAAGTTTTTCTAGTAACACTGATGCCTGGACGTCAATTTAGTTCAATTGCGCCATCAATACTATCATTAATGGCCGAGTTGTCACGTTTGCAGTGTTATGGCACAGGCCAAGCTCTTCCATTTGTACCGCTGTGTTTGACAACAAAATACAGAGCAAATCCATTATCTTGGGACTTCGAAATAACTGTGTCATATCGCAAATTCAACCAATTATCCAGTTTTTCTAGTAATACTGATGCCTGGAGGTGAATTTAGTTTAATTGCGCCATCAATACCATCATTAATGGGCGAGTTATCACGTTTGCAGTGTTATAGCACAGGCCAAGCTCTTCCATTTGTAACGGTGTGTTTGACAACAAAATACAGACCAAATCCTTTATCTTGGGACTTCGAAATAACTGTATCAACTAATTATCCAGTTTTCCTAGAAATACTGATGCCTGGAGGTCAATTTAGTTCTATTGCGCCATCAATACTATCATTAATGGGCAAGTTATTACGTTTGATGTGTTATAGCACAGGCCAAGCTCTTCCATTGGTACCGCTGTGTTTGACAACAAAACACAGAGCAAATCCTTTATCTTGGGACTTCGAAATAACTGTATTATATCGCAAATTCAACTAATTATAAAGTTTTTCTAGTAACACTGATGCCTGGAGGTGAATTTAGTTCTATTGCGCCATCAATACCATCATTAATGGGCGAGTTATCACGTTTGCAGTGTTATAGGACAGGCCAAGCTCTTCCATTTGTACCGGTGTGTTTGACAACAAAATACAGACCAAATCCTTTATCTTGGGACTTCGAAATAACTGTATCAACTAATTATCCAGTTTTCCTAGAAATACTGATGCCTGGAGGTCAATTTAGTTCTATTGCGCCATCAATACTATCATTAATGGGCGAGTTATCACGTTTGATGTGTTATAGCACAGGCCAAGCTCTTCCATTTGTACCGCTGTGTTTGACAACAAAATACAGAGCAAATCCTTTATCTTGGGACTTCGAAATAACTGTGTCATATCGCAAATTCAACTAATTATCCAGTTTTTCTGGTAACACTGATGTCTGGAGGTCAATTTAGTTCTATTGCGCCTTCAATACTATCATTAATGGCCGAGTTGTGACATTTGCAGTGTTATGGCACAGGCCAAGCTCTTCCATTTGTACCGGTGTGTTTGACAACAAAACAGAGAGCAAATCCTTTATATTAGGACTTCGAAATAACTGTATTATATGGCAAATTCAACCAATTATCTAGTTTTCCTAGTAATACTGATGCCTGGAGGTGAATTTAGTTCTATTGCGCCATCAATACTATCATTAATGGGCGAGTTATCACGTTTGCAGTGTTATAGCACAGGCCAAGCTGTTCCATTTGTACCGGTGTGTTTGACAACAAAATACAGACCAAATCCTTTATCTTGGGACTTCGAAATAACTGTGACATATTGCAAATTCAACTAATTAGCCAGTTTTGCTAGTAAAACTGATGCCTGGAGGTCATTTTAGTTCTATTGCGCCTTCAATACTATCATTAATGACCGAGTTGTCGCATTTTCAGTGTTATGGCACCACCAAGCTCTTCCATTTGTACCGGTGTGTTTGACAACAAAACACAGAGCAAATCCTTTATTTGGGACTTCGAAATAACTGTGTTATCTTGCCAATTCAACTAATTATCTAGTTTTCCTAGTCACTCTGATGCCTGGAGGTCATTTTTGTTCTATTGCGCCATAAATACTATCATTAATGGCCGAGTTGTCACATTTTCAGTGTTGTGGCACCGCCAAGCCCTTCCATTTGTACCACCGGTGTGTTTGACAACAAAATACAGAGCAAATCCTTTATCTTGGGACTTCGAAATAACTGTGTCATATCGCAAATTCAACTAATTATCCAGTTTTTCTGGTAACACTGATGCCTGGAAGTCAATTTAGTTCTATTGCGCCTTCAATACTATCATTAATGGCCGAGTTGTGACCTTTGCAGTGTTATGGCACAGGCCAACCTCGTCCATTTGTACCGGTGTGTTTGACAACAAAACACAGAGCAAATCCTTTATATTAGGACTTCGAAATAACTGTCTTATATCGCAAATTCAACTAATTATAAAGTTTGTCTAGTAACACTGATGCCTGGACGTCAATTTAGTTCAATTGCGCCATCAATACTATCATTAATGGCCGAGTTGTCACGTTTGCAGTGTTATGGCACAGTCCAAGCTCTTCCATTTGTACCGCTGTGTTTGACAACAAAATACAGAGCAAATCCTTTATCTTGGGACTTCGAAATAACTGTGTCATATCGCAAATTCAACCAATTATCAAGTTTTCCTAGTAATACTGATGCCTGGAGGTGAATTTAGTTCTATTGCGCCATCAATACCATCATTAATGGGCGAGTTATCACGTTTGCAGTGTTATAGGACAGGCCAAGCTCTTCCATTTGTACCGGTGTGTTTGACAACAAAATACAGACCAAATCCTTTATCTTGGGACTTCGAAATAACTGTATCAACTAATTATCCAGTTTTCCTAGAAATACTGATGCCTGGAGGTCAATTTAGTTCTATTGCGCCATCAATACTATCATTAATGGGCGAGTTATCACGTTTGATGTGTTATAGCACAGGTCAAGCTCTTCCATTTGTACCGCTGTGTTTGACAATAAAATACAGAGCAAATCCTTTATCTTTGGACTTCGAAATAACTGTGTCATATCGCAAATTCAACTAATTATCCAGTTTTTCTGGTAACACTGATGTCTGGAGGTCAATTTAGTTCTATTGCGCCTTCAATACTATCATTAATGGCCGAGTTGTGATATTTGCAGTGTTATGGCACAGGCCAAGCTCTTCCATTTGTACCGGTGTGTTTGACAACAAAATACAGACCAAATCCTTTATCTTGGGACTTCGAAATAACTGTATCAACTAATTATCCAGTTTTCCTAGAAATACTGATGCCTGGAGGTCAATTTAGTTCTATTGCGCCATCAATACTATCATTAATGGGCGAGTTATCACGTTTGATGTGTTATAGCACAGGCCAAGCTCTTCCATTTGTACCGCTGTGTTTGACAACAAAATACAGAGCAAATCCTTTATCTTGGGACTTCGAAATAACTGTGTCATATCGCAAATTCAACTAATTATCCAGTTTTTCTGGTAACACTGATGTCTGGAGGTCAATTTAGTTCTATTGCGCCTTCAATACTATCATTAATGGCCGAGTTGTGACATTTGCAGTGTTATGGCACAGGCCAAGCTCTTCCATTTGTACCGGTGTGTTTGACAACAAAACAGAGAGCAAATCCTTTATATTAGGACTTCGAAATAACTGTATTATATGGCAAATTCAACCAATTATCTAGTTTTCCTAGTAATACTGATGCCTGGAGGTGAATTTAGTTCTATTGCGCCATCAATACTATCATTAATGGGCGAGTTATCACGTTTGCAGTGTTATAGCACAGGCCAAGCTGTTCCATTTGTACCGGTGTGTTTGACAACAAAATACAGACCAAATCCTTTATCTTGGGACTTCGAAATAACTGTGACATATTGCAAATTCAACTAATTAGCCAGTTTTGCTAGTAAAACTGATGCCTGGAGGTCATTTTAGTTCTATTGCGCCTTCAATACTATCATTAATGACCGAGTTGTCGCATTTTCAGTGTTATGGCACCACCAAGCTCTTCCATTTGTACCGGTGTGTTTGACAACAAAACACAGAGCAAATCCTTTATTTGGGACTTCGAAATAACTGTGTTATCTTGCCAATTCAACTAATTATCTAGTTTTCCTAGTCACTCTGATGCCTGGAGGTCATTTTTGTTCTATTGCGCCATAAATACTATCATTAATGGCCGAGTTGTCACATTTTCAGTGTTGTGGCACCGCCAAGCCCTTCCATTTGTACCACCGGTGTGTTTGACAACAAAATACAGAGCAAATCCTTTATCTTGGGACTTCGAAATAACTGTGTCATATCGCAAATTCAACTAATTATCCAGTTTTTCTGGTAACACTGATGCCTGGAAGTCAATTTAGTTCTATTGCGCCTTCAATACTATCATTAATGGCCGAGTTGTGACATTTGCAGTGTTATGGCACAGGCCAAGCTCTTCCATTTGTACCGGTGTGTTTGACAACAAAACAGAGAGCAAATCCTTTATATTAGGACTTCGAAATAACTGTATTATATGGCAAATTCAACCAATTATCTAGTTTTCCTAGTAATACTGATGCCTGGAGGTGAATTTAGTTCTATTGCGCCATCAATACTATCATTAATGGGCGAGTTATCACGTTTGCAGTGTTATAGCACAGGCCAAGCTGTTCCATTTGTACCGGTGTGTTTGACAACAAAATACAGACCAAATCCTTTATCTTGGGACTTCGAAATAACTGTGACATATTGCAAATTCAACTAATTAGCCAGTTTTGCTAGTAAAACTGATGCCTGGAGGTCATTTTAGTTCTATTGCGCCTTCAATACTATCATTAATGACCGAGTTGTCGCATTTTCAGTGTTATGGCACCACCAAGCTCTTCCATTTGTACCGGTGTGTTTGACAACAAAACACAGAGCAAATCCTTTATTTGGGACTTCGAAATAACTGTGTTATCTTGCCAATTCAACTAATTATCTAGTTTTCCTAGTCACTCTGATGCCTGGAGGTCATTTTTGTTCTATTGCGCCATAAATACTATCATTAATGGCCGAGTTGTCACATTTTCAGTGTTGTGGCACCGCCAAGCCCTTCCATTTGTACCACCGGTGTGTTTGACAACAAAATACAGAGCAAATCCTTTATCTTGGGACTTCGAAATAACTGTGTCATATCGCAAATTCAACTAATTATCCAGTTTTTCTGGTAACACTGATGCCTGGAAGTCAATTTAGTTCTATTGCGCCTTCAATACTATCATTAATGGCCGAGTTGTGACCTTTGCAGTGTTATGGCACAGGCCAACCTCGTCCATTTGTACCGGTGTGTTTGACAACAAAACACAGAGCAAATCCTTTATATTAGGACTTCGAAATAACTGTCTTATATCGCAAATTCAACTAATTATAAAGTTTGTCTAGTAACACTGATGCCTGGACGTCAATTTAGTTCAATTGCGCCATCAATACTATCATTAATGGCCGAGTTGTCACGTTTGCAGTGTTATGGCACAGTCCAAGCTCTTCCATTTGTACCGCTGTGTTTGACAACAAAATACAGAGCAAATCCTTTATCTTGGGACTTCGAAATAACTGTGTCATATCGCAAATTCAACCAATTATCAAGTTTTCCTAGTAATACTGATGCCTGGAGGTGAATTTAGTTCTATTGCGCCATCAATACCATCATTAATGGGCGAGTTATCACGTTTGCAGTGTTATAGGACAGGCCAAGCTCTTCCATTTGTACCGGTGTGTTTGACAACAAAATACAGACCAAATCCTTTATCTTGGGACTTCGAAATAACTGTATCAACTAATTATCCAGTTTTCCTAGAAATACTGATGCCTGGAGGTCAATTTAGTTCTATTGCGCCATCAATACTATCATTAATGGGCGAGTTATCACGTTTGATGTGTTATAGCACAGGTCAAGCTCTTCCATTTGTACCGCTGTGTTTGACAATAAAATACAGAGCAAATCCTTTATCTTTGGACTTCGAAATAACTGTGTCATATCGCAAATTCAACTAATTATCCAGTTTTTCTGGTAACACTGATGTCTGGAGGTCAATTTAGTTCTATTGCGCCTTCAATACTATCATTAATGGCCGAGTTGTGATATTTGCAGTGTTATGGCACAGGCCAAGCTCTTCCATTTGTACCGGTGTGTTTGACAACAAAATACAGACCAAATCCTTTATCTTGGGACTTCGAAATAACTGTATCAACTAATTATCCAGTTTTCCTAGAAATACTGATGCCTGGAGGTCAATTTAGTTCTATTGCGCCATCAATACTATCATTAATGGGCGAGTTATCACGTTTGATGTGTTATAGCACAGGCCAAGCTCTTCCATTTGTACCGCTGTGTTTGACAACAAAATACAGAGCAAATCCTTTATCTTGGGACTTCGAAATAACTGTGTCATATCGCAAATTCAACTAATTATCCAGTTTTTCTGGTAACACTGATGTCTGGAGGTCAATTTAGTTCAATTGCGCCTTCAATACTATCATTAATGGCCGAGTTGTGACATTTGCAGTGTTATGGCACAGGCCAAGCTCTTCCATTTGTACCGGTGTGTTTGACAACAAAACACAGAGCAAATCCTTTATATTAGGACTTCGAAATAACTGTATTATATGGCAAATTCAACCAATTATCTAGTTTTCCTAGTAATACTGATGCCTGGAGGTGAATTTAGTTCTATTGCGCCATCAATACTATCATTAATGGGCGAGTTATCACGTTTGCAGTGTTATAGCACAGGCCAAGCTGTTCCATTTGTACCGGTGTGTTTGACAACAAAATACAGACCAAATCCTTTATCTTGGGACTTCGAAATAACTGTGACATATTGCAAATTCAACTAATTAGCCAGTTTTGCTAGTAAAACTGATGCCTGGAGGTCATTTTAGTTCTATTGCGCCTTCAATACTATCATTAATGGCCGAGTTGTGACCTTTGCAGTGTTATGGCACAGGCCAACCTCGTCCATTTGTACCGGTGTGTTTGACAACAAAACACAGAGCAAATCCTTTATATTAGGACTTCGAAATAACTGTCTTATATCGCAAATTCAACTAATTATAAAGTTTTTCTAGTAACACTGATGCCTGGACGTCAATTTAGTTCAATTGCGCCATCAATACTATCATTAATGGCCGAGTTGTCACGTTTGCAGTGTTATGGCACAGGCCAAGCTCTTCCATTTGTACCGCTGTGTTTGACAACAAAATACAGAGCAAATCCTTTATCTTGGGACTTCGAAATAACTGTGTCATATCGCAAATTCAACCCATTATCAAGTTTTCCTAGTAATACTGATGCCTGGAGGTGAATTTAGTTCTATTGCGCCATCAATACCATCATTAATGGGCGAGTTATCACGTTTGCAGTGTTATAGGACAGGCCAAGCTCTTCCATTTGTACCGGTGTGTTTGACAACAAAATACAGACCAAATCCTTTATCTTGGGACTTCGAAATAACTGTATCAACTAATTATCCAGTTTTCCTAGAAATACTGCTGCCTGGAGGTCAATTTAGTTCTATTGCGCCATCAATACTATCATTAATGGGCGAGTTATCACGTTTGATGTGTTATAGCACAGGCCAAGCTCTTCCATTTGTACCGCTGTGTTTGACAACAAAATACAGAGCAAATCCTTTATCTTTGGACTTCGAAATAACTGTGTCATATCGCAAATTCAACTAATTATCCAGTTTTTCTGGTAAAACTGATATCTGGAGGTCAATTTAGTTCTATTGCGCCTTCAATACTATCATTAATGGCCGAGTTGTGATATTTGCAGTGTTATGGCACAGGCCAAGCTCTTCCATTTGTACCGGTGTGTTTGACAACAAAACACAGAGCAAATCCTTTATATTAGGACTTCGAAATAACTGTCTTATATCGCAAATTCAACTAATTATAAAGTTGTTCTAGTAACACTGATGCCTGGACGTCAATTTAGTTCAATTGCGCCATCAATACTATCATTAATGGCCGAGTTGTCACGTTTGCAGTGTTATGGCACAGGCCAAGCTCTTCCATTTGTACCGCTGTGTTTGACAACAAAATACAGAGCAAATCCATTATCTTGGGACTTCGAAATAACTGTATCAACTAATTATCCAGTTTTCCTAGAAATACTGATGCCTGGAGGTCAATTTAGTTCTATTGCGCCATCAATACTATCATTAATGGCCGAGTTGGCACATTTTCAGTGTTGTGGCACCGCCAAGCCTTCCATTTGTACCGCTGTGTTTGACAACAAAATACAGAGCAAATCCTTTATCTTGGGACTTCGAAATAACTGTGTCATATCGCAAATTCAACTAATTATCCAGTTTTTCTGGTAACACTGATGCCTGGAAGTCAATTTAGTTCTATTGCGCCTTCAATACTATCATTAATGGCCGAGTTGTGACCTTTGCAGTGTTATGGCACAGGCCAACCTCGTCCATTTGTACCGGTGTGTTTGACAACAAAACACAGAGCAAATCCTTTATATTAGGACTTCGAAATAACTGTCTTATATCCCAAATTCAACTAATTATAAAGTTTTTCTAGTAACACTGATGCCTGGACGTCAATTTAGTTCAATTGCGCCATCAATACTATCATTAATGGCCGAGTTGTCACGTTTGCAGTGTTATGGCACAGGCCAAGCTCTTCCATTTGTACCGCTGTGTTTGACAACAAAATACAGAGCAAATCCTTTATCTTGGGACTTCGAAATAACTGTGTCATATCGCAAATTCAACCCATTATCAAGTTTTCCTAGTAATACTGATGCCTGGAGGTGAATTTAGTTCTATTGCGCCATCAATACCATCATTAATGGGCGAGTTATCACGTTTGCAGTGTTATAGGACAGGCCAAGCTCTTCCATTTGTACCGGTGTGTTTGACAACAAAATACAGACCAAATCCTTTATCTTGGGACTTCGAAATAACTGTATCAACTAATTATCCAGTTTTCCTAGAAATACTGATGCCTGGAGGTCAATTTAGTTCTATTGCGCCATCAATACTATCATTAATGGGCGAGTTATCACGTTTGATGTGTTATAGCACAGGCCAAGCTCTTCCATTTGTACCGCTGTGTTTGACAACAAAATACAGAGCAAATCCTTTATCTTTGGACTTCGAAATAACTGTGTCATATCGCAAATTCAACTAATTATCCAGTTTTTCTGGTAACACTGATGTCTGGAGGTCAATTTAGTTCTATTGCGCCTTCAATACTATCATTAATGGCCGAGTTGTGATATTTGCAGTGTTATGGCACAGGCCAAGCTATTCCATTTGTACCGGTGTGTTTTACAACAAAATACAGAGCAAATCCATTATCTTGGGACTTCGAAATAACTGTATCAACTAATTATCCAGTTTTCCTAGAAATACTGATGCCTGGAGGTCAATTTAGTTCTATTGCGCCATCAATACTATCATTAATGGGCGAGTTATCACGTTTGATGTGTTATAGCACAGGCCAAGCTCTTCCATTTGTACCGCTGTGTTTGACAACAAAATACAGAGCAAATCCTTTATCTTGGGACTTCGAAATAACTGTGTCATATCGCAAATTCAACTAATTATCCAGTTTTTCTGGTAACACTGATGTCTGGAGGTCAATTTAGTTCTATTGCGCCTTCAATACTATCATTAATGGCCGAGTTGTGATATTTGCAGTGTTATGGCACAGGCCAAGCTCTTCCATTTGTACCGGTGTGTTTGACAACAAAACACATGGCAAATCCTTTATATTAGGACTTCGAAATAACTGTCTTATATCGCAAATTCAACTAATTATAAAGTTTTTCTAGTAACACTGATGCCTGGACGTCAATTTAGTTCAATTGCGCCATCAATACTATCATTAATGGCCGAGTTGTCACGTTTGCAGTGTTATGGCACAGGCCAAGCTCTTCCATTTGTACCGCTGTGTTTGACAACAAAATACAGAGCAAATCCATTATCTTGGGACTTCGAAATAACTGTGTCATATCGCAAATTCAACCAATTATCAAGTTTTCCTAGTAATACTGATGCCTGGAGGTGAATTTAGTTCTATTGCGCCATCAATACCATCATTAATGGGCGAGTTATCACGTTTGCAGTGTTATAGCACAGGCCAAGCTCTTCCATTTGTAACGGTGTGTTTGACAACAAAATACAGACCAAATCCTTTATCTTGGGACTTCGAAATAACTGTATCAACTAATTATCCAGTTTTCCTAGAAATACTGATGCCTGGAGGTCAATTTAGTTCTATTGCGCCATCAATACTATCATTAATGGGCAAGTTATTACGTTTGATGTGTTATAGCACAGGCCAAGCTCTTCCATTGGTACCGCTGTGTTTGACAACAAAACACAGAGCAAATCCTTTATCTTGGGACTTCGAAATAACTGTCTTATATCGCAAATTCAACTAATTATAAAGTTTTTCTAGTAACACTGATGCCTGGAGGTGAATTTAGTTCTATTGCGCCATCAATACCATCATTAATGGGCGAGTTATCACGTTTGCAGTGTTATAGGACAGGCCAAGCTCTTCCATTTGTACCGGTGTGTTTGACAACAAAATACAGACCAAATCCTTTATCTTGGGACTTCGAAATAACTGTATCAACTAATTATCCAGTTTTCCTAGAAATACTGATGCCTGGAGGTCAATTTAGTTCTATTGCGCCATCAATACTATCATTAATGGGCGAGTTATCACGTTTGATGTGTTATAGCACAGGCCAAGCTCTTCCATTTGTACCGCTGTGTTTGACAACAAAATACAGAGCAAATCCTTTATCTTGGGACTTCGAAATAACTGTGTCATATCGCAAATTCAACTAATTATCCAGTTTTTCTGGTAACACTGATGTCTGGAGGTCAATTTAGTTCTATTGCGCCTTCAATACTATCATTAATGGCCGAGTTGTGACATTTGCAGTGTTATGGCACAGGCCAAGCTCTTCCATTTGTACCGGTGTGTTTGACAACAAAACACAGAGCAAATCCTTTATATTAGGACTTCGAAATAACTGTATTATATGGCAAATTCAACCAATTATCTAGTTTTCCTAGTAATACTGATGCCTGGAGGTGAATTTAGTTCTATTGCGCCATCAATAATATCATTAATGGGCGAGTTATCACGTTTGCAGTGTTATAGCACAGGCCAAGCTGTTCCATTTGTACCGGTGTGTTTGACAACAAAATACAGACCAAATCCTTTATCTTGGGAGTTCGAAATAACTGTGACATATTGCAAATTCAACTAATTAGCCAGTTTTGCTAGTAAAACTGATGCCTGGAGGTCATTTTAGTTCTATTGCGCCTTCAATACTATCATTAATGACCGAGTTGTCGCATTTTCAGTGTTATGGCACCACCAAGCTCTTCCATTTGTACCGGTGTGTTTGACAACAAAACACAGAGCAAATCCTTTATTTGGGACTTCGAAATAACTGTGTTATCTTGCCAATTCAACTAATTATCTAGTTTTCCTAGTCACTCTGATGCCTGGAGGTCATTTTTGTTCTATTGCGCCATAAATACTATCATTAATGGCCGAGTTGTCACATTTTCAGTGTTGTGGCACCGCCAAGCCCTTCCATTTGTACCACCGGTGTGTTTGACAACAAAATACAGAGCAAATCCTTTATCTTGGGACTTCGAAATAACTGTGTCATATCGCAAATTCAACTAATTATCCAGTTTTTCTGGTAACACTGATGCCTGGAAGTCAATTTAGTTCTATTGCGCCTTCAATACTATCATTAATGGCCGAGTTGTGACCTTTGCAGTGTTATGGCACAGGCCAACCTCGTCCATTTGTACCGGTGTGTTTGACAACAAAACACAGAGCAAATCCTTTATATTAGGACTTCGAAATAACTGTCTTATATCGCAAATTCAACTAATTATAAAGTTTTTCTAGTAACACTGATGCCTGGACGTCAATTTAGTTCAATTGCGCCATCAATACTATCATTAATGGCCGAGTTGTCACGTTTGCAGTGTTATGGCACAGGCCAAGCTCTTCCATTTGTACCGCTGTGTTTGACAACAAAATACAGAGCAAATCCTTTATCTTGGGACTTCGAAATAACTGTGTCATATCGCAAATTCAACCCATTATCAAGTTTTCCTAGTAATACTGATGCCTGGAGGTGAATTTAGTTCTATTGCGCCATCAATACCATCATTAATGGGCGAGTTATCACGTTTGCAGTGTTATAGGACAGGCCAAGCTCTTCCATTTGTACCGGTGTGTTTGACAACAAAATACAGACCAAATCCTTTATCTTGGGACTTCGAAATAACTGTATCAACTAATTATCCAGTTTTCCTAGAAATACTGATGCCTGGAGGTCAATTTAGTTCTATTGCGCCATCAATACTATCATTAATGGGCGAGTTATCACGTTTGATGTGTTATAGCACAGGCCAAGCTGTTCCATTTGTACCGCTGTGTTTGACAACAAAATACAGAGCAAATCCTTTATCTTTGGACTTCGAAATAACTGTGTCATATCGCAAATTCAACTAATTATCCAGTTTTTCTGGTAAAACTGATGTCTGGAGGTCAATTTAGTTCTATTGCGCCTTCAATACTATCATTAATGGCCGAGTTGTGACATTTGCAGTGTTATGGCACAGGCCAAGCTCTTCCATTTGTACCGGTGTGTTTGACAACAAAACACAGAGCAAATCCTTTATATTAGGACTTCGAAATAACTGTCTTATATCGCAAATTCAACTAATTATAAAGTTTTTCTAGTAACACTGATGCCTGGACGTCAATTTAGTTCAATTGCGCCATCAATACTATCATTAATGGCCGAGTTGTCACGTTTGCAGTGTTATGGCACAGGCCAAGCTCTTCCATTTGTACCGCTGTGTTTGACAACAAAATACAGAGCAAATCCATTATCTTGGGACTTCGAAATAACTGTATCAACTAATTATCCAGTTTTCCTAGAAATACTGATGCCTGGAGGTCAATTTAGTTCTATTGCGCCATCAATACTATCATTAATGGGCGAGTTATCACGTTTGATGTGTTATAGCACAGGCCAAGCTCTTCCATTTGTACCGCTGTGTTTGACAACAAAATACAGAGCAAATCCTTTATCTTGGGACTTCGAAATAACTGTGTCATATCGCAAATTCAACTAATTATCCAGTTTTTCTGGTAACACTGATGTCTGGAGGTCAATTTAGTTCTATTGCGCCTTCAATACTATCATTAATGGCCGAGTTGTGATATTTGCAGTGTTATGGCACAGGCCAAGCTCTTCCATTTGTACCGGTGTGTTTGACAACAAAACACAGAGCAAATCCTTTATATTAGGACTTCGAAATAACTGTCTTATATCGCAAATTCAACTAATTATAAAGTTGTTCTAGTAACACTGATGCCTGGACGTCAATTTAGTTCAATTGCGCCATCAATACTATCATTAATGGCCGAGTTGTCACGTTTGCAGTGTTATGGCACAGGCCAAGCTCTTCCATTTGTACCGCTGTGTTTGACAACAAAATACAGAGCAAATCCATTATCTTGGTACTTCGAAATAACTGTGTCATATCGCAAATTCAACCAATTATCAAGTTTTCCTAGTAATACTGATGCCTGGTGGTGAATTTAGTTATATTGCGCCATCAATACCATCATTAATGGGCGAGTTATCACGTTTGCAGTGTTATAGCACAGGCCAAGCTCTTCCATTTGTACCGGTGTGTTTGACAACAAAATACAGACCAAATCCTTTATCTTGGGACTTCGAAATAACTGTATCAACTAATTATCCAGTTTTCCTAGAAATACTGATGCCTGGAGGTCAATTTAGTTCTATTGCGCCATCAATACTATCATTAATGGGCAAGTTATTACGTTTGATGTGTTATAGCACAGGCCAAGCTCTTCCATTGGTACCGCTGTGTTTGACAACAAAACACAGAGCAAATCCTTTATCTTGGGACTTCGAAATAACTGTCTTATATCGCAAATTCAACTAATTATAAAGTTGTTCTAGTAACACTGATGCCTGGAGGTGAATTTAGTTCTATTGCGCCATCAGTACCATCATTAATGGGCGAGTTATCACGTTTGCAGTGTTATAGGACAGGCCAAGCTCTTCCATTTGTACCGGTGTGTTTGACAACAAAATACAGAGCAAATCCTTTATCTTGGGACTTCGAAATAACTGTATCAACTAATTATCCAGTTTTCCTAGAAATACTGATGCCTGGAGGTCAATTTAGTTCTATTGCGCCATCAATACTATCATTAATGGGCGAGTTATCACGTTTGATGTGTTATAGCACAGGCCAAGCTCTTCCATTTGTACCGCTGTGTTTGACAACAAAATACAGAGCAAATCCTTTATCTTGGGACTTCGAAATAACTGTGTCATATCGCAAATTCAACTAATTATCCAGTTTTTCTGGTAACACTGATGTCTGGAGGTCAATTTAGTTCTATTGCGCCTTCAATACTATCTTTAATGGCCGAGTTGTGACATTTGCAGTGTTATGGCACAGGCCAAGCTCTTCCATTTGTACCGGTGTGTTTGACAACAAAACACAGAGCAAATCCTTTATATTAGGACTTCGAAATAACTGTATTATATGGCAAATTCAACCAATTATCTAGTTTTCCTAGTAATACTGATGCCTGGAGGTGAATTTAGTTCTATTGCGCCATCAATACTATCATTAATGGGCGAGTTATCACGTTTGCAGTGTTATAGCACAGGCCAAGCTGTTCCATTTGTACCGGTGTGTTTGACAACAAAATACAGACCAAATCCTTTATCTTGGGACTTCGAAATAACTGTGACATATTGCAAATTCAACTAATTAGCCAGTTTTGCTAGTAAAACTGATGCCTGGAGGTCATTTTAATTCTATTGAGCCTTCAATACTATCATTAATGACCGAGTTGTCGCATTTTCAGTGTTATGGCACCACCAAGCTCTTCCATTTGTACCGGTGTGTTTGACAACAAAACACAAAGCAAATCCTTTATTTGGGACTTCGAAATAACTGTGTTATCTTGCCAATTCAACTAATTATCTAGTTTTCCTAGTCACTCTGATGCCTGGAGGTCATTTGTGTTCTATTGCGCCATAAATACTATCATTAATGGCCGAGTTGTCACATTTTCAGTGTTGTGGCACCGCCAAGCCCTTCCATTTGTACCACCGGTGTGTTTGACAACAAAATACAGAGCAAATCCTTTATCTTGGGACTTCGAAATAACTGTGTCATATCGCAAATTCAACTAATTATCCAGTTTTTCTGGTAACACTGATGCCTGGAAGTCAATTTAGTTCTATTGCGCCTTCAATACTATCATTAATGGCCGAGTTGTGACCTTTGCAGTGTTATGGCACAGGCCAACCTCGTCCATTTGTACCGGTGTGTTTGACAACAAAACACAGAGCAAATCCTTTATATTAGGACTTCGAAATAACTGTGTTATATCGCAAATTCAACTAATTATAAAGTTTTTCTAGTAACACTGATGCCTGGACGTCAATTTAGTTCAATTGCGCCATCAATACTATCATTAATGGCCGAGTTGTCACGTTTGCAGTGTTATGGCACAGGCCAAGCTCTTCCATTTGTACCGCTGTGTTTGACAACAAAATACAGAGCAAATCCTTTATCTTGGGACTTCGAAATAACTGTGTCATATCGCAAATTCAACCCATTATCAAGTGTTCCTAGTAATACTGATGCCTGGAGGTGAATTTAGTTCTATTGCGCCATCAATACCATCATTAATGGGCGAGTTATCACGTTTGCAGTGTTATAGGACAGGCCAAGCTCTTCCATTTGTACCGCTGTGTTTGACAACAAAACACAGAGCAAATCCTTTATATTAGGACTTCGAAATAACTGTATTATATGGCAAATTCAACCAATTATCTAGTTTTCCTAGTAATACTGATGCCTGGAGGTGAATTTAGTTCTATTGCGCCATCAATACTATCATTAATGGGCGAGTTATCACGTTTGCAGTGTTATAGCACAGGCCAAGCTGTTCCATTTGTACCGGTGTGTTTGACAACAAAATACAGACCAAATCCTTTATCTTGGGACTTCGAAATAACTGTGACATATTGCAAATTCAACTAATTAGCCAGTTTTGCTAGTAAAACTGATGCCTGGAGGTCATTTTAGTTCTATTGCGCCTTCAATACTATCATTAATGGGCAAGTTATTACGTTTGATGTCCATTGGTACCGGTGTGTTTGACAACAAAACACAAAGCAAATCCTTTATTTGGGACTTCGAAATAACTGTGTTATCTTGCCAATTCAACTAATTATCTAGTTTTCCTAGTCACTCTGATGCCTGGAGGTCATTTTTGTTCTTTTGCGCCATAAATACTATCATTAATGGGCAAGTTATTACGTTTGATGTCCATTGGTACCGGTGTGTTTGACAACAAAACACAAAGCAAATCCTTTATTTGGGACTTCGAAATAACTGTGTTATCTTGCCAATTCAACTAATTATCTAGTTTTCCTAGTCACTCTGATGCCTGGAGGTCATTTTTGTTCTTTTGCGCCATAAATACTATCATTAATGGGCAAGTTATTACGTTTGATGTCCATTGGTACCGGTGTGTTTGACAACAAAACACAAAGCAAATCCTTTATTTGGGACTTCGAAATAACTGTGTTATCTTGCCAATTCAACTAATTATCTAGTTTTCCTAGTCACTCTGATGCCTGGAGGTCATTTTTGTTCTTTTGCGCCATAAATACTATCATTAATGGGCAAGTTATTACGTTTGATGTCCATTGGTACCGGTGTGTTTGACAACAAAACACAAAGCAAATCCTGTGTTGTCACATTTTCAGTGTTGTGGCACCGCCAAGCCCTTCCATTTGTACCACCGGTGTGTTTGACAACAAAATACAGAGCAAATCCTTTATCTTGGGACTTCGAAATAACTGTGTCATATCGCAAATTCAACTAATTATCCAGTTTTTCTGGTAACACTGATGCCTGGAGGTCAATTTAGTTATATTGCGCCTTCAATACTATCATTAATGGCCGAGTTGTGACCTTTGCAGTGTTATGGCACAGGCCAACCTCGTCCATTTGTACCGGTGTGTTTGACAACAAAACACAGAGCAAATCCTTTATATTAGGACTTCGAAATAACTGTGTTATATCGCAAATTCAACTAATTATAAAGTTTTTCTAGTAACACTGATGCCTGGACGTCAATTTAGTTCAATTGCGCCATCAATACTATCATTAATGGCCGAGTTGTCACGTTTGCAGTGTTATGGCACAGGCCAAGCTCTTCCATTTGTACCGCTGTGTTTGACAACAAAATACAGAGCAAATCCTTTATCTTGGGACTTCGAAATAACTGTGTCATATCGCAAATTCAACCCATTATCAAGTTTTCCTAGTAATACTGATGCCTGGAGGTGAATTTAGTTCTATTGCGCCATCAATACCATCATTAATGGGCGAGTTATCACGTTTGCAGTGTTATAGGACAGGCCAAGCTCTTCCATTTGTACCGGTGTGTTTGACAACAAAATACAGACCAAATCCTTTATCTTGGGACTTCGAAATAACTGTATCAACTAATTATCCAGTTTTCCTAGAAATAATGATGCCTGGAGGTCAATTTAGTTCTATTGCGCCATCAATACTATCATTAATGGGCAAGTTATTACGTTTGATGTGTTATAGCACAGGCCAAGCTCTTCCATTGGTACCGCTGTGTTTGACAACAAAACACAGAGCAAATCCTTTATCTTGGGACTTCGAAATAACTGTCTTATATCGCAAATTCAATTAATTATAAAGTTTTTCTAGTAACACTGATGCCTGGAGGTGAATTTAGTTCTATTGCGCCATCAATACCATCATTAATGGGCGAGTTATCACGTTTGCAGTGTTATAGGACAGGCCAAGCTCTTCCATTTGTACCGGTGTGTTTGACAACAAAATACAGACCAAATCCTTTATCTTGGGACTTCGAAATAACTGTATCAACTAATTATCCAGTTTTCCTAGAAATACTGATGCCTGGAGGTCAATTTAGTTCTATTGCGCCATCAATACTATCATTAATGGGCGAGTTATCACGTTTGATGTGTTATAGCACAGGCCACACGTTGGCTTGTTGCTATCCTATTTGCTCCCGTTGCTATGTGATGGTCACGTGACCATCCCAGCAGCAGAGGAATCGAAGCGACACAAGGGAAGCGAAGCTCGCATTGTTATGTTAATTATGGTACCAATGATTCATGTAAAGAAACGTAATAAACATAAAACGCACAGAAAACTATACTGGCACTGACAAATCTAGATTCCACTCCGAATACAATGGTATTCGGGTAAAAATGGCTGTCTTTCTAGATCCACTTTTCCACACTAAACGGTTTCCAGACAAATGAATATAGAGCAAAAATTGCAGTAGAAGGGACGGGAGGGTAGGGTGCCTACATACGTATACGTTTCACTTAGGCTCCCCTAGAGGAATATTGACGAACAAAGAGTTATCGACAAAAAAATAAGAATTTTATCCCAAATTGCTGTTATTTCCCTAAAATCTTTATAACTAAGAATAGGAGACCTACTTAGCAAAGCGAAAGTTTTAGATCTATCTTTTTAGAACTCGAAAAGCCTACTGTTTCGTCGCCAAAGCGTAAGAAAAAATGTAGGGAAATCACGAAAGCGTACGTGCACAAAATTCCGAAAATCCAAAATGGCGTCCCCTGCTGCGAGCATCGAAGACCAATGCAAACGGAGTCGGAAATGTTCAAAGCTAGATGGCCACAAGGGACGATGCAACTCAGAACAGGAACTAATTCCGTTCTGGAAGACATCGCCAGTGTTCAATTTAAACACAAGAAAGAGAAATCTGCTGCTAGAAGAAAAACGAATAGACGAAGAGTACGAATCGAAGGTTTCTCGTCTTCAGGATCGCGAAGGAGCGGTCAACGATGCTGAATCGGCGCTAAACTATGCTGAATCAGATATTCAAAGAAAGCTGAACGAGAAAGGTAAACTGCTTCGTTTATAACACCAACAGGCAATTTTATTTTACTTAAAATCCCACAACTATATATAATTAAGCTTGCATTCCTTGAATATTTGAGATTACATGCACATTAAGTTTAAGTCTTATGTACATTTGACTGTACATATCTGAAAAATAATAAGGTTATATTGTAGCATTCCATTTGGATATATTACTGTATCCAAAGTGTAGTGATTTGTATTTGCATCTTATATTTATTATATCTGGAAAATAATTATATTAAATTAAATTACTGCTTTGGAACCTTGACTGACATACTGATTACGTATACATATGAACCCAATATTCATGTGTGCCTAACCCACTATATTTTTACCTTCAGATGTAGAATTGCAAAGTCTGCAAGAAACAGTTGAAGAAAATAACAAAGAAGCTCAAACAATGAAAGCACAGCTATCAGTCATTACACAACAGTATGAGCAGGTAAAATCAATGGTTTCCTTACTTGGTCTGGACCATAAGCAGTTTTCAAAATCCAAAAGAGAGAATAATAGCACATGCAAAGATATGATCAATGACCGCAACTCCAGCATAAGATATAGAAGAAGAAAAGAGACTGAAAAGGCCCTAAAATTTATCCATGGAGGGGAGTCTGGTTCTTTTTATGGTGCATGGGACTATATTGTAGCTAATGCACCAAAAGAAATAGTCAATGAGCTATTAATTGGATATAAGAGGGGAAAGCATATCCAACAACTCTTTGGGGAAGCAATGAAAGAGCACCAACTTTCTCCTGAAGCCATGAAGCATGCCATTGCAATGAAGTACCAGAATTTTCTCTCACGAAGAAAATTTACACTTGTCTGTAAAACCCAAACATCATATTTCAATGCTGAGAAAGAAGTATGGCTCCCACGAAATGTTAAATGCCAGGGATTGGATTTACGACTTCCTCAGCCAGTATCTACTATGGCTGTAGATAAGTTCGTAAAGGATCTCAATATTGGTCATGCTAACCAGATACCTGGTGTTCCTGGTGTTTCAAGAACCATTACAGGGCTTGTTTTTATGATGATTGACTTGCACCTTCAAGTACCACACCTGGGTAAAAAACTTATTTGGTTCAATGAACTAGATAATCATTTTATCTTCCAATTTTCTGATGATGGTGCCCCTGAGACAAGCCAGCTTACAATGTCAATAGGAAGCTTGACTATGTGGAACCTGGGAGAACGTGTTCGAAGCCGTGACTACCAGTACCTACTGCACTGTGTTTGTTTGGGGGAGAAGCACGTAGCTTTAGAACATCTGTGGAAACAGCACACAGATGAGATGGCATTGTTGGAGGGAAATGTGATAACGGTTGGTGGAAAACAATGTACAGTTGAGTTCCAACCAAGTGCTGATATGTGTTGGCAGAGCTGGTCCAATAATGAAGTGAACCAGGCTGCAACGTACCCCTCCCCTTATGCAAATGTAAACAAAGGGGACATTTCTACGATGGGAGGGTCCATTGGATTCACTGAAGCAGACACATGGAGACCATACACCAACAAAATTAGAGAAGATCATGTGAAATTGGTGGATCGATATGTATCATCACTCACAGCTACACTGGCAGAAAAGACCAAGCATGACAAAAAGCTAGCGTACATGGCAGGAAATGGTATCCGTCAACTTGGCCCTCCCCGAATTGGAATATTTGCAGACAGGCAAAGACCAGAACCACTTCACTGTGAAATTAATGCTTGGCAGCAAATTTTGAGCATGCTCTATTTAGAATTTGTCCAGAGAGATAAATTTGATGATTTTATTCAAGTTTTAGCTGCCCCTGTTTGTTTGTCTACTATTGTAGATGTGCCCCCCAGTGGACTACCAACTGGCCAAGAAACCACAACTGGGGTATCTACTGAATCATCAGGAGCAAATGCTAACACAGATTTGTTGACCAATGCACCATTACCTATTGTTGGTTGTGGACTGGGTTACCTTGTACCTATAATCAAGGAGCACCATGCCGATGAAAAGAAAAGACACAACAAGATTCCAACAAGACTTGTAGGAGATCAGGCTATTGCTCTAGCACGCTATGGTTATCGGTTAGTTGATATTTTACAGTCTCCCACTGAGTCAGCAGCACAGTGTGTCAAACGTTTAGCATTGTGTAGAATTATCTTATACCTGAGGGATGCTTGTACTATTTTTAATAAGGTGTCAACAATGCAATCTGAGTTAATAGATCTTGATGAAAATTGTAAGCTATATTTTAATTTGATGTGTTTATTTTTTCCAAGTTATGTTAATGTAACTACTTGGACAGTAGCATATGCAATCCCATACCATGCTTTCAAACTTTATCAAATGTATAAAGTTGGGTATGGCATAATTTCGCAGCAGGGAAAGGAAGCCAAGCATGCAGGAGTAAAGAATGACCTTGCATTGAGTAACCGATCAACTAAAACAGATAACACTGGAAAATGGTGGCAAGTAATGAGGGCTAACTACGTACGCAGCTTTTACCTCCCTGAATATCAGCCCATGCCAAGTGCTTACAAGTCACACTTTAAATCCCGTGTTCCCCCCCACTGTAACCTACCAGAATTCTGCAATTGTGGAAGAAAAAGGGAAGATAATGCTGATTTCTGTTCAAATTGCCTTCAATGTAGGGAGATTGTAACATGTGCACAAAACAAAGAACTTTCTGAGAATGTCATTCGTATGCTGAAGCCTGTATCATGTGAAGTATGTGGCAAACGTTTTGCAGATGAAGTAGTTATTCAATCACATATGGTATTTCACAGGAATAACGTTGACTCAGTTGAACTCACCCACAAGAACCCCAAGGACATGAATGTAACAGAACTCAAGAGTGCACTACGCAAGTTGAGTCTAAGCACAGTGGGTAGGAAGGATATACTGGCAAGGAGACTGGAAAGTAAACTAGCAGGGGGGTGCTAGAAGTATTGTACAAAATTAATGTATTAACATTTTTAAACATTTATTGAAACCATCCAATTAGGAGACAACAATTGAAGGAGTCTGTGCAAGAATAGCATAAGTAACTACTGATCATATTCTAAATTCTCCTTTATGTTCTTTGTTTTCTAAGGGTGAATTTGTAACATGATCAAGAGTCATGGTGTTCTTGACTGGCCCCTTCAATATCATTATTGCCATTTAATATTACATGTACAGAAATTAGGCCATCATAAAAATATATTTAGAGAGAGGATATTACATGGTGGTTTGTAGAGATATCATCTTAAAACCACTGTGTAATTTTCCTTTTATAGTAATATATATCTATTTATTACACATTTGGGGTTGATATCCGTTTGATAAAGCCGTGAATAAAAACCATATCAGTAAAGTGATACAATATCACTTCACTGTACTATTGCTTTTAGAAATATTTTTTTTGTTATGCTTAAGTTTGTGTTATTGTATTCACTTTAAATGTATAATAAACAAGTTATGACATGTTAAGAGCCTGATATCGTATTTATTCACTCGATTTTCTCGCTCGCGGACTCGCTCGTTCGCGATATGATACGAAAACCTTGTGAACAAAAACGATATCAAGCTCTTAACATGTAATAATCTCTATATATATATAGTCTGTTTTTTATTTATTTTTATTTTTGACCTCACAGATGTAAAGCTATTCAGTAGAGATGCTGTGATTAAATCATTATTATTATTATTGTGGAAAGAGCTAATTTTAGAAAAGCAGCATTGAAGTTTATGTAAATGAGGACAACATACATGTATCAGAAATACAACCACTGATCCCCCCTGGCTAATGAATTGTTAATGAGTTTAATAAATGTTATTACAGTCTTCATAAAATATGTTGTCTGTCAATATTCAGGTTCTGGAATATGAAAAATACTAATGATTGCAGTAGATATATTTTAAACACAATACCTTCCTGTATATTACCTATAATAGGTGAGGTACATGTAGCATCCTGAATAAATACATTGTATCATGATTTATTTTCAAATTATAATAGCTAAATATATATTTTCTAGGTACTAGGTGAGCATGGTTTGTCATAACATTGTCTACTGACGATTCATGAGTGATTGTAGACTCGTGTCGATAGGAAAGTCATCAGCTGTGTAGCGTTGGATAAAGAAAGCCAGTGTGACACGCTGGGTTTTCATATGGTAGTCTATACAGAATGGTGTAGAATCTGATACCACAATGACAGATCTTCCATTGTACATGGAAACCATCTTTCTGCCAGCAGTTTTCGAAGGAACCTTCTTAAAATGTCTGTAGGCAAAATGAGTTTGTCCCGAGAACCGTGATGGCGATAATAATTTCTTAATTGTCTCCATCTTAGTAACTGTTATTATGTGCTTCGATCCATCACGCTTGGTGTGAACGTCGCCAGAATATCCACGCAAGAGGGTCATTATGTGGCGAAACACTAGCCAAGGAATAAATAAAGAAACCGGATTTACTAGCCCGGTTGCTTTAGATCTGGGAAGTTTCCCTCTGAGTGAGTTCCCTATCTCATTTAGGTAGGAATCGATTAGAGGACCAGCCAATTCAAGTTTGTTTCCAACCACTTCCTCTAGCTGGTTGTCCATCCTCATCGTGCCATAATTCGGCTTTCCCTTCGCTTTACGAACGGCTTTAAGCCACTGTTTCTCCACAGTAAACTTCATCTCAATTACGGATACGTTCCAAAATGAATTTCCACGTTCGGATTCATCACCAGTTGCTCGTAAATTTATATTCGGGACAACACTCTCTTGGTCCGCCATTTTGGATATGAATGATCTCTATATTTTGGAGGTTACCACTGAAAATTCTGAGCCCGCACAAGTGGGAGCAATTTTCGACTCCACAACCAACGTGAAGCTCTTCCATTTGTACCGCTGTGTTTGACAACAAAATACAGAGCAAATCCTTTATCTTGGGACTTCGAAATAACTGTGTCATATCGCAAATTCAACTAATTATCCAGTTTTTTCTGGTAACACTGATGTCTGGAGGTCAATTTAGTTCTATTGCGCCTTCAATACTATCATTAATGGCCGAGTTGTCACGTTTGCAGTGTTATGGCACAGACCAAGCTCTTCCATTTGTAACGGTGTGTTTTACAACAAAATACAGACCAAATCCTTTATCTTGGGACTTCGAAATAACTGTGACATATTGCAAATTCAACTAATTATCCAGTTTTGCTAGTAACAATGATGCCAGAACGTCATTTTAGTTCTATTGCGCCTTCAATACTATCATTAATGACCGAGTTGTCGCATTTTCAGTGTTATGGCACCACCAAGCTCTTCCATTTGTACCGGTGTGTTTGACAACAAAACACAGAGCAAATCCTTTATTTGGGACTTCGAAATAACTGTGTTATCTTGCCAATTCATCTAATTATCTAGTTTTCCTAGTCACTCTGATGCCTGGAGGTCATTTTTGTTCTATTGCGCCATAAATACTATCATTAATGGCCGAGTTGTCACATTTTCAGTGTTGTGGCACCGCCAAGCCCTTCCATTTGTACCGGTGTGTTTGACAACAAAACACAGAGCAAATACTTTATATTAGGACTTCGAAATAACTGTCTTATATCGCAAATTCAACTAATTATAAAGTGTTTCTAGTAACACTGATGCCTGGACGTCAAATTAGTTCATTTGCGCCATAAATACTATCATTAATGGCCGAGTTGTCACGTTTGCAGTGATATGGCACAGGCCAAGCTCTTCCATTTGTACCGCTGTGTTTGACAACAAAATACAGAGCAAATCCTTTATCTTGGGACTTTGAAATAACTGTGTCATATCGCAAATTCAACTAATTATCCAGTTTTTCTGGTAACACTGATGCCTGGACGTCTATTTAGTTCAATTGCGCCATCAATACTATCATTAATGGCCGAGTTGTCACGTTTGCAGTGTTATGGCACAGGCCAAGCTCTTCCATTTGTACCGCTGTGTTTGACAACAAAATACAGAGCAAATCCTTTATCTTGGGACTTCGAAATAACTGTGTCATATCGCAAATTCAACTAATTATCCAGTTTTTCTGGTAACACTGATGCCTGGAAGTCAATTTAGTTCTATTGCGCCTTCAATACTATCATTAATGGCCGAGTTGTGACATTTGCAGTGTTATGGCACAGGCCAACCTCGTCCATTTGTACCGGTGTGTTTGACAACAAAACACAGACCAAATCCTTTATATTAGGACTTCAAAATAACTGTCTTATATCGCAAATTCAACTAATTATAAAGTTTTTCTAGTAACACTGATGCCTGGACGTCAATTTAGTTCAATTGCGCCATCAATACTATCATTAATGGCCGAGTTGTCACGTTTGCAGTGTTATGGCACAGGCCAAGCTCTTCCATTTGTACCGCTGTGTTTGACAACAAAATACAGAGCAAATCCTTTATCTTGGGACTTCGAAATAACTGTGTCATATCGCAAATTCAACCAATTATAAAGTTTTCCTAGAAATACTGATGCCTGGAAGTGAATTTAGTTCTATTGCGCCATCAATACCATCATTAATGGGCGAGTTATCACGTTTGCAGTGTTATAGCACAGGCCAAGCTCTTCCATTTGTACCGTTGTGTTTGACAACAAAACACAGAGCAAATCCTTTATCTTGGGACTTCGAAATAACTGTATCAACTAATTATCCAGTTTTCCTAGAAATACTGATGCCTGGAGGTCAATTTAGTTCTATTGCGCCATCAATACTATCATTAATGGGCGAGTTATCACGTTTGATGTGTTATAGCACAGGCCAAGCTCTTCCATTTGTACCGCTGTGTTTGACAACAAAATACAGAGCAAATCCTTTATCTTGGGACTTCGAAATAACTGTGTCATATCGCAAATTCAACTAATTATCCAGTTTTTCTGGTAACACTGATGTCTGGAGGTCAATTTAGTTCTATTGCGCCTTCAATACTATCATTAATGGCCGAGTTGTCACGTTTGCAGTGTTATGGCACAGACCAAGCTCTTCCATTTGTAACGGTGTGTTTTACAACAAAATACAGACCAAATCCTTTATCTTGGGACTTCGAAATAACTGTGACATATTGCAAATTCAACTAATTATCCAGTTTTGCTAGTAACACTGATGCCTGAACGTCATTTTAGTTCTATTGCGCCTTCAATACTATCATTAATGACCGAGTTGTCGCATTTTCAGTGTTATGGCACCACCAAGCTCTTCCATTTGTACCGGTGTGTTTGACAACAAAACCCAGAGCAAATCCTTTATTTGGGACTTCGAAATAACTGTGTTATCTTGCCAATTCATCTAATTATCTAGTTTTCCTAGTCACTCTGATGCCTGGAGGTCATTTTTGTTCTATTGCGCCATAAATACTATCATTAATGGCCGAGTTGTCACATTTTCAGTGTTGTGGCACCGCCAAGCCCTTCCATTTGTACCGGTGTGTTTGACAACAAAACACAGAGCAAATACTTTATATTAGGACTTCGAAATAACTGTCTTATATCGCAAATTCAACTAATTATAAAGTGTTTCTAGTAATACTGATGCCTGGACGTCAATTTAGTTCAATCGCGCCATAAATACTATCATTAATGGCCGAGTTGTCACGTTTGCAGTGATATGGCACAGGCCAAGCTCTTCGATTTGTACCGCTGTGTTTGACAACAAAATACAGAGCAAATCCTTTATCTTGGGACTTTGAAATAACTGTGTGATATCGCAAATTCAACTGATTATCCAGTTTTTCTGGTAACACTGATGCCTGGACGTCAATTTAGTTCAATTGCGCCTTCAATACTATCATTAATGGCCGAGTTGTCACGTTTGCAGTGTTATGGCACAGACCAAGCTCTTCCATTTGTAACGGTGTGTTTTACAACAAAATACAGACCAAATCCTTTATCTTGGGACTTCGAAATAACTGTGACATATTGCAAATTCAACTAATTATCCAGTTTTGCTAGTAACACTGATGCCTGAACGTCATTTTAGTTCTATTGCGCCTTCAATACTATCATTAATGACCGAGTTGTCGCATTTTCAGTGTTATGGCACCACCAAGCTCTTCCATTTGTACCGGTGTGTTTGACAACAAAACACAGAGCAAATCCTTTATTTGGGACTTCGAAATAACTGTGTTATCTTGCCAATTCATCTAATTATCTAGTTTTCCTAGTCACTCTGATGCCTGGAGGTCATTTTTGTTCTATTGCGCCATAAATACTATCATTAATGGCCGAGTTGTCACATTTTCAGTGTTGTGGCACCGCCAAGCCCTTCCATTTGTACCGGTGTGTTTGACAACAAAACACAGAGCAAATACTTTATATTAGGACTTCGAAATAACTGTCTTATATCGCAAATTCAACTAATTATAAAGTGTTTCTAGTAACACTGATGCCTGGACGTCAATTTAGTTCAATTGCGCCATAAATACCATCATTAATGGCCGAGTTGTCACGTTTGCAGTGATATGGCACAGGCCAAGCTCTTCCATTTGTACCGCTGTGTTTGACAACAAAATACAGAGCAAATCCTTTATCTTGGGACTTTGAAATAACTGTGTCATATCGCAAATTCAACTAATTATCCAGTTTTTCTGGTAACACTGATGCCTGGAAGTCAATTTAGTTCTATTACGCCTTCAATACTATCATTAATGGCCGCGTTGTGACATTTGCAGTGGTATGGCACAGGCCAACCTCTTCCATTTGTACCGGTGTGTTTGACAACAAAACACAGAGCAAATCCTTTATATTAGGACTTCGAAATAACTGTCTTATATCGCAAATTCAACTAATTATCAAGTTTTTCTAGTAACACTGATGCCTGGACGTCTATTTAGTTCAATTGCGCCATCAATACTATCATTAATGGCCGAGTTGTCACGTTTGCAGTGTTATGGCACAGGCCAAGCTCTTCCATTTGTACCGCTGTGTTTGACAACAAAATACAGAGCAAATCCTTTATCTTGGGACTTCGAAATAACTGTGTCATATCGCAAATTCAACTAATTATCCAGTTTTTCTGGTAACACTGATGCCTGGAAGTCAATTTAGTTCTATTGCGCCTTCAATACTATCATTAATGGCCGAGTTGTGACATTTGCAGTGTTATGGCACAGGCCAACCTCGTCCATTTGTACCGGTGTGTTTGACAACAAAACACAGAGCAAATCCTTTATATTAGGACTTCAAAATAACTGTCTTATATCGCAAATTCAACTAATTATAAAGTTTTTCTAGTAACACTGATGCCTGGACGTCAATTTAGTTCAATTGCGCCATCAATACTATCATTAATGGCCGAGTTGTCACGTTTGCAGTGTTATGGCACAGGCCAAGCTCTTCCATTTGTACCGCTGTGTTTGACAACAAAATACAGAGCAAATCCTTTATCTTGGGACTTCGAAATAACTGTGTCATATCGCAAATTCAACCAATTATCAAGTTTTCCTAGTAATACTGATGCCTGGAGGTGAATTTAGTTCTATTGCGCCATCAATACCATCATTAATGGGCGAGTTATCACGTTTGCAGTGTTATAGCACAGGCCAAGCTCTTCCATTTGTACCGTTGTGTTTGACAACAAAACACAGAGCAAATCCTTTATCTTGGGACTTCGAAATAACTGTATCAACTAATTATCCAGTTTTCCTAGAAATACTGATGCCTGGAGGTCAATTTAGTTCTATTGCGCCATCAATACTATCATTAATGGGCGAGTTATCACGTTTGATGTGTTATAGCACAGGCCAAACTCTTCCATTTGTACCGCTGTGTTTGACAACAAAATACAGAGCAAATCCTTTATCTTGGGACTTCGAAATAACTGTGTCATATCGCAAATTCAACTAATTATCCAGTTTTTCTGGTAACACTGATGTCTGGAGGTCAATTTAGTTCTATTGCGCCTTCAATACTATCATTAATGGCCGAGTTGTCACGTTTGCAGTGTTATGGCACAGACCAAGCTCTTCCATTTGTAACGGTGTGTTTTACAACAAAATACAGACCAAATCCTTTATCTTGGGACTTCGAAATAACTGTGACATATTGCAAATTCAACTAATTATCCAGTTTTGCTAGTAACACTGATGCCTGAACGTCATTTTAGTTCTATTGCGCCTTCAATACTATCATTAATGACCGAGTTGTCGCATTTTCAGTGTTATGGCACCACCAAGCTCTTCCATTTGTACCGGTGTGTTTGACAACAAAACCCAGAGCAAATCCTTTATTTGGGACTTCGAAATAACTGTGTTATCTTGCCAATTCATCTAATTATCTAGTTTTCCTAGTCACTCTGATGCCTGGAGGTCATTTTTGTTCTATTGCGCCATAAATACTATCATTAATGGCCGAGTTGTCACATTTTCAGTGTTGTGGCACCGCCAAGCCCTTCCATTTGTACCGGTGTGTTTGACAACAAAACACAGAGCAAATACTTTATATTAGGACTTCGAAATAACTGTCTTATATCGCAAATTCAACTAATTATAAAGTGTTTCTAGTAACACTGATGCCTGGACGTCAATTTAGTTCAATTGCGCCATAAATACTATCATTAATGGCCGAGTTGTCACGTTTGCAGTGATATGGCACAGGCCAAGCTCTTCCATTTGTACCGCTGTGTTTGACAACAAAATACAGAGCAAATCCTTTATCTTGGGACTTTGAAATAACTGTGTCATATCGCAAATTCAACTAATTATCCAGTTTTTCTGGTAACACTGATGCCTGGAAGTCAATTTAGTTCTATTACGCCTTCAATACTATCATTAATGGCCGCGTTGTGACATTTGCAGGGGTATGGCACAGGCCAACCTCTTCCATTTGTACCGGTGTGTTTGACAACAAAACACAGAGCAAATCCTTTATATTAGGACTTCGAAATAACTGTCTTATATCGCAAATTCAACTAATTATCAAGTTTTTCTAGTAACACTGATGCCTGGACGTCTATTTAGTTCAATTGCGCCATCAATACTATCATTAATGGCCGAGTTGTCACGTTTGCAGTGTTATGGCACAGGCCAAGCTCTTCCATTTGTACCGCTGTGTTTGACAACAAAATACAGAGCAAATCCTTTATCTTGGGACTTCGAAATAACTGTGTCATATCGCAAATTCAACTAATTATCCAGTTTTTCTGGTAACACTGATGCCTGGAAGTCAATTTAGTTCTATTGCGCCTTCAATACTATCATTAATGGCCGAGTTGTGACATTTGCAGTGTTATGGCACAGGCCAACCTCGTCCATTTGTACCGGTGTGTTTGACAACAAAACACAGAGCAAATCCTTTATATTAGGACTTCAAAATAACTGTCTTATATCGCAAATTCAACTAATTATAAAGTTTTTCTAGTAACACTGATGCCTGGACGTCAATTTAGTTCAATTGCGCCATCAATACTATCATTAATGGCCGAGTTGTCATGTTTGCAGTGTTATGGCACAGGCCAAGCTCTTCCATTTGTACCGCTGTGTTTGACAACAAAATACAGAGCAAATCCTTTATCTTGGGACTTCGAAATAACTGTGTCATATCGCAAATTCAACCAATTATAAAGTTTTCCTAGTAATACTGATGCCTGGAGGTGAATTTAGTTCTATTGCGCCATCAATACCATCATTAATGGGCGAGTTATCACGTTTGCAGTGTTATAGCACAGGCCAAGCTCTTCCATTTGTACCGTTGTGTTTGACAACAAAACACAGAGCAAATCCTTTATCTTGGGACTTCGAAATAACTGTATCAACTAATTATCCAGTTTTCCTAGAAATACTGATGCCTGGAGGTCAATTTAGTTCTATTGCGCCATCAATACTATCATTAATGGGCGAGTTATCACGTTTGATGTGTTATAGCACAGGCCAAACTCTTCCATTTGTACCGCTGTGTTTGACAACAAAATACAGAGCAAATCCTTTATCTTGGGACTTCGAAATAACTGTGTCATATCGCAAATTCAACTAATTATCCAGTTTTTCTGGTAACACTGATGTCTGGAGGTCAATTTAGTTCTATTGCGCCTTCAATACTATCATTAATGGCCGAGTTGTCACGTTTGCAGTGTTATGGCACAGACCAAGCTCTTCCATTTGTAACGGTGTGTTTTACAACAAAATACAGACCAAATCCTTTATCTTGGGACTTCGAAATAACTGTGACATATTGCAAATTCAACTAATTATCCAGTTTTGCTAGTAACACTGATGCCTGAACGTCATTTTAGTTCTATTGCGCCTTCAATACTATCATTAATGACCGAGTTGTCGCATTTTCAGTGTTATGGCACCACCAAGCTCTTCCATTTGTACCGGTGTGTTTGACAACAAAACCCAGAGCAAATCCTTTATTTGGGACTTCGAAATAACTGTGTTATCTTGCCAATTCATCTAATTATCTAGTTTTCCTAGTCACTCTGATGCCTGGAGGTCATTTTTGTTCTATTGCGCCATAAATACTATCATTAATGGCCGAGTTGTCACATTTTCAGTGTTGTGGCACCGCCAAGCCCTTCCATTTGTACCGGTGTGTTTGACAACAAAACACAGAGCAAATACTTTATATTAGGACTTCGAAATAACTGTCTTATATCGCAAATTCAACTAATTATAAAGTGTTTCTAGTAACACTGATGCCTGGACGTCAATTTAGTTCAATCGCGCCATAAATACTATCATTAATGGCCGAGTTGTCACGTTTGCAGTGATATGGCACAGGCCAAGCTCTTCGATTTGTACCGCTGTGTTTGACAACAAAATACAGAGCAAATCCTTTATCTTGGGACTTTGAAATAACTGTGTGATATCGTAAATTCAACTAATTATCCAGTTTTTCTGGTAACACTGATGCCTGGACGTCAATTTAGTTCGATTGCGCCTTCAATACTATCATTAATGGCCGAGTTGTCACGTTTGCAGTGTTATGGCACAGACCAAGCTCTTCCATTTGTAACGGTGTGTTTTACAACAAAATACAGACCAAATCCTTTATCTTGGGACTTCGAAATAACTGTGACATATTGCAAATTCAACTAATTATCCAGTTTTGCTAGTAACACTGATGCCTGAACGTCATTTTAGTTCTATTGCGCCTTCAATACTATCATTAATGACCGAGTTGTCGCATTTTCAGTGTTATGGCACCACCAAGCTCTTCCATTTGTACCGGTGTGTTTGACAACAAAACACAGAGCAAATCCTTTATTTGGGACTTCGAAATAACTGTGTTATCTTGCCAATTCATCTAATTATCTAGTTTTCCTAGTCACTCTGATGCCTGGAGGTCATTTTTGTTCTATTGCGTCATAAATACTATCATTAATGGCCGAGTTGTCACATTTTCAGTGTTGTGGCACCGCCAAGCCCTTCCATTTGTACCGGTGTGTTTGACAACAAAACACAGAGCAAATACTTTATATTAGGACTTCGAAATAACTGTCTTATATCGCAAATTCAACTAATTATAAAGTGTTTCTAGTAACACTGATGCCTGGACGTCAATTTAGTTCAATTGCGCCATAAATACTATCATTAATGGCCGAGTTGTCACGTTTGCAGTGATATGGCACAGGCCAAGCTCTTCCATTTGTACCGCTGTGTTTGACAACAAAATACAGAGCAAATCCTTTATCTTGGGACTTTGAAATAACTGTGTCATATCGCAAATTCTACTAATTATCCAGTTTTTCTGGTAACACTGATGCCTGGAAGTCAATTTAGTTCTATTACGCCTTCAATACTATCATTAATGGCCGCGTTGTGACATTTGCAGTGTTATGGCACAGGCCAACCTCTTCCATTTGTACCGGTGTGTTTGAGAACAAAACACAGAGCAAATCCTTTATATTAGGACTTCGAAATAACTGTCTTATATCGCAAATTCAACTAATTATCAAGTTTTTCTAGTAACACTGATGCCTGGACGTCTATTTAGTTCAATTGCGCCATCAATACTATCATTAATGGCCGAGTTGTCACGTTTGCAGTGTTATGGCACAGGCCAAGCTCTTCCATTTGTACCGCTGTGTTTGACAACAAAATACAGAGCAAATCCTTTATCTTGGGACTTCGAAATAACTGTGTCATATCGCAAATTCAACTAATTATCCAGTTTTTCTGGTAACACTGATGTCTGGAAGTCAATTTAGTTCTATTGCGCCTTCAATACTATCATTAATGGCCGAGTTGTGATATTTGCAGTGTTATGGCACAGGCCAACCTCGTCCATTTGTACCGGTGTGTTTGACAACAAAACACAGAGCAAATCCTTTATATTAGGACTTCAAAATAACTGTCTTATATCGCAAATTCAACTAATTATAAAGTTTTTTCTAGTAACACTGATGCCTGGACGTCAATTTAGTTCAATTGCGCCATCAATACTATCATTAATGGCCGAGTTGTCACGTTTGCAGTGTTATGGCACAGGCCAAGCTCTTCCATTTGTACCGCTGTGTTTGACAACAAAATACAGAGCAAATCCTTTATCTTGGGACTTCGAAATAACTGTGTCATATCGCAAATTCAACCCATTATCAAGTTTTCCTAGTAATACTGATGCCTGGAGGTGAATTTAGTTCTATTGCGCCATCAATACTATCATTAATGGGCGAGTTATCACGTTTGATGTGTTATAGCACAGGCCAAGCTCTTCCATTTGTACCGCTGTGTTTGACAACAAAATACAGAGCAAATCCTTTATCTTGGGACTTCGAAATAACTGTGTCATATCGCAAATTCAACTAATTATCCAGTTTTTCTGGTAACACTGATGCCTGGAGGTCAATTTAGTTCTATTGCGCCTTCAATACTATCATTAATGGCCGAGTTGTGATATTTGCAGTGTTATGGCACAGGCCAAGCTCTTCCATTTGTACCGGTGTGTTTGACAACAAAACACAGAGCAAATCCTTTATATTAGGACTTCGAAATAACTGTCTTATATCGCAAATTCAACTAATTATAAAGTTTTTCTAGTAACACTGATGCCTGGACGTCAATTTAGTTCAATTGCGCCATCAATACTATCATTAATGGCCGAGTTGTCACGTTTGCAGTGTTATGGCACAGGCCAAGCTCTTCCATTTGTACCGCTGTGTTTGACAACAAAATACAGAGCAAATCCTTTATCTTGGGACTTCGAAATAACTGTTTCATATCGCAAATTCAACCAATTATCAAGTTTTCCTAGTAATACTGATGCCTGGAGGTGAATTTAGTTCTATTGCGCCATCAATACCATCATTAATGGGCGAGTTATCACGTTTGCAGTGTTATAGCACAGGCCAAGCTCTTCCATTTGTACCGGTGTGTTTGACAACAAAATACAGACCAAATCCTTTATCTTGGGACTTCGAAATAACTGTATCAACTAATTATCCAGTTTTCCTAGAAATACTGATGCCTGGAGGTCAATTTAGTTCTATTGCGCCATCAATACTATCATTAATGGGCAAGTTATTACGTTTGATGTGTTATAGCACAGGCCAAGCTCTTCCATTGGTACCGCTGTGTTTGACAACAAAACACAGAGCAAATCCTTTATCTTGGGACTTCGAAATAACTGTCTTATATCGCAAATTCAACTAATTATAAAGTTTTTCTAGTAACACTGATGCCTGGAGGTGAATTTAGTTCTATTGCGCCATCAATACCATCATTAATGGGCGAGTTATCACGTTTGCAGTGTTATAGGACAGGCCAAGCTCTTCCATTTGTACCGGTGTGTTTGACAACAAAATACAGACCAAATCCTTTATCTTGGGACTTCGAAATAACTGTATCAACTAATTATCCAGTTTTCCTAGAAATACTGATGCCTGGAGGTCAATTTAGTTCTATTGCGCCATCAATACTATCATTAATGGGCGAGTTATCACGTTTGATGTGTTATAGCACAGGCCAAGCTCTTCCATTTGTACCGGTGTGTTTGACAACAAAATACAGACCAAATCCTTTATCTTGGGACTTCGAAATAACTGTATCAACTAATTATCCAGTTTTCCTAGAAATACTGATGCCTGGAGGTCAAATTAGTTCTATTGCGCCATCAATACTATCATTAATGGGCGAGTTATCACGTTTGATGTGTTATAGCACAGGCCAAGCTCTTCCATTTGTACCGCTGTGTTTGACAACAAAATACAGAGCAAATCCTTTATCTTGGGACTTCGAAATAACTGTGTCATATCGCAAATTCAACTAATTATCTAGTTTTCCTAGTAATACTGATGCCTGGAGGTGAATTTAGTTCTATTGCGCCATCAATACTATCATTAATGGGCGAGTTATCACGTTTGCAGTGTTATAGCACAGGCCAAGCTGTTCCATTTGTACCGGTGTGTTTGACAACAAAATACAGACCAAATCCTTTATTTTGGAACTTCGAAATAACTGTGACATATTGCAAATTCAACTAATTAGCCAGTTTTGCTAGTAAAACTGATGCCTGGAGGTCATTTTAGTTCTATTGCGCCTTCAATACTATCATTAATGACCGAGTTGTCGCATTTTCAGTGTTATGGCACCACCAAGCTCTTCCATTTGTACCGGTGTGTTTGACAACAAAACACAGAGCAAATCCTTTATTTGGGACTTCGAAATAACTGTGTTATCTTGCCAATTCAACTAATTATCTAGTTTTGCTAGTCACTCTGATGCCTGGAGGTCATTTTTGTTCTATTGCGCCATAAATACTATCATTAATGGCCGAGTTGTCACATGTTCAGTGTTGTGGCACCGCCAAGCCCTTCCATTTGTACCACCGGTGTGTTTGACAACAAAATACAGAGCAAATCCTTTATCTTGGGACTTCGAAATAACTGTGTCATATCGAAAATTCAACTAATTATCCAGTTTTTCTGGTAACACTGATGCCTGGAAGTCAATTTAGTTCTATTGCGCCTTCAATACTATCATTAATGGCCGAGTTGTGACCTTTGCAGTGTTATGGCACAGGCCAACCTCGTCCATTTGTACCGGTGTGTTTGACAACAAAACACAGAGCAAATCCTTTATATTAGGACTTCGAAATAACTGTCTTATATCGCAAATTCAACTAATTATAAAGTTTTTCTAGTAACACTGATGCCTGGACGTCAATTTAGTTCAATTGCGCCATCAATACTATCATTAATGGCCGAGTTGTCCCGTTTGCAGTGTTATGGCACAGGCCAAGCTCTTCCATTTGTACCGCTGTGTTTGACAACAAAATACAGAGCAAATCCTTTATCTTGGGACTTCGAAATAACTGTGTCATATCGCAAATTCAACCCATTATCAAGTTTTCCTAGTAATACTGATGCCTGGAGGTGAATTTAGTTCTATTGCGCCATCAATACCATCATTAATGGGCGAGTTATCACGTTTGCAGTGTTATAGGACAGGCCAAGCTCTTCCATTTGTACCGGTGTGTTTGACAACAAAATACAGACCAAATCCTTTATCTTGGGACTTCGAAATAACTGTATCAACTAATTATCCAGTTTTCCTAGAAATACTGATGCCTGGAGGTCAATTTAGTTCTATTGCGCCATCAATACTATCATTAATGGGCGAGTTATTACGTTTGATGTGTTATAGCACAGGCCAAGCTCTTCCATTTGTACCGCTGTGTTTGACAACAAAATACAGAGCAAATCCTTTATCTTGGGACTTCGAAATAACTGTGTCATATCGCAAATTCAACTAATTATCCAGTTTTTCTGGTAACACTGATGTCTGGAGGTCAATTTAGTTATATTGCGCCTTCAATACTATCATTAATGGCCGAGTTGTGATATTTGCAGTGTTATGGCACAGGCCAAGCTCTTCCATTTGTACCGCTGTGTTTGACAACAAAATACAGAGCAAATCCATTATCTTGGGACTTCGAAATAACTGTATCAACTAATTATCCAGTTTTCCTAGAAATACTGATGCCTGGAGGTCAATTTAGTTCTATTGCGCCATCAACACTATCATTAATGGGCGAGTTATCACGTTTGATGTGTTATAGCACAGGCCAAGCTCTTCCATTTGTACCGCTGTGTTTGACAACAAAATACAGAGCAAATCCTTTATCTTGGGACTTCGAAATAACTGTGTCATATCGCAAATTCAACTAATTATCCAGTTTTTCTGGTAACACTGATGTCTGGAGGTCACTTTAGTTCTATTGCGCCTTCAATACTATCATTAATGGCCGAGTTGTGATATTTGCAGTGTTATGGCACAGACCAAGCTCTTCCATTTGTACCGGTGTGTTTGACAACAAAACACAGAGCAAATCCTTTATATTAGGACTTCGAAATAACTGTCTTATATCGCAAATTCAACTAATTATAAAGTTTTTCTAGTAACACTGATGCCTGGACGTCAATTTAGTTCAATTGCGCCATCAATACTATCATTAATGGCCGAGTTGCCACGTTTGCAGTGTTATGGCACAGGCCAAGCTCTTCCATTGGTACCGCTGTGTTTGACAACTAAACACAGAGCACATCCTTTATCTTGGGACTTCGAAATAACTGTCTTATATCGCAAATTCAACTAATTATAAAGTTTTTCTAGTAACACTGATGCCTGGAGGTGAATTTAGTTCTATTGCGCCATCAATACCATCATTAATGGGCGAGTTATCACGTTTGCAGTGTTATAGGACAGGCCAAGCTCTTCCATTTGTACCGGTGTGTTTGACAACAAAATACAGACCAAATCCTTTATCTTGGGACTTCGAAATAACTGTATCAACTAATTATCCAGTTTTCCTAGAAATACTGATGCCTGGAGGTCAATTTAGTTCTATTGCGCCATCAATACTATCATTAATGGGCGAGTTATCACGTTTGCAGTGTTATAGCACAGGCCAAGCTGTTCCATTTGTACCGGTGTGTTTGACAACAAAATACAGACCAAATCCTTTATTTTGGAACTTCGAAATAACTGTGACATATTGCAAATTCAACTAATTAGCCAGTTTTGCTAGTAAAACTGATGCCTGGAGGTCATTTTAGTTCTATTGCGCCTTCAATACTATCATTAATGACCGAGTTGTCGCATTTTCAGTGTTATGGCACCACCAAGCTCTTCCATTTGTACCGGTGTGTTTGACAACAAAACACAGAGCAAATCCTTTATTTGGGACTTCGAAATAACTGTGTTATCTTGCCAATTCAACTAATTATCTAGTTTTCCTAGTCACTCTGATGCCTGGAGGTCATTTTTGTTCTATTGCGCCATAAATACTATCATTAATGGCCGAGTTGTCACATGTTCAGTGTTGTGGCACCGCCAAGCCCTTCCATTTGTACCACCGGTGTGTTTGACAACAAAATACAGAGCAAATCCTTTATCTTGGGACTTCGAAATAACTGTCTTATATCGCAAATTCAACTAATTATAAAGTTTTTCTAGTAACACTGATGCCTGGACGTCAATTTAGTTCAATTGCGCCATCAATACTATCATTAATGGCCGAGTTGTCACGTTTGCAGTGTTATGGCACAGGCCAAGCTCTTCCATTTGTACCGCTGTGTTTGACAACAAAATACAGAGCAAATCCTTTATCTTGGGACTTCGAAATAACTGTTTCATATCGCAAATTCAACCAATTATCAAGTTTTTCTAGTAACACTGATGCCTGGAGGTGAATTTAGTTCTATTGCGCCATCAATACCATCATTAATGGGCGAGTTATCACGTTTGCAGTGTTATAGGACAGGCCAAGCTCTTCCATTTGTACCGGTGTGTTTGACAACAAAATACAGACCAAATCCTTTATCTTGGGACTTCGAAATAACTGTATCAACTAATTATCCAGTTTTCCTAGAAATACTGATGCCTGGAGGTCAATTTAGTTCTATTGCGCCATCAATACTATCATTAATGGGCGAGTTATCACGTTTGATGTGTTATAGCACAGGCCAAGCTCTTCCATTTGTACCGGTGTGTTTGACAACAAAATACAGACCAAATCCTTTATCTTGGGACTTCGAAATAACTGTATCAACTAATTATTCAGTTTTCCTAGAAATACTGATGCCTGGAGGTCAATTTAGTTCTATTGCGCCATCAATACTATCATTAATGGGCGAGTTATCACGTTTGATGTGTTATAGCACAGGCCAAGCTCTTCCATTTGTACCGCTGTGTTTGACAACAAAATACAGAGCAAATCCTTTATCTTGGGACTTCGAAATAACTGTGTCATATCGCAAATTCAACTAATTATCTAGTGTTCCTAGTAATACTGATGCCTGGAGGTGAATTTAGTTCTATTGCGCCATCAATACTATCATTAATGGGCGAGTTATCACGTTTGCAGTGTTATAGCACAGGCCAAGCTGTTCCATTTGTACCGGTGTGTTTGACAACAAAATACAGACCAAATCCTTTATCTTGGGACTTCGAAATAACTGTGACATATTGCAAATTCAACTAATTAGCCAGTTTTGCTAGTAAAACTGATGCCTGGAGGTCATTTTAGTTCTATTGCGCCTTCAATACTATCATTAATGACCGAGTTGTCGCATTTTCAGTGTTATGGCACCACCAAGCTCTTCCATTTGTACCGGTGTGTTTGACAACAAAACACAGAGCAAATCCTTTATTTGGGACTTCGAAATAACTGTGTTATCTTGCCAATTCAACTAATTATCTAGTTTTCCTAGTCACTCTGATGCCTGGAGGTCATTTTTGTTCTATTGCGCCATAAATACTATCATTAATGGCCGAGTTGTCACATGTTCAGTGTTGTGGCACCGCCAAGCCCTTCCATTTGTACCACCGGTGTGTTTGACAACAAAATACAGAGCAAATCATTTATCTTGGGACTTCGAAATAACTGTGTCATATCGCAAATTCAACTAATTATCCAGTTTTTCTGGTAACACTGATGCCTGGAAGTCAATTTAGTTCTATTGCGCCTTCAATACTATCATTAATGGCCGAGTTGTGACCTTTGCAGTGTTATGGCACAGGCCAACCTCGTCCATTTGTACCGGTGTGTTTGACAACAAAACACAGAGCAAATCCTTTATATTAGGACTTCGAAATAACTGTCTTATATCGCAAATTCAACTAATTATAAAGTTTTTCTAGTAACACTGATGCCTGGACGTCAATTTAGTTCAATTGCTCCATCAATACTATCATTAATGGCCGAGTTGTCACGTTTGCAGTGTTATGGCACAGGCGAAGCTCTTCCATTTGTACCGCTGTGTTTGACAACAAAATACAGAGCAAATCCTTTATCTTGGGACTTCGAAATAACTGTGTCATATCGCAAATTCAACCCATTATCAAGTTTTCCTAGTAATACTGATGCCTGGAGGTGAATTTAGTTCTATTGCGCCATCAATACCATCATTAATGGGCGAGTTATCACGTTTGCAGTGTTATAGGACAGGCCAAGCTCTTCCATTTGTACCGGTGTGTTTGACAACAAAATACAGACCAAATCCTTTATCTTGGGACTTCGAAATAACTGTATCAACTAATTATCCAGTTTTCCTAGAAATACTGATGCCTGGAGGTCAATTTAGTTCTATTGCGCCATCAATACTATCATTAATGGGCGAGTTATCACGTTTGATGTGTTATAGCACAGGCCAAGCTCTTCCATTTGTACCGCTGTGTTTGACAACAAAATACAGAGCAAATCCTTTATCTTGGGACTTCGAAATAACTGTGTCATATCGCAAATTCAACTAATTATCCAGTTTTTCTGGTAACACTGATGTCTGGAGGTCAATTTAGTTCTATTGCGCCTTCAATACTATCATTAATGGCCGAGTTGTGATATTTGCAGTGTTATGGCACAGGCCAAGCTCTTCCATTTGTACCGCTGTGTTTGACAACAAAATACAGAGCAAATCCATTATCTTGGGACTTCGAAATAACTGTATCAACTAATTATCCAGTTTTCCTAGAAATACTGATGCCTGGAGGTCAATTTAGTTCTATTGCGCCATCAACACTATCATTAATGGGCGAGTTATCACGTTTGATGTGTTATAGCACAGGCCAAGCTCTTCCATTTGTACCGCTGTGTTTGACAACAAAATACAGAGCAAATCCTTTATCTTGGGACTTCGAAATAACTGTGTCATATCGCAAATTCAACTAATTATCCAGTTTTTCTGGTAACACTGATGTCTGGAGGTCACTTTAGTTCTATTGCGCCTTCAATACTATCATTAATGGCCGAGTTGTGATATTTGCAGTGTTATGGCACAGGCCAAGCTCTTCCATTTGTACCGGTGTGTTTGACAACAAAACACAGAGCAAATCCTTTATATTAGGACTTCGAAATAACTGTCTTATATCGCAAATTCAACTAATTATAAAGTTTTTCTAGTAACACTGATGCCTGGACGTCAATTTAGTTCAATTGCGCCATCAATACTATCATTAATGGCCGAGTTGTCACGTTTGCAGTGTTATGGCACAGGCCAAGCTCTTCCATTTGTACCGCTGTGTTTGACAACAAAATACAGAGCAAATCCTTTATCTTGGGACTTCGAAATAACTGTTTCATATCGCAAATTCAACCAATTATCAAGTTTTCCTAGTAATACTGATGCCTGGAGGTGAATTTAGTTCTATTGCGCCATCAATACCATCATTAATGGGCGAGTTATCACGTTTGCAGTGTTATAGCACAGGCCAAGCTCTTCCATTTGTACCGGTGTGTTTGACAACAAAATACAGACCAAATCCTTTATCTTGGGACTTCGAAATAACTGTATCAACTAATTATCCAGTTTTCCTAGAAATACTGATGCCTGGAGGTCAATTTAGTTCTATTGCGCCATCAACACTATCATTAATGGGCGAGTTATCACGTTTGATGTGTTATAGCACAGGCCAAGCTCTTCCATTTGTACCGCTGTGTTTGACAACAAAATACAGAGCAAATCCTTTATCTTGGGACTTCGAAATAACTGTGTCATATCGCAAATTCAACTAATTATCCAGTTTTTCTGGTAACACTGATGTCTGGAGGTCACTTTAGTTCTATTGCGCCTTCAATACTATCATTAATGGCCGAGTTGTGATATTTGCAGTGTTATGGCACAGGCCAAGCTCTTCCATTTGTACCGGTGTGTTTGACAACAAAACACAGAGCAAATCCTTTATATTAGGACTTCGAAATAACTGTCTTATATCGCAAATTCAACTAATTATAAAGTTTTTCTAGTAACACTGATGCCTGGACGTCAATTTAGTTCAATTGCGCCATCAATACTATCATTAATGGCCGAGTTGTCACGTTTGCAGTGTTATGGCACAGGCCAAGCTCTTCCATTTGTACCGCTGTGTTTGACAACAAAATACAGAGCAAATCCTTTATCTTGGGACTTCGAAATAACTGTTTCATATCGCAAATTCAACCAATTATCAAGTTTTCCTAGTAATACTGATGCCTGGAGGTGAATTTAGTTCTATTGCGCCATCAATACCATCATTAATGGGCGAGTTATCACGTTTGCAGTGTTATAGCACAGGCCAAGCTCTTCCATTTGTACCGGTGTGTTTGACAACAAAATACAGACCAAATCCTTTATCTTGGGACTTCGAAATAACTGTATCAACTAATTATCCAGTTTTCCTAGAAATACTGATGCCTGGAGGTCAATTTAGTTCTATTGCGCCATCAATACTATCATTAATGGGCAAGTTATTACGTTTGATGTGTTATAGCACAGGCCAAGCTCTTCCATTGGTACCGCTGTGTTTGACAACAAAACACAGAGCAAATCCTTTATCTTGGGACTTCGAAATAACTGTCTTATATCGCAAATTCAACTAATTATAAAGTTTTTCTAGTAACACTGATGCCTGGAGGTGAATTTAGTTCTATTGCGCCATCAATACCATCATTAATGGCCGAGTTGTGATATTTGCAGTGTTATGGCACAGGCCAAGCTCTTCCATTTGTACCGCTGTGTTTGACAACAAAATACAGAGCAAATCCATTATCTTGGGACTTCGAAATAACTGTATCAACTAATTATCCAGTTTTCCTAGAAATACTGATGCCTGGAGGTCAATTTAGTTCTATTGCGCCATCAACACTATCATTAATGGGCGAGTTATCACGTTTGATGTGTTATAGCACAGGCCAAGCTCTTCCATTTGTACCGCTGTGTTTGACAACAAAATACAGAGCAAATCCTTTATCTTGGGACTTCGAAATAACTGTGTCATATCGCAAATTCAACTAATTATCCAGTTTTTCTGGTAACACTGATGTCTGGAGGTCACTTTAGTTCTATTGCGCCTTCAATACTATCATTAATGGCCGAGTTGTGATATTTGCAGTGTTATGGCACAGGCCAAGCTCTTCCATTTGTACCGGTGTGTTTGACAACAAAACACAGAGCAAATCCTTTATATTAGGACTTCGAAATAACTGTCTTATATCGCAAATTCAACTAATTATAAAGTTTTTCTAGTAACACTGATGCCTGGACGTCAATTTAGTTCAATTGCGCCATCAATACTATCATTAATGGCCGAGTTGTCACGTTTGCAGTGTTATGGCACAGGCCAAGCTCTTCCATTTGTACCGCTGTGTTTGACAACAAAATACAGAGCAAATCCTTTATCTTGGGACTTCGAAATAACTGTTTCATATCGCAAATTCAACCAATTATCAAGTTTTCCTAGTAATACTGATGCCTGGAGGTGAATTTAGTTCTATTGCGCCATCAATACCATCATTAATGGGCGAGTTATCACGTTTGCAGTGTTATAGCACAGGCCAAGCTCTTCCATTTGTACCGGTGTGTTTGACAACAAAATACAGACCAAATCCTTTATCTTGGGACTTCGAAATAACTGTATCAACTAATTATCCAGTTTTCCTAGAAATACTGATGCCTGGAGGTCAATTTAGTTCTATTGCGCCATCAATACTATCATTAATGGGCAAGTTATTACGTTTGATGTGTTATAGCACAGGCCAAGCTCTTCCATTGGTACCGCTGTGTTTGACAACAAAACACAGAGCAAATCCTTTATCTTGGGACTTCGAAATAACTGTCTTATATCGCAAATTCAACTAATTATAAAGTTTTTCTAGTAACACTGATGCCTGGAGGTGAATTTAGTTCTATTGCGCCATCAATACCATCATTAATGGGCGAGTTATCACGTTTGCAGTGTTATAGGACAGGCCAAGCTCTTCCATTTGTACCGGTGTGTTTGACAACAAAATACAGACCAAATCCTTTATCTTGGGACTTCGAAATAACTGTATCAACTAATTATCCAGTTTTCCTAGAAATACTGATGCCTGGAGGTCAATTTAGTTCTATTGCGCCATCAATACTATCATTAATGGGCGAGTTATCACGTTTGATGTGTTATAGCACAGGCCAAGCTCTTCCATTTGTACCGGTGTGTTTGACAACAAAATACAGACCAAATCCTTTATCTTGGGACTTCGAAATAACTGTATCAACTAATTATCCAGTTTTCCTAGAAATACTGATGCCTGGAGGTCAATTTAGTTCTATTGCGCCATCAATACTATCATTAATGGGCGAGTTATCACGTTTGATGTGTTATAGCACAGGCCAAGCTCTTCCATTTGTACCGCTGTGTTTGACAACAAAATACAGAGCAAATCCTTTATCTTGGGACTTCGAAATAACTGTGTCATATCGCAAATTCAACTAATTATCTAGTTTTCCTAGTAATACTGATGCCTGGAGGTGAATTTAGTTCTATTGCGCCATCAATAATATCATTAATGGGCGAGTTATCACGTTTGCAGTGTTATAGCACAGGCCAAGCTGTTCCATTTGTACCGGTGTGTTTGACAACAAAATACAGACCAAATCCTTTATTTTGGAACTTCGAAATAACTGTGACATATTGCAAATTCAACTAATTAGCCAGTTTTGCTAGTAAAACTGATGCCTGGAGGTCATTTTAGTTCTATTGCGCCTTCAATACTATCATTAATGACCGAGTTGTCGCATTTTCAGTGTTATGGCACCACCAAGCTCTTCCATTTGTACCGGTGTGTTTGACAACAAAACACAGAGCAAATCCTTTATTTGGGACTTCGAAATAACTGTGTTATCTTGCCAATTCAACTAATTATCTAGTTTTCCTAGTCACTCTGATGCCTGGAGGTCATTTTTGTTCTATTGCGCCATAAATACTATCATTAATGGCCGAGTTGTCACATGTTCAGTGTTGTGGCACCGCCAAGCCCTTCCATTTGTACCAACGGTGTGTTTGACAACAAAATACAGAGCAAATCATTTATCTTGGGACTTCGAAATAACTGTGTCATATCGCAAATTCAACTAATTATCCAGTTTTTCTGGTAACACTGATGCCTGGAAGTCAATTTAGTTCTATTGCGCCTTCAATACTATCATTAATGGCCGAGTTGTGACCTTTGCAGTGTTATGGCACAGGCCAACCTCGTCCATTTGTACCGGTGTGTTTGACAACAAAACACAGAGCAAATCCTTTATATTAGGACTTCGAAATAACTGTCTTATATCGCAAATTCAACTAATTATAAAGTTTTTCTAGTAACACTGATGCCTGGACGTCAATTTAGTTCAATTGCGCCATCAATACTATCATTAATGGCCGAGTTGTCACGTTTGCAGTGTTATGGCACAGGCGAAGCTCTTCCATTTGTACCGCTGTGTTTGACAAAAAAATACAGAGCAAATCCTTTATCTTGGGACTTCGAAATAACTGTGTCATATCGCAAATTCAACCCATTAGCAAGTTTTTCTAGTAATACTGATGCCTGGAGGTGAATTTAGTTCTATTGCGCCATCAATACCATCATTAATGGGCGAGTTATCACGTTTGCAGTGTTATAGGACAGGCCAAGCTCTTCCATTTGTACCGGTGTGTTTGACAACAAAATACAGACCAAATCCTTTATCTTGGGACTTCGAAATAACTGTATCAACTAATTATCCAGTTTTCCTAGAAATACTGATGCCTGGAGGTCAATTTAGTTCTATTGCGCCATCAATACTATCATTAATGGGCGAGTTATCACGTTTGATGTGTTATAGCACAGGCCAAGCTCTTCCATTTGTACCGCTGTGTTTGACAACAAAATACAGAGCAAATCCTTTATCTTGGGACTTCGAAATAACTGTGTCATATCGCAAATTCAACTAATTATCCAGTTTTTCTGGTAACACTGATGTCTGGAGGTCAATTTAGTTCTATTGCGCCTTCAATACTATCATTAATGGCCGAGTTGTGATATTTGCAGTGTTATGGCACAGGCCAAGCTCTTCCATTTGTACCGCTGTGTTTGACAACAAAATACAGAGCAAATCCATTATCTTGGGACTTCGAAATAACTGTATCAACTAATTATCCAGTTTTCCTAGAAATACTGATGCCTGGAGGTCAATTTAGTTCTATTGCGCCATCAACACTATCATTAATGGGCGAGTTATCACGTTTGATGTGTTATAGCACAGGCCAAGCTCTTCCATTTGTACCGCTGTGTTTGACAACAAAATACAGAGCAAATCCTTTATCTTGGGACTTCGAAATAACTGTGTCATATCGCAAATTCAACTAATTATCCAGTTTTTCTGGTAACACTGATGTCTGGAGGTCACTTTAGTTCTATTGCGCCTTCAATACTATCATTAATGGCCGAGTTGTGATATTTGCAGTGTTATGGCACAGGCCAAGCTCTTCCATTTGTACCGGTGTGTTTGACAACAAAACACAGAGCAAATCCTTTATATTAGGACTTCGAAATAACTGTCTTATATCGCAAATTCAACTAATTATAAAGTTTTTCTAGTAACACTGATGCCTGGACGTCAATTTAGTTCAATTGCGCCATCAATACTATCATTAATGGCCGAGTTGTCACGTTTGCAGTGTTATGGCACAGGCCAAGCTCTTCCATTTGTACCGCTGTGTTTGACAACAAAATACAGAGCAAATCCTTTATCTTGGGACTTCGAAATAACTGTTTCATATCGCAAATTCAACCAATTATCAAGTTTTCCTAGTAATACTGATGCCTGGAGGTGAATTTAGTTCTATTGCGCCATCAATACCATCATTAATGGGCGAGTTATCACGTTTGCAGTGTTATAGCACAGGCCAAGCTCTTCCATTTGTACCGGTGTGTTTGACAACAAAATACAGACCAAATCCTTTATCTTGGGACTTCGAAATAACTGTATCAACTAATTATCCAGTTTTCCTAGAAATACTGATGCCTGGAGGTCAATTTAGTTCTATTGCGCCATCAATACTATCATTAATGGGCAAGTTATTACGTTTGATGTGTTATAGCACAGGCCAAGCTCTTCCATTGGTACCGCTGTGTTTGACAACAAAACACAGAGCAAATCCTTTATCTTGGGACTTCGAAATAACTGTCTTATATCGCAAATTCAACTAATTGTAAAGTTTTTCTAGTAACACTGATGCCTGGAGGTGAATTTAGTTCTATTGCGCCATCAATACAATCATTAATGGGCGAGTTATCACGTTTGCAGTGTTATAGGACAGGCCAAGCTCTTCCATTTGTACCGGTGTGTTTGACAACAAAATACAGACCAAATCCTTTATCTTGGGACTTCGAAATAACTGTATCAACTAATTATCCAGTTTTCCTAGAAATACTGATGCCTGGAGGTCAATTTAGTTCTATTGCGCCATCAATACTATCATTAATGGGCGAGTTATCACGTTTGATGTGTTATAGCACAGGCCAAGCTCTTCCATTTGTACCGCTGTGTTTGACAACAAAATACAGACCAAATCCTTTATCTTGGGACTTCGAAATAACTGTATCAACTAATTATCCAGTTTTCCTAGAAATACTGATGCCTGGAGGTCAATTTAGTTCTATTGCGCCATCAATACTATCATTAATGGGCGAGTTATCACGTTTGATGTGTTATAGCACAGGCCAAGCTCTTCCATTTGTACCGCTGTGTTTGACAACAAAATACAGAGCAAATCCTTTATCTTGGGACTTCGAAATAACTGTGTCATATCGCAAATTCAACTAATTATCTAGTTTTCCTAGTAATACTGATGCCTGGAGGTGAATTTAGTTCTATTGCGCCATCAATACTATCATTAATGGGCGAGTTATCACGTTTGCAGTGTTATAGCACAGGCCAAGCTGTTCCATTTGTACCGGTGTGTTTGACAACAAAATACAGACCAAATCCTTTATTTTGGAACTTCGAAATAACTGTGACATATTGCAAATTCAACTAATTAGCCAGTTTTGCTAGTAAAACTGATGCCTGGAGGTCATTTTAGTTCTATTGCGCCTTCAATACTATCATTAATGACCGAGTTGTCGCATTTTCAGTGTTATGGCACCACCAAGCTCTTCCATTTGTACCGGTGTGTTTGACAACAAAACACAGAGCAAATCCTTTATTTGGGACTTCGAAATAACTGTGTTATCTTGCCAATTCAACTAATTATCTAGTTTTGCTAGTCACTCTGATGCCTGGAGGTCATTTTTGTTCTATTGCGCCATAAATACTATCATTAATGGCCGAGTTGTCACATGTTCAGTGTTGTGGCACCGCCAAGCCCTTCCATTTGTACCACCGGTGTGTTTGACAACAAAATACAGAGCAAATCCTTTATCTTGGGACTTCGAAATAACTGTGTCATATCGCAAATTCAACTAATTATCCAGTTTTTCTGGTAACACTGATGCCTGGAAGTCAATTTAGTTCTATTGCGCCTTCAATACTATCATTAATGGCCGAGTTGTGACCTTTGCAGTGTTATGGCACAGGCCAACCTCGTCCATTTGTACCGGTGTGTTTGACAACAAAACACAGAGCAAATCCTTTATATTAGGACTTCGAAATAACTGTCTTATATCGCAAATTCAACTAATTATAAAGTTTTTCTAGTAACACTGATGCCTGGACGTCAATTTAGTTCAATTGCGCCATCAATACTATCATTAATGGCCGAGTTGTCCCGTTTGCAGTGTTATGGCACAGGCCAAGCTCTTCCATTTGTACCGATGTGTTTGACAACAAAATACAGAGCAAATCCTTTATCTTGGGACTTCGAAATAACTGTGTCATATCGCAAATTCAACCCATTATCAAGTTTTCCTAGTAATACTGATGCCTGGAGGTGAATTTAGTTCTATTGCGCCATCAATACCATCATTAATGGCCGAGTTGTGATATTTGCAGTGTTATGGCACAGGCCAAGCTCTTCCATTTGTACCGCTGTGTTTGACAACAAAATACAGAGCAAATCCATTATCTTGGGACTTCGAAATAACTGTATCAACTAATTATCCAGTTTTCCTAGAAATACTGATGCCTGGAGGTCAATTTAGTTCTATTGCGCCATCAACACTATCATTAATGGGCGAGTTATCACGTTTGATGTGTTATAGCACAGGCCAAGCTCTTCCATTTGTACCGCTGTGTTTGACAACAAAATACAGAGCAAATCCTTTATCTTGGGACTTCGAAATAACTGTGTCATATCGCAAATTCAACTAATTATCCAGTTTTTCTGGTAACACTGATGTCTGGAGGTCACTTTAGTTCTATTGCGCCTTCAATACTATCATTAATGGCCGAGTTGTGATATTTGCAGTGTTATGGCACAGGCCAAGCTCTTCCATTTGTACCGGTGTGTTTGACAACAAAACACAGAGCAAATCCTTTATATTAGGACTTCGAAATAACTGTCTTATATCGCAAATTCAACTAATTATAAAGTTTTTCTAGTAACACTGATGCCTGGACGTCAATTTAGTTCAATTGCGCCATCAATACTATCATTAATGGCCGAGTTGCCACGTTTGCAGTGTTATGGCACAGGCCAAGCTCTTCCATTGGTACCGCTGTGTTTGACAACTAAACACAGAGCAAATCCTTTATCTTGGGACTTCGAAATAACTGTCTTATATCGCAAATTCAACTAATTATAAAGTTTTTCTAGTAACACTGATGCCTGGAGGTGAATTTAGTTCTATTGCGCCATCAATACCATCATTAATGGGCGAGTTATCACGTTTGCAGTGTTATAGGACAGGCCAAGCTCTTCCATTTGTACCGGTGTGTTTGACAACAAAATACAGACCAAATCCTTTATCTTGGGACTTCGAAATAACTGTATCAACTAATTATCCAGTTTTCCTAGAAATACTGATGCCTGGAGGTCAATTTAGTTCTATTGCGCCATCAATACTATCATTAATGGGCGAGTTATCACGTTTGCAGTGTTATAGCACAGGCCAAGCTGTTCCATTTGTACCGGTGTGTTTGACAACAAAATACAGACCAAATCCTTTATTTTGGAACTTCGAAATAACTGTGACATATTGCAAATTCAACTAATTAGCCAGTTTTGCTAGTAAAACTGATGCCTGGAGGTCATTTTAGTTCTATTGCGCCTTCAATACTATCATTAATGACCGAGTTGTCGCATTTTCAGTGTTATGGCACCACCAAGCTCTTCCATTTGTACCGGTGTGTTTGACAACAAAACACAGAGCAAATCCTTTATTTGGGACTTCGAAATAACTGTGTTATCTTGCCAATTCAACTAATTATCTAGTTTTCCTAGTCACTCTGATGCCTGGAGGTCATTTTTGTTCTATTGCGCCATAAATACTATCATTAATGGCCGAGTTGTCACATGTTCAGTGTTGTGGCACCGCCAAGCCCTTCCATTTGTACCACCGGTGTGTTTAACAACAAAATACAGAGCAAATCCTTTATCTTGGGACTTCGAAATAACTGTCTTATATCGCAAATTCAACTAATTATAAAGTTGTTCTAGTAACACTGATGCCTGGACGTCAATTTAGTTCAATTGCGCCATCAATACTATCATTAATGGCCGAGTTGTCACGTTTGCAGTGTTATGGCACAGGCCAAGCTCTTCCATTTGTACCGCTGTGTTTGACAACAAAATACAGAGCAAATCCTTTATCTTGGGACTTCGAAATAACTGTTTCATATCGCAAATTCAACCAATTATCAAGTTTTTCTAGTAACACTGATGCCTGGAGGTGAATTTAGTTCTATTGCGCCATCAATACCATCATTAATGGGCGAGTTATCACGTTTGCAGTGTTATAGGACAGGCCAAGCTCTTCCATTTGTACCGGTGTGTTTGACAACAAAATACAGACCAAATCCTTTATCTTGGGACTTCGAAATAACTGTATCAACTAATTATCCAGTTTTCCTAGAAATACTGATGCCTGGAGGTCAATTTAGTTCTATTGCGCCATCAATACTATCATTAATGGGCGAGTTATCACGTTTGATGTGTTATAGCACAGGCCAAGCTCTTCCATTTGTACCGGTGTGTTTGACAACAAAATACAGACCAAATCCTTTATCTTGGGACTTCGAAATAACTGTATCAACTAATTATCCAGTTTTCCTAGAAATACTGATGCCTGGAGGTCAATTTAGTTCTATTGCGCCATCAATACTATCATTAATGGGCGAGTTATCACGTTTGATGTGTTATAGCACAGGCCAAGCTCTTCCATTTGTACCGCTGTGTTTGACAACAAAATACAGAGCAAATCCTTTATCTTGGGACTTCGAAATAACTGTGTCATATCGCAAATTCAACTAATTATCTAGTGTTCCTAGTAATACTGATGCCTGGAGGTGAATTTAGTTCTATTGCGCCATCAATACTATCATTAATGGGCGAGTTATCACGTTTGCAGTGTTATAGCACAGGCCAAGCTGTTCCATTTGTACCGGTGTGTTTGACAACAAAATACAGACCAAATCCTTTATCTTGGGACTTCGAAATAACTGTGACATATTGCAAATTCAACTAATTAGCCAGTTTTGCTAGTAAAACTGATGCCTGGAGGTCATTTTAGTTCTATTGCGCCTTCAATACTATCATTAATGACCGAGTTGTCGCATTTTCAGTGTTATGGCACCACCAAGCTCTTCCATTTGTACCGGTGTGTTTGACAACAAAACACAGAGCAAATCCTTTATTTGGGACTTCGAAATAACTGTGTTATCTTGCCAATTCAACTAATTATCTAGTTTTCCTAGTCACTCTGATGCCTGGAGGTCATTTTTGTTCTATTGCGCCATAAATACTATCATTAATGGCCGAGTTGTCACATGTTCAGTGTTGTGGCACCGCCAAGCCCTTCCATTTGTACCACCGGTGTGTTTGACAACAAAATACAGAGCAAATCATTTATCTTGGGACTTCGAAATAACTGTGTCATATCGCAAATTCAACTAATTATCCAGTTTTTCTGGTAACACTGATGCCTGGAAGTCAATTTAGTTCTATTGCGCCTTCAATACTATCATTAATGGCCGAGTTGTGACCTTTGCAGTGTTATGGCACAGGCCAACCTCGTCCATTTGTACCGGTGTGTTTGACAACAAAACACAGAGCAAATCCTTTATATTAGGACTTCGAAATAACTGTCTTATATCGCAAATTCAACTAATTATAAAGTTTTTCTAGTAACACTGATGCCTGGACGTCAATTTAGTTCAATTGCTCCATCAATACTATCATTAATGGCCGAGTTGTCACGTTTGCAGTGTTATGGCACAGGCGAAGCTCTTCCATTTGTACCGCTGTGTTTGACAACAAAATACAGAGCAAATCCTTTATCTTGGGACTTCGAAATAACTGTGTCATATCGCAAATTCAACCCATTATCAAGTTTTCCTAGTAATACTGATGCCTGGAGGTGAATTTAGTTCTATTGCGCCATCAATACCATCATTAATGGGCGAGTTATCACGTTTGCAGTGTTATAGGACAGGCCAAGCTCTTCCATTTGTACCGGTGTGTTTGACAACAAAATACAGACCAAATCCTTTATCTTGGGACTTCGAAATAACTGTATCAACTAATTATCCAGTTTTCCTAGAAATACTGATGCCTGGAGGTCAATTTAGTTCTATTGCGCCATCAATACTATCATTAATGGGCGAGTTATCACGTTTGATGTGTTATAGCACAGGCCAAGCTCTTCCATTTGTACCGCTGTGTTTGACAACAAAATACAGAGCAAATCCTTTATCTTGGGACTTCGAAATAACTGTGTCATATCGCAAATTCAACTAATTATCCAGTTTTTCTGGTAACACTGATGTCTGGAGGTCAATTTAGTTCTATTGCGCCTTCAATACTATCATTAATGGCCGAGTTGTGATATTTGCAGTGTTATGGCACAGGCCAAGCTCTTCCATTTGTACCGCTGTGTTTGACAACAAAATACAGAGCAAATCCATTATCTTGGGACTTCGAAATAACTGTATCAACTAATTATCCAGTTTTCCTAGAAATACTGATGCCTGGAGGTCAATTTAGTTCTATTGCGCCATCAACACTATCATTAATGGGCGAGTTATCACGTTTGATGTGTTATAGCACAGGCCAAGCTCTTCCATTTGTACCGCTGTGTTTGACAACAAAATACAGGGCAAATCCTTTATCTTGGGACTTCGAAATAACTGTGTCATATCGCAAATTCAACTAATTATCCAGTTTTTCTGGTAACACTGATGTCTGGAGGTCACTTTAGTTCTATTGCGCCTTCAATACTATCATTAATGGCCGAGTTGTGATATTTGCAGTGTTATGGCACAGGCCAAGCTCTTCCATTTGTACCGGTGTGTTTGACAACAAAACACAGAGCAAATCCTTTATATTAGGACTTCGAAATAACTGTCTTATATCGCAAATTCAACTAATTATAAAGTTTTTCTAGTAACACTGATGCCTGGACGTCAATTTAGTTCAATTACGCCATCAATACTATCATTAATGGCCGAGTTGTCACGTTTGCAGTGTTATGGCACAGGCCAAGCTCTTCCATTTGTACCGCTGTGTTTGACAACAAAATACAGAGCAAATCCTTTATCTTGGGACTTCGAAATAACTGTTTCATATCGCAAATTCAACCAATTATCAAGTTTTCCTAGTAATACTGATGCCTGGAGGTGAATTTAGTTCTATTGCGCCATCAATACCATCATTAATGGGCGAGTTATCACGTTTGCAGTGTTATAGCACAGGCCAAGCTCTTCCATTTGTACCGGTGTGTTTGACAACAAAATACAGACCAAATCCTTTATCTTGGGACTTCGAAATAACTGTATCAACTAATTATCCAGTTTTCCTAGAAATACTGATGCCTGGAGGTCAAATTAGTTCTATTGCGCCATCAATACTATCATTAATGGGCAAGTTATTACGTTTGATGTGTTATAGCACAGGCCAAGCTCTTCCATTGGTACCGCTGTGTTTGACAACAAAACACAGAGCAAATCCTTTATCTTGGGACTTCGAAATAACTGTCTTATATCGCAAATTCAACTAATTATAAAGTTTTTCTAGTAACACTGATGCCTGGAGGTGAATTTAGTTCTATTGCGCCATAAATACTATCATTAATGGCCGAGTTGTCACATGTTCAGTGTTGTGGCACCGCCAAGCCCTTCCATTTGTACCACCGGTGTGTTTGACAACAAAATACAGAGCAAATCATTTATCTTGGGACTTCGAAATAACTGTGTCATATCGCAAATTCAACTAATTATCCAGTTTTTCTGGTAACACTGATGCCTGGAAGTCAATTTAGTTCTATTGCGCCTTCAATACTATCATTAATGGCCGAGTTGTGACCTTTGCAGTGTTATGGCACAGGCCAACCTCGTCCATTTGTACCGGTGTGTTTGACAACAAAACACAGAGCAAATCCTTTATATTAGGACTTCGAAATAACTGTCTTATATCGCAAATTCAACTAATTATAAAGTTTTTCTAGTAACACTGATGCCTGGACGTCAATTTAGTTCAATTGCTCCATCAATACTATCATTAATGGCCGAGTTGTCACGTTTGCAGTGTTATGGCACAGGCGAAGCTCTTCCATTTGTACCGCTGTGTTTGACAACAAAATACAGAGCAAATCCTTTATCTTGGGACTTCGAAATAACTGTGTCATATCGCAAATTCAACCCATTATCAAGTTTTCCTAGTAATACTGATGCCTGGAGGTGAATTTAGTTCTATTGCGCCATCAATACCATCATTAATGGGCGAGTTATCACGTTTGCAGTGTTATAGGACAGGCCAAGCTCTTCCATTTGTACCGGTGTGTTTGACAACAAAATACAGACCAAATCCTTTATCTTGGGACTTCGAAATAACTGTATCAACTAATTATCCAGTTTTCCTAGAAATACTGATGCCTGGAGGTCAATTTAGTTCTATTGCGCCATCAATACTATCATTAATGGGCGAGTTATCACGTTTGATGTGTTATAGCACAGGCCAAGCTCTTCCATTTGTACCGCTGTGTTTGACAACAAAATACAGAGCAAATCCTTTATCTTGGGACTTCGAAATAACTGTGTCATATCGCAAATTCAACTAATTATCCAGTTTTTCTGGTAACACTGATGTCTGGAGGTCAATTTAGTTCTATTGCGCCTTCAATACTATCATTAATGGCCGAGTTGTGATATTTGCAGTGTTATGGCACAGGCCAAGCTCTTCCATTTGTACCGCTGTGTTTGACAACAAAATACAGAGCAAATCCATTATCTTGGGACTTCGAAATAACTGTATCAACTAATTATCCAGTTTTCCTAGAAATACTGATGCCTGGAGGTCAATTTAGTTCTATTGCGCCATCAACACTATCATTAATGGGCGAGTTATCACGTTTGATGTGTTATAGCACAGGCCAAGCTCTTCCATTTGTACCGCTGTGTTTGACAACAAAATACAGGGCAAATCCTTTATCTTGGGACTTCGAAATAACTGTGTCATATCGCAAATTCAACTAATTATCCAGTTTTTCTGGTAACACTGATGTCTGGAGGTCACTTTAATTCTATTGCGCCTTCAATACTATCATTAATGGCCGAGTTGTGATATTTGCAGTGTTATGGCACAGGCCAAGCTCTTCCATTTGTACCGGTGTGTTTGACAACAAAACACAGAGCAAATCCTTTATATTAGGACTTCGAAATAACTGTCTTATATCGCAAATTCAACTAATTATAAAGTTTTTCTAGTAACACTGATGCCTGGACGTCAATTTAGTTCAATTGCGCCATCAATACTATCATTAATGGCCGAGTTGTCACGTTTGCAGTGTTATGGCACAGGCCAAGCTCTTCCATTTGTACCGCTGTGTTTGACAACAAAATACAGAGCAAATCCTTTATCTTGGGACTTCGAAATAACTGTTTCATATCGCAAATTCAACCAATTATCAAGTTTTCCTAGTAATACTGATGCCTGGAGGTGAATTTAGTTCTATTGCGCCATCAATACCATCATTAATGGGCGAGTTATCACGTTTGCAGTGTTATAGCACAGGCCAAGCTCTTCCATTTGTACCGGTGTGTTTGACAACAAAATACAGACCAAATCCTTTATCTTGGGACTTCGAAATAACTGTATCAACTAATTATCCAGTTTTCCTAGAAATACTGATGCCTGGAGGTCAAATTAGTTCTATTGCGCCATCAATACTATCATTAATGGGCAAGTTATTACGTTTGATGTGTTATAGCACAGGCCAAGCTCTTCCATTGGTACCGCTGTGTTTGACAACAAAACACAGAGCAAATCCTTTATCTTGGGACTTCGAAATAACTGTCTTATATCGCAAATTCAACTAATTATAAAGTTTTTCTAGTAACACTGATGCCTGGAGGTGAATTTAGTTCTATTGCGCCATCAATACCATCATTAATGGGCGAGTTATCACGTTTGCAGTGTTATAGGACAGGCCAAGCTCTTCCATTTGTACCGGTGTGTTTGACAACAAAATACAGACCAAATCCTTTATCTTGGGACTTCGAAATAACTGTATCAACTAATTATCCAGTTTTCCTAGAAATACTGATGCCTGGAGGTCAATTTAGTTCTATTGCGCCATCAATACTATCATTAATGGGCGAGTTATCACGTTTGATGTGTTATAGCACAGGCCAAGCTCTTCCATTTGTACCGGTGTGTTTGACAACAAAATACAGACCAAATCCTTTATCTTGGGACTTCGAAATAACTGTATCAACTAATTATCCAGTTTTCCTAGAAATACTGATGCCTGGAGGTCAATTTAGTTCTATTGCGCCATCAATACTATCATTAATGGGCGAGTTATCACGTTTGATGTGTTATAGCACAGGCCAAGCTCTTCCATTTGTACCGCTGTGTTTGACAACAAAATACAGAGCAAATCCTTTATCTTGGGACTTCGAAATAACTGTGTCATATCGCAAATTCAACTAATTATCTAGTTTTCCTAGTAATACTGATGCCTGGAGGTGAATTTAGTTCTATTGCGCCATCAATAATATCATTAATGGGCGAGTTATCACGTTTGCAGTGTTATAGCACAGGCCAAGCTGTTCCATTTGTACCGGTGTGTTTGACAACAAAATACAGACCAAATCCTTTATTTTGGAACTTCGAAATAACTGTGACATATTGCAAATTCAACTAATTAGCCAGTTTTGCTAGTAAAACTGATGCCTGGAGGTCATTTTAGTTCTATTGCGCCTTCAATACTATCATTAATGACCGAGTTGTCGCATTTTCAGTGTTATGGCACCACCAAGCTCTTCCATTTGTACCGGTGTGTTTGACAACAAAACACAGAGCAAATCCTTTATTTGGGACTTCGAAATAACTGTGTTATCTTGCCAATTCAACTAATTATCTAGTTTTCCTAGTCACTCTGATGCCTGGAGGTCATTTTTGTTCTATTGCGCCATAAATACTATCATTAATGGCCGAGTTGTCACATGTTCAGTGTTGTGGCACCGCCAAGCCCTTCCATTTGTACCACCGGTGTGTTTGACAACAAAATACAGAGCAAATCCTTTATCTTGGGACTTCGAAATAACTGTGTCATATCGCAAATTCAACTAATTATCCAGTTTTTCTGGTAACACTGATGCCTGGAAGTCAATTTAGTTCTATTGCGCCTTCAATACTATCATTAATGGCCGAGTTGTGACCTTTGCAGTGTTATGGCACAGGCCAACCTCGTCCATTTGTACCGGTGTGTTTGACAACAAAACACAGAGCAAATCCTTTATATTAGGACTTCGAAATAACTGTCTTATATCGCAAATTCAACTAATTATAAAGTTTTTCTAGTAACACTGATGCCTGGACGTCAATTTAGTTCAATTGCGCCATCAATACTATCATTAATGGCCGAGTTGTCCCGTTTGCAGTGTTATGGCACAGGCCAAGCTCTTCCATTTGTACCGCTGTGTTTGACAACAAAATACAGAGCAAATCCTTTATCTTGGGACTTCGAAATAACTGTGTCATATCGCAAATTCAACCCATTATCAAGTTTTCCTAGTAATACTGATGCCTGGAGGTGAATTTAGTTCTATTGCGCCATCAATACCATCATTAATGGGCGAGTTATCACGTTTGCAGTGTTATAGGACAGGCCAAGCTCTTCCATTTGTACCGGTGTGTTTGACAACAAAATACAGACCAAATCCTTTATCTTGGGACTTCGAAATAACTGTATCAACTAATTATCCAGTTTTCCTAGAAATACTGATGCCTGGAGGTCAATTTAGTTCTATTGCGCCATCAATACTATCATTAATGGGCGAGTTATTACGTTTGATGTGTTATAGCACAGGCCAAGCTCTTCCATTTGTACCGCTGTGTTTGACAACAAAATACAGAGCAAATCCTTTATCTTGGGACTTCGAAATAACTGTGTCATATCGCAAATTCAACTAATTATCCAGTTTTTCTGGTAACACTGATGTCTGGAGGTCAATTTAGTTCTATTGCGCCTTCAATACTATCATTAATGGCCGAGTTGTGATATTTGCAGTGTTATGGCACAGGCCAAGCTCTTCCATTTGTACCGCTGTGTTTGACAACAAAATACAGAGCA